>OY728144.1:576709794-577959794 GCA_963277665.1 Viscum album
CAACTTGTTCTTTTTATCATGCTGTATTTTTCTTGCTTTTTCTGTGCCGCATTACTCTTTTATCTTGGATTGTATGTGTTGGGAATGACAGGTTGAATGTATTCAGAACATCATACCCCGTACTGTCCAATGATATGTATACAAAGAATCATTAATTATGTAAGTGAATTAAAATCTTCAAATATGACTATTTGAGATTAAATTGAAAGAAGAATAAATATATTAAGAAATAGTGTCACAGTATGTCATAGAAACGGTGTCTCCTTCACACGGTGTCTAGATTGGTCATGGTGTCTCATAGTAACCGTCTCTCGCGGTCACAGTGTCTCATGGTAACAGTGTCTCAAGATCATGGTTTCTTGTTCTTGGTGTCTCTTGGTCATGGTGTCTCATGGTCACAGAGTCTTGTTCACAGTGTCTGGATCACAGTGTCTCATGGTCACGGTGTCTGCTTGTTCACAGTGACTTGTTTAGGGTGTCTGAATATCACGGTGTCTCATGAATTAGGAAAATATATGTATTCAGACATAAGCAGCAGTATTTATGTAATGAATTAAACATTTTCATTTTTCAGAGAAATCATTATAAAGTGCATAGTAACCAAACTAAGTGTATAACACTTAATAGTTTTGGATAACATTTACTAAGCTAATGAACATTTGATGTGAGATAGAGTAAATAGAATTAACATAATTTATAAACTAAATAGGATTTGTGATCATTAAAACATGATTAATACATGATGAGTCCAACAATATCCCCATTTTTGATGATCCCAAACCATGTAGATTAAGAATGTAAATTATTTTAAACAAAATATTCCTAATGAGCATATAACATATATAGAATGATTTCTATATCCCATATAAACATGTCTCATAAATTTATCCCCTTTTTTTATCATCAAAAAGAAGCAGAAAAAGAAAGACAAGAGAGTCAGGAAAGGGTGCATAATGTATTAAATAAATAGAGAGGCAGTTCTTGATCAAGTATCACAGGCCTAGTCTGACTCAGTGCCTGACTAACAGACCTAGAAGTACAGGCTAGGGCCGAGGTGAATATTGGCAGATCAAGTCTCATACAGGTAGCTGCAGGAGAAACAATTGTTGTGCTCTATGCATGAAGACAGGGCCTCATGATCTTGATAAAATCCTCAATGATCTCTCCACCATACTTCATAGATTTCTGAAAGTCATCCTTGTTTTCTATAAACATACCCAAAAAACGAGTGAACTCTGTGATCTTTGAACTTGGGTCTTGAAATTTTGAGTCAGAAAAGGAATCCTCAAATTTTTTACTAGATATTTAAAGTGATTGGTCATGTCAGTCTTTGAGAAGATTCGGTTGAAGTTGAAATCCACCTTTTTGGCAATTTCTTGCTAAGCATCATTGGAAATTTATGAATATATTTGGACCAGATCATGAACTCTATGACTATTCATGATAACATCATGTAGAGAATCTCTATTGAATCCACTAAGAATAGTTTGAAATTCTTATTTGACCACAGTTCTGAGAAGGTCACTATCAAGGGAAGGTTGAGATGATTGCACAGATTCCTTAGAAGCATTGACAGCTGTTGTCAGAGATTTTAGTTGGTTTATCACCTTTTTAAGACACCCCATATATTCATCAGTGAGTTTGTTAAGATTAACAACTAGCTCCCTCATCTCCTTCAAAATCTGTTTGTTCCTTTCAACGACCTTTTCAGTTAAAGAAGCTAAATGAATTTGAATCTGAGAGAGAACATTCGATGGGGTTTGAGGAACAACAGGTTCTACAGGATGAGAAGAAATCTCTGATCTCGAATGCATCTCTCTCTGCATTTCTTCAATCAAACCTCTTAGAGTCTTCACATCATCACTAAGCATTTTATTTTCAACTTTGAATTCTTGAATATCATGAATAATTTTGTGTTGTCTTTTCCAAATTACTTTCTCCAAAAACAATGAGGAATATTTCTCACATAGATGTTCCATAAGAGCAGGTTGGGAATTCATGAATTTCCCAACACTAGACAGAAGGGTAGCACCAAATTATTTTAGATCATATTTACTCATAATGGATGGTTGTTCTGTGAAGGTTCATAAATAGGGACTGATAGAGGCACAGTTACCTTCTCAAGGGTAAGATTAGAGACTGATTTTAGTTGGAACATAGTAGAATGTTCTAGGACCTTTACTGAAACTTGATGAGAGTCATCCACATCATATAAATTGGGGAACTTATACTGAGTGTCTATAGGGCTTGAAATAATCGGGTTTGGTACTTCTGTAGATTCCAGACTTGGGTTATTCTCCCCCTAAACAGTTGCATCCTTCTCCGGACAGAGAGGCTTAGGATCATGTTCTAATTCCACAAACTCATCTATTAGTTCCTCTCTCATTTTCTATTTAGCCAGCTGAAAAGGTAACAACATCCTTTCCTCAGCTGAAGGAATGACTTCAGGAGAAGATTGTTCCACTGGGTGTTTTCAAGATCAGCTTCGTTCATAGTAGGTAATTCTTCTAATGTAGGTTTTTTCATATCATTCTTCTCGATTTCATTGACAGCAGATTCTGTTTCAGCATTGATGTGATCTTATAGATTAAAAACCTTTGTTGAAGTAGGGACTTCCTTTTCACATACAACACGAGGGACAAGATTATTGTCCTCCTCAATAGAAACAGTTTCCTTGGGGGCACAACAACCTCTTCTTTCTCTTCTTCAAAATACTCAACAACCTCATATGGTTCCAAAATAGGATCATAAATATCTCTTTGCGTTGATGGATGTTCCACAAGATTGAATTTTTCATAAATTATATCATTATCTTCCACCCATGCCTTTTTCCAAGAGTTACAATTTATTTTCATCCTTTTGATAGTGATTTTTGAAAGGCAGTACTCACAATCCTTGATAACATCCTCATTAGGTCCAACCATACCTTTGGCATGAAGCATGGCTGAGAAAAGATAAGAGTAAAATAGGGAGGTTGACTTAGATGTGGCTTTGATGAGTTCACACATATGGTGTATGATATACTTACAATGGTTGATCTTATTACCTTTTTCATTAGACGAATCTGAAACACATACTGATATTTTAGTACAAAAAAATCACCTTTTCTTGGGTAAATTAGGTTCTGTATAAACCTAAAAAATAGCCTTGATTCTCCACATAGTTCAGCTGCAATGGCTCTTCTATTGGGGCCATTTCCAGTCAATCTTTTCAGAGCATATTCTAAGAAAATGATTTCACTAGAAGGTGGAGTTCCTCTCTGATAATAGTCACAGATTCCTTCATGATGTATCCTAAGGCATACAACCCATAACCTCGAAGAGAATGAGCATTTTTTCCCATTGATCCAGCTTCTCACAACATATCAATCTTGAGACTCAATGGAGAATTGAACATATTTATAAAACAGAGCCACTAAAATATGGTAGATAGGTCTATAATTATTTAAGAACCACTCTAACCATCCTTTCTCCTTTAAAACATTTTGAACTAGAGACTTACTAGACAGAAGAAATTTGGGACAAACCTCTTTCTCTGGTACTACAACTCTGTTTACCAGATTTAGGTTTCAGGGACCTTCGGGTGCTAGCATGGGTGTGATTTTCTTCTTCTTTGAGCTACATTTCTTAGGAGTCGACGATGAAGGGTGTTTCATCCTAGGAATTCACCAATGTTTTGAGAGAGAGAATGGTTGAAGGGTTGAATAAGGGTTACAAATTGAGTGAATAGAAGAAATTTTGAGTTAAGGAAAAGTGATACATCATTTATTTTCTCACCTAGGAATACCGAATGCTGTAAAAGTAGAAACATGAGAAATTAAAGAGTTGAAATGAATAATTAATATAATACGGTTTTTAATTCATTACTAAAAAATTAAAAAACGTTATGCTGAGACCATATCGGGTCATTACGGTGAGACAGAGAATGCATGTTACAATGATACAATAACTGAGCGTTACAGTGAGAAAGTAATATGGTGAGATAGTAACTGACCGTTATAGTGAGACAGTAATACAGTGAGACAGTGAACATGAACTTTATGGTGAGATAGTGACTGTCAGAGAGTTGTCATGAAGCACTAACTGTGATACCATAATCATTAAATAGTATGATATACACCAGTAAGACATAAAACAAGAATCTATAATGCAGTGAGATATAAACCAGTAAGACATTTACTTAAGATTTTCCTTGCCTAATTCATAGAACATGTAGTCAATTCTTTCAGAATTTAATGGTTTGGTAAATATATCACCAAGATGATACTCAGTACCAATGAATTCCAATGTGATATCATCATTTTGATAATGATCTCTCAAAGATTGATGTCTTAAATCAATAAGATTTTTCCTAGAATGTGAAACATGATTTTTCTAGATGTTAATAGAACTTGTGTTGTCACAATTTATAAGTACATGCCGGAATTGATATCCATAATCTAGTAAAGTGGGTTTCATACACAAGATTTGTGCACAACAGTTGCCAGCAGCTCTATATTTAGCTTATGTAGTAGATAATTCAATAGAATATTGTTTCTTACTAAACTATGAAACTAGTGACCTTCCAAAAAAGTGATATACTCTAGAGGTGATTTTTCTATCGAACATATATCCACTAGAGTCAGTATCAGAATAACTAACTAATTCAAATGATTAAATTCTAGGATAGAATATTCCTAGGTTGGGTGTATGCTTGAGGTATTTGAAAATTCTCTTTATAGAATTTAAATGAGATTCCTTATGATTTTCATGAAAACAATAACACATACACACACTAAACATAATTTTAGGTCGACTAGCAGTTAAGTTGAGTAAACATCCAATCATTCCTCTATAAGTGGTTTGATCAAAAAATTTTCTATCTTCATCAAGATCCAATGGACAAGTGGTACTCATGGGAGTGTAACTACTTTTAGTGCTATATAATCCAAAAACTTTTATAAGATCTCTAGTATATTTATATTGAGATTAGATAATATCATCATTATTTTGAAAGATTGGAAATCAAAGAATGAATTTTAGGTCACCCATTAAACTCATTTCAAATTCATTTGGCATAATTTTAGAAAAATCAACAAATAAATAATTTCTTAAGGATCTAAATATTATGTCATCTAA
The DNA here is from genome assembly GCA_963277665.1 of Viscum album. Taxonomy (NCBI): domain Eukaryota; kingdom Viridiplantae; phylum Streptophyta; class Magnoliopsida; order Santalales; family Viscaceae; genus Viscum; species Viscum album. Next base: position 576,714,912 of record OY728144.1, read on the forward strand.
ATATATTTGAACAACTAAAACATCATTAGAAATTCATTTTTTAAAAAGGGTAGGATCCTCTATTCCTTTTGTAAAACCTCTGGAAATATGATAAGTACTTAACTGATCATACCACTCTCTTGGAGCTTGTTTTAAACCATATAAATAATTTGATAATTTAAAAATATGATTTGGAAAATAGGGGTTTGTAAAACCATGGGGTTGTTCTACAAAGACATCCTTAGCTACATACCCATTTATGAATTCACTCTTAGCATCCATTTGATATAGTCTGAAATTTATATGTGCAGTATAATCAAGAAGGATTCTGATGGCTTCAAGTATAGCTACTAGTGAAAATGTCTCCTCATAGTCTATCCCTTATTCTTAACTATAGCCTTGTGCAACTAATCTAGGATTGTTTCTAACTATGTTACCAGCCTCATCTACCTTATTTCTAAACACCCATTTAGTGCCTATGGTGAATGTGTCTTTGGGTCTTTCAACAAGTTTCCAAACTATGTTCCTTTCAAATTGATTAAGTTCTTATTGCATAGCCATCACCCAACATTCATCACTAATAGCACCATTAATGATTCAATGTTCATGTTGTGACAAGAAGACTTGATGTTTAACATGATTTCTATGAGAAGCTCTAGTTTGTGTTCCTTTGATTAGGTCTCCTACAACAGCATCAAAATGATGGTTCTTTGGAGTTTTAACAGTTCTAGAAAAGGAGGGACTAGTGATTTAAGGTTCATCAATAGGTTTAGGTTCATTATGGATTGAGTCTAAGGAATTTCCAGAACTAGATGTTTTCACAGGTTCTTTCATAGAATGGTTTGAGGATTTTGGATTAATGTTCAGATTCGATAGATCATCCTCTAGGGTCTCTAGAATGGTTTTAGGCTCATGTGGATCTGTTTCATCAAATTTGACATGGGAAGATTCTTCCACACATTTAGTTCTTGTATTGAAAACACTATAGGCTTTACTGGATAGAGAATGTCCTAAAAATATACCTTCATCACTCTTGCATGAAATTTTTTCAAGATTGTGCTTAGTGATAAGATTCTAGACTTTACAGCCAAAAACATTGAAGTAGTTAACCTTTGGTTTTCTATTCTTCCATAACTCATAAAGAGTCCTCTTAAGAATGGGTATGATCAACATTCTATTGATTATGTAGCATGTTGTATTGAAAGTTTCAACCCAAAAATAAATAGGTAGGTCATATTCACTATGCATTGTTCTAGAAATCTCTTTCAGGTTTCTATTCTTTTTGACAACTCCATTTTTTAGAGGTGTTCTAGGGGAAGAGAATCATGACTATAACCATTTTTTGAGCAAAAGGATTCAAACTCTTGATTTTAAAACTCATATCCTTGATCACTTCTTATGGATTTGATTCTATATACACTAAGATTTTCCAAAAACTTGGCTTATTTATAAAATAAGAGTAGGATTCACATTTTTGATCCATAAAGAAGGTCGAAGTATATCTAGAAAAGTCAAATACAAGAAAATAAACATAGTGTTTCCCATTTAAAATAGAAACTCTAGATGGTCCAAATAACCCCATGTGAACTAGATCTAGAGGTTGAGAATTTGACACTTCATTCTTTGGTTTGATGGAAATTTAGTGTTGTTTTCCCTTTTGACATGGATTACATACTTTTTCATTTGTAAACTCACGTTTGGGTAATTCTTTAACTGATCTTTTTAGAGTTAGAATTCTAAAGGAGTGAATATTACAGTGTCCTAGTCTCTTATGCCAAATCCATGACTCTTTATGAAATACACATAAACATGAAGCATTTTAGGAAGCTAAGGAATCTATGTTAAAAAAGTAAACATTTTCATTTCTTAAAGAAAAAAACAATAATTCATCTTTAGAATTATTAACATTGAAAGCATTATTTTCAAATATAATATGAAATCCTTCATCACATAATTGTGAGATACTATGCAGATTATATTTTAATCCATCAATAAATAGTAATTTAGAAATTAAAAATGAGTTAGAGTTACTGATTTTGATGAGGCCAATTATCATTCCTTTGGCACTGTCAAAAAATGTGACATGTCCTCCATCTATTTTTAATAGATTCCGGATGCATGAGTAGTCTCCTGCCATGTGTCTTGAAAATCCAGTGTCCAAGTACCATACACTTTTATAGGAACTCCTTCAGTATCTTTCCTACAAAATGATAATGAAAAAATAGATTTTAGTATCCATACTTTTTTGGGTACTATAATATTAGTAATAGGTGCTTTATGTACCCATATCTGCCTCATAGATTTCCTATAATCATTAAGTAATGTATTTGAAAAATAAACTCTATTTAGTCCAGAAAAACATGAAATAGTAGAATATGTATGATGAACTGAATTGGTGGATTTGTGTACATAATTGGGAGTAAAACTATATGTCCTAGATCTTGAATCAAAAATTTTTCTACTAGGATTTCTTTTTCTAGGTTGATAACCAATGTCTGTGTTTTATTTAGGGGAAATTTGTTTTCCTAGCATTAGAGTAAGGTTATTCTTCCCATTGGTAAAATTTTCAAGGCCATTCTTCAATTTCTCATTAGATATTTTTAATTCGTCGTTTTCTTTGAGAAGTTGAGCGTTTTTCTCTTTCTTAGTTGTGAGTTCAGATTTAACAGTCACTGTAAGAGAATAATGTTACTTTAATGATTTATATTCCTTTTAGTTCCTTGAATGTTTATTCTATCATGTTATAGTATCCAAACATTTATTCATTAGTCATATTTTCAAAGTCAGTCTCATTTTCAGAATAGTATGAATTATATACAAGATAGTCTAGTGTTACCTCAGATGTGTTTGTCATAAAACACATATTGGATTTGTTTTCCTGTTCATCATGTGATGCTTCTAAGTCGCTTGAACTGTCCTCAGAAGCACTCCAGGTTGCTTTCTTGGCCTTTTTATACTTCCTGACCTTTTCCTCATATCACTTTTTGTACCTGATCTTTGGACAGTCTTCTTTGATATGACCATTGTGCTTACATTCATTGAAGACAATCTCATAATCCTTGTCACTTCTTTTCTAGTCCTTCTGATTTCCTTTTTGGACATATTTTCTCTTGATGTTAGGCTTTCAGAAAAAGTTCTTCTTCTTGTTAAATTTCATGAATATTTTGGATAATTGAGCCATCTCAACATCGCTTTCAGGTGATGATTGTTCGCTATTTGAAATTTCTACAGAAGCTTCCAATTTCCCATCATATTTCTACTTAAATGTGGAGGTCTTTAATGCAATAGTTTTTCTCTTTGGTTCAACATCCTCTTCTATGTTGACTTTCAGTTCCTCTTCAGACATCATCTGTTTCCCAATGAGTTATTTAGCAGGTAGTGTGCTGATGTCACATGATTCTCTAATAGAGACAGAGGTTCATCTCCATCTATCAGGCAGACATCTGAGAATTCTCATGATTCGTTCTTTGTCAGTGATTTCTCTCCTAAGAGATATAATTGTGTTGACAATCTCATTGAACCTAAGATACATGTTAGAGATAGGATAATCAAGATTCATTTTAAATTTATCATATTTAATGTTATAAGTATTATGTATCATTTATTTTACACTAGATGTTCCTTCATGTGATAAAGACAGGGTATCCCAAATTTAATGGGCAGTTTTATAAGAAAAAATATGATGAAATTCTTCATCTCCTAAAGAGTAGTGTAAAGATTTCATAGATTTGTAATTTTTATTGTAGGCAGTTTTGATATGCTCATCCCATGTGATTCTATCAGTAGTAGGAATCTTATATTCATCTATAATGGAAGATAAAATTTCAAAACCAATACTTTCTAAATGCATTTTCATTTTGATTTTACATTGATAATATTTGGTTCTATTAAAAATTTTTGGTATGTTGGTTGAAACACCTTCCAATCTATTATCCATTATAAATATTTTTAATGAGTTAGAAATTAATAATTAACAGAAATTTAACGATTTATTAAAGTAAAACTTCAATCACTATTGATGTATGTTAAAAAAAAGTCTTAATAAACAACCCTCTGATACCAACTGTTGGTCGAATTAAATTACTCAAGAAGGGGGGGATGAATTGAGTATCTATAAAAAGTTCTGATTAAAATTTATTTCTAAAATGATTTTCCAAAAGATTAAATACAACCATGTTAATCAAGGTTATACTGTTATAAGAGTTTGACTGTTTAAATAACTTCTTAGGAGATTTATTAGTACTTTGTAATATTAATATCATTTATTAATATTACTTTTTAAGCAATTATTCTTAGTCAAGAAAATTTTAACTTCTTTAAAAGAGTAACTATCAAAGTGAATTTGGAGATTTCTGAATTATACAGTAAAGTAGTGAAACAGAGAAGACTAAATTAAGTATCATAGAGGATATGAAACAAGGGGTTCAATCTCAAGCTGATACCTAATTCACTTCACTTGGTGATCACCTAACACTATGCGGTTTATATAAATGAATGTGATACACACCCAAGATCGGGGATAACAATATTACACAGTACTATCCAGACCACACAGGAACCTCTTACACAGTTCTTTGTGGGTACAGACCGCCAGGCCACACAGGTATCTCTTCTACACTTATCTGTGGGTATACATAAGAGTAAAAAAATGTTTGAGTTAGGATATCTTGTATCCTTCAGTTTAATGTAGGAGACATAGTGTGTTATATATAGAAACAAAAACTTCTCTAAAGTTAATAATATCATAAAAGTAGTGTTGTAATATTGAAATATGTTTATAAGTTCACTGAGTGTTGGTCTTTGCAGCTCTGGACTTCTGAGATGAAGCAGATACAGAACTCGAGTCCTCATTTGGAAAATAGAGTGTCACAAGTCAGACAGATCCGACTTGTGTTCTTCATGATGTTTGAAAGTGTGAATATGTTATTGGGATTATAGTATGCCTCGTGTGTTCTTCAGTATAGTTTAGTTTCATGAGGCAATTCTCTAAAAATGTATTATGTTATCACACTCACGCCCACCAGCTTGTTCTTTTTATTGTGCTATATTTTTCTTGCTTTTCAAGGCTGTATTACTCTTTCATATTGGAGTGTATGTGTTGGGGCTGACAGGGAGCATGTATTCTGCACCTCGTACAACGTACTATCTAATGATATGTTTACAGAGAAACATCAATTATGTTAGTGGATTAAAATCTTTAAATATGACCATTAGAGATTAAATTGAAAAGTGAAAAAACACATTAAGAAACGGTGTCCCAATATGTCATGGAAACGGTTTCTCGTTCACGCAGTGTCTGGATTGGTCATGGTGTCTCATAGTCACAATGTCTCGCAGTCACAATGTCTCATGGTTATGATGTCTTCTTCACTGTGTCTTATGGTGACAATGTCTCCTTTTCATGGTGTCTTGTTCACAGTGTCATGTTCATGGTGTCTTATTCACAGTGTCTCATGGTCACGATTTCAGCATGTTCACGGTGTCTTGTTCATGGTGTTTGGATGTCACAATGTCTCATGACTTCAGCAGATATCTATATTAACACTTAAGCCGCAGAATTAATGAAATGAATTAAACATAATCATTTACCAATGAAATTATTATAAAGTACATATTAACCAAACATAGTGTATAGCACTTAAGAGATTTGATTAGATTTTACTAAGATACTGACCATTTGATGTGATATAGATTACATATAGTTGACATAGTTTATAAACTAAATGGGATTTGTGATCATTTTTACATGATTAATACATGAGGATCCCAACATCTATCTACTATGATGTGAACTGGGATGCATCATACCCTGAAGGGGTGATAATCCAAGACGTTCCTTATGTCGGTATAAAGAGAGGCATTATGAATGAAACCTCTCATTAGGAAGGTAATTTCTCATAATTAGAGGATGATTCATTACAGTTAGAGGGTGGGGGTGTCGAGGCTCCGATATCATTGAAGTGATCTCGTGATAAATAAAATCCACCAATCAGAATCAAGAGTTCCACACCATCAATATCAACTAAATCTATACTGAGATAGTCTAATCCCAGTTGTTCAGAATAGCAGTGGATACCAATTTATCATTAACAATTTTTAATGGAAGGAGTTGGGAAGAAAATCGAATCTAAAACTACAATATCATAATCAAAACAAAGTGGAATGTACCTGAAATATGTATGACCAGATGTGGTTCAGACATAAAAAATCATGCATTGGGATTCTTAAACCACATGGATAGATTTATTTGAAGGGTGGATTATTCTGGGAATAGGGGATATATAATCATTTTTTGATATTTATTTTAAGAACAACCCTAATAAAGTCATAACATATATACAGGAACTGGAGATTCTCATATACACAACTAATGAATAAATTAACCCCAAAAACAAGTGAAACTATGATAGATCATGGTGAAACAAAATATATTGACATTTCATTTGATGGGGAATGGTGTGATTTTATTGATCATGAAGATTTATGTTTTCTTTTTGTCACATTCTTTTTCATATATTCAATATTAAATTAGTAAAAGCATTATTGATCATGGGAAATACCTTTTGAAAATGAATATGTCTAAAGGAAAATGGACTAAAGTTCCATCTCCATAGTATAGCCCTAGTGGTACCACACTTGGATTTATTAGATTTCCCCATTAATTTAGAGAGATATCCCCATACCAACATGACATGGTGGATGAGATAGAAGGGGATTGATGTCTCTAATAGACTTTTTTAGAGATGATGACACAATTCCTCCCAATAAGGAAGATAAAAATAAACATAGATTGAAAAAACTATGGTTAAATATTTTCACAGTAGTGGTAAGCATTCCTAACAACACAAATTTTAGCTTTATTGATAGAAAGTTATTAAAATTCTTAGAACTTTAGGAACTTCTTCTGTTTCTTATATTAGAAAAATAAATGATGATCCTCGATGAACCATGTAGGGTTCTTCTAGATAAGCACAAAATCACCCCATCCTAGTGGCTCCTTTGAATGAAGTGGTATTCAGGCCATAATATTCAACATTTGTTCCAGGAACTACATCTATTCCTACTACTATGATAGATAATACCTCTGGTAGATTCGAAGTGCTTTATGAGAATCTACATGTAACAAAAACTGGCTACCACTCTGTGATACTTATGTATCAGCACATGCACTAGAAAATATCACAACAATAGATGTTGATCCTAGAACTATTACAAAGGAAGCTGTTTAGGAATAAAAGTTGTTAGAGTGGTGTCGCAAAACAACCACTCCTTGTTCTTTTATGTGGAATACTTACATGGGAGTTGGGATATTGTTTTTTTACGAATATTCTCATGGATTTTTTTATAATTATTAGAACACTTTAATATTCCAAATACTTTAGATGATTTTTATGTTCCTTGTATAGAACCAAATGGAAATGAGTTTTTGTTGGCAACCCAGTCAATCTTCTTATGATTAATTTTCTAACCATGATCATATGAAATATGTAGTTTTACATAAAGAAACTTCTATAGTAACAATGCCTAAAGGAAGTGTTGACATCACTGTCAATCCCACCATTGCGGAGATTTTGGCTCAGGTGAATCATGAAATGGATAACCTTACTTAGATTCAATTAGGGAATCCTGAGTATGTTAATGAATTATTTCCCCACCACAAGATGTCAACCAAAATTGCTGAAGATGGGAATATTGGGGAGGAGTCTTCAAAATATGTCGACCAATAATTTGGTAATGGTTACCAATATTGTAGTTGTGATAACTCTTGACATTCTTTTGAAAAACCCAAATTTTAATTAACAAATTAGGATTATCCACTCCAATGTATAATTCTGGAGGTGATGTCTCTGAATCCGATCAAAAACATTACGAAGTGATGAAACTACTATTAAGGAAGGATAAAAATAAGGAACTTCTTTATGTGCATTACTCCTGGAATATTCTCCCCATTAGGATATCAATTCTGAATTGGATCTGAAGCTATAGAAGGCTCTTCACCTTGCACATCACATGGAATGGAATAAAATATGGAAGATAATATCTGAAATTATCCTTGAGTAACTATCCATATGAATTCTATGGATTTAATCTCTGATCAATATGTTAGGATTTAGCAGTTTTGAATATTGTGAAATCCATACTACAGTTCAAGAGATCATATGAAAATGGAGAAAGAGCAGAAACATCGATAAGTTATTATAAAATATAGAATGTTGACCAACATTAATGGATTCCTAGCTACATCATACCAAGATTAGACCAATCATACTTCCATGTTGATATAACCCATGAATAAATTTAACGAAATGAATATTCAAAAGTTGTGTATTCAACGATAGTTGGATATTATTATTGAGGAGCTTGACCAACTTCATGATTCAGTAGAAGAATTCCAAAGACATGTGGAAAAAACCATTGCATATTCCAAGGAAGCACTATGTCAAGTGGAAGAGAATTAGGCCGGTTGAATAACTAAAAAACAAAAATCCACTAATGGATATGAAGCGGATATTAATCAAATGAGATGTCATGTAGAAGAACATTTCTTATTTATGATAGAGACACACTAGATTCTAGATGTTTCCCTAGGATTTTATTACACACAAATAAAATGAAATTTGTCTCTAATTATCAATGTATTTATCCATGCTTCTTTTTAATTATAATGTTAAATCTAACTTCCATAATATGATATTTTCATACTGGATAACCATAATTACAATGATACAGATGGAATACACTATTTTATTTACCTAACTTAATGGGGCTAGTGAGAGTAGTTATATTTTTTATTGGATCATGAAAAAACACATTACACTATTTGTATCTATTTACTTTTTATTTCTTAGTATTGCCTAAACTATACAAAATGTGTGTCTAGCGAGCTGAGACTTCAACATTTTTATAGAGTTCCCTTTGCAGAATTTCAATCTGGTGACTACTGTGTCATTTTAATAAGGTCATTTTAAATTCAATCATATTGGAAAAATAATACTAGTGTTTATGGTTGAATAACATTGACTATAAATTTTGAAATTAAATCCCAAACAAGGCTTAGTTGCTATGAATTTATCAAATATTCATTAGATACATCCAAGAGGAATCTAGATTCCTCATTTTTATTTTCACCAAATCTATCACATAATGTATAAACATAGAAGAGGACTTATTATTGGGAAAAAGTTAAAATTACATGGGAAAAAACATTATGGGGGATTTATTATTTAAGACTAATTGAGGAATATGTTGTGTAGAAAAATAGCAGCATATTTTGATTTTGAGGCCTGTTATATAGGAAAATTTTATAGAAGGCCACTAGGGGCACGTACTGTATATTCAAACAAAAGACATCTAAAAAAATGGACTGTTCATTATTCATAGACAAGGAATATTATGATTTGTGTGAATAAAGACCACAATTGGTGGTTTTCCAAGGAAATATATCTAAAAGGGCTATTTGTGCCTAAATAGTTCATGAATGGGGAAACCACTCTTACACAATTTTTGTATGTGAAGAATCGTTAAAATTGTTCAGAAATGGGATTTATGACATTTTGATGTGTAGTTTAGAGTCATGGAACGAGGAAATTATGTTGTACAGTTTCAAGTCATGTTGTAAGTAAATTAGTGGGATTTAATTTAAGGTATTCATCTCTTACCAAAGGTTTATGAGTCTCTAATTTCTCGAAAATTTGTTTGGAAAAATACTACCACGTTTAAGTATGGAATAGAAGCATTGTAAATTATGATTTTTGTATTTTTGGATCTAGAGATTGATATGTGAAAAGGGGTCAAGGCATTAGAGAAAGTCTTTTCCAATAATGAAGTTACCATTATTTGAAGAAACTATTATGGGGGCAGTATTATGCAGGGCCTACTAGGGCATATTATTCATAGGCAGATTGTGGAATCTTTTGACCGATAAGCCTGTTATGTAGGAAACATATGCAAGGCCACCTATTGGCACGTACTGCATAGTCAGTTAAAAGAGATCTTGTGAAACAAACATTGTATTACTAAAATAGAAGTTAGTTTATCGAGGTTCAAAATTTCCACAGCACAGAGTTTGGTTTTTGGAGAAAAGTACCTGAAAACAAAAAGTGTATTTTTAATCACGATTTCCATGAATAGGAGGAATAGTATTTCATTAATGGTCTGACCTCAATGTAGGAAGTATTATGTTTATAGTTTTAGTTTATATGACAATGATCTAGGTATAATTAAAAATGTGGATGATCTGTGGTCAAATGAATCAAGGTTATTTCAATATGCTTTAAACACATAGTGGGGGAAAATGTGTAAACCATGGTCCTAGAGACTTTCATATCTAGAGAACAGTAATGGGATAAACATACCTGGAATACCACTTTAAGATATGGATTCTTGTATATTTTCATCAATGTTTTATGGGGACATAAGATGCTTTTACCAAGAATAAAGATACCATTATTTTGAAAAAACTATTATGGGGGCTGTATTATTCATGAACGACTAGGGAATATCCCTCATATCCAAAAAATGGTATCTTTTTATTGACATACCTGTTAGGTAGGGGACTTATGAAATGCCACGTCGGGGAACATACTGCATATTCAGGCAAAAGAAATCTCAAGAATCATAAATTCAACCACCAAAATCCCATAATAAATATTATAATGATCTAAATGTATTCAAGAATTTATGTCTGATATATGAATGTGGGTAATGAATAATGAATAATATAAATATTTGTGTCAATATTGGTGGTGATGTTGGAGTCCCTTACATTGACCTGACTCATACAAAAAATTGGGACACTTCTTGTTTCCATGGTGGGATCTCTAAGCTGAGAAACCAAAATAAATACTTCCACCTAGATTGTTAATTATAAGTGGAAGAGAGATAATTTTTTCCCTGTAGATAGGAATATGAGATATGTCCTAGTTTTCACTACGTATATCAATGGTATGATAATCAATGTAAAAAATGTTATTTGGGTACCTTACAGTTTAATGTCATGCAGCAAGGACATGAAGTGGTTCTGATGTGAAATGAAATATTGTGGCTGGACCATGGAATTGAACCCAAGTGTCACTATGTATATAATATGGATGAGAATCAAGTCACGCATAGTTCTTGAAACATTATCTATTCATGTTTGATTCATATACACAATGAATAAGGGGGGTTAATCATAATATAGGCCCAAGATTGGAGATCGCAGTGTCTCTATGTTTCCCATTTAAATGAGAATCAATCCAAAAATTGTTCTTGATAAAATCATTACCCACACTAGTTGAGATTAATTTGAGAGGTGGTTAATTTTAACACAATCCAGAAGAATGGTTAAACTAAAGACACAATATGGTATGAAGATCAAAACATGTATCTTGGAAGAGTACTCTACATAGATTGGGTTCATATATCGGAAGGAAAAGGGAAATAAATTTCTTTATGGTTGTAGCTAGAACCGTGATTGGAGATCCAGGAATCACAATATATCCCATTGGAATGAGAATCAAGACAAAATTTGTTCATAAAATGAGGTCTCTATGCATATCGGATTTCAACATAGAGAGAAATGAAACTAATGTGCCACTGAGAAGTTGAAATGGCGTGAGTAACAATTGCACATGGAAGCTAGTAAATTTTTTAATGAACCAGAGGGAATTCCAATTTTCAGTATCTTATGGTATTTTTTAACATCATATGAAGAAGATATTAACTGTAATGTTTAATGTCGTGTAGAAAGGACATATGCTTTCACGTATTTAAACATCGTTCGACAAGGAAAAAGATGCTACACATTTTAACATCATGGACCATAGACGTATATAGTTATTATGAAGTTTAATTTCTTGCAACTAGGAAATTATGTTGTTTAGTTTCAAGTATTTCATCAAGGACAAATGATTTATTATATTTTAACGTCATGGGACAAGCACAAAGATGATATTCATTTCAACGTCGTGAAACATGGACTCATATGGTTGTTATGTTGTTTAATATCTTGAAACTATGACACTCTGTTGTGGAGTTTCACATCATGCGGTGATGAAAAATGATGTTTTGGGAATTCACCAAGTACTTTTTCAATAGTATTTCATTGGGTGGAGTTGTAACAAGTTCTCCATCCATCGAGATTAGGGAATAAACTCCATTAGAGTATAACTTATATACAAGGTCTGGTCCTTCCCACCTTGGCTCGTGATTTAGAGGCTTCATTCCTGGTATCATTGGATTCTTAAGGAATAATAACTATTCTATATGATGAAATGACCAGACGAAAACATTATTGTTAAAAAGTCATGCTATTCTATTCTGATAGACTTCCAAATTATGCAAAGTATGAAATATCTTTTCAGATAATCATTATAGATCATCGAATAACTTCTGAGACTATTCATCTATATATAAATCATCACAAATTACATCTCAGAGTGAAGGAAATTATATTTAAATAGGAAAAACGGCTTCTGTTCCGTACACCAGCAAATATATAGTTTCTTGGGTATAAGTTCAAGTAGTAGTTTGATAATCTCATAAAGTATTACAAACTTTATCAGGCTAAGATTTGTTATCTTTATCCACCATTTTAAGGATTATTTTTTATTGTATCTTGTTGAAAGACTTTATCTTTTCAATGGTCATAACATGATTGTGAAATAAATGGTTTGATTTGATATGGTGCACCGAATATAAATATGTTTCCTCAATGAATTAAAATCGTGTTGTTGCATGTTAATATGGTATAAGGGACACAAATTCATGTAATGATATTATCTTTGAAAAATCTTACAATTATTTTGGCCCATGAATTCACTGAGAGCTATTAACTTAACCCATTTGGAGAAGAAATTAATACTTAAAAAATTTAGCTGTAGCTACAAAATAAGGTCCCACTACATCCATTACCTCTAATGAAAATGTCCAAAAGTATTTAACTATATGTAGAAACTTTGGTGGTTGATGAATGAAGTTGGAATGGATTTGGTAGGGGTATCACTCTTTGGTTAAACTTTTAAAATATTTTATTATTTAATGAAACAAGTATCAAATCCTTCACATTTGATCATAAATCTTATTCCCAGACTGGTGATCCCCACAAGCTCATGCACATACTTCGTTCATGACAGCTATAGTTTATTATCCATAAATACACTTGAATAGGACTCCATAAAAGTTTCTTTTTAAAGGATCTTCATGTGATATGGCCTATCATGAAGAGTAAAATTGACCACTCATCACCATATGATCTCTTTCCTAGCTCTATAAGGTGGAAGTACTCTATTTTGAAGGTATCCCATTATAGGATTCATCCATATCGTGGTATGAACATATTCATTATAAATAGGAATTATTTTATTAATTTCCTCCATACTTGTTTGAACAAAAGGTGTGACCACACAATGATGTGCAATACTGATGATTGTCTCACCCTGATTGGGATCTTCTATGGCTATGGTCTCATTATCCAATGCATCATCTTGGGCATTTTGTGATAGTGGGATACAATAAAATTTTGGTTTTGAGGTAAATTAATCCTTTAATACTTGGAAAAAATCACACAATGGGATTAACTATTCTTTTTTGATAGCATAATCCCCATCTATATTTTTCAATACAAATTCTGAATCACCATTCAATTTCTAGTGTTTCACTTGTACCTAGAGCATCGATGCTAGGCCTACAATGAGATCTTGATATCTACCTCATTGTTTGTACCGCCTTCTCATAACATAAAAAAATATAGAAAAATTTCTTTTTCATTGGAGATAATAGAAATTCCTTACCAAACATTGTTGAGTATAGGGTTTTCCATTCTCTTCGCTATTGGACTTTTAGAAGCACTATCAATGTACATTTCCCACATTTTGGGATTATTCTTAATTGAGAGTATTTCTTCATCTATAAGTTCAATATTCAAAGATATATCTTCTGTAGATGGGTGTTCAGTAAGAAAGTATTCCAAGTCTTGGACTTTTATTGCTTTTTGAGACACAAACAGAATGTTGATCTATTGACTAATAATGTCTGATCATTTCAAATTTCCTGTAATGTTAGGAAGACTAAGGATAAATTTGAGTGGGTTATTGTGAGATACCAAATGGACATTGTGATTTTTTAGGTAGTTCCCCAGTTTTTGAACTACAATGTGTACAGTTATGAACCACTTCTCGATACATGAATATCGGGTCTCCATGTCATGCATGGTTCTACTAAGATAGTAATGGATATTTTCATTCCAAGAATCATTCTTTTGTACAAGGAATGCACCTAGTGATCACTCAAAAGTTGTCACATAGAGAATAAGTGTATTTCATTCAACATGTTTTTTTAATACCGTTGAAATATGTAAATATTTATTGAGGGTATCAAATTCATATTGGTAGTATTCAGTCCATAGATAAGCAACTCCCTTATTCATTAATCTGGGGAAGGTTAAACACTTTACTGCCAAATTGGAAATAAAGAACCAAATATAGGACATGTTTCCTTCAATCCCACTCAATTCATTCAAATTTCAAGGATGTGATATGCCAAGGATATTTTTGTCTTATTAGGATTATATTCAATGCCACGATTCCATACAATGAAGCTGAAGAATTTTCAGGAGGTTTCCCAGAAAGAACAATTCCAGAGATTAATCTTTATAATATGTTTCCAATGTTTACTGAATATGGTTTATATATCAGTCATGTGATAATGATGTTGTTTGGATTTAACCACTTGATCATCCATATAAAATTTGATAAATTTTCCCAGTAATCATTTGAAGATATTGTAACTGGAACGTTCATACGTTCCACCAGCATTCTTTAAGACAATGGGCATTACCCGATATAAAAACACACATTGATGGGATCAAATTGATGTAGAGACCTCATCCTTTGGGGATATCTGGATTTCCTTATAACTAGACTATCTATCCCAGAATAAAATAGCTTCATAGCCCGTAGTTGAATCAATTAATAGCTGAGTGATTTGAACCGAGAGGTATTCTTTTGGACAATGCCATTTTTGATATCTGAAATCAATGAAAACATTGATTTTCCAATTGTTATTTTTCACTAAAACAATGTTGGACATATATTTGGTATATTACACCTCCCCAAAAAAGTCATATATGATAAGCCTTTCGAATTCATCATCAATTTTAGAGTCTGGAGTCAGGTGTGTTCTTCTTGCTGCCTACTTAAATCCGTGATGCTCTTCTATAAAACCCAAATGATGAGTGGCCACATAGGTATTATGGCCTAAATTTTTTTTATAGTTCCAATAAAACAAATATTTATGTTCCTATAGAAATTATGGATTAACATATTTCTCCTCAGAAGTCATGGTCGCACTAATTACAGTAAGTCATGGATATTCTTCTCTACCCGGATTTATTTTGCTGAGATCATCCATAGTGGTGGATATGACTTCTTAAAATACCGATGGGGATTCTTTAAGATGATATTATTCTTCTTCCTCACATGTATGTTTTTTTGTTTCTACTTATAGAGTAAGTGATAAAGAAAAACAATTAGAGTTAGAGGAGGAGTCAGTATTTGGACATCCTGAAGAAGAGGAAACCATTTCTTACTCTACTGATGATGATGGGTCTTCCTAGAGTATTGAAGAGAGAATGATGGGTTCGGGATCAAAATATTTGTCTTCCTTTACTAATGCGACAAATTATTCTAACCATACAGATGAAACAATGACTTTCTGAAGTTCATTGGATGAAATGAAGGCATCTCCATTTATGATTGCACCACTGCTTGGTAGATCAACAATTTCTCCCCTATCTCTGGGCTTGATTTCCACAATTGGCATTACGGATATAACTAGAGAAGTTAATGTATTTGGTTCTATATTTTCAATTTGATTGATAGGAAAAACCTAATCTATACATAGATTCTTGAATCGGTTATCCAGGACCTTCTCCAATCCATTCGGAGCATTGATTCTTGTTACATTGTTTTCCATAGATCTCGTTCCCTTTAAGTTGTAGAATTCTACCAAAATATATTGAGATTAAAATTTTTTGAATGGATCCTTGTCCACATATAATTTCCCAATTTGAATATTGATGAAATGAATTATAAATTGGTTGTATGATGAAGGAATGACCACATGTTGATGTAGCCAAGGTATTCCAAGAAGAATGTTGAAGGATTTTTCCTTTCGGACAACCATGGATTCTGAATTAGATACAAGACCCCCAACTGCTTTTTGAGTGTAATATTTCATAGTGCTTGTTCTTACTTTATTTCATAAACATTCAACATCATATTTGAAAGAGATAATTCATATTTGGTGAGACCCTATCGGCGAAGTATATAGATGGGAATGAGGTCGACTGATGATCCATTATCAATGAATTCTTGTCAGATGTCTATATCATTAACCCTTCCATATAAATAAAAGGGAATCATGTTTGCATGTAAAAAAAACTCATCATCTTCACCCATGAAATATAGAACTGCATGATAATCTTTAGGATTATTCTCTATACGGTAGACCTTAGAAGCGAAAACATCAGTTTCAAACTCATGAGGACATGACAATTCTTGAATAATTGCTTCTCGAAGATCCATTCACAGATTAAAAGAATCCATGATGGAAAACAGAGTATGTAATTGTGATATTTTTTCCGAAACATCATACATTTATTCCAAATGTCTCTATTTCATATCATGGAGATGAGGTTTGTAGGAACCATGGAAGCTGATTCTCCAAATGCAGATGTATCATGTGTTGGGGTAGAAGCTGAAAATACTTCTACCATTTGGAGATTAGACTGACTAGGTCTATCTACCTACAATGAGAGTGATGTTGTAACCTTTAATCAGAATTCCAAGATGATCATGTTAGGGATGATCCTGTCATGTGTGGGAGAGTTCCATTATTCTTGTTGAGCTCGTTAAAGCTCTCTCCCAAGTGTTTCCAGCACATAAAGAGTTCAAGAGTGGGTATATTTAAAGTAGTGGTTTCTTGAATATTTTCATCATCACCTATATCCTCGAAAATTAATTATTCCTCTAGTTCCCTAATTAATTGTATCGAATTCAGGTTCATAACTGGAATCACCATTTCCATAGGGTTTAGTTAAGTGGATAACATTAATTGAACTGAAGATCTATTCATCATTTAATGAATATTCTTCATAAAAAATCAGTTCTTTTGTGCCATTTGTTGGGGAAGTGCCCGTGATTTTGAGATAGATGGCATCCAATCTACCAATTTCAAATGCAACCTTGGACGTTACACAAGCTCATCATCTTCTGACTAATATTTCTCTTTATAATCATGTCTCTTATTTGGGTATTGAAATTTAGTGGATTGATCTTTTGATTTAGATGGATTTTCTGTATCGAAAGTGGAATGAGTCACATTTGTTTATTTCAACTGTGTTCATAAAATTGAATGAGTTTAATTGATCATTTTCCAGACCATCAAATCATCATACGTATATGCATTTTTAGTTATGACTTCCTTCCATCCCTCTTCTTCCTCTGGATTGGTAGTAGTAAGAAATTATACATGGGTTGTTTAATTATTTTGTTCCACTTGTCTATAATATAACAATTTTTTAGGTGGTCTTTGAAAAAAAACACTCCTGAATAGGATGCCCCCAAATTTGATGAAATATGAAATAATTTTAGAGATCTTTATGTCCTTCTTTGTTCAGTGTATTAGGCCTTTGAAACTGATTTTTCCCCCAAAGATTTACTGATTAAATTGAGAAGGAGTTCGTTTAAAAAAATAAGAATTGTTCTCTAATTCCAAAAACTATTACCACATTTGATTCTTTTGATCATCTTGAAGAGGGGGTCATTGCTACTGATGCTCAGGTGGTGGAGTCCTTTTATATGATGATGTTTTTGAACTAAAAATAGGTACGCGTGCTTGTTTGATTTTGGTTGTATTGGCCTCTTATTTCCCTATTCTACTTCCCAGAGATTATAGGTTTTCAAGAGATTTAGATTTGTTTTCCACAATGGAATCCCCCACTTTTTCCGTGATTGAAGAATGTTCTTGAAACCTTATTGTGTATTTCATTGGGATTAGTGGTGTGCATAACACATCATGAAAATTTTACACAAATTGGAAGAAACTCTTATTGAGGTCATGGTAGATTCATGGAATATATTAATCATTTCCATCAAAAATTGTAATATGAAACTCTTTGATTCTCCATTTGTTTTCAATTTTTATGATAAAAAACTATTTTCTTTGATAGTGTTGAGATGAATTGGAGAAGTAATTTCTGACGGAGGTCTTCACATCCAATATTTTATCATGACTGCAAACTTGTACACCCTATAATGGATAACACCTATAATTACTAAACAATGCATATGAGCTTTTCTGATTATTATTGTTGACTGGTCCCCATCATGGGATCACAACTAGAACCAAAATGTGTTAACTACAGCTCCGGATCTCCCAAACCATTAATGAATGGAAATATTGGATTCACAATGGTTGGTGGGGGATCATATCTACCCATTTTGGTTAAGATTTATTTTCTAGTTGTACTGGTGCATTCCAATATTTTATAGCTTCTAATAAAGTTGTTAAAATCTCATATATATTAATAATAATATAGGGAATATTAGGGGGATATGGGACATGTATAGGTATAGAAGATGGAGTTTTAATAATCATAATGACAAGGAAAACAACTGGTGGTGGTGCTGTAGGTATATGTATTGGATTACCCATGGGGAACAGAATATAAAGATGTGTTTGATCCTATCCTATCTATGTTCCAAATGGACAGAATTCATTATCCCCAAATGAAGTTTCAGAAAAAACTCTTTGTAGAGGACTTCCTAAAGGATGTGAAAGCAGTTGATCTTCTTGTGGAGAATGTATGGTGGAACTGATTCTTCAATGTTACTCTTCATTGAGTCTTTTTTACTTATTTACCTCTTCCTATTTCTGGGAAAATTTTCTTCATGTGAAAAATATTGACCTTCTCCAGTGGAAAAGTGTGACATGATCTGACCATTACCGTTACCCTTATTAGATTCCTTCCAAATGGATTAGAGTTGGTTACTTGAGGGAATAACAATTTTCTTGGTAATCCATTGATTTAGCATATGAACAGCTCCTTCACTCACTTTGGTGTGTAGCATATTTTGAATGAGAACGTTATCCTCTAACTCCCCTAAATTGGAAACATTTTCTAGAGGATCATTAATAATTATATTAATGACATTCACTAACGCATGATCCATTGACGAAATTTAGTCTGTGTATTCATAATATTTTCTCTTACTGTGTCCACCATGAGACTTTTTTCTCATATATGATAAATTTCAAGGAACAGTTTGGATAATATTATCCTGAAGGGAATCCATGGATATTTGAGTTGTGTGTTCACTTTGTGGCTTCATCCATAAGCGGGAGAAAATAGTTTTCTACTAAGGAAGCGATTGTGGATGTGGAAAAGCCACCATCCCTACAGGCTAAGGCTATTCCTATTCTTCTTCATCAAACATCCAACCCTTTTTATTGAATATTATGGATGAGGTAAATAGGCCCCCATCACTGTAGGCTATCGTGGATCCTAAAATTCTCTGGTTGATATTAGAACAGTTTTCTTCTTGTTTTACAAATTTTGGTCTGAACATTGGCCAGATGAATTATCTGAAACCACTTAAATCGTCTGTTTCAGAAGGTCGTTGTTATATTTTAAATATTTGTGAAATATAATGAGTGATATCCTCCAAACAAGGGGTTTGATTAATGTTCTCATATGCTTGATGAAAAATTATCTCAACATCTCTATCTCTTTGTGCCCTAGTTTTATGAGAGCTAGTTGATGCCATTTCTTGAGCATATCATTGATTACACAAAAAATTGTGGATTGTAGCTGGCCATGGGAAATAACATTGCATGAGAATAGTTTTATGAGGGTCTATTGATTTTAGAGTGTAGTAAAATGCAATGCTCAATGTGCACCATATACTTTGATGTGAACACCAGATGAGGTATCAGTAATTAACTAGCATGGCCTCTTTGGTGCATTGAGGCATGCACACTGAAGGTCTCCCTTTTTCTTCTCAACATTAGGATTTTAGGAAAATGAGATAGATGCTAAGTAAATTTTGCGTTACAACCATTCTATTGCCATAACATGACTTTGATATTCATTATATTCTAATACATTGGATTTTAGATTATCAAGAGTCTTCCATATATTGAGGTGGATATCATGAATAAAATATTCTTCTATCAATTGTGGAATGTTGTATTGAGAGGTTTCCATAGTCAAGAACTTGACTTTTATTTCAAACTTATCTAGATGTTTTCTAATATTCAATAGATTTTCATCATCTTTTTCAAGAGTTTTCTCAACTTGGTCTAACCAAAGTGGATTCTTCTCAATTGTTCTATCATAATAAATAGGATCAATTGTTTCTTACTCTAACATATTATAAGTAAAATGACCTATGGGAGGTTTGGAGAATGAAATCCACCTTCAACTATCATCTAGTTGAGAAATTATTTTACTAGTTAATAACAAGGCACCAGACATGACTATCCTTATATAGGAACGTCTCTTAAGAGAAGAGGGATTTTTCATTCATACTTTTTAAATTGGAGAATCATTTTAACAATTAGAAACACTAGTTCAGATATAATGTTAACAGTGAATGCCATCATAGATATGAACACCATGGTGGATTAAATTAAGGAATAAATACTCTTTCTCCTTTTTCATCTAGCCACACAGAGGGTGTCCGTGGATCTCATCTAGAGATAGGTTCTCTAGGTTGTCAAAAGATTCATGAATAAATCCTTAATGACGAATTGAATGATTTGGAACATCATAATTACTACTACTACTCCCATAACATGGTAATGGGAGGGTTGGATCTTGAGTTTCAACATATAAATGTCTGAGGGATTTTAGAACTCTAGTATTAAGAGGAGCCAGATCATAGATTGGATTTTTATTTTCTGGCTTTGTTTGTTGAGACTACTTCTTAGATTCTATTTTAAATATAGTTGGGGCCACCTGCTGAAAGAATTGGATATCTTGGGCGAGTCTATATGCCTGCATTTGGGTGGTCATCAGAATATGATGGATATATCTAATTGGAAAGGGTTAATGTTCCCAATACAGTAGTTTGTATAATATATGGGGTATGACCCATAACCCACCTAGACTGGAATAGTGGTTTGTTTCTACTCTGTGATGAAATGCTGACGAGTCATCCATAGTGTGGGGAAAATATTAGGAGTTTGTTTCCCTAATACTTCTGTATCCTCTATTTTGATATTCTAATCGGCTTCAAAAATATAGACAGGAATTTGTGTATGCCCTTTCCCCATTGCTAAAATATGTTTGGTGACTTCAGCAGGTGAAATGAGAATATAGGTCCATTCTGCATCTTGATTAGGTAAATTTACATACTCTTTTCATCCCATTAAAGTCACTAGATACTAACAGTACTCATGTGTGGTGGTATAGAGTTGATTTTACCCAAGGTTTATTGTCGGATCTTTCAAATTAACTTCTCCGGGTGCTGCCAAACAAGACTATTGGGAGGATTGGTGGATGCTGGGAGGTGTATGTGCCCTTTGTCTATTTTCATCAAAGCATGGTCAACATTATTTTTTCAAAGCTAACAGATGAGACTGCTGACATGATTATTAAGTGTTGGAAGGTTTATGTTCCAGTATACAAATTTCCACCATATTTGACTGGATGGATTCCTTGAATGCATCTAGAAAGGTCTTCAGACTAGATGGTATTATATAATAAGGTGAATCTTTCTTCTCACAGTACTCCACTAGATTTGAACGATGTGATTGGTTATGTGATGTTAGACAATTCTACTGGTAGGAGGAATTAAGCTGACTGATTTATGGGATTGTTCTTTATATACAACCAATTTAAGTTGATGGAATTCTCTGAGGGGGGAAAGTAAGAATCTTCTTTCTATTGACCGGATTTTTTCCCTAGAGTTTCATCTTACATTCCCTATTTTGAAGGAAAATTGCTAAAAAATGAAGGCAATTCCACCATCTTGTTTCTGGCTCACTTGCACAAGATTCTGTGGGCGGTGATTGTTGGTGGGAACCCCCGGGAAGGAGCCCTATATCATTGTGTAGAGGCCATGTGTGACCTTATGATCCACCGTCATATAGTATGGGAGGGACTTTATGTTTAATTCTAGGGATTAGTACCTGAAACGGTTGAAGACAGTGGTTAGCACCATGTTTTTCAAGACCACTTATCGTCCCTTACCAGGAAATTGAGGGTTGTTTTTAACTTGGAGAGCCTATCAGGTAGCCTACAATGTTGGTATAGTACTGTTTTGGCAGAATTTTGGAACCAATATATTTGAGATCTAATGTTTAAGAAGGTGAGTTGGTTATGTTGGTCTTATTGTGGATGAGGATCCATCTTAAGCAACTGTCATGACATTCAAGGGAGAAAACATCAAGGAATCCATTTGGTGTGAATGGATTTAAAAGAAAACATGTCAAATAAAAACAATAACTCCATTAAAGTAGTGTCTTTTAGATAGACACGTGAGTTATTGATTCCTTTTTCTATCTTTCCTTTATCAATTGAAATTGTCCTAACATATGGTAAATAGTATCAACTTTGTCAAGGATTCACGATGACTTCACCATTTGTTTATGGGTCTTCCCCCTGGAACATGTGTTCTTGTTAGAAATCACTACTTTTGAGTGGTTTCCATTGGATTTATTTATGGACCCAAAAAAATACAATGGTTTTTTATCTGAAGGGATTGATTTACAAATGTAGGAATTCATTAGGAATGGACCAATGATACTTAAGAGAATTTATTGGTTGAGAGGATGGGTACTAAAACTCATCAGACCCTTTTGGGGGGAATGGTTTCCTACTTTCAGACTCTCTTATAGATTTGAGATATTTTCATGAATCCTTATTAATTCACCATGTATAAGGTGTGTTTCCATTGGAATTTGAAATCAGTTGTTAGAATGTGTGAAATTTTGAATCATCCATATGTATTTGAGGATCTTTATTAATGGAGATATTCATATGTATTCAAGGTTCTCCCTCAATAGTATGCTCTCATATATTATTTATATGTTATTTAATTCATTGTTACAATTATACTGATTTATAATACACTTAGTGGGGCACTCTAGAAGTTATTATCTTCTTGGGAGATAACCATTTTTTTATGTTGGTATCATACCCTTAATTGGGATACCTACACCCCCTTGTGAAATGAATCAGAACCCTCATAGTTTAGTTCCTCTTAATGGGATACATCATTGCTTTAAGGTCATTTGATAAGGACCTAACCATATAGTTTAATGTCATTTGGTATGGAAATATAAGAGAAAGGAGATTAGTCAAGGCTTGGTGTGTGAATTATGCCTAAGAATCCTATGAAACATGGAATGGACATAAGATTCCATGTTAGATTATACCATGTTGGAAATTTGGCCAAGAACAGACAAGTTTGATTTATATTGTTGGGTTTGAACCTCAGGGAGTATTCTAAATATCTCATTTGAATGAGAATCAAAGGGCACATAGTTTGGAGAGTCTCATAGGGATTTATGATGCTTTTAGATAAATATCCTGGGGATTAATCCTAAATTGTATGTCTTGATGATTTGGAATTTTAATTTGGGGCTTAATCCTAAGGATGATGCCTATTTACGGATGAGATGAGATAGAGCCCGAGACTTAGTAAGGATTCTTATGTATATAATTTCTATGGGAATCAGAGTTATCCTAGTTCATTTCATTGAGAGAAATATGTTAGGGAATACTACTAAGTAGGATACATATTTATGGATGATATGAGATGGATGTCGAGTCATAGGAAGGCTTCCAACAGATCCCAGTTTTGATGAGAATTAGATTTCTCATATTTCATTCATTTGAGAGAATAAGTTGGGGCTTTCTCCTAAAAAGGATGTCCATTTATGGATGGTATGAGATAGAGATCAGGCCTTAAAAATTCTTCCTACGTATCCTCGTTTTGAAGAGATTCTGAGATCTCATAGTTCATCCATACAGATAAATAGATTGGGGATTACCCCTAAAGAGGATGCTCATTTATAAATGAGATGAGAGAAAGATCGGGCCAAAGGAAGGCTTCCTACACATCATAATTTCAATGGGAATTAGATTTCTCATAGTTAATTCCATGAGGTATTTGTGAAAATGTAATGACTATAAAAAATCTCTAAGCCCACATGATTCATCCTCGTCATTGGAAAGAAGTGGATGTGAAACATTCGACAAAGGTACATACACTTTTCCTCATCCGCTGGTCGAATAAGATGGGACTAGTACGGCGACAGTGGATGAGGCTGAGGAAACAAACTGCCCCTCTCCACACTTTACATTAGACAATGGTCAAATGTAAGAAATGGGTGAAGGTGAAATATGTGTATATGAGCAATATTGAAACATCCTACATGAAATTCTAGGGGATTACAATAGGATGACTTCCCTTGAGAGACTTCTCCTTTGTTCAAATAGAAACGTAGGTGTGAACCCTACCTTTCCTACCAGGGACCTGAGCCTCGAGGTTTTATAGATGATATGGGATGGACAAGGCCAAAACATCAATCCACCAAACCAATAACTCCTCAAAACTATTCTTGGGGGATAGTTCCATGTGACTATGGATATACAAACCCACACAACCTCCCTGAATCCTAACACCATTACAAAACAAATCCCTTTTAGAAAAGAGATCCTTTGAAGAGGAATCCTTTCCAAGAATGACATAGAAGAATGATTGATGAATTTCTGGTATAGTATGAAGGGAATATTTGAATCAAAGATGGGTTTCCAAGTAGGTATCTCGCGTGCAGGTATAGTCACACAGGTAGGCTTGGGGGAACTGTTGTTTTCATCAGTGACGAACATCCTAAATGTTAAATATTGGGTGAGACTTGACTCATGAAATCAAGAGTATTAACAGGTATTCCTAGAAGTGAGTCTCTCATGTTCCTTTAATTAGAGTGGGTTTCTCACAAGTGTCTCTAATTTATGGAGGTTGGGGACTATTGGCACACAAGTTTAGTTGATTTCAAACCATAATGGGTCTTATGTATTTTGATCCTCCTTAAATTCCTCCACCATATGTGTTAAAGAACTACCATGAGGGTTTCATAAGATTTTGGCGAAGTACTAGGATGACCAATGTATCAATTGGGATTTAGGGAAATTCATCCATACAAATAAAGACCCTGAGGGACTATTTATAGTCAAATAAGTTACCCTAGGTGAATGGTGATTGGGCATGAAAGTGTCTTGCATGCCAGAAATGTGGTGCACAAGTACCTTTCACACCAATGGTGCCTTGCCCTGATTAGGGTGATCCGAATTTCATGCCATTGCAAACCTAACATTTATCTTGTCTTTCTTATCTTTTTTCTAAGTCATTTCCCTTTATTACTTTTCATAGATGGAATGGAACATGGTTTCAATCGTTACGTTATTCCACTTTTCAGAAATTGAGTCCTAAAATTCTTAATATGAACCCTATAATCAATGGTTTTACATTTTAATATACTTCTATTGAAATCAGGCATCATAGGAATCATTAATTACAAATACTATGGATAAAATAGAAGAAGAAGGTATGAAGGTTATCCAGAATAATTCATATAAGGATTCCAATTAAGATTAAATAAATGGGATGTTTATATATTTAAATTTAGTAAAAATAAAGTATTATTTTAACCTCAAATATTATCTCAATACTTGGAACATAAAACTAAAAAAATTGAAATAGAATTATTAATATTCAATGATTCACGTTATATTTAGGGGTTAAACATTCCAAAACAGAATAAAATGTCTCCCAAAATTTCATTAATCTCATTAAAATACGGTCACTTATAAGGTATAAAGGGGTGTTTTGGAATTTCAACTTATGATCAAACATATAATTATAAAACCATGATTGCACCTATAGAAATTCATATAACATGAAATTAAAAAATTAAAATATCAAATATTATCTAAATCTTTCCACTGATGCCAACAACAAAAACCCCAGACACGCATTTCCAACACTAGTGAAAAAAATATAACTTTTACATTTACTGGTAATTATAAATCAATTTTATCCAAACATTATAAATACATAATTTTAAATCACATACACACACATTTACCTTTCTGGTGTAGTGTTAGAGAGAATAGTGAAAACCCATGCATAACAACTTGTATACATAAAAAATTGGTTAATCAATATATATCAACTCCCGAAAAACTATTCATCAATGAATCCTTCATTGAAAAAATAATAATTTGACATCAATATTTATGACACTAGAAAATGGAAAACATATTAAGGGGGAGAAAATTAATATAGTTAGGTTAAACATAATAATTAAAAATTAAAATTCATTATTGAGAAAAAGATGAGCACAAGGGTTTGATGAGATAAACAATGTTCATGAGCCTATCATAAGAGAATCCTTACTCATAAAAACAAGGATCATAAAACATGTGACATGTAATAAGAATTATCAAAGTAAAGAGTAATTAGAATCAATAATAATGAGCCATGTGATATCAATTTTTATTACAACCGATATTAAAAAATAATAACAATCATAAAGAAAATGTGTTGGTATCTTGGAACATCAAATCTTCATTTTGGAATTACATAATTGGATAACTCAAATATATTTTATGAGTAAACATAAACCAATAAATTCTATTATCTATTAGGAGTAACATAACTCTATTTTCTCATAGAAATAAATTCATTCTAGTAAAATCCACAAAATTACCCAATGCATTGGTGATCTTTAACGAAAACACACATCTTTGGTTTATAACTCAACCACTAATTCATGGCTTATAAAAGGACCAAAAATCACCGGATTATAATAAAAACACCTCCATAAATCATCCTTGAATATGTATAAGTACCTTCAAATGATAAAAACAGTTACATTCATGCACTTTTCAATATATTAATGTTAACTCTTCATTAATAGCTTGAATTAGTAGTAGAAAATGAATGGCTACCATGAAAATATATTTGAAATATTGACAATCCTTCAAGTGGAAGAATATGGCAGAAATAATTACATTATTTCCATATTGTATCATATGTTACATCAACTGTTTCTTGTTTTTTTAGAAATATAAACACCATTAGAATATCATAAAAATCATTAATAAAATATCCATCGCACTAAAAAATAACTTTTAAAAACTATAAATAAAAAACATTTTGGGAATATTTAATTTTAAAACAACCTTGGAAACATATAGTAATATATTTAAATAAAATAATGGTCATTATTTCGGTAAAATATATTAATTTCATAAAATAATATAAATAATATTTATTTTAATACTTTTGAAAAAGGTTTAGAATGTGACCCAGGAAGAAACAATTATGTAATTTCTTCTAAAAAATTTAAATGAAATTAAAACATCATGTAAATTAACATTATAATATCATATAATTATATAAAAGAAAATTATTTCAAATATTTTTTTATAAAAATATATGAAAAACAATACTCTTGTTATTAATGGAGAAAGAAGACCAGTATCACATGAAAACAACATTCTTGACATTTCATTAATCAAAAAAGGACGAAATGGAATCAAAAAATGATAAAAATTAAAAACATGGGATAAGAAAATATTTTTAAAAAATAATAGCTTAATATTTCTCCCAAAGGATCCCCGAACAAAAACAAATACTGAAATAAATGCGATTGTATCATAAAAATCCATCATGTTTTGGTTATTTGTTAATATTATTACATTGATAGAGTTAATACAAATTAGTCTTAAAAAATCATTAATATATTAATACCCATGAAATAACATGTCAAATGGAAGTATATATACATCATAATATAATGTATTCTCATAACATAAACTAATATCCAATGGAAGGAAATTATATGCACCATATAAAATAAAATCGTTCATAACATTTATATATTCCTAAATGAATTGAAATTGAGTTAAAACCCCTTACATTGAGAACAAACATATCAGTTATGTACACTTACTCATGTATAATAAAAGTACATATTTATTCCCATAATAATCAACTATAATAATGTTATATTATATTTAAATAGTTTATTTAATTTATGTTCATTAAATATTTAACTGCTTAATCAGTTAAGTCCACACCAGGTATTTTGGAGATGTATGGTTCATATATGGAAAACGATTTTGGTACATTGAACAAGGCCAAATACTAAACTATACCAAAATATCAATAATTATATCATTTAAATAATTATAATTTTTACATATCAATTAAAATTAAAAACCAATCATGAATGATGGTTTCAAAAAATAAACTACTTTAAAATCATCGATACTGAAAGTTGTATGGATGTATGAGTAACAATTAAAATTATAAATGATCTGGATGGAAATAAGTTAATTATTAATTTTTATTTATATAATTATAATTAAATTAAAAATACCAAATTATTTCATTCAATACACTAATATATACGTGAAACATGAAGGAGTAATGAAAAACGAATCACATCGCATTATGAAGGTGGTAATCTAGGTAGAAAAATAGATGCCATTATTATTTTTCAATGAATGAAATGTTAAGAGAAAATAACTTATATTTAAATCATATACTGATAAATATTTTACGAAAATAATTGTAATGTCCAGGACCTCCCCGGTTCATTTCCCTGGTGAAAATCCTGTGTCTGGGGTGTTCTTGGAGGCAATGGTGACTTATTTCATGAGTTTGTCAAAATCATGTTTTCCCAAAGGTAGATCATCCAATACCGAGTCGTGATAGTGAGATTCTAATGTTAGGCCATCAATGGGTATTCACCCAATGGTGACTTATCCACCAATATCTCATTCCCCTGTGAGTCTTAACAGGGGCTCGTCCAGTAGTGACTTACAATAGTAGGTCACCAGCAGTGACTTGCGACAGTGACTTTTCCAACGGTGACTCATCAAATGATGTCTCGTCTAACAATTAGGATCCCAATTTTATATAATTTAATGGTGATTAATTCAATTTTTGTTCAATTAATAGTGATTCATCTAACAATAGGTCTTCCATTGGTGAGCCATTTCCACAGATTGTCCAATTTCTAGTTTTTCCTAGTTTTTCCAGAATATCCCCTTTAACATTTTATTTGACATAGTTTGAGTTTAAAACCATATTTAAGTTATTTAAAAAAATTAGAAAGGATATAATTTATATATTTAAAATAATGAAACCCCAAAGGATTTTAGTTAGTTAAAATGTGTAGTCTGGATCTTGATACGACTTTGATGGCTTTTGAAACTATTTCTTCCATCTTTATAGGTTCATACCTTTCTAAAATTGAGAAAATTTATCCCTTATAAGTTTCCATTTACGATTACAATTGATATTCCCTAGAACCTTTCATTCCAGATATATCATTCATTGTATTGTGTCCCTTAGGGTCGTGTTACCCTGGATTCTTCTTCTTTCTGCATAAACACCCCATGTTTGATGCAAGGAGGAGGTGTTGTTCATTCTATTCTCGAGGTATGGATCCTCTCATCTCAATTTAATTTTTATATCACGCATAGTGGTTTCATGAATGTAATATTTTGGAAGATATTATGACACATAGATATAAAATACTATTAAATCAGTTTAAAGATCAACATGTCGGGTTGGGAAAATGTGACATGTGTTATTCTTTATTATATGTTGACATTGTGTTTTTTATGGGATGCATGCCAATATAAAATCATTATCATTAGTGGTATCTATTTTTACACCTCAAATGTCCTTTTAATTATTATTGATGGAATTCAGTCGAATGGTGGTTAAGGAGAAAACATGATTAACCATGTATACCAAGTTAAATAAATGGATGCCTTAGGAAAGAGTTTTCTCTTTGATTACACCTAAATTATGAAATGGGAATTAAAGAATGAGTGTATCCTAAATATAAAAACACTTTACACTATTTTGTGTTGTTGTGTGTTGTGTGTGGGGTGGTTTGGGTGGTGTAATGGAATCTCATGTTGAGAGATTGACTGATTGTGGGATGGATAGAAAGTGTTTGAGAAGTAGGGTTGCAGGTTCGGGTTGGGTTATGTTTATGCAGCAGGGTGTGATGGGTGTTGGGTTAATATACAGTGAGACTGTTATGTTTGGTTTTCTTGGACAAGGATACATGTTTCACCTCACGATTGTAGAGGGTATTGTAACATGCTTTTGGCACTCAGTTCTGTCTCCTCACTACCTTCCACCCTTAGAAAGATGGACATGTAGAATGGACCATCCAATCATTGGAGTACATGTTACGGGCATACATCTTGGAAATTAAGGGATATTGAGGGAAACACTTGATCTTGGTAGAGTTTTCTAATATTAATATCAATCAATTCTCCATTGAAATGGCTCTATTTGAAGCATTGTACATAATACCTTTTCATACACCATAGTGTTGGATAGAGTTTGCGGATACAACAGGTCTTGGCTATGAGTTTGTGCAGAGCACAACAGAGAAGGATCAACTTGTCCAAGAGAGGAT
Source organism: Viscum album (assembly GCA_963277665.1). Classification (NCBI taxonomy): domain Eukaryota; kingdom Viridiplantae; phylum Streptophyta; class Magnoliopsida; order Santalales; family Viscaceae; genus Viscum; species Viscum album. The sequence goes on from OY728144.1 coordinate 576,745,398, forward strand.
GAATGTATCACATGACTGGCATAAATATTATATTGTTCTATGTAGGAAACCCTTGGAGTTCATGGTTCAAGACCACATGTTCATGAACGTCTTCCCTCAATGTGGAAAGTGTATGATTATGGATGGGGAAATATTTCTCCTATGTTCATTAGAGCATTTGAGGTGTTGGGGAAAGTTGGCATAGTGGAATAATAGTTGGAACTATCACCGCAATTGGAGATATTCCACGACGTCCTTCACATGTGTCAGCATCATCAGTATCATCACAACAACTACCATGTCATTGATTGGGGATAGTTGGATGTTGAAGATGGAACAATGTACATGGAACATCTAGTAGAGATATAGGATCATAGGGAGAAGGTACTATAGAGATGGACCATTATTTTTTCCGCGTATTGTGGAGGCTTGGTGGCCGAGAAGACAGTGTTTGCGATCGAGAAGCCCAAATGTGTGCCCAGTTCCTATAGATATTTTGAGGTTTGTGTTGTCATGTTTTTTCCATGTAATGTGATTCATAAAACTTGTTTTCTATATGATTAGTTGTTTCCTTGTTCTATAATGTGTGATAAAGTTCTAATGTGTGAAGAAACAATTCCTAACCAAGACTCATTAATTAAGATGCAATTAATTCTCTCTGGGTGATTCAATGCCACCTAGGATGGATAGTATCTTGACATGGATGGTGGAATTTTACATTTTGCATGATTGAGACATTGTGGTTGTTATTCTTGTATGGTGTGTCTATTGGCCAGTTGGGTTAGAAGCAGCCAGAGGAGGTGTTCTTGGATTTTGAGGTTTCACACCAGCTTTCAAACAACACAGGGTAGTTTATCATTGAAAATTGGTGTTGGTAGTGATGTTTCATGTGTAGTGGGAACCTTGAGAGGTACTTTATGGTGTGGTTGTTTAGACCCCTCCTCCTTATAGTTATACTTTTCAATTCTTGAGGGTGTGAATTTTTTGAGACGTATCCGATGCAATGTCCTGGACATCCCAGGTTCAATTACATTATGAAAATCCAGTGTTTGAGGTGCTTGGGAGGTAACTGTGACTCATTTCATGAGTTTGTCAAAATCTAGTTTTTTTAATGGTTGCTCATCCACTGGTGACTCCCCGATAGAAGATTACAAACATTGAGTGACACAAAAATTACTCATTCCCCAGTATCTCATCCACGGATTAATCACGATGATGAATCAATGACAGTAGGTCACCAATAGTGAGGCATCAAACGGTGAATCATCCATCGATGATTCAAAACTATGAGTTGTCATGTGGTGACTTGTAATGGTATGTCTCTAGTGGTGACTTACGATGGTGACTCGTCCCATAGTGACTTATCCAATGGTGATGCATCCAATGGTGAATCGTCAATCAGTGAGTTTTCCAATGATAGGTCATCCATTAGTGAGTCATTTCCACGGTTTTTTAAATTTTATGGTTTTCCTAGTATATCCAAATTCCCCCATTTAATGATTTATTTTATATAGATGTAATTTAATATCATATTTATGTGCGTTTGAATCTGTTACATTAGAAAAAAAGTTTATATTTGAATCAACAACTTTTGGGAGGCTTTTAGACACTCACAATGCGTGGTCTGGATCGTGATCCGTCTTTGATGGATTTTAAACCCATTTAATCTGTGAATATAGGATTTGACCTATCTAAAGTTGAGACCCTTTTCCCTTTTACGTTTCCCTTTACCCTTGCCATTGAGAATCCCCAGAACCTTTTTTTCAATGATATTTTATTGTTTTGTGTCCATTAAGATCATGTTTCCATGGAGAATATTTCCTCCAACATGTGCACCCCAGTTTGAGACAATGAGGAGGTGCTGATCGTCTGCCTCTCGAGGTAGGGATCCATTAATTTCTCTTTCATCTACTTATGTTGCAATGTGGTAGTATCATTGTACCCTTGTGGAATATATTAGGACTCAAAGATAATAAATATAATTAACTTTGCTTAAACATCAACATGTGAGGATGGGGAAAAGTAACTTGTGTTCTATTTGTTATCTTATAAAATTTTGATTTTTATTTGTTGTTTGTCTGCTGAAAATCATGATCATGGGTGGTCTATGATCTCAAAACTATGATTTATTTTTATTTTTTGTTTGATTCAATTCTATCAAACAATGGTAAATATAAAAATTTTATTGACCACATATATCAGATTAAGTAAATAGATGCATCATAATCATATTTTCCTTTGTGATAACCCCTAAATCATCAACGTGGAATTAATGAACTAGTGTTTTCTAAACACAAATACACCTTTTATTATTTAGTGTGTTTATAAGATATCCATGTGGTGGTTCTAGTGGTGTAATAGAATATCAAGTTGAAAGATTGGTTGATTTTGGAATTGACGGGCAGTGTTTGAGCGGGAGGGCTATAGTTTTTGGTAATGTTATGTTTATGTTTCTATGTGGGATGGGTGTGTTGTTGATATACAATGATGATTTTTGGTTTAGTTGGGATGATATGGATTTTGGGGATTGGCTATTTGTTGGGGGTTTTTTATTGATAGGATGGATTGGGAGGAATGACTTTGAAGAATGATGATGAAATTGGTTGTTATCGGGGTTGATCAAAGTAGAAATATAAATTCAGTTTCTTTACTGTTTTGGTTTTTTTCATCTACATGGTTTTGGCCATGTGGATTCTTGAATTTTATGGTTGGTAGTTTCCTAGGTAAATGTAAGAACCCGGATTTTTTAGAATGAGTCAAAATCCCGACCCAGTTTGAATTTTTGACTTATTCTTGAATAAACAGGGAAAATTTGGGATGTTCTGGAAATTTCTAGACTACACACTGTGTAAACTAAAGTAGATGCCGTGTATAGGTTTGGAAAGTACCGGTCAGGTTCTTGCCGAGTAAATGTCATGTGATGACTGTGTAAAAATTTGCAACTATACGGCGTGTAGTGTTACTCGACACGCCGTGTATCTTCTCTTCTACGTACAGGCTGGGTCCAAGCTATGTGTCGACCCGTGTGGAGCATCCAAGCCATGTGGCTACCCCGCTTAAGTCGAAGTACGGAAAAGTCCACTACATAGAATGTAGTTCTTAAATACATGTCGTGTACATTTTTTTATTCTCTTATGTGAATGGTCGCCACGTCTAATTTCATAAAATGTCTTCTTCTTCCCCATCTTCAGGATCTATCCATTCCGAAAACTTGAAGAACACATCTATCTCTATATTCTTCATCCGTCAACCGTTCTTCAATCCGTCGGTGGCTATGAGATCGCAATAGTGAGGCTAACCCAGTGCACCCTATTCCATTCTCAGTTCATTTCCTCATGCATCACAGTTTCCACTCGAGTGGAATTTCCGGGATTTGACGGAAACAATGATCTAGGAAGATCAGCCATGAATTGGAGCTCGATATCGGACATGCCTACGTCTACGACTACATCTTTTTGTGATTTTGCAAACCTTTGGGTGGCGCGGCTTAATGTGCGTATTTGGGTATTTTGAGAAAGACCCTAATTTACCTATTATTTCATGTTATCTTGTTCATAAACCTATGGGATACATTTGGGTATGCCCTGTTACCTGTGTCGCTTGAGCGGGGCCAGGTGAGTGGTCGTTTCTCATTAGGGATTTTTGGCCGGGGGTGCCAAAATGGTATTAATTTAATTGTATTTTTCTAAACTATTTAGTTTATTTTAGTGAACCTAGATATGACTTTTTATAGGCTTTAAGGAAATCAGGGTTGTTGTTAGATAACTGATAGGCTAGTTCAATTCAACTATTTAGATTTATTTTCTTGTTATTTTGTTTTTCTTAAAGGTTTATATATGTAATTGCTAAATTGCATATGCTGGAACCATTTTGGTTGTCTTTGGCATGGACCAGATATTCTTGAGTGATATTGATCACAGGTTGGGCTTGGAATGAGTTATGTTGGGTGGTTCTGACCACATTATTGGGCATCATGGGCATCGATTTGAGGCAGGATGACTGTCAGGTTGGGCCATGGCCTGGGTTACTAGGATGTAAAGGCCATGAGACTTGATCGGCATGGTCGCTGGGACACGAGGTGTCAAAGATTTTGTTGGTTGGGTACTATTTTGGTGATTATCTCTCACCTGGGACTATAAGTAGTGTGAACAAAGAGAGACTTCAGGATGAGGTGGTTTTGACCACTCTTGTGGATAGAGGACCCCATTAGTTGTAGTTTAGGTAATTTTGTTTTGGGGTTGCTAAACGTTGGAAGCCATGTGGAAGGTGATGATCCTTCTGGGGATAGCAATGAGGCAATCAGGTTGGTGGAAGAGGCTCGTTGTTATTTGAGGGCAGACATCGTTGTCTCTCTAGTTACTATATTTTGATGGCAGACATTGCTAACCCTCTAGTTAATTAATTTGAGGGTCAACATCATTGTTCCTCCGGTTTCTTATTTGAGGACAGACATCGGGGTTCCTCCATGTTACTACTTTTAAGCTTGCCTTTGGTACATCGATACTTGAGACACATGGTGTTAGTGGGCACATGGTACAGGGTTACATGAAAGTTATATTGTCATTGGCCGAAGTAGGTGACACTCCATGGTGGCTGCTAAGCACAAATGGAGTTTTTATTTATTTGTGCAACATGCAGTTTATTGCTTTCCTTCTAAATACATGCCTAATTAAACACTTAAATTAGGTATGCACCGTTGGGTGGTATCCTACTGAGATTCGTCTCACTCCCTGTGCGGGCACTTCGGGACGCATGCAGACTTTATGGATTTATGTGCTGGAAAGAGGTCAACATTAAGGGCTGGGCTGCATTAGTTATTGCATGGAGATGGTATGGACCTTGAGGTCTTTCCTAGATGGAGTTACAATGTTTTCTTACATTTATGTATCATCATGCCTACATGTTTTTTAGCTGCAGTTGGGTAGCCATTGGTTCCTTTATATGGATATGTATGACATGTTTTGGATGCATTTTTGTTTTTCAGTGGTAGTTACAAGTGATCAACATGATGTTCTGTTTACTTTTCACTGCTGTTGTTTATATTTTTTTCTCCCACTATTTATCTATATTGAATGTGTTTTCGCTTTTTGGGTCGGGTTTGAGTCTGCTGAGTCGTTTATTCCGCTGCTTCTTTGTTATTTTACTCGGACCAGCACTATTATTATCCTCTGAGAGTGTATAGCCTCCCCAATGTACCTAAAAGAACCCTCGCTGTAAGTCGGAAGCCTTTCGAGTATGGGGAGGTGTGCCTAAGGTAGTAACACCCGGCCCGTTTAGCACTGTTCGGGTGGCTATTTGGGTCCAGTTCGTTACAAAGTGGTATCAGAGGAGTTCTCGATTGGTATTTAGTAATAGTATTTTTCTGGCTAATATTGAGATTGAGAATTCTCTTTTTATTTCTGCTGGATTTACTATTTGGGATATGGTATAATATATATAAGCTATGACTAGAACTAGTTTGTAGCTTGTTTTTGGGTGCCTACATCCCCTGGTATGAGGAATGGCCCAAGTTGCCATGGGTGGTAATTGATATTGTTTTTCTCAGATAACATTTTATATGATTTCCATGGTAGTGGCTCACATGGTGTGTGATGTTATTGATTGTGATGTGTAACCATTGACCTAGTATGGTGAGGGAGAATTAGACCTTGGCTCGGTATGGCATGCCTTGTTTGTTTGTCTTTTGATAGGCACATTTTTTGGGTCTTTCAATTTCATTACTATAATAATGATTTTTAAAGTGTCAATACCATGTGAATAATATCAAATTTCCATATTTTGTATTATTTGAAATGTGAATAGGTGAAATTCATGATAGAATTTCTGGTTTATTACAATGTGTTATGCCATGCCTTGTATATTTATAGAATTGGAGGGTATTTTGGTCTTTCTCTTATGAGAGGAGGAAGGTACAATGGTTGAGGTGATTTTCATCACTAGGACTGGGTGACTTGGTCGTCGGTTTGAGGCAACATTAGTTGTCAGGTCGGGCGTGGCTCGAGGTACTTTTGATACTTGGCTCTGTTAAGGGCGGGCAAGGAGGCCAGAGGCCAAGATGCCATGGGGCATGGTTGTAGTGGGGGAGAGTATGGGTAGTAGTTATGCACTGCCTTTTACAGATTTTCATATATCTGTTATATATGTATAAATTGTTATGTATGAGGGTTGTATGACAATTTTTGGTATTTAGAAGTATTCCCTTAGTTGACTCAGATGGAGCATCTGTTGGTTGATGATTCAATGCCGTAGGATCAGGTTCAGGATCCGGTACAGGCAGAACAGAAGTCGTAGTTATAGGCTCAGGGACTGGATCAGGTTTAGGATCTAGTGTTGGTAGGATAGTAGCTGGGTGTGGCAGCGTTCGGACCATGGCTCAACGAGCAGCTCCGAGCAAGCCTGGTACATGTCTTGTAGGGGGTCGACAAAGGTGTGTAGGTTACAGATCCATCTATGTCATATATGACATGGGATTTACAGTCATATCACCCACCTCTTTTTTAGGGTGAGGGTGGTCCATTGGCGGATGAGAACTGAATAGAGATCATACAGATGATCTTCGAGCAGCTCGAGATGCCTCCAGGGTGGAGGATCAAGCTAGCGACGTACATGCTGCGGGGACCGGCAAAGCATTGGTGGGATGTGCAGGTGCAGGCTTGTAGGCATGAGGGACTATAATAGAAAGTCATTGAGGACAAGTTATTTGAGCACTTTTACCCAGAGACACTGAGGGCTGGGATAGCTTAGGAGTTCCTAATCCTTCACCAGGGATACATGTCTATCATGGACTATGTATATACTTTTACTAAGCTATCTCAATTTTCACCTGGTGTGGTAATAGATAACGCAACAAGGGTGAGGTGCTTTGAGGATGGATTGAGAGACACCTTTTGGATCTAGGTGAATATCTTCAGGTTGGGTTCACTCTCATAGGTCGTGAATCAAGTGCTCATAGCAGAGGGAAACCAGAGAGATAGGCCCCAGGTTGGTCGGGGAATAGTTTCATGTGACGGTTCAGATAGCAGGAAGCGAGGATGGGATGAGTTTCAGTAGGGAAGTCTAGCCAAGGACTCATCTAGACCACCTCGTAGCAGTTCACCAGGGTTTTTCTTTCAGAGTGGACCACCCTGACATGTTCGGACTCTGTGCGATAGGCCTCCAAAGAAGTGTTGGGCATGTGGGCAGGTCAAGAATCTAGAGAGGTTCTACATATAACCTTCTCAGATAGCCTGCAGGAAGGGACCAGGACAGATTATGGAATCTGCAATTGGTTCAGGTTCAGTTCCAGGAGAGGGTAGGCAAGGATCAGCCGCATGTGGGGGACGCGTCAGGGAAAATGGGATATTATTGAGGGGTCAGTGGCTGGTGGTTGGAGCAACACCGCAGGGAGGTCAGGCATCAGGCAGCCGCCCATCGGACCAGGTACCCATCATGGGGTTTCCACAGGCTGATCATGCTAGTGAGCCAATGATAGTTAGAGGTACCCCACGGGGGTGGCAGTGATTTCATTTTTCTCTTTTAGCATGACCTGTGGAGGTATGTCCGTCTTGAGTGTACGCGATTCACATGATCTTTGTGGAATGTATAGAATCCAGTCAGTGGGATTGGTGCAATCAGGTGCTTGATATATTTAGATATATGTATGAGGTGCCATGGAAAACAGGGCATCGAGGAAGAAGGCTACTTGGGGTGACATGGGTATTAGTGCATCGAGGATGCAGGTTACTTGAGATGGTAGGAACGAGGTTCATTTTTTTAGCATCCATGAGAAGCAGGAGCTCGTGGAAGCAGACACCGATGTAGTGTGGGGTACATTTGGGTGTCAGAAATGACACGGGAGCACCAATGAGGTGCAGAGATGAAGACGCATCACATGAGGACCATGTGTCTCGAAAAAAGGTTAGTGAACCATTACTTGTTATGAGTTTTGTATGTTTTAGACAGAGTTAGGAAATTCATAAGTTGGGGAGATCCTTGAGGAATTTAGCCAGAAATAAGAGACTAGAGGAGTCCATGTTACTTTGATTGGGGTTGCATGTTCAGTTACATCTCTGGGATTGATTGATAGGTCGGGGACAAGATATATTATGGTGGGGAGATTCTATGAACCTAGGTTTTTTAGAACGGGTTAAAATCCTGACCCTAACTGAATTTTTGACTTGTTCCTGAAGAAACTGGGAAAATCTGGGATGTTCTAGAAATTTCCAGACTACATGTCATGTACCCTAATATACACGTGATGCACCCAATTTGTGTATACATTTCCATATATATAATTGAAGATAAAAACATGTTTTCATCAAATATCTATTGTTTTATAAACATATTCTTTGATTTTGGTGATTCTGTTTACATTCAAGAGCCTTCCGGCTAAATACACGAATCAAGGGAAGTCTATGAAAATTTTTCCACTACACGCCGTGTACATTTATACACGTCTTGTACATCCAGACAGGGACACGGACCGAAGGAGGGACTACACGCCCATGTCACCAGGCCAAAGATACATGCCATGTATGGCGATGCTACATGTCGTGTACTACATTCTAGAAGCGGTTGTCGCCGAAGAAGAGCCCACATGCCCATCTGGTCGTTGAAGGAGACACGGCGTGTTCCATTTGTACATGCCATGTCTACTATTCTAGAAGGGATTGGTGGCAAAAGTTTTACACTACACGCCATGTATGGTGGCGCTACACGCCGTGTACACTCAACTATCAGGCGGCGCCATGTTCAAAAGTCAAAGACGGCGTGTTAGGCCACCTGCCAGAGGAGAAAAATGGGCGCCAAAACGCGTTGACGGAAGTACATGGCGTGTAATTTCTATACACACTGTATACTTTATTTTTCTATAAAAAGAGGCCTTAGCCTATGGATTTTGGAGTTAAAATCATTGGAGGAGAGAAGAATCTCTGCTGCTACCATTCCCGATCAACCATGGTGCCATAGTTCCACTATTCCGCCTTCTGACATCTTACCTCAACGCTTACATGATGAATCTGTTAGGTATCACGTGTGTCTTTTTTCTCCTGCTTTCTATGTGTAACTAAACCCCTCATGTTGGGGTTGTGGATGAAAGGATCATAATTTGTATGTTGTTTTATATAGTTATGTTTGCTCGTTGTAATTCTTCTTACTTTTCTTAATTCACTTTCAGATATAACTGAGAATTCTGAGCTGGTCCAAGGGAAGAATTCTCAGTGATACAAAAGAGAAGTAACGGTGAAAACATCCAAGACCATTGGAATGATTTCACCGATTCAAATAATGGACTGAACTTAATAAATAATTAAGAACGCTGACTACCGAACCAATGAGTCAACTTCTATAATTTCAAACAAGAGGAACCAGACCAAGGAAATCTTGTAAAAAAATGAAATCATGAATGTTGAATTATCATGAACAACACAACTATTTAAGCAATCCGTATAAAAAATCCTTAATCTCCACAGCCCGACACATATTTTCTTCCAATTTTAAACTCTTTTAATTCACTCATTGTTTTCTTTAAATCTGTTAATCATTTATTCAATGTAAAACAATATAGTTTTAAATCCAAAACCAAAATCAAACCAATCAACTCTAAATTCTGCATACTTCACCTAATCAAGTACTAACTCAATTGAATTCAAGCACGCCATAATTTCCCTGTGGATCGACCCCTAACATATGATATACTAAAGTTTTAAGAATTTGTAATTAATTTGGGACACATATAACTTCAGTCAATGACAAGCGAGACCAAAATTTGTCGTTGTTTCTGGGAAACTTCTTTGGTTTTAGTGCTATGATTTAAATTTTGTTAATAATTGATTTAAGTGAAAATAAAAATAAAAAAATTATCAAAAATATCTTTTCTAATCCCATTTTAAATTTTCTCTTTTATTTTTCCCTTATTACGCCTGGTATTTTTGTTTTGATTGTGCAGAAGCTTAAAGTATATGTTCAGATGACTTACACGATCCAGAAGCGCCGAATCATCGGAATTAGTTCTGCTTGTCTCATAGATCGAACGGACCCTACTTCGTCGTCGGTGTGCACTGAAAGAAACTCACAACCATCAACCATAAACAATGGTGAACAAGGAAGAGGGAGCACCAGCCATGGATGCTATGGCTAGTCAGCAGTACTAGGATCAGCAGCCTCCCGCTGCTGGTCTACCGGAGCAGGCTCCTAGAGCATTCATGGAATTCCTCCTAAGGGATTACCAATGGCCATTGCAGTAACTATTACCATGGCCATACTTCGCCCCTCATGAATAGTTCATGCAAGCTTCACCCCTTCAATAACAACCTCCACGACGTACCCTTATGGAGTACGGGCTTCCATTGACCAAGGAGCTGATACGGGAATTGTCTGTCCCCCGATCCAGGCTCCACACTTCAAGATCAAGTCTGTTATCATTCAACTGATCCAGAAAATAGTCCAATTTGGAGGCATGGCCAGCAAGGACCTGAACGCCCATCTCTCCAACATTCTGGAGATTTTCGACACCTTTCGGTACACCGGCGTGTCCGAAGACGCCATTCGTCTTCACCTATTTCCCTTTTCTCTACGGGATAAGGCGAAAGACTAGATCAAGGGGCAGCCACGACGATTTATCCTCGCCTGGGAGGAGCAAGCCCAGCCGTTCCTATCCAAATACTTCCCACCATCGAAGATGCTAACACACCAGAACGATATTCATAATTTCTTGCATCATGACTCTGAGTCATTGTACGAGTCCTGGGAACGCTTCAAGGAGATGCTACGAAAATGCCCCCACCACGGACTCCCACTCAGGATGAAAGTCCAGACCTTCTACGGAGGACTTACAATGAATACCAAGTCCGTAGTGGATGCTGCTGCTGGAGGTACGGTGTTGCGTAAATCCCCCGATGAGCTATTAGAACTACTGGAAGACATGTCAGCCAACAGCTTCTAGTGGCACTTTGAGCGGGGGACTCAAAAGTGAGGTATACACAATATTGACGCTACCACTATGTTAGCTACTCAGTTGGACGTTGTGTCCAAAAAAATCCATGCATTGAATCTCGAAAAATCATCTCATGTTCATGCGGTGAACCATCCAGTATACGTAGATTGTGGTAACAACCACAATCTTGGAGAATTCCCAAGACATCCCTCTGACACTTCGACAAGCGAGGTGAGCTTTTTTTCTCAAAATCGAGGGTCGAATCAATTTCAATAGTACCAAAACTCGGCGTGGCGAGATAATCAGAACCAAGGCTGGGGCCAACAACAGCAAAACCCTCCACCCCAGCCACCGCCCAGCTACAACCAACCTCCATACCATAACCAATACGAAAGGCCACAACAACCCCAATAGGGTCCTTATCAGCAACAAGGGTATCAGAACCCTCGGCCACAGCAGCCACGACAACAACCTCCACCACCGGATCAACAACCACCTCAGCAGGAGAACAGCTCCAGGTTATAAGACTTGATGAATAAATTCATATCTACTGTTGAGACTCGGTTCCCAAATCTGGAAGCTTCAATTCGAGGCCTGGAGAGTCAGATTGGTCAGCTGGAAAATCAAATCTTAGGAAGGCATCCAGGTACACTACCGGGAAACACTGAGAAGAATTTGAGGGAGGAGGCCCATGCTGTCATGCTCCAGAGTGGAAAAGATATTTAGAAGGAACCAACCCACCATCCAGGTGCACCCACACCCCCTGATGATGAAGAATGTACCAGTACAAACCCCTCCTCATCCAAAATCCCACAGAAGGAGGTTTTGCAGAATAAAGGGAAGGTGGTTGTCAAACCATTTGAACCTACCTTACCTTTTCCGGAGAGATTGAAGCAGAGGAAGCTGGACCAAAAATTCATCAAATTCATGGAGGTGATCCGAAATCTCCACATCAACATACCATTTGCGGAGGCCCTGACAAAAATGACTACATACACCAAATTCATGAAGGAAATCCTTTCCAATAAGTGTAAGATGGAGGATCTGGGCATTATTACACTAACAAAGGAGTGCTCCGTGGTTGTTCAAAATTCCATTCCTCCAAAGCTCTAGGATCAATCTAGTTTTAATATTCCCTACATAATTGGACCCTATGAATTTTGAAAATCTTTCTGCGACTTTGTAGCAAGTGTCAACCTCATGGCATTCAATGTTTTCCAAAAACTCGGGCTCCATGATTTGATACCAACCCGAGTATCCCTTCAACTTGCTGATCAATCCATTAAGTATCTTAAGGGGATACTTCAAGATGTACTGGTGAAAGTGGGTAGGCTGATCCTCCCTGTAGATCTCATCATCCTTGACATGGGGGATGATCCAGAGGCACCACTAATATTGGGAAGACCTTCCCTAGCCATTGGGAAGGCACTCATCGATGTGCACCAGGGAGAGCTGATTTTCCGGGTAGGGGAAGAGAGAGTCTCCTACAATGTTCTCAAAGCCATCAAGCAGGAATCATCGTCTGATCATGAGGATTGTTCTGCAATAACTAGTATGGACGATCTCCTGGTGGATGATCTGGTATGTTCCTATATTTCTCATAACTTTAACATTCCAAACATTCCTGTTGAAGAAGAGCCAGAGAACATGCAACTCCTAGATGGCCAGGGCGGCCACTATTGGGACCATTATCCACCATAGCTTAGGTATGCAAGGTAAGAAGGTCCATCCAATGACCTAAAACAAAGGTGCTTCCTAGGAGGCAACCTAGGGGTTACACGCCGTGTCCCACTAATATACACAGCATGTACATGTCTTTTTAATATATAACCTTAATAGTATAAATCTATAGGATAACAAATAAATAACTAGGGATGATGCTGGTGCCGATGGTAATGTCACTGAAGTTTATTCAAGCCATCCCCGGTTCGAATCCTCCAGACCTACCTTCGGCATGGGATTCCTCCTTTTATTTACATGGCGTGTGTGGTATTTTCCATATATATATAAATATGTTTAAATATAATAAAACCCATGATGGGGATGGGCTGGTTGGCTAAAATCGTTACCTGGTTCCAAAAGACTCGGGTTCGAACCTAGCCAACCGTCCCATTTAAACCATTTGTTCTTCTAATAAAACCACACGACGTGCAATTTGATATACGCTATCTGCGCCATAATTTTTCCATATAAATTCAAATTGTTTTCAAAATAAGAAATAACATGCGGGTGAAGTTGGCGGATTGGCAAGGTCTCAGCACTAGGTTCAAAAGACCCGATTTCGAATCGCCCTAATCTCCCCGCTTCATCCCCATCCCTTCCTAAATAAAAACCAAACGCCGTGATTTTCTTTCTTTCTGTGTGTATAGGCCATATCGAATAAATATATATATATAATAAATATGAACAGCATAACAACCTTTGATCCAGTGGTTGAGGGCTTTCATTCGGAACGGTTGTTCGCCGGTTCGAATCTCACCCCAAGCACCGGACCAAAGGTTGTACTACTCTTTTTCTAATTTTAAAATACACGGCATGTATTTCCTCATATACATGATGTATAGGTTTATTTATAATATAATTTGTAGATATATGTTTTTTATTTTAATTATTAATAGTAATTATTATAGTGTTTACTATAATAATTATATTTATTTATATAATAATAATAACAATAAATTGGAATAAACGGCATGTAGTCCAAACATACACGTCGTGTACCTCGCCTATATAGGCCACAGGGATCGGCCGACCGTTCGGCTTCTGCCAGTACACGACCATGAAATGAAGAACACACGCCGTGTTCCTAGGTACACGGCCACCCACAAAATATTTCGAAATTTGAATATACACGGTGTGTATGTTCGGTACACACCGTGTCCATTTCCTCTTGCCCGAGTACACCTTTGCACACAGCCTCACACACCATTTTCATGTACACGGCGTGTGTGTGTGTGGTACACGCCGTGTATACCATTTCCCTTGGCCCCTCCGTGTGTGGGACATAACACAGCCTGTCACCCCATGTTCCAGAACACGGCGTGTGTGTGCTTGGTACACGCCGTGTCGTTTCTATCTTTAGTCGGCCCGTGTCTCACCCTGTACACGGCCATGTTCTTCGTGTTCAGTACACTCTGTGTCCTGCACCTACATGGCGTGTATTGTTTTCTTGGAATTGATAAAAACATGGTCGTGTAATTTGTAACACACGACCACCTACACTTTGAGTGAACACGACGTGTATGTTTGGTACACGCCATGTACTTTTACATGGTCTATTTTTAACCCTCGGCATGTCTATCCAGAGAACACGGGATACACTACATTTTTCACTACACGCTGTGTACTCTGGATTACACGCCATGTACTTTTATTTTCTTTTTTTCTCACATTTTTTTGTTCTGTTTTATTTCCTTTTTCTTTTTCTTTTGTTTTGTTTTCTTTTTCATTCCATTTCAGGATATGGCGGATCACGATCCTTCCCGAGGGACGCGGATGGCCTCCTCCACCACCGAGGACGAGAGGCCTAGAAATCTCTAGATCCGACTCCGACCTCCTATGCAGCCAGACCCCGATACTCTAGTCTTAGAGCTCCCTCCATTGACCATTCTTCCGCCACTCACTCCCTCTGCGGAGGCCGTGCCTACTTCTGCTGCACCGAATACCACTTTCCTTGCACTATCTTCATCAGTAGCTGGTCCCTCTTCGAGCACACCTTCCACCGAGCCACCCTCTACTTTGGAAGATCCACCTCCAGAGTATGCCACTGCTGCTGCACCGGCACCTGGGCCTGGACCTGCAGGTGCACCTTATCCTTGCACAATATTCCCAGTCACCGATCTATCATATGAAAAGGTCCGACGCTTCTCTCGTAGGCCGATCCCATTGAGTGGACGGTACATCAACAACAGTGTTCCGTAGAAGCTTGGTATTTGGGAGGATTTGGAAGCACTTCTCGGGCACACCTCCCTCCTTGATATTTTCCAGGTCAGGACTCCTGTGTTCCGTGATTTATTTTTGGAGTTTACGGGCTCATTTGAGTTTGATGGAGAGGAGTACCGGGAGACACCTGGAGATGCGGTGCTTGTAGTTCGATTCTGGCTGGGAGGAAGATTATTTACTCTTACCATGACAGAGTTTGGCCAAGGGTGCGGCTTCTACCCCCATCCTATCACCCCACCCCCACCCCTATTTCTACCTTGACCCGACCCGAGCACTCTGACCTCATTGCCATGTGGCAGGAGATCGCTGGGCCTGACCACCGATACTCCCCCACTTCCTAGAAGAGCACTCTTATTGCCAACCTCATCCTTTGCTTCGCCCACCGGTGATTCAGCGCCATCCTTTTCCCTCTCCATGAGGATATGGGGGTCATGACCGGCTGTGACATGGAGCTACTTACCTGTGTCATTCGGCATGACTACCTGGACCTCCCCTATCTTGTTGCCTCCTATTTCCACTCCATGATTACCAGCCGTTAGGGCAACCTGATAGGCGGATTTTACACCACCCATCTTTCCCACCACCTAGGGTTATTCGAGCCCTCATTACATCATGACTTTTTAGGTTCACCCCAGCGGATGGACTTTCTCACGCTCATTTTCATGGGATTGGTCCGGAAGTAGGGGGTGCCTACATTCTTGCTCAGACTCGAGCCCAGCCACTTGTTGACCCCCCTTCCCTAGATGCTAACCCTTCACCTCCTACCCCTCCCCCTTTAGCTTCTCCACTTCACCCACCTCATACTGACCCCACTTCTTATGCCCTTACTTCTCTATACCATCACACATCCCAACTACCCCCGCACCCTTAGTCAATCTTTCCCTTTCCCACCGCCTAACCGTGATGGAGCAGGTCTTGGTTCGCTTGGACAGCCGACCGGTTTATATGGAGCAGCAATTCGTTAATATCATCAGCCGCCAGGATACCATTGCGCGCCATCTGATTCTTATGGATGGCTTCCAGGACCGGATGGAGAAGCTGTTGGCACATATTTCTCAGTATATTGGTGTTCCACATCCTCCGCCACTGGCCTCTACCTCTGTTCTTGGCCCTTCTGCTGCTGCTCCACCGCCATATCCTACGCAGACCACGAATTTTGTTCTACTAACTATGGTGAGCCCAGCTGCTACCACTTCTGCCTGGCCAGGGCCTATTGCTGAGATTTCTACTCCACGCCCAGCACCTACGGCTCCTACTTCTTCAGCTCCCCTTCCCAATGCAGAGTCTGAGCCTCCCGCTTCCACGCCTCCTGTGTCGTCTCTATCGGCCACTTCTGTGCAAGATGACGCCTACCCTGAGGCAACCCAATGATAGTGACATTTTTCTTTATCTTATATATCTCTTTTTTCATTTTCTGTGATGTGTTGTTATGCATGTTTGAAGTTTTCTTTTTCCTCGCCAGTCACAGGTATCATGGAGCACCTTGGGCATCGCTTTTCACGAGGGGAGTATTTTTTCATTTCTATTGTCTCTCTTTTTGGATTTACTTTTTCCACTGCTTTCCCTCATTTTTCCCCCATATCACCCCCTTTCCCACCCTTTACCTTAGTATTTCACATGGTGGGCCATGTGCAGTATTAAGTGTGGGGGTTCATCGATCTCTTTCACCTTAGTCTTTTCCCATAAATTAATCTAGTAGACATCATTATTAGATTCTATATTTGAAAATTTAATGCAATTTTGGTTAATCATCCTTATAAATGCTTAAGTTATCAGTAGAAACTTTTTTAGGGTTGCATGCTTTTTGATTTATGAGTATTTTAAAATGACTGCTAATATAGTTTCAATTGCAACTTTTTATCCTTGATTAAATTACATTGATTAGGCTAATCATTTATATGCATGTCATGACCTGATTGTACCATTATTATTTTTCCACTCCTGAGAGGTATTCTAAACCCTTTTTCATATTTCTTTTCTAATACCCTCTTTCTTGAGAGATTCTTAGGATATGAATCACTACCAGAATTTGCAAGATTTCTTTTCAAAACATGAATAAATTTTTGAATTACATTAAAATGATTGAGGCACTAGATTATTTTCACCCCTTTATCTTGATACCTACCCTACATTTAATCTTCATTAAGCCCATAAAAGCCCTGAACGACCTTTATATGAAGCCACATTACAAGCATATTTCCCTTCCTACCCTATTTCTTTTTTTTACTTTGCATGATTATTCATTTGAGCTTTAAAGAGGGAGTTGGAAATACATGGAATATTTTGTGCACAACCATCAAATAAAGTGTGGGGGAGTGCCTCTTGATTTTTTGGGGTATAATGGGTTCCAAACATCTACTTAGTGTATTCACAAGTGTTTCCCTTATGTTTTTTCAAATATAAAAAAACAAACAAACAAAAAGGGGACCTTATGCTTATTTTCTCATGAACCCTACTTGCCTATGTAAGATGGTGACGATTACAAAATCATTTGACTGATCTTATAAAGGTATAATTTTCAGTGATCTTTACTTTGAATATCATGTAATGTTGTTTAAAGGAATTATCCTTCCTTTTTCAAGCCTCAGAATTTATTTTCACATCTGGACCTACCAACCCTTTGCCACAGAGACATTTGAACCTTATTCATAAAGCCCTCATGATTTTTGTAATTCCAATTTTCTGAAGTAGAGAACAATGAATCTTTCAATCCTATGGATAGAGTGTATATACCTTTGATGAGCATAACTCTGAATAAAAACATCTTGAGTGTGGAGTGTGATTTTAACTGGTAAGGTAAATCATCAAGTGGCACGCTTATTTTTGAAAGGTTGAAAAATGTGTAGAAAGAGGATGAAAGTAGTTAATTGCATTATGTATGAGGCATGATTTTAATATCTCATGAATTGAATTTGTTTGTACCTTTTAGAATTTTTCCTCAGTAACTTTATCAGTTATAGGTTTGATTAATTAAATGCCTTCCTTTTTAAAGTATAGGCTCTTTTAATTGGATGTTGAGATTTTTCTTGAGGGAAAGAAAATGACTAAGTGTGGGGGAATTTGATGCACCCAATTTTTTATACATTTCCATATATATAATTGAAGTTAAAAACATGTTTTCAGAAAATATATGTTGTTTTATGAACATATTATTTGATTTTGGTGATTCTGTTTACTTTAAGGAGATTTCTAGCTAAATACACGAATCAAGGGAAGTCTGTGAAAATTTTTCAACTACACGGCGTGTACTTTTATACACATTGCGTACATCCAGACAAGGACACGGACTGATGGAGGGACTACATGCCCATGTCACTAGGCAGAAGATACACGCCATGTATGGTGGAGCTACACATCGTGTACTACATTCTAGAAGCGTTTTTTTTGCCGAAGAAGAGTCCACACACCCAAGTGGCCATTGAAGGAGACACGACATGTTCCATCTGTACACACCGTGTCGGCTATTCTAAAAGGGATTGGTGGCAAAAATTTTACACTACACGCTGTGTATGGCAGCGCTACACGCCGTGTAAACTTAAATATCTGGCGGCGCCATTTTCAAAAGTCAAAGATGGCGTTTTAGGCCACCTGCCAGTGGAGAAAAATGGGCGCCAAAATGCGTTGATGGAAGTACATGGCGTGTACTTTCTATACAAGCCGTGTACTTTATTTTTCTATAAAAAGAGGCCTTGGACAACGGATTTTGGAGTTCAAAACCATTGGAGGAGAGAAGAATATCTGCTGCTACCATTCCCGAGCCACCGTGGCGCAATAGTTCCACTATTCCGCCTTCTGACATCTTACCTCAACACTTACACGATGAATCCATCAGGTATAACGTGTGTCGTTTTTCTCCTACTTTCTATGTGTAACTAAACCCCTCGTGTTGGGGCTGTGGATGAAAGGATCGTAATTTGTATGTTGTTTTATATAGTTGTGTTTTCTAATTGTAATTCTTATTACTTTTCATAATTCACGATCCGATATAACTGAGAATTCTGAGCTGGAACAAGGGAAGAATTCTCAGCGATACAAAAGAGAAGTAACGGTGAAAACATCCATGACCATTGTAAAGATTTCACAGATTCAAATAATGAACTGAACTTAATAAAGAATTAAGAATGCTAACTACCGAACCAAGGAGTCAACTTCTCTAATTACAAACAAGAGGAACCGAACCAAGGAAATCTTCTAATAAATGGAAATCCAGAATGTTGAATTATCATGAACAACACAACCATTTAATCAATCTGCATAAGAACTCCTTAATCTCTACAGCCCCGACACATCTTTTCTTCCCATTTTAAACTCTTTATATTCACTCATTGTTTTCTTTAAATATGTTAATAATTTCTTCAATTTAAAACAATATAGTTTTAAATCCAAAACTAAAATCAAACCAATCAACTCTAAATTCTGCATACTTCACCTAATCAAGTATTAAGTCAATTGAATTCACACACGCCATATGTTCCTTATGGATCGACCCTGAACTTATGCTATACTATGGTTTTAAGAATGGGTAATTAATTTGGGATGCATATAACTTCATTCAACAATAAGAGAGACCAACATGTCCTGTATGGGTTAGGCGAGTAACGACTGTGTGCTCGCCGAGTATATGTTGTGTGATGACAGTGTATAAATTTCCAACTTCACGGCGTGTAATGTTACTCAACACATCATGTATCTTCTCATCCGCATACCGGATAGTTTCAAGCTGTGGGTTAACCTGTGTAGAGTGTACAAGTCGTGTGGCTACCTCACTTATGTCAGAGTACAGAAAAGGCCACTAAACTGTGTGTAGATCTTAAATACATGCTGTCTACTTTTTTTATCCGATTAAGTGCAAGGTCGTCGCGTCTTATTTCAAAAAACTTCTTCTTCTTCCCTAACTTTGGTACATCTCCATTCTAAAAACCCTAAGAACATATATAGCTCTAGATTCTTCATCTGTCATCCATTCTTCAATCTGTCGGTGGTTGCGGGATCACAACAACAAGGCTAACCCCATGCACCCTATTCCGTTCTTCATTATTTTCCTCATGCGTCACAGTTTCCACCCATGTGGAGTTGTCTAGATTTGATGAAAATGTAGATCTACGATGATAGGATTCGAACTAGAGCTCGATATCAAGCGTGCCTATGTCTATGTGTCTCAGGTAGGTGGTTCATACCTCTTTTTTTGCTTTTATAGAACTATGTGTGGCGCGAATTAATGTGAACATTTGTGTATTTTGAACGAGACCCTAATTTACCTACTATTGCCTGTTAAATTGTTCATTAACCTATGGGATACCTTTGGGTATGCCCTGTTACCTATGTTGCTTGAGCGGGGCTAAGAGAGTGGCCATTGCTCGTTGGGGAATTTTGGCAGGGGGCACCAAAATGGTATTAATTGAATCGTATTGTTATAAAATGTTGAGTTTATTTTATTGAACCATGATATGAAATGTTAGAGGTTTTAAAGACCTCAGTGTTGTTGTTAGATAACTACTAGGCTAGTGAAATTCAACTGTTTATATTGTTTTTCATGTTATTGTGTTTTTCATAATGGTGTATATATGTATTTTCTGAATTACATATGTTGGAACCCTTTTGGTTATGTTGGTCATAGCCCAAATATTGTTTAGCGATGCTGATCACAGGTTGGGCAGGGCTCGGGTTTCATTGGGTGGTTTTGACGACGGGATTGGGCATTATGGGCGTCGGTTTGAGGTATGATAATTGTCAGGTTAGGTCAAGGCACGGGTTACTGGGATGGAAAGTCCATCAGACTTGAGTGTCATGGTCAAAGTTACACGAGGTGTCAGAGGTGTTGTGGCTTGGGTACTATTTTGGTGATTACCTCTCACCCAAAACTATGAGTAGTGTGCACAAAGAGAGACTTCGTGATGAGGTGGTTTTGACCACTCGTGTGGGTAGAGGCCCCCGTTAGTTGTGGTTTAGGTACTTTTGGTTTGAGGGTGCTTGTCGTAGGAAGCCACATGGAAGGTGAAGATCCTTAAGGGGATATTAGTGAGGTTATCAGGTTTGGGCCAGAGGCTCCCCGTGATTTGAGGGAAGACATTGTTGTCCCTTCGATTACATAATTTAGAGGGTAGACACTGCTATCCCTCTGGTTACTTATTTTGAGGGCAGACATCGATATCCATATGGTAACTTATTTGAGGAAAAAAATTGTTGTTCTTCTAGGTTACTACTGTTGGGCGTGCCTTCAGGACGTCGATACATGAGACACGCGGTGTCAGGGGGCACATGGTTTCGAGTTACATGATAGAGATTCCGGTGTTGGCTGAAGCAGGTGACACTCCATGGTGGCTGATGAGCACCATTGGAGATTGTATTTATTTGTGCAATGTGTTGTTTACTATTTTATTTATAAATTCATGCATGCATAAACACTTATATTAGGTTCGCACCGTTGGGTGGTATCCTACTGAGATTTTTCTCACACCCTACATGGGCCCTTCGAAATTAATACAGACATTATGGATTTACGTGCAGGAAATATGCCGGCTTCAGGAGCTGGGTTGCATTAGCTGTTACAGGGAGATGGTATGGACCTTGAGGGTTTTCCATCTAGAGTTACTTTGTTTTTCTTACTTTCCTGTATCAGCATGCTTACATGTTTTGTAGCTACAGTTGGTTAGCCATTGGCACCGTTACATGGATATGTATGACCTAATTTGGATGCATGTTTTTTTCAGTGGTAGTTACAAGTGATCAGTATGCTATTGTGTTTAATTTTCGTTGTTGTTGTTTATATTAATTACTTCCACTGTTTATTGATATTGATTGTGTTTCCACTCTGCGGGTTTGGATCGAGTCTATTGAGTCATTTATTCCATTGCATCTTTATTATTATACTCGGACCAGTACAATTATTATACTCTGAGAGGGTATAGCCTCCCCAGTATACCTTAAAAGACCCAAGCTACTAGTCGGAAGCCTTTGGCATTCTGGGAAGTGGGCCTAAGGTAATAACAACTGACCCGTTTAGAACTGTTCGGGTGGTTGTTCGGGTCCAGGTCATTGCAACACGGATGGAATAAATAATGGGATTTGTTAATAAATAATAATAATTTGTTAAATGATTTGGCTACGGCTATGTTTTTAGTTTTGGTGTTTTGTGAAGCATATATCATTTATCAACATCCGAAGTTACTTTTTCCGGTGTAGATAAATGAATTTAGAGGTAGCGGAAAAGATGTATTTTTGGGCTCATTGTTTTTTTAAACCAATATGTTAGGATCTGTTTTTGATACCAATATATATATACTTGTACTTACCTATGATTTTCAATACACACCCCTACTTATTTACGAGGTATGTTTTGAACATCCCCATTATCATGTGGGGGGGTTTCCTTTACAAATATCTATGTAAGAGGATGGATGGATGATTATAGGATCATCCCTTCTCCCTATTCTATGCATTGATATCCCATGACTCTTTAGGCAGGATGTTTTGTGGTTGTGAGGCCCAGGTATTTGCGGGCGAGGTGTGGTTTTCACAATTGTATTTGGGATGAGGTGTGGTTGGTGCCAACGTGTCTATATGTGGGATGTTGTGACCTTCATTTTCCCAGGTTGTCAGGCTATCTTTGAGGCCCATGTGCATGCAAGGGTGTTGTGTCAAAGGTCTTCTCAAAGAGTGTAGATGTTCTAGGACATGTTTAATTTGGGTTTGAGTAGTTAGTTAGTGGGAAGTGATGAGGGGTATCTGAGCATTGATATTCGTGTTACATAATTTTAATTTAATTGTGTTACTTTGTGAGGTGGGTATGGCTAAAATACCTTGTTAGGAGCTGTTGGTTCTTATATTTTTTCATAGGATCATTTGTATGCTTCTCCAACATTTTCACGAGAGACAAAATTTTTCTTACCGAGTATACATGTATTCTCATCCTACGTTATAAAACTATTTTCAGGTTTCTAGGAGGATTATGTGGACCATGAAGATATTTACTTGCTTAGACATGTGGACAATTGTTGTTTCACTACATAGATGTTTTTGGTACTTATGTTAGAGTTCATTTTATTTTTATCATTTATATTTTTCTAAACATGCATGTGGGATGAATTTTTCTTTCCTTCATATATGTATTGGTGTTATTTTTTGGATGATACATCTTATCTCCCAATAATAGTTAATATAAAAAGGGAAATTCCTCCCATTTTATGTGACTGTATAACCTTTGTGATGGTCTCCACTCCGAGGCCTACTAGAGGTAGGCCTCGGAGGACATTATCTATAATTATTCATCTTGAATAAGGATGGTCATTACACTTTAACTTCAATTATCCATCATGGAGAAGGAAGGTAGTGAAAGAATGGTTTTAGAGTGGATGGTTGAGTGATAAGATGGAGTTCAGATTTAGTCATAGTAAGGATTGAATGGGTTGGTAGGGAAACAATTCCAGCTAATCTTGGATTGTGATATAAGCCAGGGAAGAATGGATAGGACATGAGATTTTATCCCCCCAGTGATCTGATGCAAGGTCTCTAAGCCTATTGAACTACCATGTTAGGCAACACCATTTGTAGCATAGAGACCATTGGAATGGAACATTCATCATAATGACTTGTGTTATTATTTAAATTTTTTAGTATAATTTTTAATATGTAATAGGTTATTACCTGTTAAAATGAATCCTAAATATAATTCCTTACTACATGGTCTTAAGAGTTACTTTTATACCTCTTCATCTACGGAACCCAGTATTTTTTTCACATTTAGTGTAGGTAGTAGATGCTTTGCAGGATGAACCTATCAAAAGATGAAGTGTTTATTGATTAGAGGGGGATTATTAGTTGTAGAATATTCTATATGATTTTCATTGGATGTCTTTGGGAAAGTATGAGAGAATCATTTTAGACATGTGGATAGAGAGTTGGCTCGAGGATCTTGTTACCACCTTCAGTTTGATCTGGGATTTGATGGAGTACTGGTTTTTATTTGAATTGAGCTAGAAAATGGGAGTTTTGATTTAGTGGAGGACATTGTACATATGGAGAAGAGTGCGGCTGTCGTTCAATGCGTAAATTTTGAGGAGTTACGAGTGGAATTATTTTCTTCAACATTGAAGGTAGAGAATAGGAAGGAGTTACTCTCCCTACAAAATTGGATTATTATTGTACAGGAGTTGGGGATCATGTCCAAGGGTCACCATCATGTTTTCCAAGATCTATTCTCGGATGAGGAGCATCACGCAAGATTATTAGAGGATGAACTTTGTCTTTATCTCTAGTATGTGGTTGCTCCCTTCATGTTGATGACATACATGACGGTCCAAAAGAAGGTCGAGGTAGTTGAGTGGATAGACTCACATGGGGGTTAAAAATTAGAGGGGATCTATTAGGGTCCATAGAAAGACAAGGTTACCAGCAATAGGTCTTAGGAACTTGGGCCATCAAGGTTTCAACATGTGGAGATCCGACCTTAGTTGTTTAAATTTTGGCATTTAGGTCCTCGTTCCATTATGGTGAACTAGGGGACAAGGTGTTCTGATTGTGGGGACCATGGGAATCTTCAGAGTTAGACCCTGATGGCTGTTTGATCTCAATATGGTGGGGTGGGTTGGTTATGTTCTAAACTCATCTACAGTTTCCAGACTTGATGTTTTAACAGTAGGGATCATAGGTACATGCTCCACTGTAGAGAGACAAGGTAAGTTGAGGCCATCCTTAGGGTGTTTTTCTAGAAACTAAACATAGGTCAGATCATGGAAGATGTCATTAGTATAGGGGAAGTAGAGTTAAGTGTTGTTGGTTACATGACATAGAGGCAACAGTTCCAGTAGGGCTATAGATCGTTCAAGGTATGATCACATCATTTAGTACTCTTGATTGTTTTTTGTTTGTTTCTAGAGCTTCATAGTCCTTCATATCTCCCACTCAATACCATTCTCATGGATTATACATAAAGAGTATTCCAGTTCCCATCGTGTTGAGTACACCATTCGAAAATCAGACTAGTTTGTTAGATATATGAAAGGGATGTAGACTGATGATGGGGTTGCATCAGTCCTATGGATATCTCTTATTACTATAGATTAATCAATATGATAACATTCTTTACATATAATGTTTGTATTCTACACATGTTTATATAGACTAAGTTTGGTGGAGAGTCTTGTTTCAGACATGGGTGACCAGTGTGTGAATTTCATAGGTGAGTGGGGTCGCTAGGTGTGATGTTGGCATGTAGAGCCACTTCTTTCCTTGTTGGCCGATCTATCAGTGGAGTCGATGGACAATGAGATGAAGGAGGATCCAGGAATTTTTGGGGAGTAATATTATGACTTCCCCAGGGAGGTGTTGACTCTACCCCCTCAACGTGATGTTGAGTTCGAGATAGACTTGCATCCCGATGCTTCTCTGATATCAATGGATCCTTATCGGATGACACCTTCAGAGCTACCATAGTTGAGGATTTACATAGATGATATGACATAGAAGGGTTTTATCCAAAACAATGTTTCATTTTAGAGTGTTCCAATATTGATCGAGAAGATAGAAGTTGGTTTTCAAAGTTTGGGTATAGACTACCAGAGGTTGAATCAAGTGACCGTCATGAACCGTTACCCTCTCTTGAGGACTGAAGACCTTTTCAACCATCTGAGAGAAGAAAGTTGGTATTTTATTATCAATATGAAGTATGGTTATCACCAGTATAGGGTGAAGGAATTCAATACCTAATTTTTTTTAGGTGTAGGTATGGACACTTCGAGTTCATGGTTAGGTCGTTCGGTATTACGAACACAACAGTCGTGTTCATGGGGATCATGAACTCTATTTTTTGTGAGTTCCAAGACTGATTCATCGTTGTATTCATTGATGAAATGTTATTCTACATGATATCAATGGAGAAGAATACCAAGCATCTCAGGACTGTCTGGGAGGTTCTTCGATGCCACCATATCTATTGGAGTTTGTCCAAGTGTATGTTCTGGACACTATGGGTACACTTCCTTGGACATGTGTTTTCTCATTAGGGTATTATAGTGGACCCATCGATGGTTGAGGTAGTTTTATTCATATGGATAATGAAATAATATGGCAGAGGATCACAATTTTCTCGGTCTGATAGGATATCACTATAAATTTGTATATGATTTCTCTTGAGTTCCAACTCTGTTGACGATATTGACTAGGAAAGACCAGGCCATTGTCTGGAGTGAGAAGTTTCAGGCAGCATTTTTCAACTTGAATGGGATGTTGGATAGTGCTCCAATGCTCCATTTTATAGAGGAAGGAGTGATGTCAGATGTGTTTTGTTATGATTCTTCTTTGGGCCTGGGATGTGTTCTCATGCAATAGTGGTGAGTGATCTCTTATGGGTCTAGGAAGTTACGTCCCCATGAATGTAACTATGCCACCCCTGATTTGAAGCTTGCAGCAGTAAGGAGTACACTAAAGTAGTGTAAGCATTGCCTCATTAGGGAGGGTTTTGTGGTATAGATGGATCACTAGATATTGATTTATATCTTTTCTTAGTGACATATGAACATGCGACATCAAAATTGGATGATGTTTTCCAAGAATACAATTTCTACATCACTTACATATTGGGAAAGAAAAATTTTATGGAAAATTCATTGGGTTGGAAGTCACACAATGAGGTTGTTTCTGAATCTAAGGACTCATGGTGGGAAATGGAGTAGTTGGTCTCCTTGTACATAGATGCATGAATGTATGGTGGAAGAGGTTTTATACTTTAGATGAATGTGCTATATTCTCTGATGAAGTTGATAGAGGAGTCTCATTGTGGGGACTCAGATGCAGAAGTGATGCACAATCGCACTGACCAAAGTGATACTCTAGATGGATGGCTAGAAGATATTCAGAATTATATATTTTTAGTGTGATGATATTTGTTCCTATGGAAATGTGTAAGGTCTTTATCCATGAGATTAAAAACTATCCTTTAGCGGTACAACCGGAAATTTCCAAGATGTATCATGATTAGAGAGAGTAGTTTTTGTGTACCCAAATGAAATGGTTAGTGGTAGAGTTTATGGAGATGTTCATAGAATTCCAACAGGTGAAGGTCGAGCACCAATCTCTCGATAGTTTTTTGCAACACCTAGATTCCCTTGAGTGGAAATGAGATTATATATCAATGGATATAGTCATATTATTACCTAGGTGTCAGGGTGGATATGATGTGATCTAGGTAGTAGTGTATCTGTTGATTAAATAACTTCACTTATTATTAATTGAGGTGTCATATATAGTGGATTCCTTGTCCAAGAGGTTTTTGGATGAGGTGGTTTGACTACTTGGAGTTCCTATATCCATTTTCTCACTCCGAGATACACATTTCACCTCATGAGTCTTGAGGGTATTGCAGTATGCTTTGGGAACTCAGTTTGGCCTCCTCACCACGATCCACCGTCATATAGATGGCCAGATTGAATGGACCATCCATACATAGGAGTACAGGTTATGGGCATGCATCTTAGACATTGGTGGATCGTGAGTACAACACTTGAACATGGAATGGTTCTATAAAAATAATATACATCAATATTCCATTATCATGACTCTATTTAAAGCATTTTATAGCAGACTGTTTTTATACACCATTTGCGTTGAATAATGTTTGGGGATACAACTATTTTGGACCATGAGGTAGTGAAGAGAACAACAGAGAAAGATCAACTTGTCCATGGGAGGATTAAAGTAGGACGTCGCTGAAAAAATCGTACATTTTTCTCATAATTATACCCTTTGTGTTCAAGGTTAGGAACCACATGTTCTTGATGTTTTCCCCTCAATGTGGGTATTATAGGATTATAAGATGGGGAAATCATTCTCCTAGGTTCATCAGACCCTTTGAGGTGTTGGGGAAAGTTGGATAGGTGGAAAAATATTTGCCACTGCCAAAACAATTGGATAAGTTCCAAGGCATCCTTCACATGGCTTAGCTTCATCAGTTTCATCACAAAGACTCCAATTTCCTTGAATGGGGAGAGTTGGTTGTCAAAGACAGAACGTTATATGTGGAGTAGCCAGTAGAGATCTAGGATCATTAGGAGAACATACAACACATATAGACTATTCATTTGGTTCGTGTATTTTGGAGGAATAGAGGCCTATAGGATAGTTCATGGGTGCGAGAATCCCAAATGTGTTCCCAATACCTAGAGTTATTTTGAGTTCAACGTTGTCATGTTTTTTTATGCAATGTGATATTAGACACTGTTTTCTAGGTGATTAGTTGTTTCATTCTTCCATAATGTGTGATAAAGTTCTAAAGTGTGAATCACATAATTACTAATCAAGTATCATAAATTGAGATCTGATTAAAACTATGTGGGTGAGTCAGTGCCACCCAATGTGGATAGTATCATTACATGGATGGAGGAATTACATGATTCATGTGCCTATGAAATCGTGGTTGTTATGCTTGAATGGTGTGTCAATTGGTCGGGTGGGTTAGAAGATGTCAGAGGAGGGGTTCTTGGATGTTGAGGTTTCACTCTATCTTTCAAACAACACAAGGTGGGATTTTATTTAACTTTAACATTGGTAATGAGTGTAACTATAACCTTGAGAGGTACCTTATGGGGTGGTTGTTCATACCCCTCCTTCATCTAGTTTTTAATTTTAAATTCTAGAGAGAGAGAATTGATTGAAATCCATATGATGTAACAGCCTGGACCTCCCCAGTCCATTTACCTTATGAAAATCCAGCGTTTGAGATGTTTTGGGAGGAAACTATGACTCATTTCCAGATTTAGTCAAAATACAATTTTTCTAATGGTAGTTTGTCCACTTTTGAGTCGCGACAGTAAGTCACTGAAGGTAGATTTCCAACTGTGAGTCACCCAACACAGACTCATCCACTTGTAGCTCATCCACCTATGAGTCGCGATGGTGAGTCACAGTTAATAGGTCCCCAACGGTAATGCAACCAATGATGACTCTGCCACCGGTGAATCAAAACTATGAGATCTCTAGTGGTGACTCGCAGAGGTATGTCTCTAGTGGTGACTCACTATGGTGATTCTTACCTTGGTGACTCATACAAGGGTGACTCCCCCAATGGTGAGTCTTCAAATAGTGATTCTCCAATCTATGATTTTTCCAATAGCAGGTCATCCACCGGTTAGCCATTTCCATTGTTGTTTAAATTTCTAGGTTTTCTCTATTTTTACAGAATCACCCTTAATGTATTATTTGATTTAGTATGAATTTATGATCATATTTAAGTTTATTTTAATTTGTTTCATAAGAAAAAAAATTATATTTAAATTAATAATTTCCGAGAGGCATTTAGACACTGAAAATGTGTTTTCTTGATCATGATCCGTCTTTGATGGATTTTGAACCCATTTTATCCGCCAATATTTGATCAGGAATTTCTAATGGTTAGACCCTTTCTACCTTTTATAATTATATTTACCCTTGATGTTATGTATCCCCATAACCTTTCATTCCCTAGTTATAGTGTGTTGTGTTGTTTTTGTTAAGATTCTGTTTCCATAGAGACTTCATCCTTATACATGTGCACCCCCTATTTGAGACAAGGGGGAGGTTCTGGTCGTATTCCTCTCGAGGTAGGGATCCCTTCATCACTCATTCATTTGTTTATCATGTTGAGTGGGTGTATGAATATCCCCTTGTAGAATATATATGGATTCCTAACTAATAAATATAATTAAATCGGGTTAAAGATCAATATGC
Source organism: Viscum album (assembly GCA_963277665.1). Taxonomy (NCBI): domain Eukaryota; kingdom Viridiplantae; phylum Streptophyta; class Magnoliopsida; order Santalales; family Viscaceae; genus Viscum; species Viscum album. Next base: position 576,774,928 of record OY728144.1, read on the forward strand.
GAGTCTGGTGAATAGTAACGTGTGTTCTTGTTTGTTATCTGTTAATATTGGGATTTGTATTGGTTGTATGTCTACTAAAAATCATGGTCATGGGTGGTCTATGTTTTCAAAACTAATATTTTTTGTGAATTGTTTTTTATGTACATCTTTCAAATGATGGTAAATATAAAAATTTGATTAACCACATATAACTGATTAAGTAAATGGATGCATTGGGATCACATTTTCTATGTGATAGCTGCTAAATTATCAACATGGAATTAATCAAATAGTGTTTTATAAACATGAATACACCTTTCCTTTTTATTTTTTATTTTTTTTGTATTCTATCCATGGGGTGGTTAGAGTGTTGTAACGGAATCTCAGGTTGAGAGGTTGGTTGATTAGGAATTGATGGGTAGTGTTTGAGCAACATGGTTATAGGTTTCGCTTCTGTTATGTTTAGGTTTTTGGGTGGGATGGGTGGGGTGTTGATATACAGTAAAGTTATTGATTTTGGTAGTGAGGATTTTTGTTTTAGTGTTTGGCTATGTTTTGGGTGTTTTACTTTTTAGATGATAGATTGGGTGGAATGAGTTTGAAGAATGCCAATGGCATTGGTTGGTATGGGTGTTGAAAATAGTGGAAATATGAAGTGAGTTTCATTACTATGGTTCTCTTTCTCATCTACATGGTTTATGCTTTGTGGATTTTTGTAATATTTGGTTTCTAATCATTGGTGTATATGGAATTAATAAATGTATTTCGTAGTAAATAATAGTAATTAGTTAAATGAGTTGGATGCATATATCTTTTGACTTGTGGACTAATATCAAGAACCTTCCATTGATCAACTTTCGATGTGACTATTGCTGTTGTTGATAAATTTATTTAGTGGTAGCAGAAAGGGTGACATTTTGGGATGGTTTTTTTAGAAAACCAAATAGGTTGGGTTGAGGTATTGATATATATATATATATATATACTTTTACATCCTTATGATTTTTTGTAAGAACCCAAATCTTGTATAGAACTATGTTTTGAACACCCCCGTCATCATGAGGGAGGGTGTCCTTTCCAAAAATCCTAGTGGGCGGATATATGGCCAGTTATTGGCTCTACCCTACTCCCTCTTCTAGGCATTGGTATACCATGTCGTTTTGGGAAGGTTGTCATGTAGGTTTGTGGCCTAGTTGTTTGTTGGAAAGTTGTTCTATCCCAGGTGTCTTCGGGTTGAGGTGTGGTTGTAGCCTAGGTGTCTTCAGGCAGGATGTGGTGAGCTTCGTTTGTCCATAATGCAGTACCATCCCTGTGTCCTGTGTGTGTATGGGCAGGTTGTGATGCGGGGCTTGTGGATGAGTGTGGATGTGCAACGGAGTTTTCCATTAGGGTATGAGTAGTTAACCTATGAGAAGTGGTGAAATTATTGAAACATTAGTGTGATTATTATATTACTTTACATGACATTCATTACATGCTGAGAGAGCATTGTTAAGGTGGTGATCGGTATAGTAACTTACTAGAAGTTGTGGGTTCATCGATTTTCTCAGAGGAGCATTAGTATACTTCTCCCAATTGTGAATAAGAGACTTTGGTTTTCCAACTGAGTATAATTTTATTGTCACACATTGTTATAAAAATGATTTCATGTTTCGAGGAATATTATGTGGGCCATGCAAGACTTTACTTGCTCAAACATGGAGATAGTTTATGTGTCACTACATAGCTTTTTTCTTTTGGTACTTACATTGAAGTTTGTTGTATTTGTAGATTTTTTTTAAAACATGCATGCGGGATGGATTTTTGGATTTCTTTTATATATGTCTAGGACTTTTTATGAGGTTTATACATCTTATCTCTCAGTCATAGTTACTATAAAAGGGTAATTCCTCCCATTTTGTGATATTTTTTAACACTTGGTGCTGGTCGCCACTCTGAGGCCAACTATAACCAGATATTGGGGGGTCATTATATCTCTCTATTCATATTGAAGAAGGATGGCCAGGACACATTACCTTACTTTCTCCATAATAAAGAAGGGGAGTCATGATAATTATATATATACATTAATGAAATCATTATAATCAATAGAGAGATATGTGGTGATGGAAAACCAATAACATCAGTTCATGAGGCATTAGTCCTCCAGAAAAAGTAACGATGGTTTCATTTCACATTGGATGGAAGAGAAGACTGATATAGGTAATTTCATTAACATAAAAACAACCCTTCATATTTTTGATAAGTTTTATTTTGTTTTATCATATTTCATGAATATTTTAAGGGGGTTGAATATTAAATAAGACTAAAACATTCTATTAAATGATATACATCTTAATTGGAAAACCTCCTTTTCATTTTACCTTAAGCACTCAAATATTCGTATTCTTCCCATATGAATACCTCTTGAATGATGGAAGGTATGTTAATAAGGTATTTTGGTATGTATTTTCATAGTAAAATGGTTCTTGATGTTTTAATAAAAAAGGAGTGTGGGTTCCCTTTTATAAGAGAGTGGAAGCGGAATTTAAAAAATTTCTTAAAATACAAAATTAATATAAATTACTTATCAAAAAAATGGCACAAATTGATATATTTTTAAAATAGAATGAGTTTTAGATTAAATATTAACATGAAATAAAATATGTACTAGTTTATGTGATACATTCATCTTTATATTTTTGTTTTAAATCTATGTTAACGCCTTTGATGGTTTTCATGATAACAAAGGTTATTAGTCTTTAGGTATTAATATAGTTACTATAAAAATATATTTTTCCCAAAAATGGACCATTTTTTACAATTTAAAGTATATCCTTGATACTCAGCTGAGTATAGGACATTTTGGAATTTAAAATTTATTAATAGAATATTAGTTTTTTTAAAATATTTTTAAAATCAATAATAGAACTATTAATTTAATCTATCATTTAAAAAACCATGAATATAATTTAATAATAATATAGTACTCTGAAAAATCCCTAACATATTATCATTATCTATAGTTTTTTTGAAAAACACTACTTCACTAAAATTATATTGCATTAAATATTTTTAATATAATTTATTTTATTTTCCTATTCTTTGAATAAATATTGTGATTTTGTTACTTAAGAGTTTTGTGTAATTATTTAATCACTAAAAATTGTTAATAAAAATAAAAATTTTACCTTAAAATAAAAATAAAAAGCACAAAATTTACCCTATTTAAATATTTTAAAATATTTATAAATAATAATAAACAAGAATAAATTTTCCAATATTCATTAAATTAAATAATATAAATATGAAAATAAAATAAACATAGACATTTTTACATATGTTTAAAAAATTGTATATAAATGGATGAATTTATCTCATCTAAGAAGATAATTGTTAGTGTTAGGGGCATTTTTGAGTCTTTATCGTATTAGTTTTAACTATAAAAAATTGGTCTAACCTTACTGTGGTGATAATTATATACTATGGTTACTATTGAAAATGATAAAATATAAATGAGACCTGTTTTAGAAAATTTATAATAACAAATTGAAATTATTTAATTAATTTTTAAAAAATTTTAATTCCTAAATTGGGAAGAATCTAATTTAACATTAAACTCTCAAAATGTGATGAAAATTAGTTTTAATAAAAATTCCATTTATGTATAAAAATGTTATTATACAAAATCCAAGTATAAAATTCATTAAAAACACCATTGTTGGATTATATTTAAAAAACTCATAACATTTTAAAAATAATAAAAAATAGAATTTAATATTTTAATCACAAGAAATGAATACACATTTTTCAATATAAATTAATATTTTCCACTATTCATTGAAAAATCCAACTTTTCATGAAATTCTCAAAAATCAATCAAATTATAAATTTTACACTACGAATTCTATAATTATATACTTCTTATCAAAATTAATTTTTTTATTTTTTAAAAACATAATTAAAATATTTTCTCATAATGAATACATAATTAATTTTTAAGGAAACCATATTTTTGAAGCCTAAAAATAATTTATTAATAATTGACTGATTATTTAATAAGATTTTATCAATAAATTTGTGTTTATTAAGACCATTTTATGTATTTCATAAATTTTATAATCTTATTCATGGATCCAGGAAAGAAACTATTTAGATAATAATATTTTGTTTTTTAGGATCAGTATTGTTTGTCGTATATAATATTGAACATAGTATAGTTATAAGAAATAACGGGGTTTAAATATCCATAACATTGTCCTCCTAGTGAAATAGAAATCATTAAAACATGTTCAAAAATCATCCTATACACATGCTAGATCAAAATACCATAATAATTTCACACATTTTAAATATTCCACTTCCCAGTGGTGACCTCCATCACCAATCAATTCTATTGTGTTACCTATGTTGTATACCACCCCTAATTCGATGACCAAAACCGTCACCCTAAACTATATTACTTTAAAGGATTTCACCTAACACATTGTGGTCAACACCCCCCTCTTCACCCGTCTTAGATCACACACTCCTTAATGATATCTCCCGCATGGTGAATTAAATCCCCATCACTAATTGAGTACACACATATGGTGAAACTCAGTCACAACTTAATGTAGTTTTCATGACCACCGATGATACTCTAGTGAACTATTTCACCCTGTAGCCATACAATTTACTATAACCATGTTCCAAGGAACCTTACTAATCAAATGAATCCAAAAAACCATCACGTAACCACACATGAAAACTCATTAATAAACCCAAAAAAACATTCATCCAAGAACACACTATACATTCAATATCTTAATTTAATAATAACATGATACAAACAATGTATATATTCATCAAACAATATAAAAAATTTGATTCTGTTCTCTCCCTCAAACGCAATCCTACACATGCCTGAAAACAAAATGATACAAATACACACATACAATAATATAATCCATCACTCATTTTGATCCAAGGAAGAAATAATCAAGAATATACATAAAATTACCTAAATGTTATAATTTAGATTAAATCATTCACATTTACGATAAAATGATATTCAGACAATATAAGATATCAAGACTTAACTTAGAAGAATCCTAGAGATGTTTTCATTTAATAGCCTATAAAAAACATATAAAATACCATATAGGAGTGATTCATGATTAGATAGAGTGTGAAGATCAAGAAATCCATATCTACTAGTCAATATGAGTCCCCCTATTTCTATAAAATTTGGAAAAAAAATTATCTAATTAAATATTTTATGAAAAGGTCATAGGTACATCTCGTGTACGTGGTCATCATCCTCCATATCCATAGTACCACACTAGGTACATGACCTCTAGTGCCCTAACGCCTAGTGGCCCCTAGGTCCTCCTTGTATGATTCTTAGTGCACTAGATACTTCATCATAGCCCAGCATGTACCTAGTACTAGACCACAGAGTACAGAATTCCATCTTACTTTATGGAAATACTCCCTACATCAGGACCTTCTTCTCATAACACCTCCTTGGGATTTCAAAATCCATAATTGACAATCCAATAACACTTAACCACACATGTTCCAATAAAATATTCAACTATATTACCTTTAAAAATATCCAAATCCATTATAAGATCCCTATCATAGATCCACTGTACCATTGGATATATTTGGAAGAAATATATACCCAACCAATTTAATCAGGACGTTCCAACCAGAAAAATTATTTCATTAAACTATAAATGATATGGATATTGAGGTTGTGAATATCCATGTATGTGAGATTAAAGGATTGTGTTCCACCAAGTCATAATTAAATGAAAATATATTCTTATTGAATCTCATAGATATATAATTATGAACATACAAATTGTCCTGTCAGATCTTTTTAAGACAATCCCCCAAGAGATATTGTGTATCTAATAATAAGTGAATACGAAATTTCATACCATATGGAGAATTTTTTCAAATAATATTATATAACCTTGAGTTAACAACCAAGTTATATATTTTTAGAAACATTAAACAATCATGACTTTCATGCATCATTTGGCATGATTTCATGAAAAATAAAATCTATATACTCATATATCTCATTAATAGTGTGTGAAATGTTTAATCTAATGATTTTGTATGTTTTTGTAATTGGTATGTTGTATACATTTATGTAGAACCATGAACCTATGAGAGGAGAATGTTTTTTTTACTTATGTCCTATTGAATTGTATACTAAAATTTCATTGGGAATCTATTCACTAGATCACTTCAATGATGAATGAATCTATGGTGGTCACTGAGGACATAAAAATACATTCCCTTTTTGAGTTGGTATAATTAAAAATAATAACAATGATTTAATTATCATTACTCATAATATATTTTATGATCTTGGTGGTACCAAAAATGAATAATGGATGTCATAATATGAGGAAACCCTAATTGAAATTACTAAAGGAATATGAAAGGAACTTTTTTGTGTAAAAAACAGTTAGACCTATTATTCATATACTAGCTACACACCATATATCCTGAGAAAAATTCATAAAGGAACATCATGTAGTGTAATTCATTTTTCCCATGACATCATAGAGTCTTTCTCAAAAATAGTTTATATTTTAACCTCACTGGAAGAGCGACTCTCCATTTCACATGTGTCATCTGATAGGAATCATGGAAAGTTATTCTTATAACAAAAAACAACTCGGTCTAGTTAATTTCAACTAGTTGTTGTAGTTCGTTATTATTCCGAGGGATTATACGCATATAAATCAAATCATTTAATGGAATACTGAACATATATCATAGTATAATACCCCAATAGGATTGTAAATTTTATAAATCCACTCTATATTGATGTAATATGGATTTATATAAGAATATATATACGTCTTAAAGTGTGAATATCTATTCATACAACACAAACAGATAGATACAAGTGTTAAAATCAAAGTAATAAACCATATTTTATCTATATAATTTTTACTAACAATAAAACATAATGTATAATGTTGCTTTTAAACCTAATGGAACTGATGATACCGTTTGTATACCTATGAATAAAATTTTATTTAGTAGGTCTAGATACTTATGATATTAGTATATCATTTTAGAACAAGGACAATGTGGTCATAATTTTAAAATATCACCCCCTGAGATACATGTGAAGCAAGATCCCAAGAAAATCATGAGGTAAATCAGAGAAGAATTTCTCCTCCTCTAATGGAGGACCCACCTTCTACCCCTTCCTCCTCTTCATCGTATAAAAAAACTCCACCCTAACCTCCATCTATAATTTTACCTATCTATAATCCTTATCCATATAAATAATATGTCATATATATGTTTTTTCATGTTTATTTCTCATTAAAAAAATTCCAGTTAATCTCATTGTATTAATATATTGTGAATGATTATTAATTAATTTTTTTATATTTATTTAATTCCCCACCATATTCAATTAGAAATTATACTCTAAAGTGTCATCCATGGGTGCCCTATGAGAAAATTATTTTACACTTTATCCTTTTCCTATTTAATATCACTGAAATTTGAAGAATAAATTAGAGAACCTAAAAATTCAAATAATTTGTTTAGCCATTTTGTAAAAATATTCAAAATTTTATGATTAAAGTTGAATAAATTTGTTAACCCTCTAAAGGGTGATATTGTTGGAATACTAATTTTGTTCCAAAATAACCCATGTCCTTTACGTTTTGATTATCCAAAAAACCATGTATATATTACTAATTAATCTATTTATATGTGTGATTCAAATTTTTTCAGTCTTATTCCTAATATGTGAGTTAAATATATATTTTAGCATAAGAATAAATATTTTATGAAGTTTTCTTTAGTGTTTATGTTTTGGAAAAATAGTGACTTTGGCTACATCATAGAGCCATCTATGTAAATCAACTACATAACAGAATTAACTATATGAGAATTGGATACATCATGAAATTGGCTACGTTAATTTTGAGATGTTGAGACTTCAAATATATAAGGGATTCAACTATCTTGTTTTTGATAAATGGTATTTAAGGATATGTGGTTCAAATTGGCCATGTGATTCTCTCAGGTATATTAGTTGTTGCATGATCAACATGAGTATATTATTTAGATACATGAAAAACACACCTATGTGAAGAATGGATATATTGATCATTTTGGATTCGTTAATTTAGATATGAGGATTGTGGAAATGTTGTGAAATAGGATTGAAAATATATTTTTTGAACTCAGGTACTTGTTGTTGTTGGATTATTTTAAGTGAAAATCAACATTTATTTCGAATTATCATTTAACTGTAGGTATAGTATCATGTTTTAATAATTTTTGATAGAAGACCTTCCTCTAGCTTCTCTACTTATTATTTACTTTCTTTATTAGATTTTATTCTATATTATATGTTTCCACATTCAATTATGTATTACATATGTATATCTTTTACTCTATATTTATATTGATATTGAATATAGAAACTACTTATAATTTATTTTCTGGGGATACATGTTTTTATATCTTTAGTTTAGAGTGCATAAAAATATCCATGTTTTATAACATATGAAGAGTGCTTGAAATTGGGCCAAGAAACTGTTAGGTCATGATGTCTATGATGAAGACACAAGAAGGGGGTGGGGGAGGGTGAATCATGTCCTTTTAAAAATCATGATGATATTAAAACATCCATTTTAAAATGAAGTGTCCTTTCCGTCTCTCTTAAATTAGAACAGACAATGAAAATAAATAACGGAAAAGAATACAAAGATGCATAGTTGTTCGTGGCACATAAATCCCCTAGTCCACTACGCCAATGATCTACTCCCCGATATTGGTGATTTTCACTAGTTGGTCCTTTTATCATAAGACAGGACACAACTGAGTACAATTAGTTGACACCATACATGGCTTCCATAGGGCCTTCTGGTTCTTTTATAGGGAACCGATATATCCACAGCTTAGTTTGAGAAATTGTCACTCAACAAAAACTATTCCCAAGCATCTGATACAAAAAAATATATGAGATGAAAATTTTTGTGAAACAGTTTTATCTCACAGTTACAACAACCAATGACATATGTTGATGATCTTCAAAAATTCACAACAGCAGCAAAATAATCTTCAATGTGATGTAAGCATCATCTTCGTCTTCATCTTTAAAAATAGAAACAGATGGAGAAAAAAAATTCTCTAGTCTTCCTTTGTCTTTACATAGTGAGATAATATAAATGTACAAATAATAATTTATCTCTTCAAATGCATTGACCTTTTGTATGAATATTTTCAGTGCCTTATTTTTAACAGAGTATTCACATCTCCAATTTTCATCATTTTTTATTCATTTCTGCTAGAGAGATATATATATATAGAGAATAAATATCCAGCAATTGTAACAAAATTCATATTCCTCAAAATACTCAAAAATAGTAAAATTAATAGCATTTATAAATATCCACAAGAATAGCGTAACACTATTGCCTCTTTATTTATATAGAATAAATCTCTAATAAATAAATTCAAAATAATTTGACTAAATCCTCCAATAATGTCTCCATAATAATTTAATCGTTGAACAATTTAAAACAGCCATTTAAATCAATTCAACCAACTTTAAATATAGTTGAAAAAGTTCCTGAAAAATAGTCTCAAAATGAAACATGAATATTTCAAATAAAATAATTAAAAGAGATTCATAACGTCCCTTATAAATAAGAATTATTTAATCCATTGAATGCGAGCTGTTGAATCTATTGTAAAATAGATATATAACATTCTTTAATTCTAAGAAGGCCATTGTAAAAATCGTGTTATGTATATCTCATTTAAGACAACCTCATCGAAAATTAAAACATATGGTTCCTTCGTGTAATGAAAAAACTACCAAATGTAGGTTTCAACTATGTAACATACGGTTCCTTATCTGTAAAATCTTGGTTTTTGGAAAGGAATGTTTTTGTTGTTATTTGGGTTGAACCCTTTTATTTTTGAACTTAAAAAGGTTTCTTGGAAGTTTGAGAGGCCTCAGGGGTGTTCCTGTGGCTCGGGTCATGGAAGAAGGGAAGTCTGGGAAAAACAGACCAAGGCGCACAGCCTGCGCACAGTCAGCCAAACTGTGTGGCCTGCCCAGACTAAGTCGTGAAAACCTCCCTCCTCTGGACAGAAGTGAGCACACAGTTTGTGCACTGTTTGCCAAACCATGCGGCTAAATCGTGTGACTCTCCCTCCTCCGGGCAGTGGCATGCGCACGGTTTGCACACAGTTTTCCAAACTGTGTGGCTAAACTGTGCGGCCACTTAATGTTGGAAAATTGACAAAATTTCCACTCTGGGCTTTATAACCCCAACTCGGGATTTTCCTCTCTTCCTCCTATTCTCACCTTAGGCACGAACCGAATCTCCCAAGGACTTCAAGAGATCAAACTCCTTCAATTCTAAGGCGTTTTTGGTGCCATTAGTTGCAGATTGAAGCTCCGGGTTGAAGATCAAAAGGTGGGTTAAATCGAGGTCTAAGGACTCGATTGAGGGTGCGTTCAACATCGGATTCGAGGTAGGTAGTCTGAAAGTTATATCCCATGGTTATTTAGGGTTTTTGTGCATGTTAAATTGTGTTCTTACTTTTACTTGGTTATGTTTGGATAGCCTTGGCATGTTTGAGAAGAATGGTGTTTAAAATGGCAAATGGGAACCCTCATGATCCCTGTGGGATGTGTTGGGATTGACATGACCTAATTTGGGCCATCCATGGGATGTGCTGGCTTTTCCTGAGTTTAGTGATTGTTATTAAACAAGTGATCTTGTTGTGGTAAATGGTATACCCCTTTATGAATATGTTGGCATGATTGGTTGAACGTGGAATAGAAGTTAGGTGATTCACCTAGACGTGGTAATAATCAAAGGGTTATTTGAAATGAAATGAATGGGTGGTTCATGGAAATGATGAACAGGTTAAATGTGTTAATGTGTAAATTGATTAATGACCATAATGGGATGAATTATGGTTCTAGTGTTTAATGGTTAGTGAGATAGGCATAACAGATGGAAATCGGGTGAATGGTTAAATGATGTAAATGGTAATGTGTTAATGGGTTAAGGCATGATGTTAATTTCTCGTGTGTTGTGAATGCTTTGTCCAAGGGGCAATAGTATGGAAGGTTTATGGTTACTTATATATATATAATCATGTGCACATGGCTTGGTAGAGTGGGGTATGACTGAGGCTCTATGCTCACGGGTTGAGTGAAGACTGATGCTCTGAACTCCACCCTAAATGCACGGGGTATGGATAGGACTGATGTTATGTTTCCCTATCGGTTGCATCCACCTGGACTGAGGCTTCGAGTGAGGATATGGTTGCATCCACCCAGACTGATGCTTAGATATGAGGTTATGGTTTCTATGAGGGGGTTAGTCCTAGTGATATAGGATAACCATGTGTTTACCCTCTTGCATGTGATTGTTGGCCTTAGACCCATGTAACATATTGTATGTGATTAACCCATGTAAATGTGATGGAATTGCGAGTGATAATAATTGGTGTGAAATGAATGGTAATGAATGTGGTAAAGGCTTGGCATTGAACTAGCTAAAGGAATCTTAAATCATCACTTGACTTCTGTCATCCATTTTCCTTTCGCATGCACTATCTGCTTATACTGGATATTTTGTAGATACCATTGGTGGTGGCCTACTGAGTAGTACTCACACCCTTCTCGGGCCGCCGTTGGGTACCCGAGGAAACATCATGTTTGCATGTCAGGAGAAGGGCCAGGGTCCTTTCTAGATAGTGAGTGGACATGGGTAGCACTTGGTGGAGGATCCAGACTTGGAGTCGAGACCATTTTGGTGATTTTGGTCGTTGTCCTTGTTTTGGGTTTTTTTCACTCTTGTACTTGTAGTATGACCTGGCATGTTTATTGTTGGAAATGGTTGTTATACATGTTCCTTGTTTATTGGTTATTTTTTCCGCTATTTGGTTTATTTTTGTTGTGTCTTACTCTGATAAAAGGCGTTATAGTCTGCCCACTTGACTCCATAGACCCCCGCTGCTAGTTGGCAGTCTTTGGCATACGTTGAGGTGCACTTTAGGTTACGTAACAACCCGGCTCGGAGCACCGATTTAGTGGCTTATGGGTCAGGGAAATTACAATGTGGTTTTAGAGGAGGTCTTTCTTCTCCTTCTATGAGGTCTTGGTATTTGGGATTGGTATCCAAGGGTTAAGACGTGTCGGGCCTTGGTAATGAGCTCATGCTTGGGAGTAGCTAACCCATGTACGAGGGAAAACCCAAGTCACCCTGGGTGGGAAATTGATGTTCCTGGTTGTGTGTTGTTATAGTTAATGATATTTCACCGTTGGGTGATACACATGTGGTTTGATGTGACTGTTTTATGATATTTGGCTCGTGGCCTTAACGACACGAGGATTTTCATTTATGCATCATTGTAGGCACCTAGGGAGATAGGTGACATGCATTGTATTAGGCGCATGCATGGGATGGGTGTGTGAGGCAGTAAAGTGGGGTGCATTATGAATTTCATGAAACCAAGAAATAATGAGCAGAATGAAATGAAACAAGCGGGTAAATGATGTTTAATGAAACCTAAGGGTTTGAAATGAAGTGGAAAATGTCTTGAAAAATTTTGCATGAGTTGGTGGTAGTGAATGATTGTTTACCCCATGTGGACAATGGCCCGTGGTAGGGATGGTCGGGGTAGTGAGTTCGAGGTGTTAACGTTGTTATAAATGGGTTGTTGTATCTAGTAAAGAGCTTTTTATGGAGTCATGAATGTTTTATGGTACGCGTTCTAAATCTCGTGCTTGGAATTGTAGAGAGATGCCACCACAACGTCGATTGCTAGTTGGGAAACGTGAGGATGTTGCTGAGAACACTCCTCCAGTAGAGGAGTAAGAAAATTTGGTGATCAATGAAGGTGGAGAAGAACAGTTCTGAAGGAAATTGGCTCGCCTTATACAGATGATGGATCAGGACCCAGGGAGGGGTGCACCGAGTATGTTTGAGCTGACCAGGGAATTCCAGCTGCAGCACCCTCCAACTTTCACCTGAGAGGGTGGGACAGAGGTAGCAGAGTTCTGGTTAGAGTCTATCCAGATGATACCGGATATTCTAGAGAACCATGTTGAAAAGTGAGTAAAGATGGCCGTTTATATGTTGCGGGGCCAGACAAGGCGTTGGTGGGACATTCAGGCTCAGACCGAGCAGGCTGAGGGGATGACGTGGAAGGTTTTTCAGGAGAAGTTTCTGGATCATTTCTACCGAGAGACATTGAGGCAGGAGTGGGATGCATAGTTTATGAGCCTGACTCAGGGATTGCTGTCGGTGATGGACTATGCTAGTCGCTTCACTGATCTGGGATGCTTCGTCCCAGTGTTAGCAGAGGATGAGGCAGCAGTAGCAAGGCGTTTCCAGGATGGGTTGAGACATGAGATCAGGTCTCAAGTAAATATCCTTCTCTTGAAGAGGTTTTCAGAGGTTATGGATCAAGAACTAATCTTTGAAGGGAACCAAAAGGGAGCTTTGAGTGGTTGGATTGTCATTCCAGCTAGGCAGACAAGTGGTGCATCTTCGAAAGGTCGGAAGCGTCGTTTGGAAGGTTTCCAGCAAGGTGATTAGAAGAGAGGGTCAGCCTCTCAGAGTGGGAACCAGGTGTTTTTTTATCAGTGCGGTAGGTCGTGGAATGTGCGTGGTTAGTGTCCTCAACCTCTAGTTGAGTTCCGTTCGTGCGGAAGGATGGGACATGTGCAGAGGTTTTGCAGGAATCCTCGGTAGGCAAGGGAGCATGATGGTGGAAAGCAGATACCAGATACGGGAAGGGGATCAGTTGCCCCGTAACAGGCAGGAAGTTGGAGCTCCATGGGCTGTACTGGCAGGGGTGGTGGATGTGGATCTCTGGCACATGATCGCTCACAACATCAGGGCAGTGTAGCACAGAGTACTCAGACTGGGTCCTGGGTAGAGGGGAAGGTCAGCTTCAGGCAGTTCAGTTTGCGCCTGGTGATGGTGAGGCTGGACAATCGATTGTTCGAGGTACGATCCATGTAGCTTCTACGTTTTCTAGTGTGTTGTTCGAAATAGGTTCCACACATTCTTTTGTCTCTGGTCAACTTGTGGTAGTGCTAGGTTTACATGTAGAGGGAGCCTGTGGGGTGATGTCAATTGACACTCCGTTGGGAGTGCAGGTTGAGGATATCATGCAGTGCAAGGAATGTGCCTTAGAAGATGGTGGGTATCATTTTCAATGGAACTTGTTCAGTCTTGAGATATCAGGATTTGACCTAATCTTGGGAATGGATTGGTTGGTATTGTATCGGGCACACATAGACTGCTATCGCCACATAGTATCATTCAGTTTTCTTGAGGGTAACTCTTATGTCCACCGTGGCGAATGGGATGTTCGAGCAGGGTGTGCGGGGCCGTTGGGTCAACGGATGAGCGAACTGACGGTTCAAGTGGCATGTATCATGATTGATGATGATGAGGGAGGGGAACTTCCTAGTTTTCCTCCCATGTTGGATCAATTTCAGGATGAATTTCCTGAGGATTTCTCGGGGTCACCACCCGAGAGGGATGTTGAGTTTGCGATCGAGTTGCTGTCGGGAGTGGAGCCAGTTTCTATTCTTCCATACCGAATGGCACCGGTGGAACTCCGGGAACTGAAGGTACAACTTGAGGAGTTGGAGTGTAAGGGTTTTATCTTCCCTAGTACGTCTCCTTGGGGATCTCCCATGATTTTTGTGAAAAATGATGATGGGTCGTTAAGGCTGTGTGTTGACTATCGGGTGTTGAATTAGATGACAGTGATAAATCAGTATCCACTTCCAAGAATTGATGACCTGTTTGATCAGTTTAGGGGTGCATCAGTGTTTTCTAAGATTGATCTAAGGTCAGATTATCAACAGTTAATAGTGAGGTCTTATGACGTACCGCGGACCGCTTTCCGGAGTTGGTACGGGTTGTTTGAGTTTTTGGTAATTCCTTTCCTCTTGACCAATTCCCCTGTAGTTTTTATGGCCTTGATGAACCGGATATTTCATTTCTATCTAGATCGGTTTTTGGTTGTCTTCGTTGATGATATCTTAGTGTACTCTAAAACTCACGGTGATCATTCCCAACATCTTGACATCGTCCTAGGTATGCTAAGAGAGCATCAGCTATATGCGAAGCTATCAATGTTTCAATTTTTGATAGGTGAGGTTCCTTTTCTAGGTCACATCATCTCAGAGGTAGGTGTTTCAGTGGATCCATAGAAGGTGGAGGCAGTTGTATCTTAGGAGCAGCCCAGAAATGTTTCTGATGTTCGGAGTTTTCTGGGTTTGGCTGGGTATTACCGAAGGTTCATTCAGGATTTATCTCACGTGGAAGCACCACTTTCGGGCTTGACCAAGAAGGGAATCATGTTTGAGTGGTCTGAGGCTTGTGAGAATGCTTTCAACTGTTGAAGAAGCGGTTGAAGACCGCACCTATCCTGATCTTACCTGAACCGGGTATGAAATACGTCATGTTTTGTGATACGTCCAGAATTGGACTTGGGGATGTGATAATGCAGGATGAGCAGGTTGTGTCTTATGGGTCAAGTCAGTTGAGGCCCCATGAGCGGAACTATCCCACTCATGATCTTGAGATAGCTGCAGTTGTTTACGCCTTGAAGTGCTGGAGGCACAATCTGTTGGGAGAATGGTTTACAGTGTTTACTGATCATAAGAGTTTAAAGTACATCTTCTCACAGTGGGATCTGAATCTTCGACAGCGAATATGGGTTGAGTATCTCCAGTATTTCGACTTTGAGTTATTGTATATGCTAGGAAAGGGAAACAATATTGATGATGCTCTGAGAAGGAAGGTTCAGAATCCGGTGGTTCAAGAGTCCAGCACCCAGTGGAAGGTGATGGCCTTGTTTGCAGAGATACAACTGGAGGTGCAGGAGGAGAGAAGTCAGGTCACTCTTGCTTCCATAACGATGGATTCGATGCTCTTGAATCGAGTTATGGAAAGTCAGCTTGATGATCCTAAGTGTTTGAGCGTGAAAGAAAAGCTTAAGGGTGGGGATCTACCTTTTGGTTGGACCATCGGTGTGGACGGTGTTGCTCGTGTTCGTCATCGTGTGGTTCTGCCAAAGTTTGTGTGGGAAGAGTTGATGCATGAGTTCCATCTGTCAAAGTGGGAAGTACATCCTGGATTGACCAAGATGTAACATGATCTCTGAAGGTAGTTTTGGTGGTCTGGAATGAAGAAGGAAGTTGTGGGATTTGTGGCACGGTGCCTTACCTGCCAGTAGGTGAAGGCCGAGCATCAATTCCCAGGTGGTTTGTTGCATCCATTGCCCATTTGGAAGTGGAAGTTGCATGATGTAACAATGGAATTTTTTGTGGGTCTTTCGAGGATGCTGCGGAAGAATAATGCAATTTGGGTGGTTGTGGATCAGTTAAAGAAAGTGGCTCATTTATTACCAATTCAAGAAACCTTTATAGTAGACCAGTTGGGTGAGTTGTATGTTCGGGAAATATTGCGATTGCATGGGGTGTCACAGACCATTGTTTTGGACCAAGATCCTCATTTCACGTCGTGTTTCTGGAAAGGGTTTCAGAAGGCACTGGGTACGCAAGTGTTTTTGAGTACATCTTTCCACCGGCAGACGGACAGGTAGTCGGAGCGTACGATCCAAGTGTTGGAAGACATGTTAAGAGATTGTGTCTTGGACTTTGGTGGTTCTTGGGAGAGACACCTATCGTTAGTTGAGTTTACCTACAACAACATTTTTCAGGATACGATTTAGATGGAACTATTTTAGGCGCTTTATGGGAGACCGGGTAGATCTCTGTTGTGTTCACTATAGGCCGGTGAATCTGAGTTGTTGGGGACAAGTCTCGTGCAGGAGACTTCAGAAAGAGTTAAGTTGATCAGGAAGAGGATGGGTATGGCTCAGAGTAGGAATAAGTCGTATGCAGATCGGAGGCATAGACCTCTTGAGTTTGGGTTGGGTCATAAAGTGTTCCTTCGGGTTTTTCCAAGGATGGGTCACCTTCAGATTCAAAATAAGGGTAATTTGGCACCTAGGTAGTGGTAACTTTTGAGATTGTGTAAAGGATTGGACCGGTGGCTTACTGATTGGCTCTTCCACAGCGATATAGTAGGATGCATGATGTGTTTCATGTGTCGCAGCTTCGATGGTATCACCCTGACCCATATCACATGGTTGATGTTGACGACATTGATCTTGGGGAAGATGTGTCCTTTAAGGATCATCTGGTTCATGTGATGGATCATAGTGAAAAGGTCTTGTGAGGCAAGGTTGTGCCATTAGTGCGAGTACTATGGCAGTATGGGAAAGTTCAAGAAAAAACTTGGGAGTGGGAATCGTATATGCGGGCTCAGTGGCTCTAACTCTTCTCTTCGATAGAGCAATGAGGCTTAGAAGCTCGGATTGAGGACAAGCCGTTAAAAGGTGGGGAGGTTGTAAGATCTCGGTTTTTGGAAAGGTATGTTTTTTTTGTGCTTTGGGTTGAACCCTTTGCTTTTGGGACATAAAAAAGGTTTCTTGGAAGGGTGATAGGCCTCGGTGGTGTTCTGGGGGCTTGGGGCATGGAAGAAGGGAATTCTGGGCAAAACAGACCAAGGCGCACGGCCTACGCACGGTCAGAAAAACCATGCAGCCTGCCCAAACTAAGCCGTGCGAACCTCCCTCCTCTGGATATAAGCGTGTGCATGGTTTGCGCACAGTTTTCCAAACCGTGCGGCTAAACCGTGCAGCCACTTAAAGTTGGAAAATTTACATAATTTCCGCTCCAGGCTTTATAACCCCAACATGGGATTTTCCTCTCTTCCTCCTCTCTTCACCTTAGGCACGAACCAAAGCTCCCAAGGACTTCATGAGATCAAACTCTTTCGATTATAAGACGTTTTTGGTGCCATTAGTTGCAGATTGAAGCTCCGGGTTGAATCTCCAAAGGTTGATCGAATCGAGGTCTAAGGACTCGATTGAGGGTGCGTTCAACCACAGATTCAAGGTAGGTGGTCTAAAAGTTATATCCCATGGTTATTTAGGGTTTTTGTGCATGTTAAATTGTGTTCTTACTTTTCCTTGGTTATTTTTGGATATCCTTGGCATGTTTGAGAAGAATGGTGTTTGAAATGGAAAATGGAGACCCTTACGATCCCCATGGGATGTGTTGGGATTAACTTGACCTAATTAGGGCCATCCATGGGATGTTCCAGCTTTTCATGGGTTTAGGGATTGTTATTAAACAAGTGATCTTGTTGTGGTTAATGGTATATCCCTTGATGAATATGTTGTCATGATTGGTTGAATGTGGAATATAAGTTATGTGATGCACCTAGACGTGGTAATAATCAAAGGGTTATTTGAAATGAAATGAATGGGTGGTTCATGGAAATTATGAACAGGTTAAATGGGTTAATGTGTAAATTGTTTAAAGACCATAATGGGATGAATTATGGGTCTAGTGTTGAATTCTTAGTGAGATAGGCATAACACATGGAAATAAGGTGAATGGTTAAATGATGTGAAATGGTAATGTGTTAATGGGTTAAGGCATGATGTGAATTTCTCGTGTGTTGTGAATGCTTTGTCCAAGGGGTAATGATATGGAAGGTTGATGGTTACTTATATATATATAAGCATGTGCACATGGATTGGAAGAGTGGGGTATGACTGAGGCTCTATTCCCACGGGTCGAGTGAAGACTGGCGCTCTGAACTCCACCCTTAATGCACGGGGTAGGGATATGACTGATTCTCGATTTCCCTATCAGTTGCATCCACCCAGACTGAGTCTTATAGGTGAGGATATGGTTTCATCCACCCGGACAGATGCTTCGATGCGATTTTATGGTTTTTATGATGGGGTTAGTCCTAATGAGATAGGATAACCATGTGTTTACCCTCTTGCATGTGATTGTTGGCCTTATACCCATGTAACATAATGTCTGTGATTAACTGTTTCCTATGGAATTGGGGATGATCTCATTGATTTAGGATTCAAACATTTCAAGCGGTTTCTAATGGGTTTGTTCATAGAACTGGAAATATCCAATGATTCCATATCCATTTGAACCTACTTTCCAAAGGTAGGTTCTCATTAGTTATGAACTGATGAGGCTTAGGAATTTGCATTGGTCGAGAGGGTTGGAGGTTGAACTCATCACACCTTTTTGAGGGGAATTATTGTCTACTCTGGGATTTTCTTTATATATTTAAGTTTATGTTCTTGAATCCTTATTACATTTCCAATTATAAAATGGTCTTTCCTTTAGATATGAAAATCAATGATTAAATATGTAGGAAATTTAGAGAATCTTTTATATGTATTTGAGGTTCTTCATCGATAGAGAATCATCTATATTTGTTAGAGATTCTTAGTCAATGGTATCCTTCAATACATAAATTTCTCTTGGTCATTATGATGACCATACTGGTGTTAAAGCCAATCAATGGGGCACTTGAAGTTTATTGTCATTCAGAAGGACATGGGTTATTTCAGAGTTGGGATCGACCCCACAGATGGGATACCTACATATACTTTGCTTAGAAAATGAATCAGAACCCACTTAGTTCGGGTAATGGAGTATGATGTTTATGATTGATGGCTCAAAGAAAGATGTCATAATTACTTTTACACACTAAGCTCACGTGAGTCATTCTCAGTGTGAGAAACAAGAGGTATTGGTAAAACCAGACAATTGTGCCATGAAAGACGCAATCATAAGAAATGATGTGGGGCTTATGCTATGTTTGACTGCCCAAATAGATGAAGATTAAGATTTACTTCAGGGAAAAAATCCAAGATCAGGTTCTATAAAGTTATATGTACTTTACGGAGATTTGAATACTCTAATCTTGGGACTTACTCCTAAGGAAGAATCCCAAGTTAGGAGAGGACTTATGATTGGGTTTTACTCCTGAGAAGGAAGCCTATATCAAAAGTAAATTAGGACTGGTTAAGAGAAATTACGACTGGGGCTTACTCCTGAGAAGGAGGCCAAGGTTAAGGGATTTGAAAAATTAAGGGACTTGGGGATTACTCCTAAAGAGGATGCCAATATTTGAGACTGGGGCTTACTCCTATAAAGGAAGCCCAGGTTAAGAGAATTATAGTCGGGGCTTACTATTGGGGAGGATGCCAATATTAATGAGGACTTGGGTCTTACTCCTAAGGAGGATGCCCACATTTGTTGATTTGAAACTGGGGTTTATTCCTGAAAAGGAAGCCCAGGTTAAAGGATTTAGGGGACTTGGGGCTTACTCCTGAGGAGGATTCCCAAATTAGGGGACTTTGGGCTTTCTCCTGAGGAGGATGCCCAATTAAGAGAACTTGAACTGGGGCTTACTTCTGAAAAGGAGGGCCAAAATTAGGAGTACTAGGGCTTACTCCTTAAAAGGAGGCCCATAATTTAAGGATTCTCTCATATTAAAGGATGAGGATGAATGAATGAAATATCTGACATTGGTGACATAAAGATATGTGAATCACTATGTTTCAAGAGATGTTCAACAGAATTCCTTTCAGATAAGGAAGTCAATCCTGAAAACATGCCATAAATGGCTTTGAAGAGTTTCTTGAAGACTGAATCTTGAATAAGAGAGGTGAAATGGAATAAAAGAAGTTAAATGGGCAAGAAGGGAACCCAAAAATAGAAGGGCACACAAGTCCTAGTGGGCGCGCAGGTACTGTGTGGGTGCGCAAGTCCTGGTCACGTAGGTATACCTGTGCAGCACATAAGTACTTGCACGATTTTCAGACCATAGGGTAATACTGGGGCGAGACATGGCTCAAACCCTTTGTATTATCCCAATAGGCTTTCCAAAAGATGGCACACAAGTTCTGGTGAAGTAGTAGGGCAGCGCACAAGTGTGGTCAGTTCCCATAAGGGCTGGCCACTTAGGCGCGCAAGTGTTGATGAGTTTCAACACTTAGGCCTTCCTCACCCTCTTTAGATGTTCCGTTCTAGGTAAGAAATTACCTTATAATTGTTCGCAATCTTTGAGAAGAGACTTGGGCACTGGGAACTCAATTTGGAGGTTCTTGAATTTTTCCGTCCTCGAAATGGGGGGGGCCACAGGGGTATTTATAGGCTAGTGAAGACCCTTGTAAGATTTCAAATAGGGCGCACAAGTCACTTGCGCAACCATTAGGCGGCGCGCAAGTGTACTTGCATGATGGTGAGGGAACTTGCGCGATGCATGTGCATTTGAATCCTTTTTCATTCCTTTGTCGATTTTTGATGTGTTCTTAAAAGGATGAATCAATCTGTGCTAAGTCATTTCCCTTTACATTCCTTTAGACAATGTGACGAGAAGGAGCGTCAACAAAAGTCCCCCAACAGATTTGGATCCGAAAGAATAATGATATGACTCTGAGGAAAATAAGAAAACCAAAGGGAGGAGGCGCACAGGTTTTCAGTGCACAACCCTCGTCGCGTAGGTGCGAGTCGCACAAGGCTGGAGCACGCTGGCTGTAGGCGCACAGGTGGCTGGCCTGGCCTATATATATGCGCTCATTTGTCGTACATAACATCAAATTTCCGATTTTCAAGCTCTCGCTGCGTAGGTCACCTTTGTCGCGCAAGTTGATATGTTTTTTTCTTTTCCTTTACTGTCGCACTGCTGTCAAGGTACCTGGATTTTTGCGGTGATACTTGCGCACTAAATAATTGTGCGGCACATTATACTTGTGCGACACATCCACACTTGCATGCCAAGTTTAGACTTGAGTGCCTTAATCACTTTTCCATTTTTTTCAAATTCCTTCACAAATTTTATGAAATATAAACCCATTTAAGAGTTAATTTATTCAACTTTTGTGAAGATTCAAATGGCTCCCAAAAGAATCGGAACGGCTGATGAACTGACAAGAAAACATCTTGATGATACGATGAACATCATTGTCCACGATTATTATACCATCTGTGATAGCACTCTTCCGGATTTGGCCAAGTATCTGAAGAAATATCACTTTGATTTCCCACAAAGCACTTATCTACCTTTGTACAGTTATGGTCATCTGCGAGAAGTCACTATTCCATAAGTAAAGGACTATCTCCCATTTTTGTGGTTTTCGAATTATAACAACTTTTATTCAACAAAGATCCCATGTGGAGGAGGATTTATAAATGCTGGAACAGTGGAGAAGGCTCATATGATGCATCACCGCCCTTGTACGCCAGATCTGAAATCTCAAAAGCCTGAGCTGCAACCACATTGTTATCCTTCAATATTCTGAAATGATCAGATGGGTCAATCCAAAGGCTGGAAGAAAAGTTGGGACTTCCATCCTGGGGGAGGTTTGAAGCCAACTTGGATGTGGGCATACTGGGTATGACAAACCTAGGAAGAGTTTTTTGAAGATCTGAAAGGAGTTGCGATATACAAAGCAGTCTGGGTTGGGAAAACATATGTTTACAGACATGATAGCTTCGAGCCAGAGATACTCAGCCACTAGAGCCCAGAAACCGATTCTTTCCATCTGACTCATGGAGAAGTAGGCATCAGTCTGTGGGATGTCCACAGGATCTCAGGGGCTCCAATTTTGGGTGACATGTATGATGAATCCATTACTCCCAAGGTGACTTGGAATGATTCAGAAAAGACACTTGCATTGGCTCAGGAATTATTTAAAATCTTCCATAGGGTCAAGAGTTCAGAGACCTCCTTAAATCATTCTAGAAAGGATATTAATACAGAGGAGTGGATGAATATATTTATTATTGAGAATAAAGAGAAGGATCCAAAGGAGAAGGAGCTGAAGGAGAAAGGATCCAAGAAAAAGAAATCCAAGGATAAGGGGCCCACCCGTCCTACCACCTGCCCAAAAACCGACAATAGGGGTGATCCTGGCACATTCTGGCCAACTCTAGAAGCAGGAGAGTTTGAGAAATGGGGATATGAGGTGAATCAAAGGATCCCAAATAAGACTCATCTGGCGGGCATCTTGGCTTTGTGGCTCATCGTTTATCTCTTGCCAGTCAGGGACTCGAATGGAGGCATCAGGCCAAGGACCTTCATTATTGCGGAAATGTTGGCTGTGGGAAAAATGGTTGGGTTGGCTACCCCCATTTTAGAAAATATTCATAGAAGTTTACTTCATGTCTTAATGGGTAAATCTCTTTTGAGAATAGTGGGACCCTTCCATGTTTTATGGGGGTGGATCGCCACTCACATCAGGACTTATAATGTATGGAATGGAGTAAAAATTTCAAGAAGTTCTTTCAGGCCATTAGTGCAATTATTCTCTGGAATTTCTCCATTATATCTTAATGCCTATGAAATGAAGGTGAGGTTGAGAATATTTAAGGAATTAAACTTCTTTCCCTATGTAAATCTGCCAACCGGGCGGTTTTTTGATGATGGAACAACCCACTTGGATTTGAGGGCATACATGCTGGCCGACAGAGATGGTGTGTTGGTCACCAGGATTGACAGAGAGATTATATGTGAGGCCTATGCTCCATATATATTTGTAAGCCAATTCATGTTTTTGCAACATATTGCTATATCTCCCCCTATACATGTTAGGTTAGAGCAACATCTGATGGTTGCTCGGCAACTGTGGTTACTAACGTCTAGGGAGAAGACTGGGGCGGTGTTTGATCTACCAATTGAAAAAGTGGCACATAACTTGACTACATGGTATGTTGAGCACTGGATAGCATCTTACCCTAAAGGGGTGCTGAATCACCCAGTTTATCAGGTGGGGAAAAGGAAGAGAACTGTAGAGAAAGAAACCCTTCCTCATGAAGGTGATGCTTCCCCACCTGAAGCTGATTCGCCAGATTCCTCCTCTAGGACTGATTCACCGTATTCCCATGATGGGGATAATGAGGCACAACAAGTGGAAAAGTGGCCTCGTGCCCGATATAATCCTACAGTCGGAATCAAAATACCTACTCCATCAACTCCTGGTGAGTTACTTCATTGTGGTAATCTAATCACCATCCCTTTATAAAGCAATATGTCTTATTTTCATATTCATTGTTAATAGGTGCAGGATCTGGGAAGAAATTGAAGTCGAAGATTGTAGGACCTTCCTCGTAGCCTTCTCGTACATGCACTGAATATCTACGACCAGAGGCTATCCAGACATGGCAGAGTTTATACTGTGGTATTGAAACTGCATGGCTGGATTTATGCGAGGGGCTGCAACTCCCTGGAAAAAGGACTCCTCTGGCTTCTACCGATATTAATTTCGAAGATAGCCCTGATGAACTGCGACCTTATATCAGAGATCTGGAAATGATCATATATTCCACCAAAGATTCAACTCCTGTCACCAAGAGAGTGAAGGAAATGATAGATCGTGGTGCTGCTGAGGGGACTGATGAGGAGTGGCACGATTACGTGGCCCCTGAAGATGTATGATTTTCTTTCCTTATTTGCCTTGCAACGTTATTTCAGTCAAAGATTTGTTACTTAAGGAAATTATTTTCCTTATCCTGAAGCATGAAAAGAAAGGAACTATTGAGGATCGTTCACCAAAATATAGCCCTGGTGGTAGTTCCATCGGGGCTACTGTCGAATATTTTTTTGAATCGGGCGAGATATCTCCAAGTAAGTAGGCCATGGATGAGGAGATATCAATGGATTTTCATTATACAATTCAGGTACCTGTATTGGAGGCTGTTGACACTCCCAAAAAGACAAGGAATAAAAAGAAACGAATGAGGAAGTCCACAGCTAAACGCTTCATTAGTAGTGGTATGTCCTTTGGATAATCATAAGTCCTAAACCATGAAATCATCTTCTTTGGGATTGTAGGGGATTCTTCAATTTCCCCTCTGCGGGAGAGGACTTATCCTCCTTTGAGGACCACAGAGGGTGTTGTGGAACAATCACAAATTCAGGATGACTTGGATGCTCCTGGAGAAGATCCATCATCTCTTCCTAGTATCCCTCCTGCTACTATTGCAAGAAGAGAAGAACCTGTTTCTGGTAAGTTAACAATGCTTCATAAAATTTTGAATGAAACACTGACTGACTTCCATTCTGTGATACTTCAGGTTCAACTCCTGCATTAGAGCTTCTGGCGGCTGTTGCAACTGATGTCGCGATTTTATCCGAAGATGTTGTCCAGGGATAGGGACCGCCGGATGAAGGTCACCAGGAAGACACATCAAATGCTCCCACTGGTGAGACTAACCAGGATTCTGAGAAGACATTAGATGAAATGATGGAACATGGAACATATTTCGACGATTTTATAAATCATGTTAAATTACCATGTAATTTAGAAGATTATGTACGTGAGTGTTATCCTTCGTCCTATTAAGAAAATCCTCTTATTACATGTCTAATCATGATTGGTTCAAATGTACAGTTTTTTCAGAGCATGTTGCGGAACTACCAATTCCTGAAGAGGGTGTGGACAATGATGTCAACCCTACCATTGTAGAAACATTAGCTCAAGTAGATTTAAACCCAGTAAACCCTCCAGAGAGCCATTTTGAAGATCCTATTGAGACTGGGAAAGATGGGGAGGAGTCTAATAAGTTTGCTGATCTACCGTTTTGTAAGGGATAACAATATTTGTGATTTAACTTAATTTTCAAGACAACCGATTCTTTTTTTATCCTTAAAAACTAACCAAAGATTTCAATTAATTATGCAGGTCCATAAATTGCATTGGATAGATCTGGATGTGAGGCCTCAGCCTCCGCCCCAATGGGAATTTAAAGTGAAGAAGCTCAAGTCATGGGGGAAGGAGAAGAACAGGGCACTTCCCTAAGTGCTTTAATCCCAGATTATACTCCCCCTGTGACAATGACGCTGATTCGGACCCGAAAGTAAAAAAGGAATTCTAATTTACACGATGCAAGGCATGGCAGAACATATGGAAAATCATATCTGAAGTGCCTCTAGAGGAGCTACCATCAAAGATTCCCCGGTTGTCATCCATATTTTTCATATTGGTACTTGGTAGTTTTTTATATGAAAAGATCCATGCTGCGGTGAAACAGGTCATTTTCAGGGGGGAGCAGGAGGAAAAGTGTCATGAAGATCTGACCAGGGTGAAACTGTCAGCCAATATTAGTGAATTTGAGGCTGTAGTATCCCGAGCTAAGGCTGACTATGCTTCCAAGATGAAAGAGAAGAAGAATAAGATTAAAGATAAAGTTGTCTAGCAAATGCAACTTTAGCAGCAGTTAGACACTGTTACAGGGGAACTTTATGATCTCAACAATTCATTGGACGGAGCTCAAACGAATGGTATAAAGTCCATCGCGGATGCCAAGAAAGCACTCCATCAGGCTGAAAAGAGTGAATTTGGTTGGGTGCATGAGCTTCATGTAGCTGCTGATGAAGCTTGGGATGCTATTCATCAAGTGAAGACTTATATTGACAGCCTTTTGTAATTTCATAGAAAAGAGAAGAGACTCCAATATGTGGATTTCCTTCTAATTCTTGTGCATCAAATGGAAATAATGCTTTCATCTTCAATCACTTGTGCATGTATTTTCCTGCTACCTGCTTTAAATTTTACCTAAGCCAATGGGCTTAGTAAGCATAGTTTTATTTTTTTACTAGGATTATTATAAATAACCCTACAAACATTGAATCGTCTAATTGTTCAATATTACCTAAATCATACAAAATGTATGTTTAGTGAGATGGAACTTGACTTTTATTCAGAGTTCCCTTGTCTTTTGTTGGCAGTTTAAAGTCATGCATGTTGTACAAAAAAATGGCAAATGTTTAAGGTCAAAATAGATTTGACCGGATAAATTAGAATTGAATCAATTCCTAGAAAATTTATCTGAAAACATATTACCACACTCAAGTATGAGGGAAAAATGTAAACCATGACTTAAGAAATTTTGAGTCTATAGAATGATATGAAAATGGAATAAAAGGCATTATAATATTTAGTTCCCAAGAATGAAGTTACTACTATTTAAAAAACCCATTAGGGGGTTGAATTATGCAGGGCCACCTAAGGGCATTAGCTGCATAGTCAAATAATAGTATCTTTTGGCTGACAAGTCTGTTATGTGGACTATTTATGCAAGGCTGCCTAAGGGAACGTGCTGTATATTCAGGAAAAAGAACTCTCAGAAATTTACATTTCTACTACTAAAATCTAGTGGATGTTTATGGAGATTCAAATTTTCCAAAGAATAGAGTTTTCTTATGGATAGAGGTAATTGAATATGGAGAAGATATTTCCAAACAAGATTATCCAAGAACTGGGTGAATGTCACTCCTACGAAGGTCTGAGCCAAACGTAGGGAAGGGAAAATATAAACCATAGACTTGAATATTTTTAGATCATGAAAGAGTATGAGACAAATATGTTAAGGATGGATATTTTTTATGGATCCTTACATATTTTTGACAAGACCAATAAGGACAAAAGAGGTTTTCTTACCAAGAATGAAGTTACCATTATTGAAAAAACCTGTTAGGGGGTTGAATTATGCAGGGCCACCTAAGGGCATTGGCTGCATAGTCAAATAATAGCCTCTTTTGGCTGACAGGTCTGTTATGTAGACTATTTATGTAAGGCTGCCTAAGGGCACATGCTGCATAGTCAGGAAAAAGAACTCTCCGAAATTTGACATTTTTGTGACTAGAAGTCAAGAAAAGGGTTATGAAGATCTGAAAATATTTATGGTTAGGATTATGACACATAAAGATGGGTATTTTCCAATGTATGCAGAGATACATAAATCAATGCTAACCATAATCACATTGTGCCTGGGTCCTGAATTGAAATCTTAGACTTCACTACATATCCCTTATGGATGGGAATCAAGCTGTACATAGTTCATGAAATACAGTTTAACGTCATGTGGGACGCGATTATGGGAGATCTTAGTTTAGGTTCATAGAGCTCAGACCATTATAAGAAATACACAGTATGTGTTTTCATGGGGACTTTTCAACCAAGGGGCTAAAAGTGGAATTTGGGGTAGGGCCCAAAGACATTGGGCTAGCTTCGAGGGACACGTGAACGTTCCTACGTATCCCATAAGGATGGGAATCAAGCCCACATAGTTCTATATATATCCTCTGTATAGATTTGGTTCGTACAAGTGAAGGGTGAAAGGGGACTTTGGTGCAATGATGGTTTGACCCAAGGTAAAAGGTTCAGGCATTGTCATGTATTCACATTGTCTTTGGAATAAAACATGATTGAAAATCAATGTAAACGATGATTCCCTCTCAAGTGAGAGTATCAATGAATATTGTAGTTCATTGTCATACATGACAAAAATGTTGTACAGTTTAACGTCGTATATCAAGGAAAAAGTTGAACCAATGTAAAAATATTGATTCTGGGGGCGGTTTCACAAATCAACATCGTATGAGATGGAGGTGAACCGATGTGAGGAGATTGGTTTTGGTCATGAACCTTAGGATTTTGCCTACGTACCTAGCTGGGAAGGCAAGGATCAATGTCCGCGTAGTTCAATTAAATAATGAATTAGTGATCAAGTTGTTCTTGGGGACACCGACATAAAAATGGTGTTGGGACATATGCATGGTTAGCGGCCCAAAGAGGGTGTTATGGTTGAAGTTTTCTCTAAGCTCACGTGAGTCATACTCGGTGTCAGAATCAAGAGGTAGAAACAACCTTAATGATGCACAGTTTAATGTCATGTAGGACATACGAAAGACTATGTAGTCTAGAGTCTAGTAGTTAGGACTATTGGTGCTGTATAGTTTAGTGTCATGTAGAAGGGAAAAAATACAGTTTAATGTCATGTAGGATATATTATGGGATTTCTATATAGTTTAGCATCATGTAGTTAGGACGATGGGGACAATACAATTTAATGTCATGTTGGACAAAAAAGGACTGTGCAGTTTAATGTCATGCAGTAAGGACAAAAGAGGACCCAGTTTAACGTTATGTTGGACGTATTAGGGACTTTTTCATAGTTTAATGTCATGTTGGATGAGAAAAAGATGATATAGTTTAGCATCATGTTGGACGAAAGTGAAAATAGTTTAAGTTTATATGCATAGACCGTTGATGGTGCAGTTTAACGCCGTGCTGGAAAATATGAAATTCCAATAGTTTATGGTCGTATGCATGGACTGTGGATGGTGTAGTTTAAAGTCATGCTGGATATAAGGGACATGAAAATAGTTTAAGGTCATATGCATGGATCGTTGATGGTGCAGTTTAACGTCGTTCTAGACAATATGAAATGCAAATAGTTTAAGGTCGTATGCATGGACTGTGGATGGTGCAGTTTAACGTCATGCTGGACGTAAGGGACATGCAAATAGTTTAAGGTCATATGCATGGACTGTTGATGGTGCGGTTTAATGTCATGCTGGACAATATGAAATGCAAATAGTTTAAGGTCGTATGCATGGACCGTTGATGGTGTATTTTGTGTTTATACAAAATACTTCTTCAGAAATCTGGCATTGGTTGGAGTAGTGATGAGTTCTCCATCCATTGAGATTAAAGAATAAGCTCCATTGGAATAGACCTTATGTATTGAATAAGGTCCTTCCCACTTTGGTTCAAGATTGGTGGGTTTCTTTCCTGGTATCATTGGAGTTCTTGAACTAATACCAATTCTCCCTGAATGAATGAACAAAGGCAAACTTTTTTGTTGAAAGCTCATGCTATTCGATTCTGATAGACTTCCAAGTGGATCAGGGTGCACAATCTTTTCTCATCTAACCGTTCCAAATCATCCAATCGCTTTTGAGATTGTTCATCTGTAGATGACTGATCACAAATAGCTACTCTAAGAGAAGGTATTTTAACCTCAATGGTCAAGACTGCTTCTGTTCCATATATCAGTGAATATGGAGTTTACCGCGTTGCAGTGCGGGTGGTGGTATGATAAGCCCATAAAGAATGAAAGTGTTTATCAGTCCATGAATTCTTATCTTTATCCACCGTATTTTGCAGTATATTTGACAGAGTCTTGTTGAAGGCTTCTATCTGGCCATTGGCCGCTACATGATACCAAGATGAATGATTGGATTTGATGTTATATTCCTGATAGAACTTCCTCACCTCCGATGAAAAAAATTTGGTTCCATTGTCCGTCAGTATGGTATGAGGTACACCAAATCTAGTAATGATGTTAGAATTGGTGAAGCTAAAAGTACATTTAGAACTGACTTCTTTGAGAGGTATTGCCTCTGCCCATTTGGAAAAGAGGTCAGTAGCAGTAAGAATATACTTAACCTGCTTAGCTGTAGCTGAATGGTAAGGTCCCACCATATCCATTCCCCATGTGGAAAATGGCCACCAGTATTTAGCTGTATGAAAAACTCCAGAGGTTGATGAATGAAGTTAACATGTACTTGGCATGAATGACACTTCTTTATGAAATCAACACAATCTTGTATCGTTGATGGCAAAAAATATCCAAGCCTTCAAATTTGATCAGATAGTCTGTGTGCAGACTGATGGGAACCACAGAGTCTTGCATGCACTTCTTTCATGATAACCATTGTCTCTTAACCATCAATGCATCTGAAGAGAACTCCATCAAAACCCCTTTTGTAGAGAACTTTCTCTAGGTGATCTGGGTTATCATAAAGAGTGAAATTGACCACACGTCTCTATACTTTTTCTTTCCTAGCTCTATCAGATGGAAGTGTTCCATTTTGAAGGTATTACCTGATAGGTGTTATCCATCCTATAATATGACCATATGGTTCAGAGATGGTACTAACTTCATTGATTTCCTATGTTCTGTCTTGAACATAAGGTGAAATTGTATAACGATGGGCAATACTAATGGTAGTCTCATCCCGATTTGGATCTGCTAGAGTTGTGGCTATATTAGCCAGTGAATTAGCTTGGGAATTTTGTGACCTCGGGACATAAGAAAATGGAGATTTCATAGGAAATTCCTCCATTAACTCTATGACGTAATCATACAAAGGGATCAATTCTTCTTTTCTGATTGCATAATCCCCATTGACTTGTTTGATTACCAGGTCTAAATCACCTTTAACCTTTAAGTGATTCACTTGTGCTTGAAGCGCCAACTGCAAGCCTATGATGAGAGCTCGGTACTCTGCTTCATTATTTGTACTACCTCCCAATAATGAGAAGGAATAAGGTAGTAATGCCTTTTCTAGGGAAATGAGTACAACTCCTAACCCAACTTTTTTGAACTTAAGATCTTCCATTTTCCTCCCTGTTGGACTAATGGAAGCACCATAAAAGTACATTTCCCATGTTTGAAGACTTTCTTGAATAGGGAAAACTTCCTCATCATGGAGTTCAATATCTGAAGATGTTTCTTCTACTAAAGGGTGTTCAGCAAGGAAATCAGCCAGAGCATGGCCTTTAATTGCCTTTTGAGACACATACTGAATATCAAATTGTTGCAAAATAACTTCTCACCTTGCCAGACGTCCTGTAAGCATTGGATGACTAAGGATGAATTTGAGCTGGTTATTGAGAGATTCCAATTGAACCTCATGATGTTGCAGGTAATGTCTCAACTTATGAACTGCAACGAATGCCAGGCAGCACTTCTCAATATTTGAATATTGGGTTTCTGCTTCAAGCAGAGTTTGACTAAGATAATAGAGGCTTTTTTCATTCCCAGCATCATTCTTCTGAGCAAGAAAGGCACCCAATGATCACTCTAAAGCTGTCACATAGAGGATAAGTGACCTTCCTTCAATAGGTGGCATTAACACTGGTGGACTCAAGAGATACTTCTTGAGAATATCGAATTCTTCTTGAAATTCTTCAGTCCACTTGAAAGTGACTCCATTCTTCATCAATTTGGTTTAGGGTAAACATTTGCCTTCCAAATTGGTGATGAAACACCGAATATAGGGTAAGTGTCCTTGAATTCCTCTCAATTATTTCAAATTTCAAGGAGGTGACATACCAAGTATTTAATTGGTCTTATCAGGATAGACTTCGATACAACGATGGCGTACGACAAAGCCGAGAAAATTTACTAAGATTACCCCAAAAGCACATTTTATGGGGTTCATCTTCAAATTATGTTGTCGAAGCTTGTGGAATATGACTTCCAAATCAGCCAAGTGATTAGAAATTTGTTTTTATTTGACCACCAAATCATACACATAACATTCAACAAACTTCCCTAAAAAGGGTTTGAAGATACGATGCATGGCATGCTGATATGTTGCACCTGCATTCTTTAAGCCAAAGGGACTACACGATAGCAAAACAAACCATGAGGGGCTCTGAAGGCTGTGTATTCCTCATATTCTAGAGCCATTCGGATTTGATTATATCCTGAATATCCATCTATGAAGGAAAGTTCTTCATAGCCAGCTGTTGCATCAATTAAGAGTTCTGTAATCAGTTCTGGGAAATCATCCTTAGGACAATGCCGATTAAGATCTCTGAAATCAATACAAACTCTAATTTTCCCATTATTATTTTTCACTGGGACAATATTATCCAACCATTTGGGATATTTAACTTCTCTGATGAAGTTAGCTTTGATGAGATTATCCACTCCGGCTTCAATTTTAGAATCATAGGTTGGGTGTGTTCTTCTATCAGCATGTTTGAATCCTCGATGCTCTTCTGGTAAACCCAAACGATGAGTGGCAACATCAGGATCAAGCCCTGGCGTCTCTATATAGTTTCAAGTAAATATATCTTGATTTTGATTTAGAAAGGAAATATATATCTCTTATTCTTCAAGAGTCATGGCCGCACTAATTAAAGTGGGGCGTGGATCTTCTTTTTACCCAGGTTTATTTCTATGAGTTCATCCATGTTGGTAGAGATACCCTACTCAAATGCTGGAGGAGCATCCATGAGATCTTCCTATTCTTCTTCGACATGTGTTATTTCTTCCATTTCTACTTGCATAGTGGATGATGAAGCAGAATTTCCATGATCAGAAGAGATGTTAAAATTTGAACATCTTGAAGAAGAAGCTTCCATTTCTGACCCAATTGATGATGAAGGGTCTTCAATGGGTTATAAAGAGGAGATGATGGATTACAAATCGATGTAATTATTCACCTCTGACACTGCTATCACTTCTTCTGGCTTAGTTGGTGAAGTATAAACTTGTTGGATTTTAGCGGATGAAATGAAGACATCTCCATTTGAGGTTTCATCACTGCATAGTGGCTCACAAATTTCTCCCATGTTGTCTAGCTCTATAGTCATAATTGACATTATGGTTCTTTATATAAGAGTATTTTTATTTGGTTCTATCTTGTCAATTTTACTGATAGGAAACACATAATCTGTACACACATGTGCAAATGGATTTACTGGAATCTTCTCCAAACCATATGGAGCATTAACTTTGGTAAGCTCCCGTGTTGTGGATTTCTCCTTTCCCTTCATGTGATCGAATTCCGCCTCAATGTATTGATATTCACATGTCTTGAATGGGGCCTTATCACCATACAATTTACCAAATTGACCATCGAAACAATACATGAGGCATTGATCATATGATGAAGGGATAACCGCATGTTGATGTAGCCAGGGTCTTCCAAGAAAGATGTTGAAGGCTGGGTCTTGATCAACAACCATGAAATATGAATTGGATACAAGATCTCCAAACTATGTTCTGAGTGTAATCTCTCCCAGTGGTTCTTGTTCATTTTTATCATATCCTTGTAACATCATAGTAGAAGGAGATAAATTATATTCCTTGAGGCCCAATCGACGATGTGTATGAATGGGGATGAGGTTGACTCCTGAACCATAATCAATGAAAGCCCTTCAGATGTCCACACCATTGACCCTACTAGATAAATAAAAAGGTATAATGTGTCAATTCATGACATCATCTTCATCTTCGTCTGTGAAAGATATCACTGCATGGCATTCTGTAGGATTATTTTCAATATGGTAGGCTTCAGCTGCAGCAATTTCAATTTCAATCCTTTGAGGACTTGACAAATCCTCAATGGGTGCCTCCTAAAGATCCTTTGATAAATTCAAGGTATCTAAAATTGATGACTTGGCTGGTAAGTGGGCTAGGTGTTTCAATACATCATACTTTTGATCCAAAGTTCTGCGTTTCCCAACAGGAAAATGTGGTTTATCAGGTTCCTTGGAAGTTGATGTTTTGGAATTTGATGTATCTTGTATCAGGATAGAAGTTGTTAATACTACTAGATTTGGAAGATTAGACCGATTAGGTCTATTTACTTGCTGAGAGGAAGAAGGTGGAACCTTCAACCGATCTTCCAGAATAATTTTGTCAGGACTGAGTTTTCCTTGTGTGGAAGAACATGCTTATTCTTGTTGAGCTCATTTAAGGGCTCTGCCATGAGTTTCTGCCGCATATACAGTTCTACCACGGGTAGAATTGGAATAGTGGCCTCTAAAAGATCCACGTCTTCCCCTATATCACGTGCCT
The DNA here is from genome assembly GCA_963277665.1 of Viscum album. Classification (NCBI taxonomy): domain Eukaryota; kingdom Viridiplantae; phylum Streptophyta; class Magnoliopsida; order Santalales; family Viscaceae; genus Viscum; species Viscum album. The sequence continues at coordinate 576,809,204 of OY728144.1, forward strand.
ATAGAACTTCCTCTAATTCCTCTATTTGATACAGGGAACTTGGGCTCATCATAATTGAAACTGTGACTAGCATACAGATCTGTCAATTGAACCATTTTAACAGAACTGGTGATCATCTCTTCTCCTGATGAAGACTCTTCCGGATTAGCCTGTTTAGGCTGTACCATTTGGTGGGGCATTGCTCATGGATTTTAAGTATATGGCATGAAATCTGCTAGAGTCAAAGACAGCTTAGGCTTTGACACATACTCATCTTCCTCTGATTGCTTTTATTTCTTTGAACTATGCCTCCCTTTTGAGGGTTTCCCCTCTGAAAAGTATTTTGTTGTGGCATCCATAGTAGAAGACACAATTGGTTTCTTCAATTGCGTTCTCAAAATGGCATGAGTTCGGTTGATCGTTTTCTTGACCATCCAATCATAATATTTCTTCACATTTTTTCTACTGACTTCTTTCCATTCGCCTTCTTCCTCTGGAACTGTAGCAGTAACAAATGGTACCTAGGATGAAGAGCCTTTTAGTTTGACTTTTCCCGAGTCGACCATCTTTTATAGGAGGTCTTTGAAGACAAAACACTCTTAGATGGGATTCCGCAACATTTTATGAAAGGGGAAATAATTGGGACGGTCTTCATCTCCTTCGTTGTTTGGCCTTTTGGGTCTTGGAAACTAAAACAATTTGTTTTCTAGAGCCAAAATGAAGTATCCAGGAACTTGTTCATTTTAGAAAGAGTAAAAGTTTCTCTATAGATCCCAAAATTGTTTCAGTCTTTGATCTCTTTGATAATATTGAATAAACGGCCTTTTTTGTTGGCGCTCAGGCGGTGGAGCCCTTCGAGAAGATGAAGGTTTTTATATAGAAGCAGGTACATGTGCTTGTTTAAGCATAACTGTAGCAGTCTCTGCTTTACCCATTCTGCTTCCTGGAGCTGATGGAATTACATGAGCATTAGCCTTAGCCTGTATAAGGGAATCTTTAATCTGCTGAGCAATTGAAGTAAGGTCTCAAAACTCTCCTGTGTATTTCACAGGGATCAATGGCGTGCACAATTCATCACGCAGATTTTCAACATAGATTGGAAAAAGTTCCTCTTGAGGGAGTGATAAGCTTAGGGAATATGTTAATCTCTTCCAGCGAGCAATGAAATATGAGACCCTTTCATTCTCCCTTTGCTTATAGTTTGTAATATCAAAAACTGTAGTCTTTTGCAACGTTGATCTGAACTGAAGAAGGAATTTTTGAAAAATATCCTCCCACCCGGTAATTGACCGGGATTGAAAGCTTGTATACCAAAAAAAGCTGGTCCTTGCAAGTTTCACACGAAGAATCTGAGTTTCACTACTTCTGGCTCTTACGGAGTTCCCATAATAGGATCAAAACAAGACACATATTGCGTCAAATGTTGTTCAGGATAGCCTGATCCATTGAAAATAGGGAATACAGGGTTCCCAAAACATGATGCGGGAGGGATTGAGTCTACCCATTCAGGGTAAACTCTCTTTTCTGGTTGAACCCATGAACGCTTCGCTTCCATAGTCTCTAACCGAGCTATTAATGACTCAATGGTAGTTATTAACTTTTGAGAAACATCCAGTTGAACTTGGACTTGGGCAGGTGCAATGTCTGGAGCTTGGAAAGATGTGGTGGCTGGTTCTCCAACTGATGGTAGCACTGCCAATTGTTGCTGCACTTGACCCATAGGATTAGACCTGTGAGGGTGTATTGATAGAGAAGGATATTCTTGATCCATCTTAGTAGTTGCAACAAATTCCCTTAGCTGACTGACTCCATCATGCTTAGGAGGAAGACTACCCTGAAGTAGTTATGCATTAAACCTCTTAAATTCCTTCATTTCTTCCTCTTGTTGTGCAAATCTTTGCTCTAGTGAGATCTATTTGACTTATCTAGAGTAAGGATATGTAACCTGATTCTTTCCACTCCTTTTTTGGATCCCTTTTGGAGAGGGTGAAGTGGGTTACTTGAAGAATTACCTAGGTTCTGAGTAATCCATTGATTTCGTGTATGCACACCTTCTTCATTTGTGTCTGTGCTTACATCTTCTTGAGTCGGAACCTCTTCATCTGATTCCCCTGAGTGAGCCTCATGTTCTATAGGATCAGCAAAAATGGAATTGATGACATTGATTGATGCATAACGCATCGCATCCCTTCTATCAACATTTCTGTGATATTGTCTTCTTATATGTATTTGATGAGACATTTCCTTTTGTTGATTCGATCCCTCAGGAACTTCATGACGAACCGTAATTTGGAGGAAATATCCTGATAATTTGTCTCTCCGTTCCTCTTGAGGCTTCTTCCCCAATCAAGAGAAGACTGACTTTCTCTATGGGAGGGATTGAGGATTTGAAAAAGTCCCCAGTCCAGTGAACTGGGGCTGTTCATGCTGTTCCCGCTCAACTCCTCGTATCATATTTGTTGATTCCAAGGGTTGGGTTAAAAGAGTTCCCAGTCTGGCAAGATGGGGTGGCCCTTGACTTGCTATTTCTAAGACTTTCTTAAAATATCTCCTGATCTTGCGGACCTTAGTCCTGAAATTAGCTGGATGCATCAACCTGCATCCACTTTTATCACCCGGTTCAAAAGACCATTGGATGATTTCTGACACTTCTGTCACTTGGTGATGTGCTTGATCCATACAAGAGTCATGTTCGATATTCTCGTTCACTTGATATAGGATTAATTCAACAAATTTTTCTCTGTATGCTTTATTTTGAGAGGAACTAGTTCAAGCCTGTTCTTAGGCATGCTTATGATTACAAATAAATCCCATTGACTTTGGCCGGCCGTGGGCAATAACATTACATGAGATTATTTTCGGCGGGCTTTGCTGACTGGAGAGTACAGTGAAATGTAGTGCTCCATGAATACCCCATACTCTGACATGAATACCAGATGAGGAATTGGCAATTAACTGGCACAATCTTCTTAGTGTGTCAAGGCATGAATGCTGAAGGGATATCTACTGCTTTTCAGCCTTTGGATATCGAGAGACTGATAGAGGTGCCAAATCAATCTGGCATTGTAACCATTCTATTATCTTAACATGATTTTCATATTCATCAAAAGATAATACTTTTTTTCCAACTGACAGAGAGTTTTCCATATGTTGAGATGAATATCATTAATTCCATCTTCCGTCAACATCTCTATAATTTCATACTGAGAGTCATCCAGATGCCAAAACATGACTGGGACTTCACCTTTTTCCAGTTGTTTTCTCATGTTCAACATTTCCTCTTTATCATTTAATGAAGATTATTCTACCTTTTTAGACCCGAACTGGTTCTTTCTTGTTGCTTCATCAGATTCAACAAGATTGTTAGAGAGATCACTGATTAAACTAGATGATGCATGACTTAGGGGTGGTTTGGAGAATGAACTACACCCTGGGCTATCTTCTGATTGAGAAAGTATTTCACCTGCTAGCGATAAAGCATCATACATGAATGGTTTCTCATTTGGAAGTGACTCAATATAAGAGGGATTTCTCGGAACTACATTATCTATAGGAGAAATTTCCAGGCAATGTACATCACAACTGTGGAGAGGACATTCACAGAAAAATTCATCGTCATGGGGAGAACCACTATGGTGGGTTACAACAAAAGACAAGACCTCTTGCTCCTTGGCCTTCTGACCACATAGAGGGTTCTTATGGATCTCATTTGAAGGTTAAACTTCGAGATCGACCGAATTTTCACGAAGAAATCCTTCATGAGGAAGTGTCTGTTGAAGACCTTCAGAATTAATGTTCCCACTATTGGGAAATGAGGGAGTAGAATCTCTTATTCCAACAGATAACTGTCTGAGGACTTCAGGAACTCCAGCATCAAGCAAGGCCTTATTACAGATTGGCTCTGGATTTCTTGAATGTGTTGTGCGGGTCTTCTTCTTAGACGCCTTCTTACTCTCCTTGGAAACCACTTGCTGACGAAAGTGGCTACTCTGAGCAGGTGTATGTGCCAAATCAGGAGAGATGGTCAGGTTAGGCTAATGATCTCCACTCAAATCAGGGGTATGTTCCTGACTTGGTTGTCCATAAGATATGGGGGAGTACACCGCACAACCCTCTTGGACTGAAACAGAGGTGTATATCTACTCCGGAGTGAACTGTTGATGTGTCACTCCACTAGTAGGGATAGAATTATGTGTCTTTCCCTGAGATGTTGTTGAAGCTGTTATAATATCCTAGCAGGCATCCAGAATAAGTGCATGGATTTTCTTCTTCTCTTTCACCATTGTCAGAATGTGCGTTGTGACTTTAGTTGCCAGAACGGGGATATACATCCATTCTGTTCTGGGAGTAGGTGTGTGTTCTTGCTTCTTTCCTCTTTTTCTTGTTAATTAATCCTAACAATATTCAAGTTAGGGGGCAGAGAGTTGAGTCTTGCTCTTGTTTGTCACCAGAGCTTTCCGAATGACTTCTATGAATGCTACCAAACGATACTGTAGGTAGGATTGATCAATACTAGTAGGTGTATGTGCCTTCTGATTGCACATCGAAATACATGGTTGACGAGCTCCATCATATGTAGTCAGATGAGCCTGCTGACTAGCTGATGATTAATAAACAGGTGTATGTTCCTATCTATAATACTCAGCCAGAATTGCCTGGTGGGATTGGCGCACAGCTGCCAGACGAGTCTGCTGGGTAGCGGAATTAAAACAGATGGGTGTATGTTCCCACTCGTTTATTGGAACCATGTTAGGTTGGTGGGCTTCTCTGAAGATGGCATAGATGAGAACCTACTCACTGTTGACTGGATTTCGCCTCTGGTGATTTTTCTTGCCTGCTCAGGTTCAAGGGACCTGAGTCGAATACCTGGAGTCGATACCCTCATCATGTTGAGGGTGCACTGTTGCATGAGTCTGGCGGTGATTGTTGATGGGATCCCTTGGGAAGGACTCTTGTCTCCTTGTATTAAGGCCCTCAGGGACATGCTCATTCACCTCCTCAGAATATGGGAGTGAATGGTGATTGGATTCCAGGGATAACGACCCGAAACGTTTGGAGACGGTGGTTAGCACCGCCTGCTTCTTGACCGCTGGTCGTCGCTGTCTAGACGACCGGTGTGAGTTGTTCACTTGGAGGGCTCATCGGGAAACCTCCAGATTTGGAATGGTATGGTGTTGATGGTACTCTTTAACCAGTGCATTTGATACCTAGCATTGAAGACACTGAGTATGTGATGTCGTCCTCAGAGCAGACGATGATCCAGTAGAGGTAGCAGCAGTGGCATTCGCAGTAGAGGTTTTTACAGCAAAGGTATTCATAGATGTGAACTTAAGAGAATCCATTTTGGAAATACACAAGATCTTGGAAAAGAGTTCCTGTTTTATATAACAGACATAATCAAGATAATTCCAGCCACTACATATTTTGGATGAGCATATATGATATTGATTGCTTTGTTATCCCTCTCATTGAGTTTAAATAGGGGCCTAACAAATAAGCAAAGCATCATTTTAACTTGGTTAAGGATTCACGTCGGGTTCACCATTTTTTGTTTCCTCTAGAACTTGAGATGATCTCATTGATTTAAGATTCACACATTCCAAGTGGTTTCTAACAGGTTTGATCGTAGAATCAGAAACATCCAATGATTCCATATCCATTTGAACCAAATTTCCATAGGTAGGCGCTCATTAGTTGTGAACTGATGAGGATTAGAAATTTGCATTGGTCGAGAGGATGGGAGGTCAGATTCATCACACCTTTTTAGGGGAATTATTGTCTACTCTGGGACTCTCATTATAGATTTATGTTTATTTTCATGAATCCTTATTACATTACCAAGTATAAAATGGGCTTTCCTTTAGATCTGAAAATCAATGATTAAATATGTAGTAAATTTAGAGAATCATTTATATGTATTTGAGGTTCTTCATCGATAGAGAATCAACTTTATTTGTTAGAGATTCTTAGTCAATGGTATCCTTTAATACATAAAATTCTCTTGGTCATTATGATGACCATAATGGTTTTAAATCCACTCAGTGGGGAACTTGAAGTTTATTGTCCTTCAGAAGGACATGGGTTATTCCAGAGTTGTGATCGAACCCACAGATGGGTACCTACGTATCCTTTGTTTAGAAAAGAAATAATAACCCACGTAGTTCAAGTAAGGGAGTATGATGTTTATGACTGATGCCTCAAAGAAAGATGTCATAATTACTTTTACACTCTAAGCTCACATGATTCATGCTCGGTATGAGAAACAAGAAGTATTGGTAAAACCAGACAATTATACCATGAAAGACGCAATCATAAGAAATGATGTGGGGATTATGTTATGTATACCTACCCAAATAGATGAATATTAAGATTTACTTTAGGGAAGAAATCCAGAATCAGGGTCCATAAAGGTATATGTACTTTACAGAGATTTGAATACTCTAATCTTGGGACTTACTCCTAAGGAAGAAGCCCAAGTTAGGAGAGGACTTATGATTGGGTTTTACTCCTAAGAAGGAAGCCCAGATCAAAAGTAAATTAGGACTGGTTAAGAGAAATTAAGACTGGGGATTACTCTTGAGAAGGAGGCCTAGGTTAAGGGATTTGAAAAATTTTGGGACTTGGGGCTTACTCCTAAAGAGGATGCCCATATTTGAGACTAGGGATTTCTCCTGAAAAGGAAGCCCAGGTTAAGAGAATTATGGTTGGGGCTTACTCCTGAGGAGGATGCCTATATTAATGAGGACTTGTGGCTTACTCCTAAGGAGGATTCCCACATTTGTAGATTTGAAACTGGGGTTTATTCCTGAAAAGGAAGCCCAGGTTAAAGTAATTAGGGGACTTGGGGTATACTCCTGAGGAGGATGCCCAAATTAGGGAACTTGGGGCTTACTTTTGAGGAGGATTCCCAATTAAGATAACTTTAACTGAGGCTTACTCCTGAAAAGGAGGCCCAGGCTAAGGGGAATTATGACTGGGGCTTACTCCTAAAAAGGAGGCCCAAAATTAGGAGGACTGTGGCTTACTATTGAAAAGGAGGCCCATAGTTTAAGGATTATATTATTTTAAAGGATGAGGTTTAATGAATGAAATCTCTGACATTTGTGACAAAAAGATATGTGAATCACTAATTTTTAAGAGATGTTCCACAGAATTCCTTTCTGATAAAGAAGTCAATCAGGAAAAAATTCCATAAATGGATTTGAAGAGTTTCTTGAAGACTGAATCTCGAATAGGAGAGGTGGAATGACATAAGAGGGGTTAAATTGGCAGGAAGGGCACCCAAAAATAGAAGGGAGTGCAAGTCCTGGTGGGCACGCAGGTACTACGTGGGTGTGCAAGACCTGTTCACACAGGTATACCTATGCAGCACATAGGTAATTGCACGATTTTCAGCCCTTAGGGTATTACTGGGGTGAGACATGGCTCAAACCCTTTGTATTATCCCTAGAGGCTTTCCAGAAGATGGCGCACAAGTTCTGGTGAAGGAGTAGGGCGTCACATAAGTGTGGCAAGTTCCCTTAAGGGTAGGCCACTCAGGTGCGCAACTGTTGATGAGTTTCAACACTTAAGCCTTCCTCCCCCTCTTTAGATCTTTTGTTCTAGGTAATAAATTACCATAGAAGTGTTCAGAAGCTTTGAGAAGAGACTTGGGTGCCGTGATCTCAATTTGGAGGTTCTGGAATTTTTCCGTCCTCGAAATGGGGGGGCCCACAGGGGTATTTATAGGCTAGAGAATACCCTGGGCGGTTTTCAAATAGGGCACGCAAGTCACTTGTGCTACCATTAAGTGGCGTACAAGTGTACTTGCACGACGGTGAGGGAACTTGCGCGGCGCATGTGCATTTGAATCCTTTTCCATTCCTTTGTCTATATTTGTTGTTTTCTTCAAAGGATGAATCAATCTGTGCTAATTCATTTCCCATTCCATTCCTTTAGACTATGTGACGAAAACGACCGTTAAGATTAACCCATGGAAATGTGTTGGAATGGTGAGTGATGATAATTGGTGTGAAATGAATGGTAATAAATGTGGTAAAGGCTTGGATTTGAACTAGTTAATGGAAACTTAAATAATCACTTTACTTCTATCATCCATTTTCTTTTCGCAAGAACTATCTGTTTATGCTATAAATTTTGTAGACACCATTGGTGGTGGCCTACGGAGTTGTACTCACACCCTACTCGGGCCGCCGTTGGGTACCCGGGCATACTTCATGTCTGCAGGTCAGGAGAAAGGCAAGGGTCCTTGCTTGATAGTGATTGGACATGGGTCGCACTTGGTGGAGGATCTGGACTTGGAGTCGGGACCATTTTGGGGATTTTGGCTGTTGTCCTTGTTTTGGGTTTTTGTTCACTCTTGTACTTGTAGCATGACATGGCATGTTTATTGTTTGAAATTGTTTTTTTACATGTTCCTTGTTTATTGGTTATTGTTTCCGCTATTTGGTTAATTTCTATTGTGGATTACTCTAATAAAAAGAGGTATAGTCTCCCCACATGACTCCATAGAGCCCCACTGCTAGTCAGCAGCCTTTGACGTATGGGGAGGCGCACCTAAGGTTATGTAACCACCCAGCTCAGAGCACCGATTTAGTGGCTTCTGGGTCAGGGATGTTACAAAGTGGTATCAGAGGAGGTCTTTCTTCTTCTTCTCTGAGGTCTTGTTATTAGGGATTGGTAGCCAAGGGTTAAGACTTGTCGGGCCATCGTAATGAGCTCGTGCTTGGGAGTATCTAACCCATGTATGAGGGATAACACAAGTCACCCTAGGTGGGAAATTGATGTTCTTGGTTGTGTGCTGTTATAGTTGATGATATTTCACCGTTGGGTGATACACATGTGGTTTGATGTGACTGTTTTATGAGATTTGGCTCATGGACTTAACGACATGAGGATTTTCATTAATTCATCATTGGGGGCACCTAGGGAGATAGGTTACATGCATTGTATTAGGCACACACATGGGATGGGTGTGTGAGGTAGGAAAGTTGGGTTTATTATACATTTCATAGAACCAAGAAATAATGAGAAGAATGAAATGAAACAAGTGGGTAAATGATGTTTAATGAAACCTAAGGGTTTGAAATGAAGTGGAAAATGTCTTTAAAAATGTTGCGTGAGTTGGTGGTAGTGCATGATTGTTTACCCCGTGTGGACCATGGCCCGTGGTAGGGATGGTCGGGGCAGTGAGTTTGAGGTGTTAACGTTGTTAAAAATGGGCTGTTGTAGCTAGTAAAGAGATTTTTATGGAGTCGTGAAAGTTTTATGGTACGCATTCTAAATCTCTTTGTTGGCATTTTAGAGAGATACCACCACGACGTCGACTTCTAGTTGGGCAACAGGAGAATGTTGCTGAGAACACTCCTCTAGTAGAGGAGTAGGAAAATGTGGTGATCAATGAAGGTGGAGAAGACTAGTTCGGAGGGAACTTGGATTGCCTTATGAAGATGATGGATCAGGACCTAGGGAGGGGTGCACTGAGTATGTTTGAGCTGACCAGGGAATTCCAGCTGCATCACCCTCCAACTTTCACCGTAGAGGGTGGGCCAGAGGCAGCGGAGTTATGGTTAGTGTCTGTCTAGATGATACCGTATCATCTGGAGACCCCTGTTGAAAAGCAAGTAAAGCTGGTCGTTTATATGTTGTGGGGCTAGGCAAGGCATTGGTGGGACATTTAGACTCAGACCGAGCAGGCTGCAGGGATGAAGTGGAAGGTTTTTCAGGAGAAGTTTCTTGAGAATTTCTACCCAGATACTTTGAGGCAGGACCGGGCTGCAAAGTTTATGAGCCTGACTCGGGGATCTCTTTCGGTGATGGACTATGATAGTCAATTCACTGATCTGTGATGCTTCGTCCTAGTTTTAGCTGGGGATGAGGCAGCGGTAGCAAGGCGTTTCCAGGAGGGGTTGAGACATGAGATCAGGTCTCAAGTAAATATCTTTCGCTTGAAGCGGTTTGTAGAGGTGATGGATCAATCACTCATCTCTGAAGGGAACCTGAAGTGAACTTTGGGTAGTGGTCTTGTCATGCCAGCTAGGCAGACAAGTGGTGCATCTTCTGAAGGTCGGAAGTGTCATTTGGAAGGTTTCCAGCAAGGTGATTAGAAGAGAGGGTCAGCCTCTCAGAGTGGGAACCGGGTGTTTTGTTATCAGTGCAGTAGGTCGGGGAATGTTCATGGTTAGTGTCCTCGACCTCCAGTTGAGTGACTTTCATGCGGAAGGATGGGACATGTGAAGAGGTTCTGCAGGAATCCTCAGCAGGTAGGGGAACATGATGGTGGAAAGAAGATACTGGATACGGTAAGGGGATAAGTTTCCTCATATCAGGCAGGCAGTTGGAGCTCCACGGGCCGTACTGGCAGGGGTGGTGGACGTGGAACTCCGGGACAAGATATCTCACACCAGCAGGGCAGTGTAGAATAGAGTACTCAGGATAGGGCCCAGGGTCGAGGGGCAGGTCAGCTTCAGGCAGTTCAGTTTGCGCCTGGTGATGGCGAGGCTAGACCATCAACTGGTCGAGGTACAATCCTTGTCGCTTCTATGTTTTCTAGTTCATTTTTTGACATAGGTGACACAAACTCTTTTATCTCTTCTCAACTTGTGGTAGTGATGGGTTTACATGTAGAGGGAGTGTGTGGAGTTATGTCAGTTGAAACTCCGTTGGGAGTGCGGGTTGAGGATATCATGCAGTGCAAGGAATGTGCCTTGGAAGTTGGTGGGTATCATTTTCTATTGAACTTGTTCATTCTAGAGATGTCAGGGTTTGACCTAATTTTGGGAATGGATTGGTTGGTATTGTATCAGGCACACATAGAATGTTATCACCATAGAGTATCATTCAGGTTTCTTGAGGGTGACACTTATGTCCGCCATGGAAAATGGGATGTTCGAGCAGGGCGCGTAGGGTCATTGGGTCAACGGATGAGTGAAATCACGGCTCAAGTGGCATGTCTCATGCTTGATTATGATGAGGGAGGGGAATAGACTAATTTTACTCCCGTGGTGGATCGATTTCAGGATGTGTTTCTTGAGGATTTCTCGGGGTTACCACCCGAGAGAGACGTTGAGTTCGCGATCGAGTTGCTGCCGGGAGCGGAGCCAGTTTCTATTCCGCCATACCAAATGGAACTAGTGTAACTCCAGAAACTAAAGGTACAACTTGATTGTTTGGAGCATAAGGGTTTTAACCATCCTAGCACGTCTCCTTGGGGATCTCCCATGCTTTTTGAGAAAAAGGCTGATGGGTCGTAAAGGTTGTGTGTTGACTATCGGAAGTTGAATCAGATGATGGTGAAAAATCAGTACCCTTTTCCTAGAATTGATGACATGTTTGATCAGTTGAGGGGTGAATCAGTGTTTTCTAAGATTGATCTATGGTCAGGTTATCACCAGTTAAGAGTGAGGTCTTCTGATGTACCGCGGACTGCTTTCCGAAGTCGGTACGGGTTGCTTGAGTTTGTGATAATGCCTTTCGGCTTGAACAATTCACCGGAAATTCTTATGGCCTTGATGAACCGGATATTTCATCCCTATCTAGATCGGTTTGTGGTTGTATTCATTGACGATATCTTAGTGTACTCGAAAACTCACTGTGATCATGCCCAACATCTTGATATCGTCCTAGGTATGCTAAGAGAGCATCAGCTATACGCCAAGATATCAAAGTGTCAATTCTGGATTTTTGAGATTCATTTTCTGGGTCAAATCATCTTGGATGTAGGTGTGTCAGTGGATCTAGAGAAGGTGCAAGCAGTTGTATCTTGGGAGCATCCCATAAATGTTTCTGATGTTCGGAGTTTTCTCGGTTTGGCCGGGTATTACTGAAGGTTCATTCAGGATTTCTCTCACATGGTAGCACCACTTTCGGGCTTGACCAAAAATGGAATCAGGTTTTAGTGTTCTGAGGCTTGTGAGAATGCCTTTCAAGAGTTGAATAAGTGGTTGACGACCGCACCTATCCTGATCTTACCTGAACCTGGTAAGAAATGCGTCGTGTTTTGTGATACGTCCGGAATTGGACTTGGGGCTGTGTTGATACAGGATGAGCGGGTTGTGGCTTATGGTTCAAGGTAGTTGAGACCCCATTAGTGGAACTATCCCACTCATGATCTTGAGTTGGCTATAGTGGTGTACGCCTTGATGTACTGGAGGCACTATCTGTTGGGAGAACGGTTTACAGTGTTTATTGATCATAAGAGTTTAAAGTACATCTCATAATAATGGGATCTGAATCTTCGGTAGCGAAGATGGTTTGAATATCTCCAGTCTTTCGACTTTGAGTTGATGTACATGCCAGGAAAGGGAAACAGTGTTGCTGATGCTCTGAGAAAGAAGGTTCAGAATCAAGAAGTTCAGGAGTCCAGCACCGAGTGGAAGGTGATGGCCTTGTTTGCAGAGATGCACTTGGAGGTGCAGGAGGAGAACGTTCAGGTCACTCTTGCATCCTTAACAGTGTATTCTATGCTCTTGAGTTGAGTTAAGGAAAGTTATCTTGATGATCCTAATTTTTGAGCATGAAGGGAAATCATAAAGGTGGGGAGCTACCATCTGGTTTGACCATCAGTGTGTACGGTGTTTCTTGTGTTCGTGAACATGTGGTTGTGACAAAGTGTGTGCGGGATGAGTTGATGCATGAGTTCAATGCATCAAAGTGGAAAGTTCATCCTGTTTTGACCAAGTTATACCGTGACCTCTGAAGGTAGTTTTGGTGGCTTGGAATGAAGAATGAAGTTGCGGGCTTTGTGGCACGGTGCCTTACCTGTCGGCAGGTGAAGGTCGAGCATCAATGCCCAGGTGGTTTGTTGCATCCATTTCCCATTCCAGATTGGAAGTGGGATGATGTAACAATATATTTTTTTGTGCGTATTCTGAGGATTCCATGGAAGAATAATGAAATTCGGGTGGTTGTGGATCAGTTAACGAAAGTGGCTCATTTCTTACCAATTCCAGAAACCTTTATAGTCGACCAGTTGGGTGAGCTGTATGTTCAAGAAATAGTGTGGTTGCATGGGGTGTCACGGACCATAGTTTTGGACTGAGATCCGCATTTCACATCGCGTTTCTATCATGGGTTCCAGAAGGAATGGGGTATGCAAGTGATTTTGAGTACGGATTTCCACCCGCAGACGGATGGGCCGTCAGAGTGTATGATCCAAGTCTTGGAAGACATGTTATGATCTTGTGTCTTGGACTTTGGTGGTTCTTGGGAGAGACACCTATCGTTAGTTGATTTTTCCTATAACATAATTTTTCAGGCTATGAATCAGATGGAAACATTTGAGGCGCTTTATGGGAGACCGTGTAGATCTCCATTTTGTTGGCTAGAGGCTAGTGAATCAGAGTTATTGGGGCCATGTCTCATGCAGGAGACTTCAGAGAGAGTTAAGTTGATCAAGAAGTGGATGGATATGTCTCATAGTAGGCAGAAGACTTATACAGATCGTAGGAATAGACCTGTTTAGTTTGGGGTGGGTGATAAAGTGTTCCTTCGGGTGTCACCAGGGTTGGGTCACCGTCATATTCGAAAGCAGGGTAAGTTGGCGCCCATGTAGGGGGACCTTTTGAGATTGTGGAGAGGATCGGACCAGTGGCATATCGATTGGATCTTCCATAGTGGTATAGTGGGATGCATGATGTGTTTCATGTGTCGCAGCTTCAATGGTACCACCCTGACCCATATCACGTGGTTGATGTTGGGGAAATGGAGCTTGAGGCAGATGCGTCCTTTGAGGAGCATCAGGTTCGTGTGATGGATTGTAGTGAAAACGTCTTGCGAGGCAAGGTTGTGCCATTAGTGTGAGTACTATGGCAGCATGGGAAATTTCCAGAAGAAACATGGGAGCGGGAATCGGATATGCGGGCTCAGTGGCCCGAACTCTTCTCTTCGGTGGAGCAATGAGGATTGGAAGCTCGGCTCGAGGACGAGCCGTTATAAGGTGGGAAGGTTGTAAGATCCCGGTTTTTGGAAAGGTATGTTTTTGTTGTAATTTCGGTTGAACCCTTTTCTTTTTGGACTTAAAAAGGTTTCTTGGAAGTGTGAGAGGCCTCGGGGGTGTTTCGGGGGCTCGGGGTATGGAAGAAGGAAGGTCTAGGAAAAATAGACCAAGGCGCACGGCCTGTGCACGGTCAGCCAAACCATGCGGCCTGCCCAGACTAAGCCGTTCGAACCTCCCTCCTCTGGACAGAAGAGAGCGCACGGTTTTCCAAACCGTGCGGCTAAATTGTGCGACTCTCCCTCCTCCGGGAATTGGCGTGCGCACAGTTTGAGCATGGTTTTCGAAACCGTGCGGCTAAACCGTGCTACCACTTAAAGTTGGAAAATTTACAAAATTTCCACTCCGGGCTTTATAACCCCAACTCGGGATTTTCCTCTCTTCCTCCTCTCCTCACATTAGGCACAAACCAAAGCTCCCAAGGACTTCAAGAGATCAAACTCCTTCGATTCTAAGGCGTTTTTGGTGTTGTTAGTTGCGGATTGAAGCTTCGTGTTGAATCTCCAAAGGTTGGTCGAATTGAGGTCTAAGGACTCGATTGATGGTGTGTTCAACCGCGGATTCATGGTAGGTGGTCTACAAGTTATATCTCATGGTTATTTTGGGTTTTTGTGCATGTTAAATTGTGTTCTTTCTTTTCCTTTGTTATGTTTGGATAGCCTTGGCATGTTTCAGAAGAATGGTGTTTAAAAAGGAAAATTGTAACCCTCATGATCCCCGTGGGAAGTGTTGGGATTGACTTGAACTAATTTGGGCCATCCATGGGATGTGCCGGCTTTTATCGGGTTTAGATATTGTTATTAAACAAGTGATCTTGTTGTGGTAAATGGTAGAGCCCTTGATTAATATGTTGGCATGATTGGTTGAACGTGGAATAGAAGTTACGTGATGCACCTAGACTTGGTAATAATCAAAGTGTTATTTGAAATGAAATTACACTATTGGAAATGTAGGCTATACCAACGGTTTAAAACCACTGTTATAGGATGGAAAACCATTGGTATAGACTATACCAATAGTTTTCCAAACCGTTGGCTAGTAAGCCGTGAGGAAAGCCCTATACCAACAGTTTCACTTAAACTGTTGGTATAAGTGTTCTAGATTTCTGGAAAAGTCTATACCAACGGTTCTGAACCGTTGGTATAAGATTTCCAGAATTCTGTAAAAACTTATACCAAAGGTTCAGAACCGTCGGTATATCTTTTTCCAGAATTCTGGAAGAGGCTATACCAACAGTTCAGAACCATTGGTATAAGATTCCCCAGAAAAAGATATCCCAACGGTTGAGAACCGTTGGTATAAGATTTCCAGAATTCTAGAAAAAGGATATACCAACGGTTCTAAACCATTGGGATATCCTTTTCCAGAATTCTGGAAAAATATATACCAACGGTTCTGAACCGTTGGTATAACCTTTGCCAGAGCTGCTGCACATCAGCCCCCCAGAAGCCCTCCAGTAGCCCTACCATCCACCTGCATAAAAAAACATTGCACAACAGCCCTAAATATACCCTCCACTGTACACCTGTATAAAAAATATCACGAAAACCACATATATATTTCAAACAGTATAAAAAACACCGAAAATAGCCCAAAAAACACATATGACAACAATCATCCGGTGGTAATTCACCTCACCCATGCACAACCCCCCAACCAGCACACCTCCCCATCAAATTCTAATAGGCAGAATAGTTTGATAAATATCTATTAGAGTTGAATAATAATTTCAAATTCGTGAAAATCCCTTTTTTTGTGATCCTAGGTTTGGGTATGTAATGATTTGTGATGAATTTTGCATTGAACATGCATTATTTATCATATATGGTGAAAAGGTATTTTCTTAGGAGTCTCGTCACTTATGACCCCATTAGTGAAACTACCCAACTCATGAAAAATAGTTTGCGACTATCGTTGATGAGTGTAAATTTCAGTTGTATTCACTTAAAATGATTTCCTTTTGAAATAAAAGAGAGACTTTGAGTGGTGTCATCCACACCGTGCCTCAGATTGAGGCAGAGTTGACTCGTAAATGTTACAAATGACCCATGGATTGTTTTCCTAAAGTATAAACACAATCCAAATGCGTTTGGTTGGTTTCCCGTATGCCGGTTGTTTTTACATACAATCGTATCTATTTTAAACAAAAGAAATACACTTTGAGTGATACCGACCACACCATGCCTCGGATTGAGGTTGGGTTGACTCGTACATGTCACAAATGACCCATAGATCCTTTTCCTAAAGTATCAACAGTATCTGAATGTGTTTGGTCCGTTTTCCGTATGTCAGTTGTTGTTTTTACTTAAACTATTGTCCATTTCAAAAAATATTTAGACACTTTGAGTGGTGCCACCCACACCTCGCCTCGGATTGAGGTGGGTTGATTCCTACACGTCACAAATGACCCATGGATCGTTGTACTGAAGTTTTAACATAATCCAAATGCGTTTGGTCGGTTTTCTATATTTGGTTTTTTTTACGTAAAAGCGCATCCATTTTAAACAAAATAAAGACATTTTGAGTGGTACCGGCCGCACCGGCCCTTGGATTGAGGAGGGGTTGACTCCTACACGTCACAAATGACCCATGGATAAATGTCCTTAAGTATTAACAGTATCTGAATTCCTTTGGCCCATTTTCCGTATGGCAGTTGTTTTTTTAACTTAAACTATTGTCCATTTCAAAGAAAAGTGACACACTTTGAGTGGTTTCGGCCACACTGGCCCTCGGATTGAGGCAGGATTGACTTTTACACATCACATATGATGCATGGATCCTTTTCCTAAAGTCTCAACAAAATCTGAATTCCTTTGGTCAGTTTTCCGTATGTAAGTTGTTGTTTTTACTTAAACTGTTGTCCATTTCAAAGAAAAGTTAGACACTTTGAGTGGTGTCGGCCACACCGCGCCTCGGATTGAGGCGGGGTTGACTCGTACATGTCAAAAATGACACACGGATCATTGCCCTACAGTTTCAACAGAATCTGAATGGGTTTGGTCGGTTTTCCGTATGTCAGTTGTTGTTTTTACTTAAACTGTTGTCCATTTCAAAGAAAAGTTAGACACTTTGAGTGGTGTCGGCCACACCGTGCCTCAGATTGAGGTGGGGCTGACTCGTACACATCAAAAATGACCCATGGATAAATTTCCTAATGTATCAACAGTGTCCGAATGCCATTGGTCCGTTTTCCATATGTGGTTTTTTTACTTAAAAGTGCATCCATTTTAAACAAAAGAAAGAAACTTTGAGTGGTACCGGCCACACAGGCCCTCGGATTGAGGCGGGGTTGACTTGTACACGTCACATATGACCCATGGATCCTTTTCCTATAGTTTAAACAGAATTCGAATGCGTTTGATCTATTTTTCGTATGCCAGTTGTTGTTTTCACTTAAAATCCTGCCCATTTCAAATAAAAGTTAGACACTTTGAGTGGTGTCGGCCACACCGTGCCTCAGATTGAGTCGAGGATGACTCTTACACGCCACAAATGACCCATGGATACATGTTATAAAGTATCAACAGTATCTGAATGCCTTTGGTCCGTTTTCCGTATGTGGTTTTTTTTACTTAAAAGCACATCCATTTTAAACAAAAGAAAGACACTTTGAGTGGTACCAGCCACACCGGCCCTCAGATTGAGGTGGGGTTGACTCGTACACGTCACATATGACCCATGGATCCTTGTCCTATAGTTTAAACAGAATCCGAATGTGTTTGGTTTGTTTTCCGTATGCCAGTTGTTGTTTTCACTTAAAATCCTGTCCATTTCAAATAAAAGTTAGACACTTTGAGTGGTGTTGGCCACAACGCGCCTCAGATTGAGGCGGGGTTGACTCGTACATGTCACATATGACCCATGGATACATGTCCTAATGTATCAACAGTATCTGAATGCGTTTGGTTCATTTTACATATGTGGTTTTTTTACTTAAAAACGCATCCATTTTAAACAAAAGAAAGAAACTTTGAGTGGTACCGGCCACACCGACCCTCGGATTGAGGCGGGGTTGACTCGTACACGTCACATATGACCCATGGATCGTTGTCCCATATTTTAAACAGAATCCGAATGCGTTTGGTCTGTTTTCCTTATGCCAGTTGTTTTCACTTAAAATCCTGTCCATTTCAAATAAAAGTTAGACATTTTGAGTGGTGCCGGCCACACCGCGCCTCGGATTGAGGCGGGGTTGACTCCTACACGCCCAAAATGACCCATGGATACATTTACTAAAGTGTCAACAATATCTGAATGCCTTTGGTCCGTTTTCCGCATGTGGTTTTTTTTTACTTAAAAGCACATCCATTTTAAACAAAAGAAAGACACTTTGAGTGGTACCGGCCACACTGGCCCTCAGATTGAGGCAGGGTTGACTCGTACACGTCACATATGACCCATGGATCGTTTTCCTATAGTATAAATAGAATCTGAATGCGTTTGTTCTATTTTCCGTATGCCAGTTTTTGTTTTCACTTAAAATCCTATCCATTTCAAATAAAAGTTAGACACTTTGAGTGGTGCCGGCCACACCGCACCTCGGATTGAGGCGGGGTTGACTCCTACATGCCACAAATGACCCATGGATACATGTCCTAATGTATCAATAGTATCTGAATGCCTTTGTCCATTTTCCGTATGTGGTTTTTTTTACTTAAAAGCGCATCCATTTTAAACAAAAGAAAGACACTTTGAGTGGTACCGGCCACACCGGCCCTCGGATTGAGGCGGGGTTGACTCATAAACGTCACATATGACCCATGGATCCTTTTACTATAGTTTAAACAGAATCTGAATGAGTTTGGTCTGTTTTCCGTATGCCAGTTGTTGTTTTCACTTAAAATCCTGTCCATTTCAAATAAAAGTTAGACACTTTGAGTGGTGCCGGCCACACCGTGCCTCGGATTGAGGCGGGGTTGACTCATACACATCAAATATGAACCATGGATGCATGTCCTAATGTATCAATAGTATCCGAATGTGTTTGGTCCATTTTCTGTATGTGGTTTATTTTACATAAAAGCGCATCCATTAAAAAAAGACATTTTGAGTGTTACCGGCCACACCGGCCCTTGGATTGAGGAGGGGATGACTTGTACACGTCACATATGACCCACGGATCGTTTTCCTATAGTTTAAACAGAATCCGAATGCGTTTGGTCTGTTTTCAGTATGCCAGTTGTTGTTTTCACTTAAAATCCTATCCATTTCAAATAAAAGTTAGACACTTTGAGTGGTGCCGGCCACTACTTCAAAGCCCATTTTTCATATCATTTTCCACATGCATAAACATGAAATATATGGCTAACTAAGAAATCTAAGTAAAAAAATAGAAAAATGAGTATCAGAGTACCATGGAATACTAAAGGTCTAGGTAGTAGAATAATCATACAATAAGAATCAAGTGCAGAAAACAGAATCCAAATGCAACGTCCCTATGAAGCAGAGGAAAACCCCAAAGTGGAAAACCATGTTCAAAAATAAAGATTTATACAGAATTTAAAAATGTAATGGATCAATCTACCTCTGATCACCATCACCATCACCACTATCATCATCAACCTCATCCTCGCCGCCATCACTGTCCTCGTCGTCATCCTCGTCATCGTCCCCATGCTCATCGTCGGCCTCATCCTCGTCCTCGACAGCATCCTCGCCCTCGGCCCCATCCTCGCCCTCGGCCCCATCCTCACCCTCGTCCACATCCTCATCCTCGCCCTCTTCCTCTCCAGCATCCTCATCATCAACAGGAATTTCATCATCTCGATCACCACTAGAGCTGCCGCCTGGTGCATTGGATGATGCACCCATCGACGACATAGATGTCTGACAAGCCGCACTAGCCTCTGGTGGAAGTGATGAAGATAATGCTTTCATCAGTTTCATAAATTCTTTGTCTCTTGTTTCAACTTGTACTTCCAAATCTGTGGCCATTTTATCAGACTGTCTTGCATGATACTTGACCTGTTCCAACTGGGTGGTACTAGAATGGATACCTGGAGATGACCAATACCTCATCGGGACAATATTCTTACCAGGTCGGCAGCGTACTCGACCAGAGTGCTCATCTCCCAAAACATGATATAAATGATCGTGTCGCCCAAAAGTTTCAGGCTCCTGGGCATCAAGAGCCTCTAAAGAAGCCTGTAAAAAATATTAATAGATTATTAAATTTCAAATTAGATATCAAACTTTGAAATAAACAAATTAAAACTTACAATCTTCTCTTGGGTCGGTTCATTTACCGCATTTCCATCTTTTTTTCTTCTACTCAAGCAAAAAAAAAATTCTCGAGGGATAAGTCCTTCAATATTCATTTTGTGCTTCTGTAATGACATTGAAACAATATAAAGTTAAAGTATAATCATATATTCAATATTCAAAAAATCACATAATTTAAGTAGGATCCACTAAAAAGGGAAAGTCCTAAAGAAAAATTATAAAAAACTATATCGTACCTGCTGCCTCTCATGATCTGCTATAGTTGTGCGCCCCAAAGTGTGGAGGTATTGCTTTGAATCAATGTTTGTTTTGTTTTTTTCAGAATATTCTTAAATAATGATTAATAATTAATAAGATTATATTAATGAAAAATATAAAAACTCTCATTTAAATAACTCAAATGAGATTAATACCTTAAATTTGGCAGTCGCCTAATGGGTAATCATTTGGAGATATTGCTCTATCGGGCATTCATCCACGATAGGTAATGTCTCTAACACCATTCCCACTCTATCACACTAGCCAACATACAACTCATGCTTATAAGCTCTCCAAAGCTCTCCTAGCTCTTTTAAACACGCTGGTCGTGCACCTTCACCATCAGGGAAGTTAAACTGAAGTTGAAACCAAATTGATTAGTTCATTTAAATACAAAAATATAATACATTAAATCGAATACATTTTTTACCCATATTTGTGCCCACGCGTTATCCTTGACTTCGGTTGGCAGATGTCTCCAAGAGAGAGGGCTGACCGGAATGATATCGGAGTATTTGGCTAGCGTCGCCAAAATACCCTGACATTGCTGCCCAGATTTCTCAATCATTTGTCCATCAACATTGTATTCTACCATCAGCTGTGTCTAGCGGTTCCATACCACACGCAAGCGAGTACGCCCCCTCCCCCACCTCCTATCCGTAGATGAATCTGTTATTAAAGAAAAATAATATCAATACAAGTTATAATAAAAATAAATTTTGGTATAAAAATTTGATAGAGTTATATAAATATACCTGTGGTAGTCGGATCAATGGGTGCAGAAGCTGAAGGAATATCCTATACAGGTGGAGTGTCCCTTAGTGTATGCTCCTCAGCCACATACTGTGTTGCAGCAGGAGTCGAAGAAGGTGGAATATAATAGCCCGGAGATAATGAACCAGAAGCAAAAGATGATGGCATAGACATCTGGCCAGCTGGTAGTGTAAACATTGGAGGTCTAAATATCTCATATGTCCCTGAAGACACGTCAGGATCAAAATAGGGCGTATAAGATACGTCTGTGGTAGTGGGTCGTCTAACTCTCACCCCACGAGCCCTCATACCACCAACCTCTCTACTGGGAGCAATATCAGGCTCCTCGTCAGATATCTGTCATCTAGGGGGTGGATCCTGAAAAAAAGTTTGACAGAAAAGTAAACACATGATATTATAAGTTATTAAAATATTTATATTTGAAATAAAATACTCACAATAGGGATGAGTGGAGGAACACCCATCTGTACCATGCGACGATTATTATCTGTCATCTTTTTCCACCGCCTCTCTTAAATGGGTTTCATTTCCTGCAATGAAAACAAATATGGAAGTAATTAGAAACAGATAACTAATGTGTAACCCAAAAAACAAAATATAGAAAACCATTATGATAAAAAGAACATAATGAAACAGAATATTTATGGTGTTATAAAGTTAAGTACTAGGATACACACTCTAAATGATGTAGGTGAAACATGTAGGTGAAACATGTAGGTGAGAACACTACTGTATGATTCTATATATTTCCCACCACAACTTCGGGTTCACAATCAACTCTGAAAATTGAGCTGTTGGGGTCATCATAAGTAATAAACTAATTGCTTCCAATTGCAGTAGCGATAGTTTCAACTTCGTCATCGCCATCATCAAAAACATGTCTGGGATTTACTTCAATAATTACACCGAATTTTGGATGACGATGATCTTTGACATAAAAAACATGTTTCACCTTAATGCCAATACATATGGTTCATCGGTGGCAAGAGTACGAGTCTTGTCAATAACTCGAAATCCACAATCATCAATAAAGGTTCCTTGCCTCGTCATTGAATCAAACCATTGACATTTCATCATCGTGACTCGACCATGCGAGTAATAATCCAAAATTATTATTTTCTCCACGACACCATAATAAGCAACATTTTCAGAATGAGGTCTAGTGTCCGATGAAATGGCATAACAGTCTGTTGTGGCAGTTAGCAAAACACCATTATGCTGTGTTCTTATGTTTCTTGCACGTTCAGTGATAATAAATTTGTATCCATTGATCACAAGTGATTTACAAGCACGAACCATGGTATTAGGACCAAAAGACAAAGCTCTTATTTCCTCAGAAATAGAGTCTGTAGGCAAACTCGATACCTGAAATATAAACAAATAGTAAACTTAATTAAATATTATTTTTATTTAGTTATTACAGAAATATTTTTACCTTAAATTTCAACCAAGAAGAAAACCCTTTGCTATGAAAAGTCTCCTTCTTTCTCAAAGATAATGAACGATGATTTCTATATATCAATTATTTATGTTCCCTGTAGATAAAAATAATAATAGTTTAACAAATATTTAAAATTACAAGAGATAAAATAAGAGATACATGTACAATTAACTTACTTGATATACTCATCGAACAAATCACAATTGAACAACACTGTGCGATGTGCCATCTCTCGCTCTTCAAGGCTTAATGTTGTCAATGTATATGATCCCATAATTCCTCCTGTCCGAGGAAGTGATGGAAAACTGGGTTCAATTTTCCCATACTGTTCTTCTTCATTTCTAATTGGTCTGTTTATTCTCGTAGTATGATCAGAAAAATACATTGAGTAGAAATCCATACATTCTTGAGCCAAGTAACCGTTCACAATAGAACCTTCGGGATAATTCCTGTTCCGAACATATGATTTCAATGTGCACATGTTTCTTTCAGTTGGATACATCCAACTGTCAGCAACCGGTCCTCCAAGAAGTATTTCGGTTGGAAGATGGACAGTCAGATGCAACATGCATGTAAAAAATGATGGAGGGAATATTTTCTCTAACTCACACAAAATTAATGGTTTCTCTGCCAACAATTTTTGTATGAGGGATTTGGACAACCTCTTAGCACAAAGATATCTAATCAAATAGCAAAGCAGAATAACTGAGACTCTAACATTATTGGACAAGAGATGGCGGATTTCTATTAGAATCAACTCATGCAAAAGGACGTGATAATCATGAGTCTTCAAAGATTTCAACTTCAACTCTTTTCTATTGACCCGTTTTGATATATTTCTTGAATAGACATCAGGAACTTTAATAGTCTCTAACACTTCTAGAAATTGATTTTTTTTTCAGTAGGAGTCATCACAGAAGAAGCACATGGAACTTTCCATTTATTTTCACTGATACAGACATGATGCAATTCTGGTCTGATCCCCCAATCTACCAAGTCGCACTGAGATCATAAATCATCTTTTGTCTTCCCCTTGACATTTAGAAGAATCGAAAGAAACATTTCACATATATTCTTTTCAATGTGCATTACGTCTAAGCAATGATGTAACATGTTGGTTGACCAATATGACAACTCAAAGAATATACTCTTCTTCTTCCAATTGTAACATGTATCATTGGAAACATTTTTCCTCTTTCTAGATTTCATTACACTCTTCCCAAATGAATAACTGAAATCTTTCAATTCATTAAGCACATCCGTTCCAGACATACGCTGAGGTGGATCGTCATTCTCCATGGTATTGTCAAATCTTCGACGATTGTTTCTATATGGATGGTTCAATGGAAAGAATCGTCGATGTCCCATAAAACTAAAACAACGACGATATTTCAGTCTTCTCGATCGAGTATTCTTCATAAAAACAGGGCATGACAATTTTCCTTTTGTTCTCCATCCAGGCTTCATTGCATAAGCAGGAAAATAATTGATAGTCCACATAAGTGCAGCACGCATCTGAAATATGTCTTTAGAACATGCATCATATGTGGGCACACCCACATCCCAAAGAAGTTTAAACTCTTTTATTAAAGGTTGCATGTATACATCTATATCATTTCCGGGATCAGAAGGGCCAGATATCAGTATACTCAAGAAAGTGTAAGGCTTTTTCATACACAACCAAGGGGGAAGGTTATAAATGTGTATGAAAACCAGCCATGTGCTGTGCGAAGTAAGCATCTTCCCTATTGGATTAAAACTGTCACATGAAAGACCCAGTCTCACATTACGCACATCAGCTACAAATTCAAGATATCGAGCATCAAATCTCTGCCATGCAAATCCATCTGAAGGGTGAACCAACTCTTCATTATTCTTTTTTCTCTAGGTGTCATGTCATCGCATTTTTATGGATATTTCATTAGACATGAAAAGGTTCTGTAATCTGGGGATCAATGGAAAGTGCCACATTACTTTTTGTGGCATACGAGATGGTGTTCCATCATCTTTTGGCTTCCATCGGGAGGTTTCACATTTTATACAATCATTTCTTTCAGCAGTTTCCTCCCAAAATAAGCTACAATCATTCGGGAAAGCATGAATTTTTTTTGAGAATCCAAGTTCATCAACCAACACCCATGCCATATAGTGGTTTGAGGGAATATCTGCATCATCTGGAAGTAATTCCTTCAAGAAGGTAAGAATGTAATCAATTGCAGTATTTGAAATCCCATACATAGTTTTCCCATGAAACAATCGGATTAAAAATTAAAACTTTTTCATTTTATCACATTGCCGATATACTGGAGTCGTCGCAGCATCATTCAATTTTTTCACCCTATCAACATCATCATTTTCATTGGACGCATCATGTGTGCTTGTATCGAAATCTTATTGGATGGACATCCTTTCCTTCTCATGAGGTCGAATAAATGGAAACCGATCATATATCAAACTCTCCAATTCAGTCCTATCATTTGGATCATCAACATTTTGTGATTACATTTTCTCTCCATTGTGATACCACACATAATAGTTTGTTTGGAAACAATATTTGGTTATATGATAGCTAACTGCTTCACGGCTCAACCAAGGTCTTCCAACATAATTAAAACATGGGCAGTGTATGAGACCATTATCTGAAGCCGTGTCAAATGCAAAATCTAGAAAGCTGTTCAAATTATTTTGAAAATCGGTTGAAATCCGATCAGTTACATAAATCCAACTTCTATCCATTCTATAAAAAAATCGCAATAAGTCATTTCTAATCAATTCAATAATATTAAAGTTTAATCAAAAAAATATTGACGTAAATGAAAATTGTTTACTCTATATAAAAGAATACCTGGAACATTACTCTATATGAGAATCATATTAAGAAATACAACAAAATACAGTGTATATAAGAAAATAAGATACAAAATTTATAATGCCAATATTAAAGGATTGACCAGTAAGATATTGGAAGTGGATCAAGGAATACATAATCCTTAAGGGTCTTGTTGGGAGTATATGAGTTTTATACTTTAACTTCTTCAAGTAGATCAGGATGAGGAGTAGGATGAGGATCATGGGAATGGTTGGACTTTCCAAGGGGGTGTGGTGTGTCCAGGGGGTGTGGGGTGTCTAGGGGGTGGTGGGGCCGTCCGGGGGGTCGGAGGTGTCCAGGGGGTGGGGGCTGTCTAGGGGGGTCAGGGTGTCCAGGTGGGCGGGCTGTCCGTGGGGGTGGTCAGGTTGTCCAAGGGGGCCGGGGTGTATAGGTATATTTATATGAAAAGAATACCCCCACAATAATCATGCAACCCTGTCATTAGTCTAAACCCCTAGAACACATAAAAGAAGCTAGTATGGACATTTACTAAAATATTTAACACCATACAAATGAAAATACACTTTAAATATAGTTTGAGAGGATATAATGGTGAGTGTGAAAAAAAATGATATTAAATCTCTTTAAATGAATGTGGAACAAATGAGGGTTTATAATACACTAAGAGTACCTCAAACAATCCAAAACCACTATAGCACCACATATTCAACTTCATGAAACAGGACTTGGAAATCTTACCTACGACTTTACTGATGACCACCTAATTGGAACACTCTATTTATGGTTCTTGAACACAAGGAACAAACAATGTTTGGTCTCTACCAACTCAATCACCCCCTTGTAGATCATAATCTCGTTTCCCCTTATACTAAAATGGTCTCACTGGAAGATAATATTAATACCGGACCTAAACCATTAATTATCCATAAAACAATGATCAAAGAACCATTGGAGGTATCTCTCATATAACCACAACCATTTAATCTATGATGTAACGAAATTCAAAAGAATAACTTTTATTCAATAACCTTTTGGAATATAATTTGCATCAACAATGGTTCAATTATATGGTTCATCACATTCCAATTTATTAATCACCCATACATGATAAAAATTGAACATTGAATTTCATTTAATTACAACCATCATATTTCATTTAATTCTTAACAAGCATAGAAGCATGGAAATTGGAATCTAGTAAATTTAATTAGTCCCCAAATTTTTTTAATAAATTTAACATGAAAAATAAAACACTTTGAAATCTAAATAATCACTATGAAGTAACATGAGCTTGGAATTATATTTCACAAGTAAAAACACTCAATGATGGAATATATGAAAAGATTATTAATATAAATTATTGACACAAGATAATAAAGTAACTATGAATGTTAAAACTAAACATGTGATTGAATTTTATAACATATAATAAAAATTTATTGGTAATGAAACATGAAAGGCACGTCAAAAAATTAGACAACCGTCTAATGAAATCTATATGGGCTGGAATATGCATGGAATTTAATAAAGAACCAAAACATAAATAGGGCTAGAACATAAATTGGGTGGGAATATGAGAATAGAAATTGGTCTCATCCTAAAGAGAAACATATACACAACAAAATCAAAAATAAAAACTGAAATTTAAAGAAAATAACTCACCTTGGATGGGATGGAGGAAGAGAACCGAAACCACCTCCAAAATCGCCGATAGCTCCCGTTTAGGGCTCTGGATCGCGAATGGGGGAGAGGATGGGCTACTGCCAATTTTGGGGAAATTTTAACCAACGGTTTTTAAAAACCGTTGGTATATACATTTAGCCCAAACCTTTACCAATGGTTCTATTGAACCGTTGGTAAAAGGTCACCGAAATCCAACTTTTACCAACGGTTCTCATTGAACCGTTGGTAAAAACTCCTCTATACCAATGGTTGTAATGAACCGTTGGTAAAAATGTCTATAAAACCATCTATACCAACGGTTTCTGAGAACCTTTGGTATAGATGCCTATTCCCAATGGTTTAGTAAACCATGGGGATATAATCGTTGGTAAAACTAGGATTTCCAGTAGTGTGAATGGGTGGTTCATGGAAATGATGAACGAGTTAAATGGGTTAATGTGTAAATTGATTAAAGACCAAAATGGGGTGAATTATGGGTCTAGTGTTGACTTCTTAGTGAGATAGTCATAACACAAGGAAATTGGGTGAATGGTTAAATGATGTGAAATGGTAATTTGTTAATGGTTTAAGGCATGATGTGAATTTCCCGTGTGTTGTGAATGCTTTGTCCAAAGAGAAATGGTTTGGAAGGTTGATGGTTACTTATATATATACAAGCATGTGCACATGGAATGGTAGAGTGGGGTATGACTGAGTCTCTACACCCACGGGTTGAGTAAAGACTGATTCTCTGAACTCCACCCTAAAGGTGCGGGGTAGGGATAGGACTGATGCTCTGTTTCCCTATCAGTTGCATCCACCCGAACTGAGGCTTCGAGGTGAGGATATGGATCCATCCACCCGGACTGATGCTTCAAGGTGAGGTTATGGTTTCTATGAGGGGGTTAGTCCTAGTGATATAGTATAACCATGTGTTTACCCTCTTGCATGTGATTGTTGTCCTTAGACCCATGTAACATAATGTATGTGATTAACCCATGGAAATGTGATGGAATGGTGAGTGATGAAAATTGGTGTGAAATGAAAGGTAATGGATGTAGTAAGGGCTTGGCTTTGAACTAGTTAATGGAAACTAAAATAATCACTTGACTTCTATGATCCATTTTCCGTTCGCATGCACTATCTGTTTATACTGGATATTTTGTAGACACCGTTGGTGGTGGCCTATTGAGTTGAACTCAGACCCTGCTTGGGCCGCCGTTGGGTACCCGAGTAGACTTCATCTTTGCAGGTCAGGAGAAGGGAAAGGGTCCGTTCTAGATAGTGAGTGGTCATGGGTAGCACTTAGTAGAGGATTCAGACTTGGATTCGGGACCTTTTTGGGGATTTTGGTCGTTGTGCTTGTTTTGTGTTTTTATTCACTCTTGTACTTGTAGTATGACATGGAATTTTTATTGATGGAAATGGTTGTTATTCATGTTCCTTGTTTGTTAGTTATTTTTTCCGCTATTTGTTTTATTTCTGTTGTGTCTTACTTTGATAAAAGTGTCTATAGTCTCCCCACCTGACTCCATAGACCCCCGCTACTAGTCGGCAGCCTTTGGCATACGAGGAGGCGCACTTAAGGTTATGTAACCACCCGGCTCGGAGCACCGGTTTAGTGGCTTCCGGGTCGAGGATGTTACATTATCCATACTTTTATCTACACATAACCTAGGGATAAAAAATAATGCGTGGATGACAGTCCATACATTCATCCTTGTCAGCATAAAATCCCGAACGTAACATTGATTAACCATAGGTTCATTTTTCCAGAACGTATGGTTGCAATCAGAAAATCTAAACTCCAATGTAGGTTTGTTGATCCATATGTCAATTGTTCAACGTAATGTAGGGTTGATTACTTACGTTACATTTATCATCGTAGGGTACGAACAGTGTTTCCAGAAAATCTAAACAACTTAACTTCATACTTCACTAAATTAATTTTGAGCCCTTTATCATCAGATTCAGACTTAGTACCCCATGACTTATTTTATGTAAATATCAAGGTCTTTCCAAAGATTCAATAATAGAATCAATCTTAATTCAACATATCTCGATATATTCAAAAACTGATGTAATAATATTTTGGAAAACTGGAGCAAGAAAACGGTATTCCCAATCTTCGGATAATTTATTCACCATTGAAATGACTTTTTTAACCTTTGATGAAAACTGTTGAAATAAAGATAAACTTATTGGATTTCCATCACCTCATGTTAGGAAATATTCCTAAATTTTTATATGTTGTATAAAAATAAATTCATTCAGTTTTAATGTCTTTTCACTGTACAGTTGAAAAACAGCTTTAGAAAATTCTCTGATTTTTTAGAGTATCAAACATCCTTTTTGGTCTTCCACATAAACTAATGATATTAAGATAATTCCATTATCTATCCTATAGTATAATGTTCCCACAAATATGTTCAATATATCTTGATATATCATTATTATTCTGAATTGACATCAAACTAAAAACTAAAATGTAACATGAAAAACTAGTAACCACTTCAGTGAAAATTTTACACCAACAAAACAAATGAATTGGCTTTCGACATAAATTGATTAAATAATTATAATATTCATATCATTCCAATGGAATAAAAACTATTAGAACACGATCACTATTTCTTCAGATATAAAATAATACATTGATGTAATAAAAATAAAACACTTAAAAAATTTATTAGAGAAAATATATTAACAGGATGATGTAATTATCAAAGCTAAATCAAAATTAGATTGACAAGGATCCACTCAACAATATCCCCCTTTTTGATAATTACCAAACCATAATTCACTACCAACATTTTGTCCCACATTTGGTAGGGATCAAAAAGATATGATCTTCAGTAAATTAAATAATACAATATATTTACAGTTTAAAAACTAAATTTCCTCCCCCCGTTTTAAAAATATTTATTTTTAACCTTTTTCAAATTTGAAAAATAAATTTCATAACATATTTAAATCATGAAAAATAAATTTTTAAAATTATTTAAAATTTAAATAATATTTTTTAATTATATTAATGTGAAAAATATTTTTTTATGTATTTCAAAATTATAAAATATAATTTTTAATTAATTTTCAAGAATTTTAATTTTGAAAAAAAATTATGTAATCAAAATTTGAAAAAAAACAATAATTAATTTAAGTATTTTAAATTTGAAAAAATAATTTTTTTATGTATTTAAAATTTAAAAAAATAATTTTTTTATGTATTCAAAATTTGATTAATAATAATTTTTTTATTACAAAAATATTTTAAATTTTAAAATATTTGTTGAAATATATTTTTTAATTATTTTTTCAAAAACTAAAAAGATATGTTTTTTCAAAATATGTTTTAAATACAAACTGCAATATAAATTGCCCCAAAATTCAAGCTTCCATAAAAAATATAAAACAATATAATCAATGAGTCATGAAAATATATATAATATTTTTAAATTAATAACTAGTGTTTAAAATGAATGTATTGAACCATTTAATTTATACAATAATAATAAATCATTTAAACACATGCTAAATATTTAAAATAACTCCCCCAAAGATCAAGAATAAATATTGATGATATTCAATGAATTTAAATAAATGATTTTCAAGGAAATTTTATAAAATAATATATATATATATACACACAATAAAAATAATAAATTTTTTTCATTTTATTTAAATAAAAATAATTTTCAAAATATTAAAAAAATAATAATAATTAAAATGATTTTAAATGTGTCACAATGACCAAAAGATTATAATCTAATAATAAAATAATGTTTCACAAGAAGCAAGAGATTAATTAATCACTTGTAATTAATTTAAATAGTCAAACATTAAAGACATGCTTATACAGAGGATAACCATTTATATAAAATATTAATAGAACATTTTATGTTAATTAATTAATAAAATAAATAAACACATTAATTCAGTTAAAAAAATAGGAGTGTGAAAATAATTAATATTTTAATAATATGAATAATTAAATGTAGAGGAATAAATTATAAAACATAAAAAAAATTTATCCCATATATAAAACAGTTAGTGCATTTAAATTTAAAATTGGAAATAATAAACTTCCTAGATTATCCATTCCCACTCTAATGAACTATCTATTTAATATAATAAGAAATAAGAATATAATAAATTCCAATAATTTTCAAGCATCAAATAAATAATATAATGACAAGGTTAAGTGGAACATACCAACAATATATTAAATACAAGTTCTTTTAGGTACCCATATAATTTTGGGTTTAACAGTGTTAGCAATTAATAATGTAGCAAACCAAATAGGTTTATTTTGATCAAAAATTTTATAATTAATGCTAGATAATCATTGTGAATAATAAAGATTCCTGACACCACAAACTTTATGTTTTCTAAAATAACATTCATTAGCATAATTTCCATTTATACCACAATAAAAAAAATTAACAATAGACATGTTTTTTCTGTTTGAACCAGGAATATGATAATTTTTATATAATTTTTCTTTTTGTATATTACTACCAATAACAAGTTTTCCTTTGTAAATTTAATTTTTGACAATAATTTGATTAAAATAATTCTCTCCCTTAATAAGAATACATGATGCATTCTATAATTTATCAACATCATCCAACAATTCATTAGTTTTAGTTTCATGAAGATCACAAGTCATTTTGAAATAATTTCATTTTAAATCGATAATCTATTTGGAAAACTTTCATTGTCAATTAAAATAGAATCATATGATTTTATAATATTTTTATGCTCTTTTTTTACGGATATCACATTTATCATGAATCATAAAACAAATGTTATTAAGTTCATCATAAGAAAAACATTCAGAATTATAACATTCAGATTATGAATATTGTAACTCATTAGAACCATCCATAAGAAATAGATTTACCTTTTTAATTTTCTTGATCAGCATCTGAGTTTGTAGTAGATTCATTATTTTAATTTTCATATTCATTGCTAATAGCCTTCATGAAATTGATTCCTTTTTGTTTATATTCATATTTCCTATGATCATTATGAAATTTAAATTTGGGTCTTAAATGAACGTTCATTTAAACTCATTGCATCTGACTTCTTTCTCTTTATGAAAATTCAATTTCTCCAATATCCATTATACATCTTGCCACATTTTTTAGTAAGATGTGGTAGCTCATAATTTGAATTTGAATAGATAGAATCTGAATCAAAATATTCATCCATTGAAACATTATGTGATTTTTTTTATTTTTTATATAAATATGATTTTCAACTTCTACTTGCATCTTTGCTTCATACATCATCATGGTTCCGATCAATTCTTTCATATATAATTCTTTAACTAGTGTGGATTGTCAAATAATAGCTGAAATTCCATTACACTTAGAAGGTAAAACACTAAGTACCTTTAACGCCAGATCTAGTTATGGAACTGAAGTTCCTAAGGAAGAACCAACATTAAAAGCTTCTGTTAATCTTCCATTCATCTGAGTAATGCTCCCAGATCCATTTATCCAGAATGTGTCAAATTTTATTTTTTTCATTATTGTACCATAGATTTCTAACATTGTCAGTTCCTTCATATGCATCTGCAATAGTCTGCAACATCTAATAATAATTAACACATTAAGAAACACAGTTAAATTCATCATGCCCAAGACCGTATATAATTGCATTAATGGATTTTGGATTAATATCATATTCAACTTCATTGGAAGCATCCCACTTTTCCTGTTCTCCAGGGATTTCATAAGGTTTTAATAGCTTCAAATAAAAATTAAAACCATGATTTTTCAAATAGATATTCATGCATGATTTCCAACATATATAATTATTACCATTATAATAATGATAACAGATCATCATCATAACTTCTATAAAATTATCCATTCAGGTTTTTCTTCATCTGAATCTTTAAATAGAGCTTGTTATATTAAAAATAAATCAATAGAGCTCTACCTTTGATATTAGCTATTAGGACATGATGTTTAGGATGAAGAAAAAAGAGGGGTGAATTGTGTCCTTTTCAAAATATTGACGATTTTAAAATGTCCCTCATGAAATGAATATATCCTTTCCATCTCACGTAATGTTGAGCAGGAATCAAAAATAAATAATGGAAACGAACACAAGGATATCTAATGGTTCAGGGAATATAAATCCCCTAGTCCACTCAACCAATTATCTACTCCATGACCTTTCAAATTTTTACTAGTTGCTTCTATTTTCATAAGACCGTCCCCAACTGAGTACAGACTGTTGACACATTACAAGTATATTAGGGGGCCTTCAGGTTCATTTTTAGGGAACCTAAATATCGACAGTATAGTTCGAGAAGTCGAAACTCCACCATGACTAAGTCTGAGCAGATGATATACAAAAAGAAAATATACGAGATTAAAATTATTGTGAAATAGGTTTATCTCGTAGTTGAAGCAGCAATCGACAGATGTTGATGATCTTTAATAATGCACATCAGCAAAATAATCTTCATTGTTGAGTATGCTTCTTCTTCTTCTTGTTCTCCATATTCTTCTAAAAAATAGAAGCAAATTCATATGGAAATGATTGCGTAGGCTTCCTTCATCTTTAAATAGTGATAGAATATGAATGTACACAGAATAATTTCTCTCTTCAAAATCATCTAGTTTTATATGAATACTTCCAACACATTATTTTTAATAGAGTATTCACATATCTGCATTACTTCATTATGTATTTTTTTTTTCTGCTAGATATGGATATATATATATATAAAGAATAAATATCCATCAATTGTAATAACATTCATCATCCGTATAGTACATAAAATAAATAGAATAAATAGCCTTCCTAAATATCCACAAGAATTGAATAATATCGTTTCCTTTTTATTCATGTAAAATAAATCTATGATAAATTCATTCAAAAATAATTTGAATAAATCCACAAATAATAACTCTATAATAACAGCATCATTGATCATTTTAAAAATCATATTTAAATAAATTTAAACCACTTTAAATGTAGTAAAAATAGTTCCGGAATAATAGTGGAAAAATAAATCATGAATACTTGAAATCAAATCCTTTAAATTGATTTCTAATTTCCCTCATAAATATGAATGATTTAATATATCGCATGTGAGCCTTTGAATCGATGGTAAAATTGCATTATAACAATCTCAATTTCTAAGAAGACCGTTGTATAAATCATGTAAAATATCATGGATTTAAAACAGTGTTGTTGAAAAGTAAAACGTAGGGTTATATAATGTAATGAGAAAAACACCAAATATTGGGTTCAACAAAGTAACGTATGTTTTATTATCCATACTTTTATCTATAAATAACATAGGGATGATAATGTAACATATGGATGATAATCCATACTTTCATCCCTGTCAACATAAAATCCCAAACATAACATTGATAAACTATACGTTCATCATTCCCAAATGTAGGGTTATAAACAAAAAATCCAGATACCTACCTATTGTTGTTGATCTATACATGAATTCTTTATAATAGTGTAGGGTTGATTCTGTACATTAGATTTATCAATGTAGGGTATGATCAATGTTTCTAGAAAATGTAAACAACTTAATTTCATACTTCAATAAATTTTTTTGAGAAATTATAATCATATTAAACCTTTTTCCCACAAGACTTATTTTTTTAAATATCAAGGACATTACAATGGTTCAACAATCAAATCAATATAACTTCTACTTCTCTCGATATCTTCATAAAACCGAATCAATAACATTCTAGAAAACTGCAGTGGGAAACTATAGTCCCAATCTTGGGATAATTTATTAAAAATCCAAATTTCTTTTTTAACCATTAATGTAAACTGATGAAATAAGGTTAACCTATTGGAAATCCATCTTCTCATGTTCTTAACGATTCTGACTGCTGTAGAATTTTCAGAAAAATAAATACTATTGGTTTTGAAATATTTTCACTTTACAGTTGAAAACTACGTTAAAATCATCGGTGATTTTTAGAGTATCAAAACATCATTTTCATACTTCCATGTAAATTAATGAATTTTAGGTAATTATATTATATATCAAATGGTATAATGAGACCTCATATCTCTTTAATATATATTGAGATATAATCACAATTCCGAATTGAATTCAATCTAAAAACTGCAAAATCACTTGAACAACATAAACCAGCTTTGGTGATTTTTTTGCACCATCAAAACAAATAAATTGGATTTCTACATAAATTGATAAAATTGAAATAATATTCATATATTTCAAATGAAATAAAAACAATTAGAATATGATCCCTATTTCTTCATATATAAAGTAAATAATTAGAATTATTAAATAAAAAACACTTAAAAATATATTAGAAAACAAATATTAATGTGTTGAAGTAATTATCAAAACTAAATCCAAATGAGATTGAAAAAGAGACACTGAATAGAAACCCCTAGGAAAAGGACAATATATAGTGAAATGTCTCTAATCTATGTGATTAGTGTTGGTGGAGTGGACTAAGGGCACTTTGTTCACCAAATTACTGTATATATTATATATTATCTCACCAACAAATTAATTTTATTTCCATTGCATATTTTTGATAAGAAGATATCACAATTGATCATAACATAAGAGAGGGTGGATTTATCTTACATAAATATCAAGAACACAATTCACCCCCTGTTGAATCATTTGGAAACATTAACCTAACAATTTTTGTTTCAAAAATGTATTAAAAATGGAATTTATTGCATTACATTCAAAATAAAAATTTTATTATTTTTTCAAATGAAATGGGAAAACATAAATAAAAACTACTTGCAAAAAAATACATTTTGAATTTTATATGCTCTTAATCTTTTTTAAATAAAATTATAAATAACTGAGTGATTATATATTAGTTTTCATATTGAAATATGACATGTTATTATAATCTTATTTTATAGGTGATAAATTTCACTTATTAAGATGAAATGAAAATAAAATTAAAAAATTTTAATTGAAAAAAATTATTTTTTGAATATAATATAGGTTTAATCACATTTAATAATATAACCATTTAATTTATTAAAATCATATCTATTTGAAAAAAAAGAAACCATTCTATAAATAATTAATGTTTATAAACATTCTCATGGGATAGAGATACTCCAAAATATTAAAATAATATTTTATTCAATTAATAATTTAATTTTTATGTCATCAAATATTCTATATACAAAAACCCCACAAGAACTCTTTATACGATATATCAGTAAGATCCACATTGGTGGAAGTAAAGGGTATTGGTTAAAAAAACATAATCTCTTGGTGATTTCTACATGGTTGAACTTCACCTTGAATGAGTATTCTCAATCTTTACATATGGATGTTCAGCTTGTGTATGCTAAGGAAAACCAATGTGATTCTACAACCATGGTAATCTTAGAAAAATAATCCTCATAAATAAGATTTAAACCACTTTATGTCATTGATTCGACATAATATATATATTTAATAATATGGTTATTATTTTTATGTAATTTAATTCAATAACTTTTTTATCACAATCACCATTAATAAATTTATCTCAGTATAATGTATTGTGGTTTGTTTCAGTTTGGTTTTGTGTGTGATACAAGATTCTTAATATAGAATATACTTAAATGAATATAAATTTTAAATTCATTGGGTGTTACTCATAAAGTGTATCTCCAATTTTCATGGGTTGGAATAAGTGACAAGTGTATCAAAAATATAATATAAGAATGATTTCACCCATTTTGAAACAATAAATAATAAAAGATATTTAAATCAAGAAAATATTTGATATATCAATATGTTGTACCTTCATCAATAAATGAAAAATAAAATATTTATATTTAAAACTACCTAATAATTAATAGAAGTATGTCATCATAAAAATATCAATAAAGGAGGTGAAAAATATTTTCAATAAAAAAATTTCTAAATTTCAGATGTAACAAGTGAAATCAGATGAATATATATATATATATATATATATATATATATGATATAAAAAACAGTTTAAAATATATGAATGAAGAGATTGAGTGGCCAAGATGGCACTATGTAAAGCATCCCAAAAAATGAGACCCAAAATAAAATCTAAAATAAACTTTACTCAATCTATTCATAAAACATGAAAATGTCTTATATTCCATCCAACCACATCTACATATATATATATAGTATATTTAATATTTAAATGGATTAATATATTTTTTTGTATCATGGAAAAATCTACACACACATAAACACGTGCGTGTGTAGATTAGGTATAATCATATTAGTATTCTTTGATGACACTAAAAATATTCTTTGTAAATTAAATCAAGAATAGTTGATTTGATATAATAAAATAAAACATGACCTCTTATATAATAAAAAATATGATAAGTAATTGATTTATTAAATGAAATAAATTTTATAAAAAGACACTAAAACCTTAATTTATCATATAAAAAGTTATCAACCCATAAAGTATCCAAGCCCATCTTAAGGGATATCCATACGTCATGGAAAACTCCTCTCATTCTTAATCAAGGTAAAATCTAATACGTGACTCAATTCAACCCATCATGGTTTTGTATGATATGATCATATTATACTCCAAGATAAATATACGATGTTCGATTATAGTCTATCGATCAAGTAATTAATGATCATAACTAAAGGCACTATTGAGATAATGATAATAAAAAATATACTAATTTTTTCCGTAATTCTAATATAGATTTTCAAGGAATCCCAATAATCATTAAGTCATATTTCAATGTACTCAACCACAAAACCTATAAAACCTCTTACGTGGGTCCCCAATACACCATAAACCTAAAATATCTCCATCCATATCAATATTCAACAATTTAATTCATTGGAAAATGTATTATAATGTATAAATGAATAATGGGAAATCAATATTACATAATAAAATTAAAAATTCAATTAATTTAAAAATATAACACCACCAAAAAGTATAAGAATTATAACTTATGAATAAAACTTAATGAAATTACCATGACTATATGTATTTATAAAATAAAAATAAAATACTCAATAAAGAAGAATTGAATAATCAAAGGGGATTTATGGATATGAGAATACTACTTGACCCCCTAATCTAGGGAGATAAAGTCAAATTAAATAAAATTTTATATTATAACATAAATTAGACAAAAAATACCAATATATTTTTAAAAATTGATGTATATGAAAGGTCAAGAGGTGATTCATTGTAACACCCAAAGATTCTGTGAATGAGTTTTTTAAATTAATTTAACACTGTTGATATTTTTCATTTCATGTAACACTGAATATATATTTTTTATATAAAATTTTAATGTTTATATTTCATTATACGCAACACCAAGGTAATCGTTCACCATATGAAAACGGGTATTGTCTTGTTATTCATTAAAAATAAATTTTTCTTCTATTACATAGAATACAAATCCCTTTGATAGCATCTGTTACATGAATGGTCGTGTTTTTACTGTACTACATTATACTATTAACACAATTATTAGAATATTTTTATAGAAACCACCTAGATTTTTAAATGGATTTTAAGAACTATATTAATTAAATTGTGAAAATATTTTCTATACAAGTTATTAAAATGATTAATTTGATTATAAAGTAGTACAATTTAATGTAAGAACTATTTGACAATAAAGAAATTACTTTTCTAAGAAAACAATTTTTCTATGTAAAAACATACTTTTATGTTAATGTTTTTTTAAAAATTATTATTAGTGTTTTTAATTAATTTTATATAATATATATTTAGTACATTTTTTGATACTCATACAATATATTTTTTAGTAATGAGATAAATATTATTCTAATTTTATGAATAAAAAGATATATTTTTCTAAAATCTAAATTTACTACCTTTTTTTGGAGAACACATTATAAATATAATTTTTCATAATTTTATAATTTTTAATTTAAAACATAAAACACATTTCTGAAATAGGAATATAAAAATTTAAATTTGGTTAATTGTCCTTATTTTTGGGGAACTTTCATATTTTAATGAATATTGAATAATACTAAATTTTAGTACAAAATTTCATTTTTGTACTATTTATTTTTATAGTTAAATAATGTTTTCAATTTTTTTATGTATAAAAACCTCAAATTTATTTCATTTAAACGAATTTAGTTCATTTTATATATTTAAAAATGATACATATATATATATAAATAGCAAACATTTAATCACTTTTATATTAGAAACTGTCTTTATCATCCTGTCTATGGGATTAAAATTAATTTAATTTATTCCACTTATGTGATTATAATTAGGAAAAATTTATTCCATATTTGGAATAATTATAAATTATCATTTATAATTTTTTCAAATTTTTTTAACAAAAACATTGTTGATATTAATTAAAATTAATGACCATGATCAAGGTAACAACAAGATTACTTAACTGTTGAATTTTAATATTAAGAGACCAAATGGTGTAGAAACAGGCTCAATATCCTTTGGTTGGATATATTTGGACACATTGACCTATTTTCTGGAATTGGACCAATTATTTGAGGTAGATGATGGAATGAAGACGTCTCAATAGTTTTTACCGTTTTAAATTTAAAATAATACCACTCTTCCTCCTCTATAAAAGGTAACTTACCTCCCATCAGTTATTACCACCTCTAAGAAAACATTTTTTCAGAACCAATATGTCCAATTATCCTTGCCACTTAATTATATTAATCATATAATAATCCATTTATGAATAAACACATCCAAGGACGCCCTTTGGTGAAAACTAAGAGGAGTAACCCAAAGAAGAGGTAACATCCTTCTACAGGATTCATTATTTTATTTTCATTCTCCACCACTTAAAATATTATTATACCATTCATATATAATGTACTATGCATAATAAATAGATGTTTATGTTTTTATTCTATTTTTTCAACCTACAATTAAACATGCATCCATATAATGGGTAACAAACATACTGTTCTTATGTACGACGAATTTCTACCTCACAAACGATGTTGTTATTTTTCCCATTACCATTTGTCTTGTATGAGAATTATGTTAGAAACTAGTTTATTATATTATATATACTATATTTATAAGTTTTTTGTGCTTCTGGATTAATTATTTCAAACATACCTTCATTCATTCCATTTTGTGTAAATGAGATAACTTTGTTTGTGGACGTGTGGACTACGGCTTCCTCAAATTGATGTGATACATTAAATATTTACATGGAATGTATTGAGGATAGGTTTAGTGAAATTATTTTGTATATATTAAAAAATAATAATAATAATTTATTGAATATATATGTGTGTAATTTACATTCTTACATTCAATACGAAAATAAAATAGAAACACCATTCATTCGTTTGTACATCCAACCATCTCCATAAATGATATATTCAAATTTACATTTCAGTATTTCATAGATTATTATAAATAATTATATAATTAATATATATTATAATTATATCGTTTTAACATTTCTGAAATAGGTAAATCACGATCTAAGTAATATTTTCCATAATAACAAGTCAAAACAGATAAGAAGCACAAAGGAGATATTACCTGAAACTTAATATTAACACGGAGTTGATAATAAAAGGTTAATATAAAGTAATAAGTACATAATATCTAGGATTATAAATAAAAATATTTTTCTATTTTATACTTATAAAAAATATATATTTCTTATATAGAAGGTTTGAATGTCCATGAAGATATTAAAAACATAACGTAACTGTTTCCACGTCTCATAATTAATTTCATAGAGGCACAAAACATGCTACACACTTATTTCAGACATATGTTGTGTATAATACCCATAGATATCTTCTATTAATAATTTAAATAAATTTATATTTATTTATATATCCATTTGAGGGTATTTTATTCATAGGGTTTTTGTTTCAAAAGATACCATATCAGGAATGTATTTTTGACTCAATTCGTCTTCTTTGAGATGCATTCCATGTTACGAGCCTATATAATTCTACGATTAATATAAAATACCATTTGATATGTAATATCTTGAATCTAATTATTTATATGATATTCTATGCTTTATGTAATTTTATTTTCTTGTATTGGGATTATGATTCAATGTTATAAAGTGGTAAGAATTTATTACATAAATCTGATCGATTATTAGTTTTTTATGATTATGATTTAATTGGTCAAAATATATGATCCATATTTCAATACAACTCATGATGTTTTTATAATATGTCTAGTCATGTAATATTCACATGTTATTACCATTCTCAACACTTTTTTTCATAAGATAACTAATAACTGGTTTTAATAAAATCAAACTTCTTCCCCCTCTTCAGTGAAATATCTATATTCTTTTAAAACTATATTTTCCCAAAACACATTAAAAAATGTTATTATATATTCCTATTATATTTAAAAGATATTTGAACCCATATTTTAACTTATATAATTTTTTTAAAGAACGTTTTTTCCATTTTTTGATCAAGGAACATTTCTAAACTATATATGAAGAAAAGGAATATTTATCATGCTTGAATTTATCTATAGTCATGACCATTATTCCTTTAAATATTCCTTTTAAAATTTAATGTATTAATTTTTAAGAAAATTTCTTTCATAATATTTTGTATAATCATTATTTTTAAATATATTTTGAAAGAAAATAGATTTCAATTTTTTTCAAGATTCCATTTTATGTTTTCAATGAAAATAGTTCTCAAAAATATTTTCATGATTATTTAATATTTTTTAAATGAAAATGGTTTTCAAAGTCTCTTATATATTATTTTATATTCTTTCAAGGAAACTAGTTTTATTTATTTTTAAGATTCGTTTATATGTCTTTAAATAAAATGATTTTCAAACAATTTTCAACCTTCTTTAATATGCTTTCTGGGGGATTTTTTTTAAAAATTATTTCACACATATTTTATAAATTTTCATATAAAATGGTTACAAAAAATGTGTTTAGGATAACATTATATTTTCTAAAATAAAATTGTTTTTAAAATTT
Organism: Viscum album; assembly: GCA_963277665.1. Lineage (NCBI taxonomy): Eukaryota > Viridiplantae > Streptophyta > Magnoliopsida > Santalales > Viscaceae > Viscum > Viscum album. The sequence continues at coordinate 576,851,348 of OY728144.1, forward strand.
TTTCATTTTTCTTTTATATATTTTCAAGGAGAATTGTCTTTTAAATGTTTTAATATTTTATATGTTTTCAAGGAAATTGTTCTTCAAAATGTTTTCCAGAATCATTTAATTGTTTTCTAGGAAAATTATTTTCAAAATTTATTCAAGATCCATTTATACGATTTCAAGGAAAATGGTTTTAAATTATTTTTCAAACTTTGATTATAAATTTTCACATTTCATTTTGAAAAAAATAATTTTATAAATTTTTTATGTTTTAAAAATAATATTTTTTCAAAGAATAATATATATTTTCATCAAAAAATAATATGAAAGGATTTCTGAAAAATTATATTCCAACTAAGATGACATCGATTGTTGTTACTAATTTATTTTTGAAGAAATTATTCAATGGCTCCAATCATATTCTTTATTTGATTGTTTATTTTTTGATGGAATGATGTTTTTGAAACCCATTTCCCTTTCATGGGTTATATTTTTTTTAAACCTGTTTCGCTTTCACAAGTAATATATTTACTAATCCAATCTCAATATTATGGATTATATTCATATGAATGTCCCTTATTTCCATGAATTTTGATTTTATGAAATTATTATTAAACCTATATCTTTTCAACATGTTGTAATATGATTACATGTTTATGAACACCATTTTATTTCATAGGGTATGATATGATTAATGTTTATGATCTAGTGGAACAAATATTTTTTAATTATTTATAAGATAGTTGGTATATATATATATATCTCTCTAATTAATTTGGGTAAATATTTATATATAATTGGATATACATGAATGGAATGGGGAATGAACTCGGTTCACTAAACTATATTTTTTTCCAATATGTTCTTGGGAGTGATCCTTGACTATTATGATGGGAATGTGAGTGAACCATGACTACCCAGATGGTATGGTTAGTGAACCCATACTTATAATATTTCTTTGATATCAATGCCTTGAATAATGTGGAAATAATTTTATATGGTTATCTTTATACCAAAAATTCTATGTATTATTCCTATGATATGATTTCATGGATTATGCTCTTGATTCCCTCAAGATATATATATTTTGAACAGTTAATAGTTATTCCATGCATCATGTATACAATCATTCTTAATGAGTGTATCATAACCCACTGTTATTATCATTTCATCACAACCTTATTATCATGGTATGCTTATTTATATCCCTTATTTACCCTTATTGAGCATCTTAGCTCAACACATTCTTATGTTTTCCTCAATCAGGTTATGAAGAAAGGTTTTAGGTAGATATACTAAAGTTCATGATCTTCTTGGGAAACACATAACATCTATCACTAAGTTAGAATACTTTGTTCTAAATTTCCAAAGACACTAAAATACTAAGGTCATCAAGAATTTACTTTTATAAATTTATTAATATTCATATAAGATGATGAAATATCTATGTATTTTAGGCATATGTCACTATATTCCTGCACCCTATATAGAAAAAAATATATTTTGAAAATATATAAATTGGATTTAGGACAACCATATAATATTTGAGAGAATAAAAATTAAAATAAGAGACGAATAGAAAAGGAGATAAAAAATAGTCCAAACCATCAAATTTCACCATATAATCAACTATAATGATGTCAGAAAGGATGAAAGAAGAAGTTAAAAATGATCATGTTTCTTTAGATTAATGGATAAATCTCCTAGAAAAAAATGGGAGTAAAAATAAAGTAAATTATATTTTTAAAATTTAAACTATAAATTGTTTAAAAATATGTATTTATTGACTTGATGGACCATCATGCCATGTTTTTTACCCTAAATTTCCCTACAGAATCCATATCCATCCTTTCTTGGTCAGATTAAATTATCTCATTAGTTTTGAATTATTTTAATGTATTCTGAGATGATTGTATTAATTTTTATATTTCTCCATAATGATTCAGGCACTCTCAGAAATAAATATTTTATAATATATTAATAGACCAATAACATCATAAGTGTCATTGTTTTTATGTAATTATATAAAGTCTAAAATGTTTTATACATTCTTAAATATTTGATTTCTATGATATTATTTTCATATTTTATATTTATAATTTCTTCTCAAAACATTAAATTTATTCTAATTATATCTCTATTATTGCGTAGGATGATATGGTTTAACGTAATTGGTGTATTATGTAATTATATTATCATTACAAATTATTGATTATATAAAAATAATTATTTGAGTTTTTTCATAATTTATTAAATTGAGTGGATGATTAGTTTTAGTCAGGTCATGTGGTTAATTTATTTCTTAAACCAATCAAAAAAAATCATATAATGTTTACTTAATTTTATGTATTCATTAGTTTATGTGATAATATTCTATGATTTATCAATAATGATTTTTAAATTTTTTCCTTTTTTATTTCAATAAACAATATAGTGGAAGCTTTATTGTTTTTGGTTATATATAAAATAATTAAAAAAATATTATACATTGATTTAATATTATATTAAACAAGGATTTAGGAATTGTTCTAATTATCTAAAAAACAATACCTTTTTTATATTATTTTTCATTTTAAATGAGAGGAATATATATTAGTTTTAAACATATATTTTTAATTTGTAAAAGTAAATAATTCATCCTAATAGGAATTTATTCGAGATGAAATTTAATTTTAGAAAACTTATTTTCTTGTTTATTGATATACCTTTAGAATTATTCATTCAAATGTGGGGATATTATTATGTTTTGAATCTTTTATATATCCATTCAAAATCGATGATTTCAATAATGATTTAGAAATCGATTTTATGACAAATGGTTATTATTTTACTAGTTAATTTAATTTATATCATTTCCGGTTGTTAAATTTTAAATTTTTTTATTATAATTCTTAGATATAATATCAAATACTATGTTTCTTAATGTGGAATTATTTAAAATGATAAATAAAATGATTTAAATAATAAATCATTCTATGATGAAATTATAAAATGATAAAGTGTTATATACTTGTCAAAAGGGGATGCAAAATATATTTTATTCTTAACCATGATAGATGATTTTTACTTCTAATAAATTACACTTAGTTTATGTCAAATTTTTTGGACTTCTATAAATTTTTAATACAGGTTGAAAAAAATATTTATAACATTGATAAATACTATTTTAGATTATATTTTTTAATACAATGTTATCAGGTAATAGAGAGGGGGATTTTATTTTATTACATTGAAAGAAAATACAAGAGGTTAAATCCAAACGGGTCAAATAGTTTAGTAGTCTAGTGAGAGTAGATACAAACATGATCTCTATATTACAATGGAAATATCAATAAACATTTATAAATATCATTTAAACTTTCTTTTTCCTTTTATTGAATCCTGGATATCATTCATACACTCATCCTTAATATCCTAGGGAATGAAAAAAATAAAAAAGTGATAGGTAAAATGATTAGTAAGGGAAATCATACTATGTAAGATTTTATAAGTTATAAAACCAAAATATATGAATGGATGTGCACTAACTAAATATTCCATTAAATCTATATATTTATCATGAAATATATCCTAGAATAGAAATGTGAATAACCACATAGTAAAAAATAGCAACTTTCATTCTCATAAAAAACATAACATTGAACATATTATTCCATGAAAAACCATAAAAAGATATTACCATTGAGCCCTCATTTGAAAACATGATAATATTACCTTCAAGGCCTTGTGAAAAGGCATCAAGATAATAATATCAAATCCATGTGTTAAGGTATCATGATATTATCATAAAATCCTCTAATCATAAACATATGTGTAAGTATACAAAAAGAGAAACCCATCCTTATTATTCCCTTGTGACCTATTAAGCCATTGTGTGAATATTTAATATCAATAACAACTGTCACTAGTTAGGAACAATTCATTTCTCATATATTGAATTAGAAAAAACATTTCTCATTAATATGACCAAATAATCTATAATTTTTCATAGCAAATTTTGCGATACTGAATTCTAAAATTTCCCAGTCAATTTGAAAAAATTCATAGTAATATTTTTTAAATTATTGGTATATATAATAATGGGGATACAATTTAATTAGTATTTAAATGAATCTAGATATATACATGGTATAAATGAGCATGGACATGAAGGGAAAACACAATTTCAAAGAATTATGGAGAGAAATATAAAATATATCTTCAGAAAAGTGAATTATTTCAGAATAAATTCTTCTACCCAAAAAGAGGAATAAGCCATAAATCCATAAGGAGTGAATAGAAACCATCATTTCCTATGAAATAAGGGTTTTTTAATAATGGAATTTCATTTTTTAAATAAAGAGGAAAATGTAAAAATAATTTTTAATGGTACATTATTTAATTGTTATTAATATTTCTATAAAAATGAGGTCATAAATAAGATTAAAACTGATTTACTATGGTATTAACTATATTTTTAAAATATTATCTTTCAAATAATTTATAAAAATGGAATCTTTAAAATAAATTATATAAGTTTATAAAATGTGATTTTGATGACATAAATATAATTAATTGAAATAAAATCCACATTAATTCCTTTTAAAAAATAATATCCTTTTAGTTTAATAAAACATTTCCCACAATAATAAGAGAATATTTTAATTTCGTAAACCATAAAAACAAGGGAATGTACTTAAATAATCAAGAATGATCCTGATTTATGAAGAAGTGATTCATACATGAAGGATTAAAAATATTTTTATCTTACTTCTTTAAGGAAAGGATGAATTGTTTTTAGGGAAAACATTAAGAATATTCCTTTGAAAAGATTTAAAATAATATAATTTTTTTATAGAAAATAACCTAATTTTATAAATTATTTATATATAGTGACTTTATTTAAATAAGATAATTCATATGGATGTGTGGGAAAAATATTCTCAATGAAAAAGGAGAAATAAGGTCAAATTTTCTGATAAAACGTCTTCATGGATTTTGTGTAATAAAGGAGGGGAAAATGAAATAATAATTTTAAACACTTGAAATAACTATTAGATAAAAAAATGGTGGGGTTTAACAGATAAATATTATATAATTTCCCTAAAGGATGTTAAGTAATGTTAAATCTTGATCAAAATTTATATTAAAACACGATACCATGACATGGATTCCCACTTGGTTGGATTCATAAAAACATCCTATATAATAAATATATATTTATTATTTATATATATCATATATATATATTTATATATCCTTATAGAAATAATTTATTTCCAATTTAAACAAAATTAATAGTTAAAAATCATTATTTTGGTGTTAACATTTCAATTTCTCATCAATATTTGGATTTTGTAATTTTTGTACCTGAACAATAGTAATAGATAAATCATATTCATAGTAATAATCATATCCTATATTTAATATTTATAAATTAGACACACTGTTATAACCATCCTTTAAGGTGGCTGTAAAAAATTAAATATGTCCTTCATAGAGGTGGAATTAGACACATTTGCATTATTATAATTTTCATTTTTCAATGGGTAGAATTACAAAAAGAAAATGATTTATCATTACATAACCATAATTATGTTATTAATATCATATTAATTCATAAAATATATTAATACAAACAACCATGTGGGGAATTTATTGTAACACCCCAATTTTTATGAATTATTTTTCTTAAAATAAATAGAATTTCTCTGATATATTTTGTTACATGCTACATTGTGTTTTTATTTCATTACAAATAACATCATGTTTTTTATAAATTAAAATATATTAATATTAATATTATTTATTCAAAATTGTTATAAACATAAAGTTAAAATATTTTATATAAATTTAAATAAATAAATTTTAAATATTAATTATATTTTTTTATATGAAGAAAACATATTGATTGAATGTAATTAATTGTTACAAAAATATTTTTATGTTTCAAAAATGCTATTTTCTCAAATAAATGAATTATATTTGTTTTTGATAAAAGAATAAATTTAATTAGGAAACATTTTAGATAATTAAATATATTATATAAAAATATTTTTATAAAATCATCATGAAATCCTTAGATTATGGTTACTTTTGGGATATTTATAAAAAGATATATTTTTCAGTTAATAATGAAAAATACTAGTATTTTTTGAGAACTGCATGTTCGTTTGAAACAATTTATAAGTTTCCATTAAAACATAAATTACCAAAATTATATTTCAATTAAAATACTTTATCTCATTGGAATCATTTTCATATTAAACATTCATATAAAATTTTTTAATATCTTAAACAATTTTTTATTTGAGATCCAGCTTTCCTATCACTCTATGGGAAAATGTAAAATTAAATATTACAAATTTAATAAATGAAAATTAGTGATAAATATTCCATTTATATAATAAGAATAATATATATTATCTAATAAGTTCACCATTATTTTTTGACATAATGAATAGTAAAAATAGAAAAATTAATTTACGATAATTAAGGTAAAAATGGTGTTAATTGGTGGTGAAACTAAAATGGTAATTGTTAAATATGAACCAAAATGTAAAAAACCCATTAGATATTAATATTCAGACACTATAAATTCTATTCTAATGAAATTTTTATTTTTATCATTTTTATAGGAGAAAAACGTTGTTACGCCTATTTCTTTTCAGAACTTTTAAGTGTTCCACTCACCTCACTTAAAAAATCTCACACTTTTCCACTCTTATTTACACCATAAATTCAATTTTTCATAGAAACTACAAGACCAAATTCATTTATTACTCCCTACTACCAACATATGAGCATTAGGTTCTGCATGAAGCCAACATTTGAAGGAATTGAGCACAAACTAAAAGAAGTTGTCTGAAAAAGTTGTAATGTCCCTAACCGAGTGTTTTATATTATTTATTACTCTGAATCCTTCAATTATAATTAATGATTTATGATATTATAACCTCAATATCATCCATATAATATTATTTTGTATCTTATGGTCATGTAATATATCTATCTCCTCTCCTATCAAATGGGATATGCAATCCTCGTTAGTGAGTATAGAGGAGTACACCATCGCGAACCGATGCCATTCATTTTCCATAAAAACTGCTCATTGATAGATATAAGGATTTATTAATTTTTTATGTATTATATTTACTATATTATTATAATTATTAGTTTATAATTTCACATATACCTTTATACATTTTATTCTATGGGAATACGATAACGTCACTTGTGTGTACGACAAACTATCGCTTTGCGAAGCGATGTGACTTGTTCACACATTCCATGGAAGATATTAAGGGTATTTAAATAATATATATAATATATATGGAATAAAAATTAATATTTTATGGTAGTATATTATTTAACTTCCATCCATTCCATTCATAGAGAAAATGGAAACAACCTTAATTCGTATGTACGATCTACCATCTCCATAACCTTTGTATTTATGTTTCTACCTCTAATTATTTTGTATTAATCTAAAAAAGAAACAGTTCATATATATTATATTTATACCATGATTAAAATTCCTTATATTAATCAACCATCATAATATTTGGAGGACCAAAAACAAAAAATCAATATATACATGAAAAACATATCAGTTATTGATCGAAACATTATTTTAACATGGAATGATTAAAAAATTTGTAATAAAAGGGAATAAGAAAATAAAATAGGGTATGATATATACATTAATGTATATTTAATATATGTATAATAAAAATATTTTTATTTTTTTAGAAGTTATAATTAGTACGACAATAGTCAATACTTAAGTTAAGGGATCCTCATATCACTTTTTTATTATGTGAGATGCATTCATTATTCAGCATGTATTTATTTTTTGTGATGTATATACTTTCTATGAATGTATAGTACGATTATTCACCAAAAACATATTTTTTACCTATACCTTTGATTATAACTCTTCCATGGGTTTTACGAGTCATAAGTTACCAAAGCGTTATGGGATATTTTTGTCTCACTTTTCCTTCTTTGAGACATATGTTATGTTATGAACCTATCTTATTTTTGGTGGTGTGTATAAAACCCACTAGAATATTAATATATTTAATTAATTAATTATATTTATATTTTATGATCCATTTAATTTAATTCATCCATAGGGCCTATGATTCAATGTTAGAAAAGCGATAAGGCTATTATAATACAAGCTCAAATCAAATAGTAATTATTCATGATTATCCTTACAATGAGGAAAAAGTATTATATATCTCTCCATAAAATCAAAATATTTAATATAATACATTTAGTTTATTAGAATAATTTTTTAAAATTGGTTTTCCACTATTTATATACTCAGTATTTCAATATATGTTTTTAAAAAATCCCTTTATTTCTGTCTTTGGTTAAAAATATGTTTTCCTTCCAAAACTTTATTTTATAAAAATTTTCTCAAAAGTTATAAATAAAATTAACCAAATTATATAATAAATAAATTTTTACCAATGTTTTTATATGTATAATTTTTTAAATTATTCCTCATGTCATTTTCCAAATAATTATTTCAATGTTTTTACATAAAACATTGAAGGAAGTTTTGTATTAATATATATTGTCTGATTGTTATTTTACACTGTCATAACCACTCATTGTTTTAACGATTCTATTATATGATTCAAATTTTATTTCCAATGTATTTTAATTCAATTATATTTTATTACTATTTATTTTTAAAAAGTTTTTCTAAAGTGGAAAGGGTATTTTCATAAAGAAAAATATTAATGGATTTTTAAAGAATTATATATAAGATTAAACATTTATTTTCAAATAATATTATTTATAAAATGAATTATTAATTTTTTGTTTTAAAAAGTTTTTTCAATGGGGAAATGATATTTTCCTGAGGAAATGTTTTAAATTATTTTTAAATATCACTTCATAAATTTTTGAGGATATTTTCCTTGAAAAATATTTTCAAAATGTTTTAAAATTTAAAAAGTGTCTTAAAATAAAAAGGATATTTTAATCACTATATATTTTAAATGATTTTTAAAAATTCCATGAAATAATTCATGATTTATTTAAAATAAATATGATTTCTGAAATGTTTTATTAATTTTTAGTTTTACAAAGTTATTTTTTAATGTAATGTTATTTTCCTCAAGAAATGTTGCAAGTGTTATTTAAGAATAATTTTCCATCAAAAATGAATTTTATTTGTAAATTATTCCTTTTCTGTAATATGATCCAAGGATTACATTTTTATTTTTCTCTATTTGGTTTATTTAATTTATGAAATGATTTTTATGAAACATGTTCAGATTCCATGGGTTTTACCAAGTGGAAATGATTATGAAACCCGATTCATTTCATGGGATATGGTATGATAACACAATGAAATGATTATAAAACCTCCCTCTTTTCCATAGTCTATGATATGTTTAAATGTGTATAAAATATAATTCATTTAATTTGTTATGATATGATGTATGTATTATGACAACATGGAACACATACATGTAGTTTTAATTATATGATAGGTGGGACCAATAACTCTCTATAATCCACTAGGTATGTTTTTATTTATCATGAGATAGACATGTCTGTAATAGGGAGTGAATTAATTACAATAAGAGAAAATGTATGTTGTGAAGATCTAGGGAGTGATACATCAATACAATGATGGTTTTGGGTGTGAACCCATTCCAATATGATATCCTTAGTAATAAGCCTTAATTAACGTTGAAATTATTTTCTGTGATTATGTGTATGCCACAATTCTTTTCCTTATGCCAATTTTATTCTATCATGGATAATGTTCTTTGATATACTTATGTTTCATGTCTTCTGACCAACCAATATTATTCCATTACATAATATTATGATCATTGATTTTTAGGATATGGGTTTCAGCTATTATGATAATGTTCTCAAACCCTTATGCTCATGTTATGATTAAATATCTTCTTTATTTAAAGTTAAAAAGCATATAATATCACCCTTTTTAATGATTTCTTTCACCATGTTATGATGAATTGTATTATGTATTATTTTAATAATAAGGGTGAAATATATTAATAACATAGTTTAAGATGATTTATTTCAACTATAAACCTACTATTTATGATTACATGTTTCCAAATGAATTATAGCTTTACTATCCAAATGCATATGTTTTGTATTCTAATGAATATTAAGAAAAATATGTAATATATATATATATATATATGAGAAGCATGGGATACAATAGTTTTTATCTGAAAACTTTTTAGTTATCATTTGGAAATTATGGTGGGAAAAATTAGCGATACCCCTAAGGACATGTCTACAGAGAAGTCTAAATATGAGTAAATGTATAAAAAATGTTATGGAATATTTGAAAAGGATAGATAGAGTTGTTTACCAATAATTAAATTCTTATCTGTATTCTAAAATTAGATGTTCCTTGGGAAACTATTTTCACAGGGGTAATAAATCTTAAAATAGTGAGCTGATTAAGATTCAATCATCACCCAGTGCACAAAAAATATGCTTTTCTACAAACCTTGCTTGATACTCTTACGGGACATGATTCAAAAATTCAAAAATAATTTATGAACCATTGTGACGTATTTAAATATATTGTGAATATGAATGAAATTGGATAATGATATGGTGCCATATATTAAAAATAAGGCTTCAGTAATTAGGCACATTATAAGTGATTTTTCCATAATTTTTTGGTTCCCTAATACGATTTTTATTGAATACACTATGCTTTATAAGATTTGGTTAATTGATGGAACATGAATGAACTATATTTATTTAGAGTGTAAGAAATAATGAATATATTATCCTATAATGAATCCAAACATTGTCGGATATGGAATGAAAAATCTCATTGCTATGATCAGAAATTTTTTTAAAGAAACGAATCATGGTGAACATCCAAATGAAAAAAAGGAAGGATAAACATCTTGATGAGTTATTCATGAGGCAATTTCCTCCATCCACTAATTGATCCTTAGATTCTATAGTTTCTAATAAATTTTTTTGTACCAATGAAATGATATTTTCCATTCTCTAGCATTTATAAAATGAAAAATCCATCTTGTAAGTCTATCATTTCGAATGTGAATAAGTTCAATGGTGGAATATCAAATAAAATAAAATGGGAAAAGATAATAAAAATATTTTTTCAATAATTAAATTTATCATATCCTTTGTTGTAATATAGAGAAGGAGTTCTAAGATCAAATTAAAAGTGATAAATAATATATTGGAACAAATAAAAAATATTTTACTAGATTTGTGAGGTTGAATTTTGGTGTTATAATCCAACATAAAATTATGTTTGACAGATTCTTCAGTGGATTAAAAAAATGTCACTGAAGGGAATTATCCACAAGAGACTCTAGTAGTTATGAAGTAATTTTTCAATGTGCTTTTGGGTTAAAATAGAGGTTGACATTAAGTATAAATCTCATGGTTTTGATAATAAAAAAAATGGAAGTCAAAATAAATTATAATAAACATTTATAGTAGAAGATTAGATTATAATTATTCTCCAATTGTTAGAAGAAACATAAGAGAAATTATTTTAAAAGGACTAGTAAATATTTTATTGAGTAAGGAATGATCATCGATAAATTTAATGATTAAAGAAGGAAATAAGTTATATAATGATGAAAATAGAGATAGTTTTCCACATAATGTTCCACCCACACTGATGTGTCTAAAATTGAAGAAGTATGGGTATTTTGATTACGAATTAACAAATATGAAGGTCAATTATGGTGATATAGTTTCAAAACCTATTAATCAGTGAGGTAATGGGAAATCACATGTGATTATTATCTATGAAAAAGTGTGAAATAACGACGTGGTTAAAGGTACACTTACCAAAAAATATATAAATTGTAATTTGTTATTTGAATATGTGTCTACCATTCATTCATATATAATGAATTTGATAAAGACATCAAGATGAAACCCAAACGATTTGATGTTGAATTAGCTGTGAAACCCCCAACTGGAATGATGATTGCATCTAAAGTCTACGATTTGTATTCAATTGACATTTTTTAGAATGTAATTCCTCAAAATTGTATCATTCTCCATTTAGTTAAATTTGATTCTATCATAGGGTAGGATTGGATTTATTTACATAAATTACACATAGATTTTTGAGTAAGGGGATTCATATTTGATGTTACAAACCAACATATGATCAATTATTATTACATTGATAAATATGATCTTCCGAAGGAATTAACTTACATTATATTGATTTTTATTATTAAAGAGGGGTTTTTATATTACATCATTAGGGAGGAACTCAAAATTGATGATACACATATTGTAGAAGAGTATTTTCGTATATTTTTATAAGAGTATCCTAGCCTTCCACCAAGACAGTGAGTTCCCAACAGAACTCATACCTATGGCCATTCCTCCTTAAATTACTAATTATAGAATGGATCCAATTGAATTGCATGAATTTAAAAAAAAGCCCCAGGAGAACCATGATAAGGTATCTGTTCTACCGTGTATGTAACTAAAGGGTTCAGTTATTAATTTTGTTATAAACAATGGTATATAGATGTGACTATACATAGATTTTCAAGAGCTGAGCAAGATTATGAACAAGAACATGTATCATCAAACCCATTTTCATGACCAATTTGATCAACTGTTCAATGTTGAATACATTCCCAAGATTGAACTTCATTCTGGATAACATCAATTAGGGGTCCATAATGAGAATATACCCACGAATGAAATCCTTAAAAATTTATATACATTATGAAAATACAATGATTCTATTCAGTCTATCTAATTATCCCAATATAGTAATGGATTAATGAATATAGTCTTTTGATATAACCTTGATCAGTTTGAGGATGTATTTATATAATATCTTCCTATTTATTAAAAGTGTAAGGAAGTTCATTAATGTCACTGAAAATTTTATTAAATACCCTATGAAAAGAGATAGAATATCAAAAATGTATAAAGTATTAATTTTTTCTTCAAAAGGTATCAATTTGGGTTATATAATCTCACGATAGTGTATATTGGTAAATTAGTCGAAGATAGAGGCTACTAATTGTTGGACAAAACAAACCATGGTAACATAGATCCATTTTTTTGGTATGGATGGATATTATCGATGGTTCATGGAATGTTTCTCAAAACTATACAATCAATTAAGCATGTTAACTAAGAAGGGATCTATGTTCCTCTAGATATATGAGTTTGTAGAAAATTTCAAGGAACAAAAGAGAACATCAGTTTGTGTATTTGATATTACATTTCCCTATAGTGGATATGGGTTTTTTATCTATAATTATGAATAGAAAAATTTATTGGGATGTTTTTTATGCATAATGGCATGGTTATAACTAATGCCTCATAGTAATTGACGTTTTGTGAGAAAAATTGCCCATCAAATGATTTAGAGTTAACTGTGGAATGATTTCCATTAAAGAAATGGAGAAATTATATTCATAGGGAAACATGAGATATATATATATAAATATATATATATATGAAAATATATTAATGTATATATTGACATTTCATGAGTTGAATATTCACTAGAGAATACGGATAGAAATAATTAATGATCATTACTTTTCAATACATTTCATCCCAGGGATTGAGAACATGGTGGCTGGTCCTTGAGTAGGAAGGATTATGGTAGATTGTCCCTAATGAGGATAAAAAAGTTCCAAAATTTTGGGATTTTCCAAGGATAGATATGGAAATATTTTAGAAAATTTAGAAATATTATATTTTTCAATTGAATGTTCAACAAAACACCCATATAAAGATTAAATATGATTAAAAAGAAGATGTGGAGGTACATATTATCAATAAAAGTGTTCATGGGTTTACATTGATCATAATGAAATGTTAAGGTTCACGTACCACGTATATATTTTACCCTTGCCATATTTTATGGAGTTTTAGTGGAAACCCAAAATTATTCTTTCTTTATTCATCCTGGAGTTAAAAAAGTTGTATAGATATTTGAAAGAGTCTTTTTTGTGTGATATTATGAAGGGAGGTATCACAGACTTTGTATCTCAAATCTTGGTATTTCCCCATGTTAATATTTTGATATAATTGTCTATAGGGATATTACATCTATTACAGGTACTATAATGTATATGAAAAAACATCATCATGGATTTTTTCATCAGACACCCCAACAATTCTAAAAGGAATACTACAATATGGGTTGTAGTTGATTTCCTTATAAATTCATTATAGTGACCCATGATTAAAATAATTGGATATTAAACCATTTTAGATGAATATTCAGTTCATTTAAATAATACATGTTTGAGGACTTCAATGGTTTAGTGTCATTGGAAACATAGATACAAAAAAAATCTAACCCGGTGAAAGATTTTCAACTTCCCTTGAGAAGATATCCACCATTATTAATTCAACCTAAAAACATTATTTATAAGATGGTTAATATAAACACAAGAAGGGGATGATCTTAGATGCCCAGTAAGGGTAAATAAAGGAAATGTGTAAGCATAACACAAACAAATAATATGGATCTTAATAAAAACATTTAATGGTAATACCCAACATATTTGAGATCATATACGCGAATCATGGAATAAATCATGGAAGTTCATAAGACATGAATCAATAGGATATTGAGATATTATTCCATGGAATCATAACACATGATTAAAACATGTAATTGTGTCACAAACATAATAAAATAATATTATTTCCATAGTATCTAAGGCATTGCTTCAAAGACCATCTTGGTAGTATGGGTTCGCTCCCCATACAATCACAGTAGTCTTGGTTCACTCTGATGTCTATATTAATAGAATGATTTCACTCCTCATTTCATCTTGGTATATATGGCTCACTTCCGTGGCCACATTATTAGTTAATGTTCATTACCAAAACCATCGCAGTGGATAATGTCTTTTAATGAACCAGAATCACACCCCGTTCCATCCTTGTATTACTGAACCGAGTTCACCCCTCATTCTTGTCATGTATTACTATAGTGAGTTCACCCCTCGTTCCATCCCTGTATTACAGAATTGAGTTTAACCCTCATTCTAGAATTGTATTACTGAACCACGTTCAGTGATTATTTCATATATGTTTATCTCATGAGATATAAATCTTTACCCAATGCATTGGATGGAGAAATATGTCTCTCCCATATCCTAATTATATCATACATACATATTCCACAACATCATTAACAATCATATTATCACCAATACAAGGACATTGGTATCATAAAAAATGTAATCATATCATAAAATGTTATGGAAGATATATGTTTCACAACAAATATATGTAAACCATTAATTATAAAATAGAAATGGATTTCATAAACATATAACCCATGAAAGACTATAAGGGGTGCGCTACTCAGATAGGGTTACCCCGTAGTTGCCTTCCTCCCCTCCGCCTCAGGTCGGATCATTCCTCGTCGGCGCTTGATCAGTTTTCTCGTGGTAGCCACTCCTTCTGCGGCGGCGGCGTTGACCTTTAGGGATCGACCATGTTGGTTTTTTTCTCCATTGCTGGTCTACTTTCGCCTCACTCCATCTACTCCGGATAGGGCTTCAAGGCGGCGCAGTGATGGTCCAGTGGCCGAGAACAAGTCTGTGGGTTTGAGGGCTACTAGCACGAGTCCTGTGAGAGCGTTGAGTTGTTCCTTGCGGTCGCTAAGTGTTTTTTTTGAGGGAGGTGATGGGATTTGGTTGTGGGATTACGGCGAGGTCCGGCGTGCCACGAATTAGGTGGTCACGGTTATGGTGATGCTTTTTTATCTTTGTCTCTTGATTCGTATTTCGGTTTAGGTCGTGGATCTTCGATCGGGTGTTCTTGGCTTCTCCATTTGGTCTACTTCGCGTTTTTTTATTGTTTCTATGTTTTGCTATGGATTTCATGGATTGTCGTGAATTTTGTTGATGGAAGAGGCATTGATCTGTAGATTATCTACAAATGAGGATGTGCAACCTTCAATTTTGGTGATTTTACTTTGGATTTTTCTGTTCGTGATGAGGTCGGGCCTCGGCATGGTTCGTTCCAGCGGCATCATTCCTTGTATTCCTTGGATGTTTTCTTCTTTTGAATTTCGTTTGGATGACTGTCATACTGTTTTCGATGATTCTGTGTTTTTATATCTGGACAAAATTTAGATCTTAATTTTGATAATTTCAATGGCACGGAGGTCCTGGATTTCTTGCAGGATATGGATATGGATTACTTGGTGGATTATGGATGTGTTTCAACCATCACACTACATGGGTCTGCTTCAGATGAGGTCAAGATCAGGAAGCTTTCTCCTTTTCATGCCATTCGGATTCGGAAGTTTGAGAGGGTATGGCTCTGTCATCGGTACCATGCCCATGCACTCATGCACGGGACAACTTGCTGAGTGGTTATGTGATGGATAATTCTTGTCATCATGATGTAATAGCTAGGAATGGGTAGATCCGGTAGTCTTGACTTGGATTATCTTCTTTTATGGTTTTATGTACTCGTAATGTTTGAACTTGTGGTTTCACACTTTTTCCTCAAAAGTGTTTATAATAAAAAAGTTAATTTTTAGTCAGTATAACCCTTGAAAGAGAATCAATATTCATAAAATTTTATCCCATAAAGGAGTAACAGGTTTGATAATGACTAAGAAACTAATCATAAATAACTTAAAAATAATATAAATTATATGAGTATATCATTTCCTAGAAGGTAATGAGTAAAATCAATATATGGCATCTTAGATGGAAAATAATTTTGAAATATCATACAAAACAATTTCATGAGGGAAATATCATTCCTTTTTTTATTGTTTTTTTAATGTATAAAACCATTTGAAAATCATTTTCTTAAAAAATACCATAACAAATTATAAAGAAGAGTTGAAAAAAATTGAAAACCTTTTTCATTGAAAATATATAAAATAAGCTTCAGAACATTTAAAAACATTATTCATTGAAAACACATTGATAACATATAAACGAATCTTCAAAATTTATTGATATCATTTTTACTTTAGAATATATTAAAGGATCTTGAAAATTATTTGAAAACAGTTTTTTCAAAATAATTTGAAAACATATATGAAAAACAAGAATATTTTTCGAAAATATTTTTACCTCAAAATATATGAATGGTTCTTGAATTGGTTTTAAATCCATTTTTTGGAAAATACTTATAAGACAAATTTGGAAAACATGATTTTTTTAAAACCATTTATTTAAAAATACTATGAAAACATATAAGGAACACATGAAAATGTTATGAAAGGGTTTCTATGATAAACCATATTAAATTATCATCAAATGTTTTGAAAATTGTTTTAACCAAAATATCACTGATAATTTATTTTAATAATAAAAATTTAAACATGAAATAAATGTCCAATTGGATTGATGGCAGATAAATTGGTCAATGATGTATTGGGTAAAAAGAGCATTCCTTTTTCATGGTAAAACGATTACAGAAATTATTCATAATGAAAATGAAATTAATATTCCTTTGAAAATATTGGTAAAATAAAATATTGTTAAAAATTTACTTCTATGATTAAAGTACAATGGTATAATGTTATTGTAATTCATTTAAGAAAACATGGTTTTGAAAAAACATAGATTTCCGACTCAAGAGAGGGTAAAGTTGGGCTTATATAAAAACATTTTTTTAACAATATGATATACCAATGATTGTATGAAATGGTAAAAATATATTACTAAAACATTAATAACCATGGGAGAAGAAAATCCTGAATTTTCGTGAGATATGAATCATATGGTTTCACTAAAGGAACCATAAACATAAAAAATCTTGAAAAGTGATGAGATTGTCTTAATAAAATTTTATAACTTGGTAACATGGGATCGCACTATCCATGAAGTAAAATAAAATTACATGAAACATAAAATGTCATAAAAATAATGAAATTTATGATATAACATATAAAATGGATTTATGTGAAACTCAAATGATATTTAGTTTCATAACAAAACATGAGACTCAAAAAAAGAAAAATAGAGATACAAATATTTCATTGATATGTGAACTTTTGAAACATAAAACACATGAAATAAATATCATAAAATTAATATGTAAATTACCATAAATTTTTGTATAAGATACTTATTATACAACCATGGTTATTTCATACACTACACAAAATAAATTAGTGGGGAACATAGCATGTATCTTATGAAAATTAAAAGTGAGATAAAATCCTCTTACCATATCTATTGAATCCCTCCATTAAAGTTCAAACTACATGTATAATAAATATAATTTTTTATACATATTTTACATAAATATATTCTAATATATATTACCATATTTGGTATGATCATGACTTTATACTACCCTCTTATTAACTATCCCCTATTAAGGTTTCACTTTAGATAATATTCTCTTTGTTTTTCACTTGTGTCATAATTTTTTGTATTGTTGGTCTTTATATATAAATCATGACTAAAAAATGTGAACCATGATATAAATTTCATCTATATAAAGTTTATTTTTATTATAATAATCAATATAGTATATACGTATGAAATAGAATACACCGTTCATGGAGATGGTAATCGATACATACGTATGTGAATTTTCTGTGTTTTTATTATTGTATTGAAAGAAAGCATGAAATGAGATATTTATATAATATAATTATATTATAATTATAATGTTATATATATATCATATAATTTCACTAAACCAATCCTTTAATCATTTTTTGTAGTCTGTGAATGAATCAAATCGCTTTGAGGGGCAGTAGTCCACACTTCCACAAACAAAATTATCATATTTACATCAAATGGAATGAAAACAAGGTATGTGTTGTAAAATTTATAAAGAAGAATAAAATATTTAATAGATATAATATATAATATATATAAATATAGTGTCCATAAAAATGAATACAATGAGAGGAGGTAAGGAAAATTGAACAATCATCGTTTTGTGAGGAGAATGTTTATCGTGTACATAAATAGCATGTTCATTACCCATTTGATAGAGGTGTGTGTAAGTGTAGGTATAACAATTATAATAAAAAAATCCTTTTATATTTCTGATAATTTTATTATACAATCATGTAATAAAGAGAGTTTAGGGGTAGATAAGGAAAATAAAAAAATGGATCATGAGAGAAGGTGTTAACTCTTCATCGGGTAACTCCTTTTAGTTTGTGACAAAAGGAATCATTGGAAGAACTTATGCCCAAATGAAGGATTCATTGATTATGTTATGAATTTTTGGAAGTTTATTGTGTAGATATTGGATGATCCTAATTGGTTTTAGAGGTTTGAATATTTGTGAGAGGTGGTGGCCTTTTATAGGGATATAGAAGTGGCACTCTTGTATAAATTTGATGATAGAATTACATGAATGATATTCTCTTTTTAAGTGGATAAAATAATGAAAAAAATTAAATAAAATGGATTATAGGTTAGTAATATTTTCATTCAATTTTTTTGGACATGTTTAGATGTCATTTTAGGTCTTATATTGAATGTTTAGTCTTTAGTTATGCATAATTGTATATTAATCAATATAATTAACTTTAATTATATTCATCAATATTTTTTTTAAAATCTAAGATGAAAATCATAAAAATATTAATTTATTATTATTAATAATATGAAATATATTTTACCAAATTCAAATTAGATAAGTGGATGAAATTAATTTAAATTTAATCCCATAGGTTGACAATGCATGGTTTTAAAGTAAAAATGGTCAAAAGTTTGATAAGTTGTTTTATACAATCTCAATGTGAATTTTTTTCCAATTACCCAACCTAGATTAGTAGATAAAAATATAATATTATTTAAAATATAAACAAAATAATAATATAATTTAAACTTATAAATAAATTAGATGATAAATAAATTTAGAATTAAAATCTAATATTTTTTACTATTCATTACAAAACGAACCCTTACAGAAAAATACCAAAAAGTTATCCTAACGTAATTATTATTTTTCTCAAAAAAAAATATAATATTTGTTTTGAAATATAAATTATAGAAAATTTCCTAAAATTAATTTAAAATTAGTTCTCCATTACATGGAATTTAAAATTTATTTATAAAAAATAGGGTTTTATGCATAAAATATGGGGTGTTCTTATCTTATGTTTATCAGATTAATTGGGTGAATTCCTAAAATAGTTTATTGAATATATAATATATATGATAAATTAATATCTCTTACTCATTTTAATTAATTTCATGCATGACGGTAAATCATCTTTGTGACCATATATATATATTAATATTATCATTTATATTCAATTGGTTTTCATATTAATTTATAACTAATTGGTAATCTATGGATTCATATTATATTTGTGTAAACCATGCATTTTTATAAATTATTAAATAATGTTATTAAATTCCAATTTTACTAAAAGGTTATATATCATTAAATTAAATAATAATATTTTAATAATATATTATTTTTTGGGTAAACACGGTCCTGCAAGTTATGCAATCCATCATGGAAAGTCAATGTTGTGTGTAACACATGCTTACCATGGTGGTCAGTGTAAAGAATGCAAAAAGTTATGATTCATGTAGTGCATGATTAACATGTTTTTAGCTATATCTCAATCCAAAGATATTAATTTAATATAAAAGAAACTGTTTCCAGTGTTGTATAAAACAAAAAAAATATTAAAAAGGTTAAATTAATTCCAACGAAATCATAAAATATCATTGTATTACATTCTACTCCTTTGAAATGAATTTCTACCTCAAAATTCATTTGGGTCATCATAGGATTAATACATTAATGTTTAATTCCTAGAAACCCACATCGTAAAAATTAACACTAACACATCCCATAAAAATAGAATTTTGGGACTATAACAGTTACCCAAAATAATATATAACATTTATTCCACAAAGGAGAACATTGGTTGAGAGTGAAGATTGGACATGGGGGAAAAGGATAAATATTTATAGGGAGTTATTGAGTACATAAATCACAAAAAAGTGAATGATTAATGAAAAGTTTAGGGCCTCAATTTTATAAATATTTGAAGATTTATAAGTCCATCTGTTCAACAACAACTAAGGTATTAGAAAAAGACATTTTCTTTTGATCATTTTCCTAATGTTGAGTAATTATTTTACCTAATAATAATACAACTAAATCTACATTCTCGACAAATTTCTATAATCAAAACATTATTTTATAGTTATAATTATATCAATTTCTAAGCAATCCATTACTTCATGTAATGGATGTATAGAAATTAACTATGATTCATGATGTGATACAATTAAATTTTAGCAGATCATAAGCACCATAAAAATGAAAAAACATAACTTTTTATCTATAACTATTCTCATATATCAATATCATTAATAAATTAATCAATAAACATTTAAACTATCACTGTTATTTCATCATAAATAATTATTCATTAAAAATAATTACTCATTAACCAAGACATTTCATAGGCCAATGGTGAGCATGAAACCCTTATTGTCCTTCTTTCATTAGTTTAAGACCCTTGGATTGTCCAGACATTATTTGTTGTCACCTGAAATATATGATGTACATTTCTAAAACCATACTAATATAATTTACATAATAAATGTTATGTGAACCATTGAAATATGGTTAATCACTAAATAGCTTTTTATGAACAGTTCTCAACACAAACTCAGTGCATAAATACACCATCTAATTTTTATCTTAAAAGTTTCATAAAATTTTAACCTTATAACCCACTCTAAAAGATTAAAATACAAAAAATTATAAAGAGAGTCTCGAAATTAGCTTAACATTGATTCCATCGTATAAAAAAAAGTTGTTGTTGGTTTTTACATTCCAAATATGTGAATAACCTCATCGTATATTTTCCTAAGACATAGTAATAACATTAATTGCGAAAAATTATTTTGTAAAACATTCCTAATTCCGTATTCCATTGATTACTGGATATATTATTTAAATCCATGAAGTTGTAAACTTCATCCATGATGAGTTTTACAATTTTTTTCATAATTTGTTCCAGGGTAATCTGTATCTTACAATTTACATATTTATATCCAAAATATCATTATCCAAATATCATTATCTCAAATAGAGGCATTACTAAAGGGTTACCTTCCCTAAATCATAATATCACCATTCAATGAAATCACTTTTTTATGTCATCATTACAATTCTACACATCCTTTTCAATTCTTAATGAAATATTTTATTGAAAATACTTATACATCTCATAATTTATATTACATTATCATTGAATTAAAAAACAAATACTTCATTAATTAAACAATATTCCCAATCCATTATTTCATCTTCATTAACATATTCATTAATACATATTACCTAGAATATAAAATATGAATCATGTATTATGGTACCTCAACGTCAATCTAATCATGATTCTTATTATAAATGTAAAACATACTAGAAGAACCTCGTATTCCTTTCAAAAATCTATTTTGGTCTCTTTATATTTAGAATTATAACCAATACTCATACCACCTTCTTGATTCTGCATAGGATATTTCCCCATGGGAAATCAATTTTATAATGCTCATACATTCCCCATCTAAATCATTCAGTGTTAACCATGTTCCTACTAGTTCCCTCCATTGACTAAAACAAGATGGATTGTTAGAGTATCACTTTTAAAAGTAGAAAAGGACATATGCATGGAAAGATTTAATTTTTGGATTCCTAAATCATGAAACCATCCTTAATCTATGAAGCTATAGTTTTATCCTTGATTATTCCTTTCCAATTATATTTAAATCTTTCATTTGTATTCATGAAGAGTTTGTGAATTTCCAATGAATATACCCCAATAGTGTCAAACCAAGTGTGGATCAAGGCCCATTGTCATGTACCAGATTACCCTGAATCAGGCCTATAAAATATTTTTAGAGATATTACCAGTAGGTAAATTTGTTCCATATACACTTCAAATTGTATAATCCAGACATGGATTTATTTCTCAGAAACCAATCACTCTATCCTTAACCAAAATTCACAGTCATTTTTCTAAATGATAACTAATCCTTATAGTTATCTATATAGACATCCCTAGAAATATATTAAAAAATATACATAGTTATATGAATAATTTTTTACCATCATATTTTCTATAGGTCAACTAAATAATTCCATTTATTCTAACTATAGTGACCTAGAATTATCGTTCTTGGATATTATAGGATTGTATATTTATATTCAGTACATTAAAATAATTCTTGCATGGGGACTATAATAGTTTAATGTAATTGGAATCTTGGAAATAAAATATTATATAATAGTTAAGTATCTCCAATATCTCCCTTAAATATCTCTACCTTTGGTACTTTTACATAAAACCTTTCATCATAACATCGGGATTGGAAACATAAGAAATCAGTGAGCTCAGATGCTCATAAATTGGTAAATAAAGGAAATGTGTAATCAAAACATGGAAAAAGGGTTTCGATATTGACAGTTGCATTTGAAGATCATACCCGACATATTAAAGGTTGTATACATGAATCATGGAATAAATAATGGTTATTAGGACATGTATCATAATGAAATAGAGAACAAAATCCATGAAAGTATAACATCTAAATAAAACATAGAGTTTTTGAAAACACAAAAGCATGTAATTTTATTTTTATAGTAACCAAGGAATCATTTCCAAGAAAAATATTGGTAGTACGGTTTCACTCCCCATACCATCTTGGTAGTAAATGTTCACTTCCATGGTTATCTTAGTAGCATGATTTTAGTCCTTATACCATGGTGGTAGTCATGGTTTAGTCTCACAGTAATCTTACTAGTCAAGGTTCATTCCCAAGACAATATTAGTAGAAAAATTCATTTACTGAACTGGGTTCACACCCTATTCCATCCCTATATTAAAGAAGTATGTTAACCCCTCATTCTAGACAAGTATTAACGAACTAAGTTCACCCATCATTCCAGCCTTATATTACTGAACTGATTTTACCCCTGATTACAACATTGTATTACTGAACAAAGTTCACTTCTGGTTTCGTCCATGTTTATCTCATGAGATATAAATATTTACCCAATTCATTGGTGGGAGATATTGGTCCAACACATATAATAATGAAACCATACAAACATGTGCCGCAATATTATAAAAAATCCTGTCACAAAACTTGAAATGAAATGGGTATCACAAAAATAAAAAAAATCACAACATGTGAAAAAATATACAGGTTTCATAACAATTTCATATACATAATATCCCATGAAAAAGAAATAGTTTCATAAACATATAACCCATGAATGATAAATAGATTTCATAAACTTATAACCCCTAAATGATAAACAAGTTTTATAAAGATAATGAAGTTAAGAATAACCCATTCATATAAGAAATTACAATTGAACCCTTAGATCATTTCATAGAATGGAATGAGTATCATCAACTAATTTCATATAAGATTGATATTAATTTTTAAATACCATTCAATAATGATTCAATAGGAAAATATCCTTTCATGTTTTAAAATGTCTTTTTTATGTATACATACTATAAAAAATTTCTTAAAAATACCTTAAAAACATATAAAGAATAATTGCATTCCTTTTGAAATCCTCTTTCCTTTAAAACATATAATATAATATTCAAAACACATAAAAAACATTTCTTTAAAAATAGTTTGATTACAAAAAATAAAATCTTCAAAATGATTTGAAAACCTTTTTAATTGAAAACATATAAAAGTTTCATGAAAATGTTTTGAAAACCATTTTATTGAAAATACGTTGATGAAATATAAGGAAACATGAAACTTTTTTGAAAACATGTTTGCTTTAAAACATATTAATGTAACTTTAAAATGTTTTGAAATCCATTTTTTGAAAATAAAATAAAAACATGTAATGAATATATTAAAATATTTCGAAATCATTTTTAAATAAAAACATATGGAAGGAGCAAGGAAATTTTTTAATAACAATTTCTTTGAAAATATATATTCAAAACCCTTTATTAATTGTTAAACATTAAACATGAAAAGTTACTTTTAAAGGATTTATGATAGATAAATTCAGAAATTTCATACAATGTAAAAAAGAAAATTTATTTTCATGCTAAAATGTTTAGAAAAATGCCTTGTTTAGAAAGATACAAGTATATTCATTTGAAAATATTGGAAATTGAAAAAAGGGTAAATATCTATTTTAAATATTTACTAGAAATGGTATAATATTAAAGGTAATACTTTTTAGAAAATATGGTTTTTAAGGAACATATATTTCTGACCTAAGAGATTGTAATATTGGGGTTTCATAAATAAAACATTCTAAACTATTTTATATATCAAAGAGTGTAAAATATGGTAAAAATATATTAATAAATCATTAATAACTAGTGAATAATAAAATCCATGAATGGTCTTTAGAGATGGACTATAATATTTCATCAAAGGAAGCATAAACATAATCAATCATGAAAAGCGATGAGACTTTCTAAATAAACTCCAATAACATGGTAACTTGTGAAAATAATCTCCATGAAAGAAATAGAAATTGCATGAATCTTAAAAAATCAATAAAAGAAGTAAATTAAGTATATAACATGTAAAATTTAGGTATATATTCCTCACAAGAAAATTTAGGTGCATAAAAACATGATTCCCAAAAATGGAAAATGGAGAAAAAACAATTTCACCGATTCGGTAACTTTGAAACTTAAACCCCCTGAATGAATGAGCATAAAATGTATATGTAAATACCCATAAATTTATGTATAAGATAAATATAATACATCATGGGTAGTACTTACCCCACAAAAAAAGGAATGAGTGGTGAACATAGCAAGTATCTCAGAGAGAGAAAAAGTGAGTCGGAATACCCTTACCATGTGACTTGACTCCTGTGGCCTTTTATAAAGAAGAAGTGACACTATAGTAAATATCTAAAGAGAGAATTCCACCCACATTTCTCTTTTTGTATGTGGATCCAATAATAACACAATATACACCCAGGGGAGGATAATTTATAACAATCTCCATAAAATGTCTTTTTTAAATGTTTCTATGCCATTTTTTGTCTTAAATTTATGGTTTAGTTCGTAGTTGGGCTTAATTTTTCCTTAATCGATGTAATTAATTTAAATTAATTTCATTAAACATTTTGGTAAACAAATATGTTAAAAATATTAGGAATTTGGACTTATTACTTTAAAAATATGGGATCAATTTTTACAAGTTTCAATCCTATATGTTATAAAAATTATTTTTAAATTAATCCCATAGTCGGGTCAACAATGCGGGTTTTTAAAGAAAACATGTTCAAACATTTTCTATGTTTTTATATCTAATTTCATTTTTAATTTTGTTCCAATTATCCATATTATATTAATTGATAAAAATATAATCCAATTAAAATTTTAAAAAATATTAAATGATAATTTAACTTTATAACTAAATTAGATGAAAACCTAGTTTTTAATTAAAATCCAATATTCTTAACTATCCATTAATAATGAAACCTTACAAAAAATACCCAAAAATTATCATACTCTAATTTTTATGTTTCTATAAAAAATAAAAGTACTATTTTGAAATATTAAATATATAAATGTTCAAAAAAAATCGATTTAAAATGGATTCTCCATTAAAAGGTGTTAAAACTACCTTTATAAAGAAATACAGGTTTCTATACAAAGAATTCAGTTTGTTTTTATCTTATGTCTATAAAATATATTGGATGAATACCAAAAATATATGAATGGATATAAATCCCATATATATATATAATTAATATCACTCACTAATTGTAATTAATTTTATTTATTAGGGTAAAACTACTACGTGACCATAAAAATATTAGTATTTTCCTATATCATCATTCGGTTTTCATATTAATTTATTATTAATTAGTTGCATAAGAATTCATATTATATTAGTGTTAACCATATATTTTTATTAAATTATTTAATAATATTTGTAACCAATAATTTAACTTCTTAGTTATATCTTATTATATTAAATAATAATAATTTTTTATATATTATTTTTTGGTAAAACACGGTCTTGTATGTTGTGCAAGCCGTCAATCAAAGTAATTATTGTGTGTAACATAAGCTAAAATCAATTTTCCATGTAGAGGAAGATAAAATTTGTGTTTTGTGTAGTGAAATATTAACATGATTTTTCATACAACTAAATCCAAACATAGTATATTAATATAAAATAAACTATTTTCAGTGTTGCGTGAAATTAAAAATATCAAAATTAATTAATTAATTGAAAATACAATAAAAAAAATATCAAAATGTTAAATTTATCGTACCACATAACTATTAGATAATGAATGTCTATATTTCAATTTTCGTGAATAAACATTAAATAAGTGGCTTTGTTGCATGATGTATAACATTCAATTGTCTTCGATTGAGATCTATGTTTTACCACAATGTTCTGCCGATGAATTGACCATGCTCTCGATATATTGTTATCTTTTAGCACTACATATCATCCATAGAGTGATTCTTATTGTGATAAAAATATTTAAACCATATAGAATATTTTTAGATCATGTTATATGGATTTTATATTTTTTGGGATCAAAACCTTCATAAAATAGAACTTGTTCAATAATTGGTTCACTCGAGAATTGTGATACACATAGACATATATGTAAAGAAGTGTAAAGCTCCAATGTAATGAAATTATGTTGGATAACGAAATATATTAGGACTTTATATAGTTGATGAAATGGAATATAAGGTTATATCCATTCAATAATACATTAATGTATCTTTGATTAAGTAGAAAAATAACGTTTACAATCACTTGTGTGGTATAGAATTTGAAGTTGGTGATAAAGTATTTCTAATATGGATGAATGTAATGATATTTGGGATGAATAGAAAACAAATACCCATGTATATTGGTACCTTTGAAATTGTGTATTTTATTGGTATGGAATCATATCCATTGGAGTTTACAATAATCCTTTCTCAAGTTCATAATGTGTTTTATGTATGTCTCTTGAGGAAGTACATACGTGATCATACACATTTGTTTAAATTAGTGGTTGTACCACTGGAAAATCATATTTCTTACGAGGAATATCTAATGGTTACTTTAGGTCATAGATATAATTTTCTGTTAAAATTATCATTTCCGAGGGTCAATATTTTTTGATGAATCCACCAGTTTGAAGAAGTTATGTCGAAACCTCATGAAACAATAATCCATTGTATCATAATTTATTTGTGTCATAGTGACTAATTTAGAGGGAGAAATTCATTTTAAAAGGTTATAATTTTACACCCTTAGTAATTATAAATTATTATTTTTAAAATAAATTAAAATAACTTTATAACTTTCACTGCACGCAAAACTGAGGTTAACTTTCTTTACACACAACACCGAGTTTTAACAAACTATCATATATGATTAATATTATTATTTAGAAATGATTTTTATATCCTGGACATTAAAAAATAAATATATTGATAATAATAATTAATTTTTAAATATCATGTGTAATGTTTTTATATAAATAAAATATATTGATAGTAAATTAATTAGTTTTTAGAGAAATATTTATATTTTTTGAATATATAATAGGTTAGATAAAGGCTTTGCACAAATATTTGTGAAAATTAAAATTTTTGTTGACTTTTTATAATTTAGATATGGTTGAAATAATAATTTTTTCATATAATATATTCAAAATTAGCTTAGGATAAATATCTGCGATTTTTTTGGAAAGTATTAATAGTTCAGTGAATAGTGAAAATATAATTTTTTATTGAAAACATCCCATTTTAAAGAATTTTTTAGTTTATTTTTTTAACAAATACTGTTTGAAATTAAAATTAATTCAATTATTCAAATATAAATAAAATTTATTTCATTAGAATCATTTTTATATTTAATTTTCATATAATATCAAATTAAAATTTTGAATGTTGTTTTCTTTGAAAACCTGCTTTCTCATCTGAAATATGATATAAATTTAAATTTAAAAATTTCCAAATTTGGAAATAAAATTTGGAAAATAGGATTACATATTTGGAATCACAATAATTAATATTTTATTATAATTTCATCTTAATTATAGACCATAAAAAATAGTACAAACAGTAAAAATTATTGACTCTGGTGAAGGTAAAAATCAGTGTATCATAAGTTAATCTAAAGTGATAGGGTGAAAATGAAATATTTTTTACAAGAAAAATATTATTGAAATGTGTATATCTTATTATATATATTGAATATATTGGTATATTTTTTGTGCCCTTAGGAATGAGAGAAATGTTGGCACACCTTTTTCATTTCAAAATTTACATGTGTGTCAATCACATCACATATTAAAGGCCACCCACTCCCATGTCCACTTCCCACGTTCAAATATATTTGGATAGAAAAATAAATATATAAAACCATCTTTTAATAACAAACTCACATACTATAATAATTATTCTGGGAATAAAGGCATCCTAGGAAAGAATTTTGCGCAAACCAAATGATGTTTTCTGGAGAAGTAGCAACGTCTGTAACTGAGAATTTTATTTTATTTCATTATCCACATCCTAAATATACAATTAAAACATTATTATATAATAAAATAATTATATTACATATACTAATATGTTTTGTGATAATTTAATGACATATATCTATCTTCTATACCGTCAAATGGGAAACAAAATCATCTTTATTGTGTATAACAGACTACAACCTCACGGACAGATGTAATTCGTTTTCCATAACCACATATAATGAATGGATATAGTGACATATTGAATAATTATATATTATATATATAATATGATAATACTTACGGAATTATTAAATCTTATAAAACTTCATACTTTTCATTCTGTGGGAACAAGGTAACATTGTTCATCTGTACGATAAACAATTGCCTCACGACATGATATGATGTGTTCACTACTTACCTAGACGGTAATAAGGATGGGTTCAAAGAAAATGTTATGAATATATATATATATATATATATATATATATATGATACAAAAAATATTATCTAATAGTAATATATTATTTACTGTTATTTCTTTCAATCTGTCATGAAAATGGAAACTACGTTCCAGGGTATGTACGACCTACCGTCTCCATGAATGTTGAATTTAATATCAAATATATAAATATAATTGATTAATATAAAAAATATAAAATTAATATATATTATATTTATATCATGGATAATATTAATTCTTTTTTGAAACCATTATCAATTTAATAAGACAAAAATTAACAAATTATAACATACAAGAAAAGCAAATCATATATTTCCCAAAATGTGACTAACATAGAATTTCTAATAAAAGGTTAACAAATTTATTAAGAATATATTATATATTATGATATATATAACTGCGGTTTGGTAATATATTTCTCATAACCTCATATTTATTAACCATGTGGTTTGAATGTGTATGATGGAAGTCGAGACTAAAGACAAGGGATTCATGTCACACTTTTTATTTAAGTGAGACACCTTTGATATTCACCACCTATTTCATTTATGTTATGTATATAATTCACATAAATTTATTTTATGATTCCTAAAATAAAAATCATTTTTATTGATATATCATTTTGAGTATACCTCGTTTATGAGAATTACAGTTCAAAAGTTACCAAAGTGGTAAGGGATATTTTGTCCCAATTTTGAGACATTTGTTATGTTACATACCCATCATCTTTTATGAGGTGTATATACAACCTCATTGACATGTAACATAATAAATTTATTAATTATAAATATATTTTATGTTTCATGATATTTTATTCTTTAATGGGGCATACCATTTAATATTACCAAATTATGAGTGTTTTGTGGTATAAACTCACCCTATACTAGAATTGTTTTTTATTTAGCTTCAAATTACAAAATCATATTATCTCTTACTCAATAAAATAATAAATTTTTTTATACTTTAGTTATTTAATTATAATACATGTTTTCTTATTATTTTTCTTTGTTTTTTCATTATTTCAAAAAAATATTTTTAATAAAAGTACTCTTTATTTCTCTCATCAGTTGAAAAAAATAGTTTTCTTTAAAAACCATGTATCCAATATGTGTTTTAACATATTTCATTTAAACTATCCAAATGAATTATTTAAGAATTTTTTTACGATGTTTGTCTTTTTACAATTTTTTGAATGGAATCTTCATTTCATTTTCTAAACAATGCTCCTTTGGATTTTACAGAAAAGTGATAGAAATCATTTCTGTAAAGTTTAAAAAATCAATGGTATTTCTCCCTATAATAAATAGTAATTATTTTTTTAGTTGCTTTATAATTATTGATGTTAATTTTTTTGGAAAGAGATTTCAAATAATTTTTTTAAATTTTTTGTTTTAATTTATTTAAAAGTGTAAAGGATATTTTCTCCAAGAAATTTTCAATTTCACTAAGAGATTTCATTATATTATAAAATGATTATTTTATAATAATATGATTTCATAAATGTTTTTGTGTGTTTTAGTTTCAAAAGTCTTTTTTTTAAGTGGAATGGTTATTTTCCCAAAGAAATGTTTTAATGGATTTTTAAATATTCCACTATTGGTTTTCAAGGTTATTTTAAAACAAAATGAGTATCAAAGTGTTTTTATGTTTGAAAAGGTGTTTTTCAAAGAATAAATGATATTTTCCTGAAGAAATATTATTATTAATGATTAAATATTCTATTATAAGGAGTAATTATTATTTTCAAAGATTTTATTAGTAAAATGTTTGATGATTTTTTATTTTTAAAAAGTTATTTTAAAAGAAATTTTTTCCCATAATAAAATTGTCAAATATATTTTAAAAAATATTTTCCATATAACATGATATCAATAAATTTTATAATTACTTACTTGGGATATGATCCAAGTATAAAATTCATATTATTTCACTTAATGGTTTATCATTGTGGTCGCATGAAGTTTTTGAAATATTTTTCTCTTCCGTGGTCTATTTCATGAGAAACATATTATGAAGCCCAATGCTTTCCATGGTTTATAATAATATGTAATGATGAAATTATTTTGAAATAAATCTCTGTTCCATAGGTTATTATGTGATTATATTTAAATGAATACTATTACATTTCATGGGTTATGATAGGATTTGTGTTTTATGACCTTCTGGAATATAAATATATTATTTTCAATATGTATAGAGTGGTACATATATATATTTGAATAATATTGGGTATTAATTTATAGCTCATCATATACAAATAACTAGAATGTGTACTGAACAAAGTTTATTAAGGGATTTTGTTAGCTACGATTGTCTTGGGACTAATCGATGACCACTATGAGGCTTTGGGGAGTGAATTGATTCCATTATGACAGCCTTTGATGTGGTCCTTAACAACAATGAAAATTATTTTATATGATTATGTGTGCGAAAAAATTCTATGTATTATTACAATGTTATTATATCATGGATCATGTTATTTAATTTAATTACAATTCAATCCATATGAACTGCCTATATTTATTCCTTGACTCAGGATTGTGATCTTCGATATGCATAGTATGATTTTTAAATATTAGAATCACATTATAATAGACTTATAATCATGTTATGATTATATATCACCCTTGTTTACCATTACTAAGAATTAGTTATAACACATTTTTATGTTTCCTTTATCGTGTATATAATTGAATTCATTATTTATTATATTTATATGAATGGTGGTAGATATGAAGATCTTAGTGGGATATGATGTAGTTCACATATGAACCAGCTATATATGTTACTATGTTTCCAATGGAACGGATCATTATGATCCATGGGAATTTGTTTGTGAAAAATATTGAATATTAGTTAAAAAAATATTTAATATCATTTTAGCATATGTTTGGGTATCTACTATAATGAAAAATGAAACATGATGCTTCATGGACGTGGTTGTCCATATGTACACATTAGTGATGTTTTTCACATTTAATTGGATGGAATAGATATAGAAAATGAAGTTTCCCAAAAAGAATAAACTTTTAGTATATTAATGATATTTATTTAATTATTTTTGTATTTTTATAATAAATTTTCAATTAGTGGAATAACACATAAAGTAAAAAGAACATGGTTAATAAATTTATCTCTTTATCGAGTGTCCTCCTTTAGAAAACTCCTTAAGCCTTACTAGGTAGTGAAATTTGTGATAAAAGTACCTCTATGAAGTGGGGAGGATAATTTTGAAGTGATTTTGGGAGAATATAGTATATGTAAGGGTCTCAATGTTTTTTTAGTGAGAGGACATGAGGTGCCATTTTTTATGTTAGGGGAGTGACAACCATGTGAATAACCTTAACATTAAAAAAATAGAAAGAAATATTTATTGTAAATGGGAATTAAATTGAAATTATTATTTAAATAAAGGATGGGTATAAATTCACTTATAAAATCATATTTATAAAAATTATTGTGTTATTAGAAAACTTATCCCTTATTTTTACCCACTTGTTAAACCATTTTAACCCTTACCACAATAATAAGATTTTACCATGCTAAGAATTAATTATGAATTAATTTTCAATAGGAATTATTATTTATTTGTAATATTTTCATTGAAAATATGATATCCATTTTTTAATATTCCATTATTAGAGTTGTTAAGTTATTTTAATATAATTATGGAACATGAAAAGAACTGTTTTTTATGACAAATGTATTTTAAACCTAAAAAACTATTTTATATAAATACAATGTATATAAATAATTCTTATGAAATATATTGGATTTTAAAAATTAAATGATATATATGTTAACTTAAAAACTATTAAAATATTAATTAATCTTTTTGATTAGTTAATGAATGAGAAAGATTAAAAAAAATCTTTTATTAGAATAAATATTTTAAAATATTTTAAAATTATAAACATATGTTTCTAAATTCATCATAATATTTTTAAATAAATAATTTAAATGTTTAACTATATAATTTGTCTATGAAATTTTTTAAAGGCTTTCCAGTCATTCTTTTTCCATAATCATGTCATAAACGTGACAATATTAGGTAAAAAGGGCTATTTCCATATTTACCTAAAAATTAACCTTTTCTGAAAAAACCCTAAAAACCACCTAGAGACAATTTGTATATGATTAATTGAAAAATCAAGTTGATTTATAAAAATTAAAAATATAAATTAAAAAATTGAATCTTATAAATTTAAACATCATCATTTATATAAAATTAAAATGTTAAATGTCAAAGGTTCTTAATATTAATTCTTATAAATTTAAAATTAATTTATGTTACTTTATAAATTATTACATTGAACCCTTAAAATTTTATAATGGTATTAAAATAAAAAATTCTTAAAACAGTTCGTTGAAAAATAACCCTTC
The DNA here is from genome assembly GCA_963277665.1 of Viscum album. Taxonomy (NCBI): domain Eukaryota; kingdom Viridiplantae; phylum Streptophyta; class Magnoliopsida; order Santalales; family Viscaceae; genus Viscum; species Viscum album. Next base: position 576,885,642 of record OY728144.1, read on the forward strand.
ATAACAATAAATTATTCCAATCATATCATATTTAATATTTATTTTATAATCATTAATTCACATAAATGAAAAAAAATAATTGAATGTATGTATTGTAATTTATCTTTCTAATTTTATTTACAAATGGTTTTTTTAATTATAATATGATATGCCTAATTTTATTCGAGTGTTGTTTTTTTTATTATCTATTCAACATTTTATTTATTAAAAAATATATACTAAAATATTGGAGTTTTATATTATCCTGTATGGAATAAAATATATGATCATAATTTTTTTTCTTAATTCCAAAATATTTTTATTTTAGATTATTTATAACACCATATGTATATTACATCTAGATATGTAAGTCTAATGTAAATTCTTGGAACCTATTTATTTATTATGTAAATATTTCAAAAACTGTGTATGTACCACTATAGGACCCATTCTTACGAACAAGTTTCCTATGTCATACATTGATAGTTGAATGATATTTATGATATAATATATGATAAATTTAACGTCCCTTGTGAATATTGAATAATTATCTTTCTATCGAGATAGAGAATATGTGAAATTAGACATATATTATTTCATTCATTTTATAGGTGTACATTCACCATTTGATTGTGGTTTTATTTTTTTTACATATTTTTCTTATCTTATATTCTAAATGATGAATAATAATGATCATATTTTCAAACCTATATAATAAAAATAAACATTTAAGGGAACATAAGATCTATAATATAATGACATGTTTTCCTCATGTCTTTATCTATATACATAGAAAATATTACAAGTGTTAGTAAATATAATTTCCAAAAATACTACCCATGAAATACTTTATTAAATAAAATACCGCTAATCCAATATAAATTATTTTATAATTTTATGATTGATTTCTTAATCATAAAAATTAATTATACTCCAAAAACTGAGGTTTATATAAAATTCAATCATTAAAATAATAATCATGTCTCAAAAATGACAATAACTATTCATTCTAATATATATTTCTTGATATATTATCATTGTAACTAGATTACCAAAAGTTATCTCAATTAGAATCTCATTCATCAATGTTTCAAGGGATCACTATCAATAAAAAATATAAAATATTGTGTAAATTTAAAATCAAATAACTCTTGATTTTATGATCATAGTATATAGTATAAAAACATAAGGGATATGGATATTGAGTATCATTCCCATTCAGGTGTGAGAAAGTACTCATTAATTTGAATTTTAAAATTAAAAAAGGATTCTTTCTGTGACTCAGTAATTATAATGAGGTAATAATGGTTTTTATATATTAAAATTTTGTTCAAGGATATTTTTAATGGTTCAGAAGATGTCTTGGGTTTTGAGTGAGTCATGGAGGGAAGTTCAGGGAAATAATTTAATGAAATGAGTAGATTAATGTGGTTCACAATGTGAAAAGGCCATTCAAAACATGATTTTGGTTAATGGTGTGTTGCCAAGAAATTCAACGAATTGAATAGATGCAGGTCTTCATATTTGGGGGCACAACCTGAAGGTTAACATCAGGACCCATATGTTCACAACATGAAACATAAAACATAAATTTATTAAAATTAAATTTTATAAGGTACACAACCCCCTATTTGATTTATATTAATTGGAAATTTGCGGAGGGACATAGATAGCCCTCCCCTCACTCATTTCTCTGCTATATTGGTAGGATATATATGTGAGTTGATGTAGTTAATGGTATGGTTCTTCCTCTACATACCCGTCCCCATGTTTTATCTTTATTATTTGGATTTTTAATTTGAAATTAATTAGGGTACAACATTTATTCCATAATAATATTGTGTAATTCACTATTTATAATGGGGGGTTGAATCAACCATGCTAGAGGATAATCTGATATGTTGTTGGCATGTAGTCACATGTTTTTTCTTCCAAAGTATGTCTTAGTTAGTATTTTCCCGAGGGGTTTTACCAATGTTTAATTATTGGGATGTTCAATCATTGATATTAATTAGGGTATTTGTAATTCCTTGGACTTAATGTGCTTCTAGAGTGGACTACACCCCATAACTCATGTATTTAGTAAGAAAAGGTCAAAATTTGAGATTCTAGTATCTATCACTATTTTATTTAAATATTTTAATTAATTATAAATGGTTATAATTGTTTTGTTTTGTATTGAATTCTATGAGATTGGTCCCCTAGTGGTTGGGAGGCGGATGGATGGACTTTGATATGATTAGGTTTGAGTTTTCATGATGTAGATAAAAAGGGGAAATGTCTTGTATGGGAATGGTGGTATGGATACTTTTCATATTGAATTTCGGGTTTTTAACGATTCATGGGGTTCCGTTTCATCCTACATAGTGAACTAATTTGTTTTTATCTATTTTAAATATAAATTGTGATTTTCTAATTAGAATGCATATAGCTCTATTGAACTGGTGTTCCTTGGTTTAGATTGGTATTCCTTGGTAGCAGATAGTAGAGACCATTAATTGTGATGTTCTTACCATATATATATAGAACATAGAAACTTGGGTGAGAGGATTGGAAAATAGTGACAATGACAACCGAGATGTGTCACCATACATTTCTTGAGTATTTTATATGTGATGACCCCCAAGTAGATAGTGAGTTCATGATACCCTATTAATGATTTCATGAGACATGATATCCTTCTATCATTTGATGTTGACCTCAGACATTTGTTGATATCCAAGACCATTTGAGGGTACCTCAAATGGGAAGTGACTGAGGGGACCCATTTCCCCAGGGACATACTAAACATATGTTGGTCCTTAAAGACATAGTTTGAGATATTTAATATTATCAACCTAGAAGATAAATCGATGTTTAGACAAGATTATGATGAGATAATGATGATATGCATTAGATTTTAACAAGATCTTGTAGATTGTTTTTTGGTTTATCCATAATGTCAAGTGATATCTCAAGATATCATGGAATCATCCTCTTAACCAGAATTTTATGTGATTAACCATGATTGATTGGAATCAGCCAATGATAAGGAAGTGACAATAGGATGTCAGCTATGTTTGGGATCTGATATCACATTATAATGAGAGTTAATTCATATCCTAAATAACATACAATTGTATGGTTGTTTTCTATGTTGATACCTATAGGTGGCACCTTGGATCAAACATCAAAGAAAATATATATTACATATAAAATAATTATATTGATGGAATTTTTCCACTAATTTTTTGTAATACCATTTAGAATTCACACATTCTTGGATTTGAATTGAGATACTAGAAATCCATTGGGAATGCATTCATTTCCTATAATTTGAATGGAAATATGAGGTGTTAGTAGGTAATACATACATAATTATGTATGTGATAATCGTAAGGGTGATAATTGGATACCCTCAATAATTTTTTAGGATACCCCTTAGGAATAATTGGAGACATAAGAGATGGTTTAGCTGAGTATCCATGGGTTATTGAATGATTATGATATTTACCTTTAAATCATGGTTGGGGCCTCCCAACCGTTGAATTATACATCTGTATGATATAAAGAATTAATAGTTTCTAAAATTTCGTTCATCTTGATGGAAAAAGGATGACGAATTCCTTCCCATTCCCTAGTATCTTCTACACATCAATAGAGGATTGTCAATGGATGTCTAATGTGTGGATAGATGTACCCTTTAGGTGATTCTCATGCTTAGAGGCATTCTAATGTTTTTTATGGTAAATATGGTCAATCAGTTTAGTGTATCTTAGGATCAATGTTTTTTAATGTGAATAGAGTAGGTTATATGTGTTTTTTCTTTGGATGGTGGTGATATAGTGGTAGTTCAGTCATCATGATGATATAAGAGACCATACATTATTAGGATGAATTAGATATCAAATTGGTTTTTTATTTTTCTTATTGTGTTTTATGGTTTATTTATTTCATTTGAGAATATCAGTTTAAAATATCATAGTATACCCTAGTTAGTATTATAACTCATTGGGTTTTCACTATTTGTTTTCTGACACACACACAAACACACACTACTCAGGCAATCGTTGCACAAGGGTGGTCATGCATCTCTAACATGTTTCTTGTAGGCATAGGATGGGTTGGGGGATCAAAAGTTTTATCGATATAGGGAATCATAGATTGAATATTAATATTGGGGTGTGTAATGGATCACAAGGGTAATAGATATATGTTTTTATTTTCCTTTAAATCTAGCTTGTATATTTATCTTTCCCAATGGATGGTCAGTTGTTTATATTTCATGGTTATTCAAATCGTAAATTCATTTCAATTATTATTAGTCAGGGTTATATTTATTTCTTCCACAATAATTTTATAGTTTATTATGACATGTAGATGTTTATTATTCTATTATGCACATTTATACATTTGTTATGGCCTTCCCATGGTACCTCCTTAAGCATAAATTTCTAGTTAGTAGCCTCTGGTAATCAGGAATATGCACCTGAGGTCACGTGATTGTCTTCCCTAGTTACTATTTAATGTGAACTTGACTAGGGTGTCCTAATGTGGTAACTTATGATTGTTTTTATTTTTACCTATTTATTTTGGTATTGATAGTTAAAAATGAATCAAATGAGAATGAGATTAGAGACTTTTCATGTTCAGTACAAGGAACAATGGTTTTGATGAAATTCTATGGTCATAGTTTCACCAGATTTATCATAAATGGGAAATAACCCCTATTGTAATTGAGATTTTATAAAGGGATCCCATATTATGGAATATCCGATCTTGGTTAATCCTAGGTATGTGTTTGTTGGGATTGATGAAAATGGATTGGGGGAGTGACACACATTTGGATGTAGGACCTATTGATGTTTCACTTGAGTATAGATATAAAGAAATTTGTATGGTTATGATTCTACTATAGGCTGTTAGAGGATGAATCTCATTACAAAATGACTATTCAGTGGGTAAAAAGGATATAGTTTCTGTGATTTGGGAATATTATGAAATTGAAGGTTTCTATAAGCATATGGTATCTGTGAGGTGGTAACATCCAATAATTACACGTTGTAAGAGTAGAATCATGAGTAATTTTTTGAATGAACATCATTATATATGGTTCATTATCATTAAATGACCATTAATTGGATGGTCGAGATGGCAGTTGGATGTTATTGAGATAGGAATCTAATTAATATTTTCAAATGTAAATATATTGTTTGGGATTGAACTGAGATTTTCATTGAGTAAGTGCATTTGAATTGGTATTGAGATAGTTTTTTATCCAATGATGCTTCAGGGGTGGAAGAAATTGTGTTACATTGTTCGTTTGGTGAACCACTGATTTATGGCATGGTACAGGGGTGAAACCAATTCATCATATAGTTCATGTGTGAATCATGTAGTGAAATGCAGTAAACGATTCTAATGAGATAAAAATATTTCCTAAATATATGGAAGATATTAATTTTCATCTAGTAAATAATTTTTTATATCATGGTTGTACTTCATGGTTAGGACTAGACCTTTTGAGGAAAGGTCGACAAATGTGGGCCATATGTGTAGGTTGTGGATACTCATTTCACTTGGTATGAAATCAGATATGATAGGTAGTACCAATGTTTCATGGGGTTTTATATGTGTTTTGGTATGGTGATATGGAAACATAATTAATAGGGGTATTTTATTTATGATAACATGTATCAATTTTCAATTCAATTGATTAAAAGTTTCATAGATTAGAAATATATTTTTTATGTGGATTTCTATAGTTAATATCACCATAAACCTAATGATTGTATTTATAAAACAATGGTAACAAGGGATGTACATGTTTTTTAGAGTGTCTTCTAGGTGTTTTAGTAGGTTTTAGGAGAGGTTTCTTGATTTAAGATAGACGACACACCTCATTTTTTGAATTATGTATCATAATATCATTCGGAATTCTAGAATAGAGTGTGAAAAACATAGCTTCATTTGGTGACGTGATTGGATAAAGATAGTTGGATATATGGGTGAAGTGAATTTTCAAGGATGGGATGTGTTATAGTGGGATGTTTTCAATCCCCATTTTAATTCTTGTGTAAGAATTGAAGAGGGAATTTTCACATTAGTATTTATAAATTGTTTATTATGTGTAATTTGAATAAAAACATAGTTTCAAAAGATTTGACGTCATAAAATAATGTTCTTGGAAATATTTTATGGTTATGTGGATGTATCTTGGGTTTTCCTGAGATCCATAGGTGTACATAGGGGACCTAGCTACCAAAAGTGCATCTTTCAGGGAATCATGGTGTGAATAAGTAATTAATAACTTAAATATGGATTATGAGGTACGCTTGGGAAATTAAGGGCATAAAATGAGGATTTTAAAGAGCATTGAGGGAATAATATGAATATTCACAATGTTTCCCATATGGTAATTCCATGGAACAAGCCCAAAACGTAATGTTTTATGTTTAATAGGCGATTTACCCAATTTTATAATACATATAGGGCATGTGGGTAGGTTATCATCCATACCCCCTACCTTATCTCTCATATTTTTAGATGGCATCATGTTTGATTCAATGAAATCATACATGAGGTTATCCATCAACTTTTCCCATTACCCCTTTTTTTATTTTTTTGAGTGAAATGGTTTAGAGTTTAACAATTATTCAACCAAAGTGTGTTGATATTTTCAAATTTATATGGGACATTCACTTATCCTAACTATATGAGAACCCAATATGTGGTATACACACATTGGATAGCCTTTTTAACAATTTTATGTCACTTTTTATTTTTTTAGAGGTTTCTCCATAAATTAAATTATTAGGCTATTTAATTGGTTCAATTAATTTGGGATTTTTTATATCGTGGGTCCAAGAGTTCATTGTTAGTGCACTGTTCCACGTCACTTATAGATTTATTATTATTGGGTTTGAACTATGAGTTTTAAAATTTTATTCTTATTTAATTATTGTAGTATAATTAATGAAAAATGATTATTAATATTCATTTTGGATTACATTCATTGTGATAGTTCCTCAAGTGATTGATTAATGGCTTGTTAGACTTGGAAATTTTTAGGGGAGAGTTTGCGGGTTGTACTTAAACTATGGTAACAAAATGATTGAGGAACCTGGACGGTATAATTTACCTATGGTATTTATTCATTATTTATGATTTTTGGTTTGTTTGTTCTGAAAAAAAGTCATCAATGTGTTTAATGTAATTGTAAATTAATATTTAATTACTTTATTAGGATTCAAAAAGAGGCAAGCGCCTAATATAGCTTGATACAAGATGGTTTTCTTCCTAAAAAACTATTAGTTTTCTTAGATTGAGATGTTCTTATCCTAGGAGGAAATAACATAGGTTATGAATGATGGTTTGGGTGAGAGGACTGACCATGAGTGACCTTCAAAATTGAGATGGTCCATGGGCTATATATTTAACTATTTCCCTTGTGGAGAACCCAATGTAGATTGTGAGTTCATGTAAAACTATTTTTGATGATATGGGATGTCAAATAATTAATAAATCGATTTTTTATGATAAATTTTTTTGAGACTAAGGAATTCACATGATGATACCTCAAATGTTAAGTGATCAAGGTGTCCAGATAGGGTGCCTCATTGACAGACCGACCCATAGTGTGTCCTTGTTTGCATGCAATGAGATGGGTGTGGGTATCAACCAAGAACCAAATCCCACATGTATGCCCTATGTGGATGAGATAATGATTATTTCAGTGGGAGTTTATCCAACAATTGTGGTATAATTATTTAGTTTTATATTTTTTTCAGGATCGAAAATGATTTCCCAGATTCATGGGAATAAACCACTGATCCTAACATTGTTGTTATTACTTGATATTACTAATAATTACATAATTACATGGATGAGACCCTGGTATTCTTGGTATGTTTGGGATCTTTACTCATGGTATATTATAATGTATTGTTAGTAAAACTAGTATCCATTTATATGTTTTATGATGGAGTTGATTCCTAGAGGTTGTATCTGTCATTTAGCATCAAAGGTATGTGATTGTTCACATATAGAAATTCATGTGGTGTAATTTATTCCTATTATGATCTCTAATACAATTGATGATTCCTTGGTTCCATTATTCATATAGAGATAGTTTTATACCGTTTTGAATTCCCATAATACATAGGATTAAAATGGTTGTATGAGGTAATGGGTGGGAATATATCCCTAAGGAAGGATATTAAAAATACTTAAGGGGGTAGTTTTATCCCATTTATTTGTGCATAATATTCCAAAAAGGATAATGTGGAAAAACCAGTTATGGTTCAGCTAAGGATTTGTGAATTATTGGATGCCAAATATATTAACTACTTTATTCAAGTTGGGTATCCCCTTAAATATTTGGGTCACACATGAATGTGTCATGTCTGGACATAAATGATTTCTTATGGCCTCCGACATGTTGGAATCATATTATACATTACATATAAAATGTATATGTACTAAAATGTTATTTATATAGAGGTATTAAGGTTGAGAAATTAATACTTATTCCCCATAATTTTTGACACATCTATAGAGGTGTGGGCATGAGGTCCGAATGGTGTGGATATAGGTTCCCATATGGTGATTCTAATTCTGTGTGATATTACTTCATTGGTCGAGGTAGGTAAGGTATTTTTGGTTTATAAAAATGATAATAGGTAATAGTTTATTGGACTGACCCTAGTTATATGTCTACCACCATTGGGTAGTGGTGAATCTATGTTGATGCAGTCTTTATGTTATGCTTAGAGGCACTCCAAAACCATGTTGAAAAAGATATTAAGGTGGTGTTTTTATGAATATTTTTTTCATAATGTTTATTTACTTTTTCCAAATAACATGTCAGATGATTATATCACAACATATAATGTTCATAACAGGACTGTGTTATTGGTTAACTACTTTGATTTGTACTCAAACACTTCTCGGGATACAAATGTACATTGGAACTCAATAAGATGTCACATTGTTGTTGAAGGAAAAAATGGAGATAAGGGTCTAGATTGTGGATCAACATGGGGAAATGTAAATGGTAAATGGATCGTGGGATATTGAATAGATCAAAGTGGTCATAGAGGAATATTTTTCTTTTCCATTAAATATGTTTTATAGGTGACCATCCCAATGGTCCGTTAGTTGTATATATAACATGGTTGTTTGGGACTTCACTATATATCATTTATTTTAAGTACTAAATATTTTTATTACATCCTCATTCTATTTCATGTGATGGATGATATGTAGTTATTTATGATTCTTTTGCGCACATTGATAGAGGAGGTATAACTATCCCTCAACACATATATTGATCCACACTATCAAATGGAATCCTACGGAATTCTTGAAGGCGTTCCCAAAGTCATGTGGTAGTCTTCTTAGTTGTCTATTTTGAGTGAGATGGGCCAGATAGTTACATTTTAATTCAATGGTTTTTAATTCCATAATCAGTTTCTTGCGTTCTCAAACTCTTCTAATGTAAATATCCATTCTGATTAAGTAATTAGTTTGAATATTTCTCAATATCATAAAAATTGAAAAACTGGATATTGGTGACTTTTTTCCCTCCCATTTATTCAAAATCATGATGAAGCTTATATCCATACATGTAATAGACGTCTATTCCCTTTATGAATGTACTAGTGTGTTTCATTAAACAATTATCACATGTTGGAAGTTTCACCTTTCAATTTTTCTCCTATTCTTTATTAATTTTTTCCTTACAATTTAATAAACCTCGTATTCCCCATATTTAATTGAATGATATAATATTCAAGTAATTATTTCTCTATCGTAATGGATCTTGTTACCAAATTAAAATGTGATGAAACAGTTTGAGTGATTTGTTAACATAACAGGGTTTGATTATGCCCATTAATGTAATAGACATTTTACTTTCTAGATTACACATATAGCCCATACCATACCTATTTAGTCCTGGAATATTTTACCTATAACCAACAACACTTTAGAATTCTTTTATAAATTACGGAATATAGATTATTATATAATATTTGTTGTATTGAGGAAAATATTTCTTGAAACATATAACATTAAATGTATTTTATTCCATTATATTTATATCCACCTCCTATGTTATATTTTATATCACTAACCAACATTGATCAAAATATCCCATTCAACAATACACTATACAAAATACCTTATCCAATTTATTATTTCTCAAATTTAGGAACATCATATTACGGACCATGATCCATTATTTAACAATTAATGGATTGGTTGTTCGAAAAAAGGATGGAGGTATCTTACACGTGAAGTGTTAAAAAAATCATTGCATAATTATATGAAGTAAGAATTCATTCCATACGAGAATAGTTATTGGCCACACCCTAAGTCAAAATCTCTACTACCGTCATAATATAATTCATCACTAACATGATCCATGTTGACATTATCATGATATAAATCACTAAATTTATTATGGGTATTGTTACATTTTCATTTCAATTCAATAAGTTTAATCTCAAAATAATTACATACACTTAATCAGCTAATATAATTATTAATATTGAAATATATAAAAAATAATAGAAATTTTCATCAAAATAATGGGGATTTATATTGATTCTCATTCTAGTTATGTTATTATAAAATATAGTTCCTAGTGTTTCTTGTAATATTTCTTTAATATCATAAGTAATAACCTATATTCTAATAACCAAAAGAGGATGTGGAAAATATTGAATTAGTACAAGTTATAAGAGATCACATCCCAAAATACCTAATTGATTAGGAATATTTGGATTTGGAACTACAAGAATTTATATAAATATAATACTCTTCTTGAAATATTGGTCAACAAGAAAGCTTGTCATTTAATAGATCTGTGATATAAAATAAAAAAATATTACTTAAATGTAAATATTATAACGGAAATATTAAATTTATGATTTGAATTGGAAAAAATTGTGAATAATACTTATAAATTTTTTATATAAATAAAATTTATTTATTAGTTCTTACTAAATATGTACTTACTTTTAGGTGATGAAATTTTATTCTAAACGAAAATTATTTCATTAAAAATGGTTTTTATTGTATTTTGTGCATTGATGTTATAATTAATTTGTACCACAAAAAGAAAATTTATTTTAGGAAATGAGTGCCTATTTGGAAATTTCAATTTCAATATTATATTAGGGTTGATTAATGGTATTTGTTCTTAAAAGAATATTTTATCACCGAATAGTGAAAAATATCAATTTTTCTAAAATAGTAATTTATTTTCATTAAAGTAGGTGATCTAAAAGATCAATTATATATTTAATTTGAAATTAATATAAAATAATAGAAGGTTTATAGAAATTGAACTAAATAATTCCATAAGAATTAAAATTATATTTTATTTTGATATAAGTTGATTTTTATCCTTAAAAACAATTTTTTTTTAAAAAATCATTGCATTTTACGTTTTTATATCAAAAAAACTTTTTCTAAAAAATTGAAAAATCTAATCCTAAAAATGGATTCTATGTTTGGAATCCGGAGGATAATTTTTTAAAACATGTCACCTTTATATTCTTCCATTATGAATCATAACTACGAGTAATATTTTTCACATTTGTAAGCGTGAAATTGGTACAAATAGGTTAAAACAATAAGATAGGGTTGAAAAGTCTCCCTAATACTTGAAATTTTTATATTTGATGAGTTTTATTCGACAAAAATATATCCTATATAAATACATATAGAAATTAATATTCATTTGATTAAATGATCTATATTATTTTTTAAAATTATAAATAAAAAATTTCACTTCTTTGATTTATATTTTCCTTATATGCTTTGATAGGTATGAAAATAATTTATCAATGAATTTAAAATTTTAACTTGAACATAACCAAATTATTATTATTATTGTAGTATTTTTAATCTTTAGTTATTATATATTTACCTTTTACACATACGTATCACTGATGCAATGTTTGCGCATGTGGTATTAAAATATGGGAAAGTATTTTAAAAATAAGAAAAATAATATTTTTTGGTTGAATTGTGTTATTAATTAAATTTAATAGGTAGTAATAAATTATAAATTAAGGTAAATATGTTTTTATTCTAATTATATTGTTTTATTTATTTATTTTTTGATGTGAATTTAAATTAATAGTCCTAAAAACGAAATTGATGCTATTTTTGTATAAAACTTATTTTTAAAAATTTATTTTGAAATGAGAAATAATTATTAAAGAAGAAAATAATAACTTTAATTTTATTAAAATTTTATCCACCTTCCTATTTTGATTAACTTCAAACCTTAAATTTAAATTTATGAATCGTAAAGGCTAAACAATTTTTTAACACTGACTGAAAATTCATTTTTATTTGATTTTCTAAAAAATCACTTTATGGATGAGCTGTAACCAACATAGGCGGGATACATCAGGCGGGATAAATAGACCTATTCGAAATTAAAAATTTAGAAAGAAACTTTTTGAAATCAGAAACCAATAAAATCATGATCTGAGATTCATGGATAATTTTTTAATATGGGTTTTAAAAAAACAGAAATTAGGTAAAAGGGGTTAGGGTTCCGATATTTTTAAAACTGGGTCCAAGATGTGTGAACCCCGTTCACGCCTCACTGACCTCGGGAAGATGAGTGAACGGGGTTTACGCATCTTAACCGCGCTGAAGGATGCGTGAACCGCGTTCACACATCCTTCACAAAGTTTATGAATGATGCGTGAACGGGGTTCACACATCCTACAGTAACTTTTTTTTAAAAAGTTTTTATTTTTATTTTTTGTTTTGTTTTGTTTTATATATATATATATACAAACAAAACATAAAATTCAGCAGAATTTATCTGCTATTTAATATCCAGCAGAACTGCCATTACAGCAGTCTGGATTCTGACAGAAACCATCATCCAGGGCTCTCTTTTATAATAGGGCTTCCTAGGAAATCATACTGCATTTCTGATGTGGGATTCAGGTTCTCTTTTCCTGCACAGAACATTCTGCATTTCCGATGCGGGATTCTGTTTCAAGTACGTGACTTTGAAAGACTGTAAAATACAAACTATACGACAAATATAAATGAAACTTAAAACATGGATTAAACATATAATAAATAGTTGAAAATGAAAAGAATTTCGTAAAAAGGGTTGATGAAGAATAATTTATAATCTTTCAAAACCACCAACTTGAAACTTAAAAAAGTTTCCAGTACGTGACTTTGAAAGTCCATAAAATATAAACTATAAGACCAATATGAATGAAACTTAAAACATGGATTAAACATACAAGAAATAGTTGAAAATAAAAACAATTTCATAAAAAGTGTTGATGAATAATAATTAATAAGCTTTCAAAACCACCAACATGAAACTTTAAAATGTTTCAAGTACGTGTCTTTGAAAGATTATAAAATACAAACTATAAGACCAATATGAATGAAACTTAATATACAGATTAAACATATAAGAAATAGTTGAAAATAAAAATAATTTTATAAAAAAATGTTGATGAAAAATAATTTATAAGCTTTCAAAACCACCAACTTGAAACATAAATATGTTTACGTGCCTTTGAAAGCCTATGAAATACAAACTATAAAACCAATATAAATGAAAATTAAAACATGGATTAAACATATAACAAATAGCTAATAATTAATTAGTTAATAATTAATATAATTATTAATTATTAATTACTAATATACAATAATTAATTAGTTAATTAGTAATATAATTATATAATAGTTAATTAGTTAATTAGTAGTATAATTATTAATTGATAATTACTTAGTTAATTAGTAATATAATTCATAATAGTAATTATTAATTATAATTATAATTATTAATTATTAATTATTAATTATATAATAATTAATTAGTTAATTAATAATATAATTATTAAATATAATTATTTATTATTTATTATATAATAATTAATTAGCTAATTAGTAATATATTTATTAATTATAATTATTTTTTATTTCTCTATAATTATTAATTAGTTAATTTGTAATATAATTATTAATTATAAAATAAGTAATTGATTAATTAGTAATATAATTAGTGATTATAATTATTGATTATAATTATTATTTATTATTTATTAATTATTAATTATTAATTATATAATAATTAAGTATCTAATTACCAATATAATGATTAACTATTAAAAATTAATTGGTTATTTAGTACTATAATTATTAACTATAATTATTATATATTAATTAGTAATATAATTATATATTATAATTAGTAATATAATTAGTAATTATAATTAGTAATGTAATTATTAATTATAATTAGTAATTATTAATTATATAATAATTAATTAGTTAATTACCAATATAATTATTAATTATTAAAAATTAATTATATATTAATTAATTAGTTAATTAGTAATATAATTATTAATTATTAATTACATAACAATTAATTAGTTAATTAGCAATATAATCATTAATTATATAATTAATAATTATAATAATAATTAAAAATTATATTACTAATTAACTAATTAATTATTATATAATTAATTATTAATAATTAATAACTAATAATTGTAATGAATATTTATAATTATTTATTATATTACTAATTTACTAATTAACTAATTAATTATTATGTAATTAATAATTATATGTTTAATCCGTATATTAAGTTTCATTCATATTGGTCTTATAGTTTGTATTTTATAATCTTTCAAAGATATGTACTTGAAACATTTTTAAGTTTCAAGTTGGTGGTTTTGAAAGCTTATAAATTATTATTCATCAACACTTTTTATGAATTTTTTTTTTATTTTCAACTATTTCTAGTATGTTTAATCCATGTTTTAAGTTTCATTCATATTGGTCTTATAGTTTATATTTTATGGTCTTTCAAAGTCACGTACTTGAAACTTTTTTATGTTTCAAGTTGGTGGTTTTGAAAGCTTATAAATTATTATTCATCAACCCTTTTTACGAAATTATTTTCATTTTCAACAATTTATTATATGTTTAATCCATGATTTAAGTTTCATTTATATTGGTCGTATAGTTTGTATTTTATAGTCTTTCAAAGTCACGTACTTGAAACAGAATCCCGCATCGGAACTGCAGAATGTTCTGTGCAGGAAAAGAGAACCTGAATCCCACATCAGAAATGCAGTATGATTTCATAGGAATCTCTCTTATAAAAGAGAGCCCTGGGTGATGGTTTCTGTCAGAATCCAGACTGCTGTAATGGTAGTTCTGCTGGATATTAAATAGCAGATAAATTCTGCTGAATTTTATGTTTTTTTTGTATATATATATATATAAAACAAAACAAAACAAAAAATAAAAATAAAAATTTTAAAAAAAAGTTACTGTAGGATGCGTGAACCCCGTTCACGCATCATTCATCAACTTTGTGAAGGATGCGTGAACGCGGTTTATGCATCCTTCAGCGCGGTTAAGATGCGTGAACCCCGTTCACACATCTTCCCGGGGTCAGTGATGCGTGAACGGGGTTCACGCATCTTGGACCCAGTTTTAAAAATATCAGAACCCTAACCCCTTTTACCTAATTTCTGTTTTTTTAAAACCCATATTAAAAAATTATCCGACGGAGACCATTGAGTCGTCCCCGCCTGCAGAGCATCCCCCGGAATCCAACGTCGCCGTCGAAGAAACTCCCAACGGAACACCATTAAGCCAACCAGACAAGAACTTCACAACCATTACAGAAGATTCCCAAACATAAAAAACCCCCAAAACAATAACCTCGTTGTTGCCAAAAACCGCATCCAACAGAACGAGAACCACCACCGGAATCCTTGGCGCCGACCCTGTCGCCACCAAGAACACCATCATCTTCACCTCATAGAAACAACAGAAGCCACTGTCGAATAGATAATACTTCCACCGTCTAATAGATAAGAATGCCATCCGATTAGCCCAGAGAAGCCATCATCGTCGTCGTCGTGGCACAACGGATCGTCGTCAACGACTTGGACCACGCCATCGAAAACACACAGAGAAACAACAAGCACAAATCACCAATAAACAACATCGACAAAAAACATGAGTACAAAAAACCAGAAATAAAGGATGTAGAAAGCGGGACAAAACCCGAATAAGGATATGGGATTGAAACCCTAAGGAGAATCCCGAAATAAAGGAAACAAAGAAGGAGATCTTCGAACAAGAGAGAACCAGCACAAGAAAAAAGAAAGCATGACAAAACCTGAATAGAACATGGGATTGAAACCCTAGGAAGAAGGTCTATCTCTAGTAACGCCTAGAGATCTGTCGTCCGCCAAACCGCTAGCCCAAAACCTCAGCATATCCCGTGCTCCAAATCCAACCTGGAGCGGTGCTAAGGAACACAAGATCAGAGTGCAAAGAGACGTACGGAAGAAAACCAGAGCACCATAATAGAGCGGGAAGAGTCAACCGAGAGAGATAGAAAAACAGAGAGAGAGCAGAGCAGAGGAAGAATCGATGCCGGAGAAAGCCAAGTAGAGCAGTGCGGAGGAAAAATCGCCGCCGGAGAAAGTCAAAACCCTAGGAGACAGGCCGAGGGCTTCGGAGTGGCCAGGTGAGTGTGGCTCTATCCAAACAATTTTTTAACACGATTAAGGTTAAAACCTATTAATGAGTGGGTAAAATAAAAAGATAATGTTTAAAATTTAACATAACCATTTTTAAATTTTATTTATTAAAGTCATTTATACCATATGATGCATTAAAATTGAAATCATGCCCATTTGGTGCCACATTACATGATTATGATATATATTATATTTAAATATTTAATGTATTTCAAAGTGTGTCATTTCCCTCACTTATAAAAGGAACCCTCTCTTCCCCTTTATTCACAATTCTTTAGAACTATAGATCAGAAAATAAATTCCCTAATATATTACTAATTACATTCAAATCATATTATACATTTTAGTATTATAATAATACCATCCTTTGAACGGTTAAGGTGTAAGCCAACTTAGGTCTTTCAAAGAAGATGTAATAATCTTACCCCACTATTTTAAAATTTATTTATTATAATTACTATAATTATGAGTTACTAAACCTAATAATCATAACTGTAGTATCTTGAATATATATATAATTATTGTTATGATAAAACAATATGTTTATCTCTTTTCCATCAAATGAAAAATGAATGTATCGCTCGTGCGTATGTGTGAACTACCACCTCTATGTAGTGATATGATTCATTTTACACCAACATATCTAATGGAAGGTTATTATGATGGATATAACATTTAAAAATTAAATTTATGAATCAAATTTTATTATGAAATTTTAATATCTTATTTACATTCTTACCTTCTCATCCATTGGATAATAATAGCATCTCTTATGTGTATGTGTAGACTACCACCTCCATGAAGCAATGTTAATAATTATTATTGTTTGCTTTAAATGGCTGGTAAAAAGGATGTATACAATGAATATATATGATATTTTTTAAATAAAAATTATTTTTTAATGTTGAATTATAATTTTACTTTTTTCGTTCAATCAATCGAATAGTGTATATATCACTCGTATTTATATATGAATTATCGTCTCCATTAAGAGATGTAATTACATTTTCAGAACCACGTTATATTAATTGTAATAAAATTTTATATATTGACTTCATTTGATATTTATCAAAATATTCAAATTTTTTATATTACACCACACTAATCAATGCACAATTACTAGAACCACTAAACCAAAAGAATTATGAAAAAAATAATTATCACCTGGAACAATGATTTTAATATAGAATTCATAATAACTGGGTGATAATATTTTATAAGTTACTCATATATGATATTATCTATATGAATATTATTTTATATCAATTTTTTAATATATGAATATTTATTTAATTATAATACATTATTTTTTAACCCATATGATGAAAGATCAATCATGATGTAAGGGTTTATTTTTTCATTTTTATTTATGTAATACACATGCCATATTCACCACTTATTTATTTTGTCTAGTTTATATACATACCATGAACACATTATATGATTATTATCATCAAAATTATGCATATTTAAAAATATATATTAGGTTCTATCTTTCATGAGTTTTTTATTCAGATATGAGCAATGTAGTGAGGGCATATGTTATAATCTCATTTCTTTTAGGGATTGTCTAGTTATATATCAATTGAGGGAACTTATATGGATATTATCCTTTAAATACCATATATTATTATATAATATATATTTTACTATAATTTTTATGAATAATTCTATTATTCCTTCTTTTTGAACTTAAAAGATCAAGAAATCGTCTTTAATGAAAAATTTACTTCACTGCCTCTTTTGTCCACAACATTTTTCTTTAATTTCTAGGATATAAAAAAAATTAGAATAAAATTTAACTACACATGAAATAATTTTTTAATTTGGAATTTAATATCATTATAATTTATTCAAAAAAATAAAAGGAATATTTGGAAAGAAACATTTTGTGAATATTTCATTTTATACTTTTTACAAAATTGTGAAAAAATGATCTCTATTAATTTATATGGTATGAAATAACTTCACACCATCATGCCTAATTATTTTTATAGAAGATTACTTTATAAGATACCCTTATTTTCAATTATTATTTTGACTTATATTGTGTAAAGTTTTATATTTTAAATAATTGATTCGAAATAAAAATGGTATTTTCCTTGAGAAATATTATTGTGATATTTAAAGTATTTTTAATGAATTATAAAATTATTTGATTCAACTTGTGATTTAATGGTGATGTAATCCAATGATAGAAATTTTATACATTACATTGATTGTTTTGGATAATTATATTTTTATGAAAACGTTTTATCTTCCATTGGGTATGGTATGATTATATGGTTGATGTTTTAGGATCTTGTGGAACACACATTTATGGTTTTCATTATTTGATGGGGAATTATGTATAAACCATGGATGGGAAGTTTTTTTATAAAAAAAGGTTTGGGGAATCCATTTTAAATCAACAAAGGGTGGTTAAAATGTAAAGTAGAGATTGGTGGTTCTATTATATCCATCCAATGAATTATGTACTGAATTATATGTCATAAGATAATAAGGATATGAATGAGTAGGGAACCTAGTTTAGTAAGGGAATATGTATAATATGATAGTCGTCTTAGTAAACACTGACTAAGGAAATTATGTAATTGGTAGTGAACCCAATACACTATGATTTATTGTAATCTACAAAATTATTCTTTTTTATTTTGATATGTTCTTATTACTCCTGATTGATTATTTGTGATTCCATATTCTTATATATTATGTATTTTATGAAAATAATTTTTCAATGACTCATGATTATCGATCTATGACTGATTGGATATGAATTTATCATGTAATAATCATGTTCTCATACATTAGTACTTATACACAACTATGATCCTTGATTGATATATCATATTTTTACCCTTACTATGTATCAATACTCACCCTTTAATATTTTTTTCTTTCCATATGACTTCAATAAAGGAAACAAAAATGATTACATTGGTATAAATATAAATAATAATTTTCTCACCACAATTTTATGAGGTATTAAATATTTTATGATATAATTTTAGAATATTGTTTTATATAGTCAACAAATACTTCTAAAATGTTTATTAATTTTTTGATGTGATCTCTTTATCTTTTTGAAATATATTAAGATAAAAATTAACTCAAATTTACTATCATCATGGTTTCATAGATGCTATCAAAAGTAGTTTAATAGGGATAACATGAACAAGATTTTAAAGAAACATATATTTTAGATCACCACACTTTGACAGATTCTTGGAATAATTATAATACCCTGAGTCTGAGCCATCAAAATCAGAACACTATAAATGGGGTGTATTGTTTTTATTAAATGAAACTGAAATAATACACACCATTTATTACATACCTAGTACTTTTACCATTCTATGATTTGGAGAATTAGATACATGTCTATAAACCAAAAAATAAAAAATAAAAGAAAATAATTCACACATTCTACTTATTAATCAATGTGGATGCCACCAAAAAATCAACTATGCCTTCAGAAATAATTAAATAGAATGGGTTAGCATTAAATATGCCACGAAAGGGGTTTTAAAAGAATTCGATAAATCCTTCTAAAATATTGATTTTATAATAAATTCAAAAATATATTTATAAATATCCTTTTTGAAGACAAAATTTGAAATTACATACTTCTAAAAAATACAAAATCACTTTAGAAAATACTTACACTAAAAAACACAGTAAGCATATTCTAGTGTTTTTCTGAAAACAATATTTTAGCTTCTAAAAAGAAAAAACTATTCTGAGGCCACTTGAAACTATGATGGATGTCTTCGTCCTACCCACATAGAAAATGGTGTGTTCACTCCCAAATAACCATCGATTTTTACAAAATTCATGTGCCAAATTTTATGAATTGTTTTAAATATTGCTTTACATATATATATAACTTCACTTGAGTTTTTAGTTTTTAAAACATGAACAAACATTAATTGCACTTGGACTTATGTATAAATATAATACTTCATGGAAATTAACATTATAGACTTGGAATGTCAAATTTATTGGTACATACACATTGAAGTTTCATGGAAGATTAATTATCACCCATGTAATTAAACATTTCAACCATTAACACATAAATATGCATTTCAAGTTTAGTTTCAATAAATGTATAATTTGTTCAATGCGTAATCAATTATGTACACACACATTTACACGTATACATATAATAATGTATGGTGTTTCATGAGGAATCATCGATGTGTGGCCATAATCATGATTTGAGAATGACATGTATATGACATGATAGAATTACAATATTCTTGATTTTTTATTTATATAAAGAATAATATTTGTTTAATCATAAATAAATAATTTATGAATAATTATAAACATGGAAAATAAATCTTAAATGAAAATTATTGAAACATGGAAATAATAATTAATTAATAATATTTCCAGTTTATTATTAGATGTACACATATACATAATAATTTAAATATATACATATAAATATATAACTTAATTACAACCATAAGAAAACCATAATGATTACGAGTATAAAAAATTTCATATTAATGTATATTTATGTCGAGCATACACGTATATATAAATAATAAATTAAAATGTAATTTGAAGATTCATATTTTCATAAATAATTTCATTTGTAATACATATATATAATAAATTCACATCGAAATAAATAGATTTGTACATAAAACTATAAAGCATGATCAGGTAAAAAAATAATAGTTTGAAATCACATTGATAAAATTGGATAAACCCAATAACAATAATAATTAATTAATCAATGTGACACATTTTTTAATAATTATTCTCATAAATACTAATCCCTTATGAAAATAAGTTTCACCACACCATATGATCTTTAAAACACAAATTTTGAGGATCATAAATGATCAACTGAAAATAATTAATTATTACATATTCCTTACATAATTTAATAAAAACCAAGAACCAAAATATTAAAAAAATTAGTAAACCCTTAAAAAATAATATTCCATATGATTAAATGTTTGTAATTAAATTGTTTCCCTTACAAAACATGTTTTAGAATTAATTAAAGATTTTAAAATAACATTTCACCCTTACTTGAAATGCATTTAATGAAGTGGAAATTAGCTCATGTTATTTCAAACACAATCTCTTGACTGTAGATTTTTTATTTACGTGTTGGTTTATGTTATTTATAAATAAGTTAGGTGTTGCTATTTATTTATTAATGGATTCCTCTGTAAACCTAAGAGTTGGAAAAGAAACCCAATAAAATAGATAGAAAACACGAAAAAAAATTATTGTTTTTTCAAGAATCCATTGCAAGCTGAAAGGGTAGTCATGGACAACCAAGACACACAATCAATAAATCATAGAAAATACCATAACAATGGATATAAACAATATAATAGAACCAAAATAGGGAAATATGGTCATATATAGGAAGATGAAAATAGAATATGTGATGTTCATATTCTAAAAGAAAGACAGTAATCAGAGAACCACATAGAGTCAATAATGAACAGAATACAGAAGAAGAATGGAAGACAAGTTTAAAGGTTAACCAAAAACAAACAATACAATGAGTATTAGAAACCAAAAATGGAAATAAAACTCCAATATCTGATCTAGAAAAAAGGGAATCAATAGATGTTAACGTTGAACAACCTAAAAATGAAACGACCTAAAATCTGGTTTTCTTTTCCCCTTCACGATCGAACCATAGAATGCACCCAAACCCTTCGGCGATGCTCGCAAAAACTCTACCACCACAATTCAAACTCCCTTGTAAATATTTGATCTATTTTTTTGGGCGAATCTTGATTAGGGCTCTCCACTAGTGCTTGAATCTTCTCCCTGCTACTCAGTCGGCCGAACTACACTGAAGCTAAGGAAACCTTCAACACAGACTCCTAAACACCAATTCCATAAAATGATACCCCACCATAACGCCGATTTTCATTTTATTATTATTATTATTATTATTATTTAATTTATATAATTTATTCATTAAATTTATTTATATAAATATTATCCTAACTTTTTTACCATTTTTTATTAACATTATTATTAAAAATATATAATATGTTATTTATAATAGAAAATAATTTTAGTATAGTTAATATATATTGTTTATATTCATTTAAATGATTAAATAATATTTTGTAAAAAAATAATTAATATATTTATTTTCATATATATATTTTAACAATACAATAATAATATGAAAACGAAAAACAAAAATTATAAATAATTTTATCTATTATAATTAACTTATAATGATATTAATTAAAGAACTTAATTTCAAATATTTTTTTCTAATAAAATTTCCTTACAAATTATATTAGTCAGTTTATTTTATAAGTAAATTCATTTAATAAAATATTTATAAAATAAAACATGGATTTGATATCTTGTAATGTTACATTATTCCTCCCCACAATAGAATTACATCCTCGCAATTAGTTTCATCGGACAAAAAATAATTCTGAATTTCCATCGTTTGAATTAAGAAACACAAGGATCACTAAAATTATAGGCTCGACAACATATAATCTCCAATATTTTCTAGACCATTTCCTTGATACCAATTATGAAACCCTAAGCCCGATCCACTAGACTCTACAAATTATAAATGTTGTGTATTTGTTTTATAAAAAGATAGAAAAATAATATATGACATTTATTTAATACCAGGAACTTTTACCATTCTGGGTAATATAGAATTAGTTACATGAATTTAAACAACAACAACAAAAATAAACGACTTCATAAATGCTACAGCTTAATTGAATTGGATGAAATTGAAAACACTACTAAACCAGTTGAAATAATTAAAAATAAGGGGTGATCATTAAATATTCCATGAATGGGGTTTTAAAAAAATTAGATAAATCCTTTTAAAAATAATGATTTGATAATAATTTCAAAAATATATTTTGGAATGTAATTTTATGAATGACTATTTGAAATTTCATACATGAAATGTACCATATCACATGTAAAAAATACCTATGATTAAAAAATAATTGAACATAGACTTTTTCTGAAAATAATATTCAAGATTATAAAAACAAAACACTATTCTAAGGACAAATGGAATGATTAAGGCTATATTAGGCAGACATATTAGTGAATGATGGGTTCACTCCCCAATAACCTTCCATATTTAAAATGTTCAAGTGTCATATTTTCTGAAAAAAATTTATGCTTATTTTAAATATATATATTCTTTCATGGGAGGTTTTAATTTTTAAAACACTAAAAACATTAATTCAACATGAAATTTTTTATAAATATAACCCTTCATAGAAATTCACTTTTTAGACATGAAACACCCAAATTTCATGACATATAAACTTTACAGATAGATGGACAATTAATTTTAACTTATGTACTTAATCATTTCTTCCGTAGACCCATAAATATCTATTCAAAATATAGTTTTGACAAATGTAGAATTTATTCAATGCTTAAACATTTATGTACACAGATATTTATACGTATGCATATATTAATGTATGAAGTTTAATGAGGAATGATCTATGTATGACCAAAATAATGACATCTGAATGACATGTATATGAAATTATAGAATTATGAAATTCATAATTTTTTAGTTCCACATAGAATAATATTTTGTTACCCCTAATTAAATTATTTATGAATAGTAATAATCTTTTAAGAATAAATATTAAATGACAACTCTTGAAACATGGAAATAATAATTGATGTATAATCAAGAAATTTAGTATTATGTGTGCATATATATATATATATAATTAATTGAAAACATTAGAAAACAGATTCTTACGAGTATAAAAAATTAATACAAAAGTATATTTATATTGAGAATACATGTATTTATAAATCATAAATTAAAATATAATTTTATAATTCATATTTTTATGAATAATTGAGTTTCTGAGACCTATATATAATAAATTCACCTTGAAATAAATAGATTTGAACATAAAATAAATAAATCATAATCATGTAATAAAAATAATATTTTTGAAATACTTTGTTAAAAATGCACAAACCCCATAATATAAATAAATAATTAATAAAAGTGACACCATTAGAAATAAGTTTGATCATAAATATTAATCCTCTACACAAAAACGTTTTAGAACACTTTTTGGGCATTAAAACACTAATATTTACGATCATAAATGATTAACTAAAAATAATTAATTACAGCACATGGCTTACACAATTGTATAAAATCCCATAAAAATCATAAAATAATTTTTCTTACACACTTAAAAAAATAAAATTTCAGATAAATAAATGTATAAAATGAAATAATTTTCCCTTACAAAACAAGTTTGGACATAAAATCATAATTTAAAAAACATTTTCACCCTTACACAAAATGCAGTAAAATAAGTGCAGAAGATCTCATGTTGTTTCAGATACCATTTCATGACTACTGATTGTTTATTTACTTATTGGATTATGGTATTTATAGATAATTTAAGAATATATAGATCTATTTATTAATTGCTTCCTTTGAAAGATGAGGAGGTGAAACCCCCCAATAAAATAGACAGTAAATAAAATAAATCTGTTGATTGATTTCTGAATCTTGTGGTGCAAGCTCAAAGTACAGTCATAGATAACCAACAAACACATTTACAAAATCATTGAAAAGACAATAATAATTGAAATAAAAAATATAATATTATTATAATAGGGACATTCAAACCTATATTGGTAGATCAAAAAAACATATAAGTTTTTCGATTAACCAAGATCAACAATGCAAAGACTTTCTGACACCTAAAAAGTATTTTCGTCTTCTACCATGGATCTAGAAAATGCCGAATAAGTAGACAATGACAATGAACATACCATACATGTAGTGAAAACGATCCAGCTCTATTTCCACCTTCATGAATGAACCCTAGACCGCACCTGAACCCTTCAGCGATGCTTGCATGAACTCCTCCACCAAAAACCAAATGCCCTTATCTTTATTCAAACCTTCTTCATGACCAAATCATGATTGAGGGTTATTTTCTGTGCTTGAAACTTCTTTGTGCTTCTTGACCAGCTTGACTACACTGATGCTGAGGATACCTTCAACTCCCAAAGTAGAATTCCCTAAAACAAGACCCCGCATTAACCATGATTTTATTATTATTATTATTATTATTATTATTATTATTTTATTTAGCTAATTTCATTTATACCTTTATTTATATAAATATTATCATAATATGAATAAAATTAATAGTTTCAAATGGACATTAAAATAATAATAATTTCTTACTTAAAAAACAAAAAAAAATTATTATAATAAATATTTATTATTTTTATTCATTTGAAATATTAAATAATTATTTCAAATAAATTCTGAAAATAGTTACTTTCAAATATTCTTTTTAATGAGAGAAAATAAATTTGAATATCGTAAATAAAAATTATAACTAATTTAATGTATTATAATTATGTTTTAACAAAATTAATAAAAACACTTAATTTCAAATAATATTTTCTATGAACTTTTACATGAAAATATTATTAGTATGTAAAAATTAAAAATAAATTCATTTATCAATATATTTATATAATAAACTAGGTTTGGAAATTCATGGAGGTTATAATAAATCTATGTATAGGGAGATATAATGAATCTTTTTTTAATGATTAGATTGTGTTTTTCCTAGAAACAAATCTATACATAGAAACTATCAAGTGGATGTGGTTGTGGAATAGATATTTAAAGGGGAAGAAACACTAAAAGGGGTGGATTGTGAATTAAATCATAGGTCATTGGTTCATGATCCGTAGACCTAAGAAATCACACCATTCTACAAACTCCTAGGGAATCTACTTGGGTTAACTCACATTATCATAAGTAAGGACTATAATGAATGAGATGTTATAAACTATAGAATCCAATTATATTGCATTGTGAAACGGGATAAACCCAAAGTATCATGGGTTATTAAGTATATGGATTTTAATATTATTAACATAATAGATACCATATTTTTTGTATAATTTGACGTGTGTTTAAATTGATTAAGGATATATTGGGAGAAATTTATTGAAATAAAACCCTTTTGTTTAGTCTGTGTTTTAGTTGAAAGGTTATTTCAGGAATAATGTTTTTATGTTTGTGTATATAATTTCAAAGCTATTGATAAACACTATGTTTATTATAATCTATGAAGTCAACAAGATTAATTGCGAGAAATGTGTTATCATATTTTTGAAAAAATGTTTTATAATTTATTTAAACATGGGATTAAAATTTAATTTGGTTACTAAGTGATTAATGATGTTTTTTAAAAGTAAAATATATTGGGAAAATTATATGATTAAGGTATATATAATTTTATAAATGAATATTGAAATAATTTACAGAAGAATCTATTTTTTTACATTGGATTTTTGGTGATTTGGGTTAATATTAGAAATGAATACCATGTTTTCTGTGAATATATAATCATTTTATTTATTTATTTCAAATATGATATTATGGGATACTTTTTTTTTGGGATAAAAGATAACGTTGATCCTATAAAAACATGTGATTTTATATTTTGGAGTTTTTGAGTTTTGATTTCTTTAATCATATTTTGGAGTTGTCATGATATTACATATTTATAGAATAGGTTTAGTTGATCTTAGGTTTTTATTATTGATTTTTTAGAAATTAATTTATTATTTCATCGTGTTAAATTTTATATGTATTTGATAACTTGTAATATCCATTTTGGTATGAGAAAATATCTATAGACAAAAGTAATGAATTTTCATTATTTTCAATATTTTATGATAAACTAAAAGTTAATTTTAATGCTTCAAGAAAGAATTATTCCTCTTGAATGTTCATTCCATGGAGTAATAAATGTGATAAAGGTGAGAATTTATCAAAACACAACCAAATGAGGAAATGTTTCCCATGAATGTTAATGAATTCAAGTATATATTGTTTTCATGTGTTCTCAATATTGTTAATAATGTTTTCTATCAAATCTAGGAAAATGATCATGAAATTATTATGCTATCATTTTACCATCAATTTTTATGAATTCATTTTATTGAATATACATTACTTATTTTTTGTTTTGTGCTTATTAAATTTATTTGGATAATATTACCTATCATTATATGTTATTCATGAAATTCCTTTTCTTTTAAAATACATACATATTTTCACTTCACATTAATTTTCTCTTTATCTGTGAACATCATTATTTTTTATTTCTGATAACCTTTAAATTCTCCACATACATTATTCAAAGGAACTGTTACGATCCCATTATAAAATATGGGTATTCAGTAAAATTGTTTTAAAATAATGAACCTTTGATTATAGAGACAATAAATTTAAAAGGAGAAATTTACAAAATGTGGGGGAGTATAGAAAATTGAAAATGTATTTGAAAATACAATTATAATTTATAACATTCTTAAAACACAATATCGTTCTTCAAGTGAACTATGATATGTTATATTATTATTATTATTTAAATGTGGACAGTAAAACGCTAATGTTAAATTGGTAGTATTATTAGGAATAATAAATTTTTTAAATAAATTTTTAAATTTTTTCAAGAACGATTTTTTTATTATTCTATAATAAATATGAACTCAATTTTAGATAAAGTCACCTTATGCTTCAAATATATATTATGTAATAAAAAATTATTTCATTATTTATGTATAAATTATAATTATTTTTTACTACTTTTATATATTTTATTTGAGATAATGAATATAATTTTATAAATAATCATGTAAAAATTAGTTTAAAGTGAAATATCGTCATTTTTTATAAAAATATTTATTTTTCAGCAAATGGTGAAAAATTCAATTTTTTGTAACAATGTCATATCATTTTTTATATAAATAAATTTAAAATTACAATTATATTTTTAATGTTTTTTAATATAATATAAGATTCATTTTATTAAAAATATATAAAAAATTTCTTAAGAATAAACATTATTCTTGATTTTTATATTTGTATATTTTAAAGCATAAAATGATAATTTCAGGATACATTTTTAATTGTGTTTTATAAATTTATATTTAACAAATTCATCCTATTATATAAATTTAATCATGAAAATTGGATTAAATATTTTAAATTTGGAGGTTTAGATTTGCTAAATAGTTTCTTTTAGTTTATTTATTAACAATAGTAATTATGGTAATTATTTATCACATTGATAAGGGTAAAAAATGTAAAATGGGGTTAAAATAATGACATAATGCCTAAAAAATCAGAAAAAAACATTCTTATATAATATTGTATGATTGGGGTTCAACCAAATTCATCCAATAAAAAAAATATGGTAACTTAGTTCCCCTTTCAATTGATTAAACATTTATATTATTTTAGAATAGGGATAAATGAAAAATGTCACCTTCTTGAATTTAATTTTTATTATATTTTTTTTAATAAGGATAGAAAGATGTTATGTAAGAATATAAATATTTTTTTTGAACATAAATAAATTATTTCTATGACAGTAAATAATTATTAGTATTTGTTGGTTATATATTTACATTAAATTCATACACTACATTGATACTATTGTTGTGTATATTCTATAAAAATCATTATAAATGATTTTAAAACAATAAAATTAATATTGTTCAGGAATAATTGTTTTTTTCAAAAATTTAAAATGTAATATTATTTTATAATTTTTTTAAATGTGTTTAAATTTAATTCAATTATTTTCATGATTTCATGGAAGTCAAAATAAATGAATACACCCAAAAATAACAATAATGATATTTCATGGTAAAAATTATTTAATTAAGTGATATAGAAAATTAAAATATTAAAATAGGAAAATTTGGATTTTAATGGTTTATTATTTCACCCATGGACTATTTTTGACCCATTATTCACCTTATATGTAAATGTATAACCCTAAGAAAATGAACAATGTTTAACATGCTGATGGTTAAAAAGGGTTAATGAGGGGATGCAACCAAAATATAAGGATTAAAATTCAAAAATACACATGTTTATTTTTTTGGTCGAAGTTATATCTAATTTATCATATAATATATTATAAATAATGGCCAATTTTTCCACCTAACATGAATATGATATATAAGTATTTAAATATTCAAATTAGTTTATGGTTTATCATTTCCATCACTTATAAAAGGGAACCTTCTCTTATTCGTTATTCAAATATTTTTAGCACTATATCCTGGAAACAATATTCCATTATATCTTCCAAGAATCATTCCCTATATATAATATATTCTGTTATTTTATTAGACCATCCTATGAATGATCAAAGTGTAACCCAGAAGAGGTCTATCAAAGAAGTAGTCATCATCTTACATGATTGTTTAAATTTTTATTTTTTATAATTTTGATGAAAATATTGGGTTAATAATAAGAATAAGAATATTGAATCATATATATATTGTTATTTCATTATTGTTAGAGTACATTCATTTTTGAACTCATTTCCATCTTGGGGAAAATGAATATATCACCCATGCATATGTGTGAGCTACCGCCTCAGCATAACGATATGATTTAATTTTGATCTTAATAATTCATGGATTGTTATTATGATCTATTTAATGTTCAAATATGGAATTTAAGAAAATAAAATTATTTTTTAAATGAAATTTCTTATATAAATTCTTACATTATCATCTGTTAAAAAATGATATTGTCTCTAGGGAGTACATGTGTACTGCCGACTCTAGGAAGTGATGTACTTAATTTTTATTTCCTATTTAAATTGGTTGTAATAACGACTGATTTAATTTATATATATATTCTTTATGATAAAATAATTATCATAGAAAGGTAATTATTATTTACCCTTTTTTTCAGTCCATCAAAATGTATAAACCGCACGTAGAAGTATGTATAAATTACCCTCTCTATGAAGTGAAGTAATAAACATTCCATCACCACTATACACGAGTAGCTAAAAAAATTAATATATTGATTAAATTTGATAATAATTAAATGATTAAATTTATATAGATGATGTAAAATTTATCACATTATAAGGATTGGAATCATAGAAGCGACTCATGTATGTAAAATGAAATAGTTCCAACAAGAAATATTCATTTTAATAAAGAATTGTTATCTATCGAGTGAGAGAATGTTATAAGTAAATTATATATGGAATTATATGTATTAATATGATTATATAATATATTTCATTAAAAATTTATTTATTATATTGGGGGGTTTATTCTATACAAAATATGATAAGACAAAAGGTAAGGGTTTCTCGTATTAGTTTTAATTCTATGATACATATTCAATATTCACAACTTGTTTATTTTTAGTAGTGTGTATACTTCCTATTAATGTTTTTTATAATTATTATAATAAAATTTTTGGGAACTTGAAATCCATTTCAGGTCAATTATTTAATGTGTTTTTATTCAAATAGTACCAATTTTGTAAGGATTTTTGTTACATTATCATTTATTTTCAATATTGTGTAGTTAAATTTACATTGCGGGAAATTCCAAATATATTTTCATTTAAGAACTATATATTTGATTCATCTTGTTTTAATAAAATTATTTTTATATATTAATATAATTTTAACTACTTTTAAGATAAAATAATAGATAATGTTCTTAAAGAAATGTACACTTTATTTAATCTTTACTCTATGATTTTTTTCTTCTATGTTCCGAATTTTCAAAATTTCCTTACTAAAGTTTTTAACTGTATTAAAAAATATTTTTAAAATATTTATTTTCAAATCCTTTTACATTATTTAAAATGTATGAAAATTATAATTTTTAATTAAATATTTTTCAATTAATTTGATTTTAACTTTTTACAAAAGTTTGAAAAGAATATCTTCATTTAACAAATACTGTTTGTACATATATTCTTGTAATCATTTAAATTTTATTATTTGAATATTCCTTTATAATTTTACATGTTTCTTCTCAAAGAAACAATTTTTTCCGTATAATTATTGTTTTTTTAGTTTTAAATAATTGAATTATAATTTTAGAGGTTATTTTCTTCATGAAATATAACATTAATATTTAAAAGTAATATATTATATTCGATAACATCCTTTAATTAACTTGTTATTTACATGGTATATATTGTAATGATACGTCCTTTATTATTTATATAGATGATTTATGATGATATGAGGTTTACAATTCCTATTCAATTTCCATTGTTTATTCTATAAAGATATTATAAATGTTTTATGTTATTTGACACACATATCTATATTTATAATTACATAATGGGTGGTTATGTTATTAGCCACGAATATGTGGTTATATTATAAACTAAGTGTTATTTTATCCATTAAAACACATGATAGAGTGTTTATGTTATAAAAAAAATCATGTTCGTTTATTATAGACCTAAAATTCATTGGGTAAATAATGATATATCATGCGATAATAAGGACTAGAATGGGTGGTAAATGTTATTCAGTAAGGAACTATGTGAAATGACCCAAAAGTTTAATCAATAGAATTTACATTCTTATATGAACATTTCTTACATCGAAATGTTTTATAATATTTAGAATATTAAAAACCTAATCATAACTTTTAAAATTTTATAACTTTTTAAAGTAGTTTTGGTACTAATAATTGAAAATATTACAAAGAGATGTAACACATATTAATATATTAATATATTATCAAAAGTTTGATCTGCTTGATCCACCAGAATTACTACAATGATGATAAAAATATTTATTAATAAAAAAATATTAATAATATGATGTTTATATTGATAATGAAAATATTTATTTCCTTAAGTGGAAAAACAACATAATGAAAAATAAACAAAATATTAAGTATTTTTTTAATATAGGGAACCTATATGACCATTACAAATGTAATCGTTTGAATAGTAATCTGGAATTTGGAATAATGATTTGGCTATTTGAATAAAAATATGATGATTATAAATATTTAACCAATTATTTTAATAGTGTCCTTACATTTTTTAGTGTAAAATATTATTCAAGTATGTTATAAAATTAATATATGACATATTTAATCATTATACAAGTGAATATTTTAATTAAAATTTAAAAATGTCATATTTCAAAAGAAAATAGTTGCAATTATTGTATATAAAGTTTAGAAGATTATTAGGTTGATTTATGGGATTTTTTCTACTATAGTTGATTTTTTGGGGAATAGTGAAATATGGAAAAATATGGAATTTACCATTATAATGTAAATACCAGAATTTATTAGTCATGTATTATGTAATAACCTATTATTTCAAACTCACATGCACCGTTTATTATGTATATTTATAATATTAATTGATTTAGATAGTCTTTATCTAATGTAATAAAGAAATGAATAAAATATTTTTAAAACATATCTCACTTAACATTTTTTTGAAAAAGGCATATAACATTAAGGACAAAGATCAGCATAAGTACATGTTCAAAGCAAAGAAGGGAAATTGTCCAACCAGAACTGGTTAGTATCAAAAGGGCCTGAGGGCGCAAGTTGATGGGCCGCATTGTTTCCGTCCCTTTTGGTGAAGAGAAGGTACAAAAGGAGAAGCATTGGTGAAGTGAGAGAATTCTCTTGATGATGATGCCAAAAGAATGGATTCCACTGTCATTGTGATTGATAGCATTGATCATGGTAAGACAGTCAGACTCAGTGATGATATCAGCCATCCACATTCTAAAGCGAGCATCAAACCAGCAAGGATGGCCATGGCTTCAGAAACCACTGGTTCCCAGAATGCTTGATGTGGTTAAAATTTAGCAACAAGGATATGCCCCAGATGATTTTGGGCAAGGAGGCCGAGGTCAATAAGCCCATCCTTTGGAAGAGACGCATCCACATTATTCTTGAGGATCCCTTTCACTGGGGGATTCCAATGAGCGGGATGGGAGGGAAAACCACCCAGAAAATAATTTATGTTGTGGCCTTTCCAACCCTCAGTCTAAGAAGTGGCCCGATCAATCTAGAATTTGGGGGTTCTGTGATCTTGATGAAAAACAGAATCATTACGCCAGACCCAAATAATCCAATCCAAAGTGAAAAGTGACCCAACATCTACCGAAGAGATAGAGGAGCACCAACGCGTCAGCAATTGGGAAGGTCAGAGGCCAATGCCAACGTAGAAACTGAAACTGGGCCCCATTGATTCCAAATTTCCTTCTCTCTCGGGTAGTAAAAGATAGCTTGCAGAGGAGTTTCTGGAGTGTTCAGGTAGAATGGGAAAAAACGGTACTGGCCATATGTCGGTAAACGAGAAGGCTCATTGTTGGGAGAGTTCCCGTGCAAACCATCCACCAAAATTGATGAATTTTTGGGGGGACATTGTGCTTCCAAATCGATTTCCATGGTCCCTCATCCCAACCGTATGAATGGATTCCAAGAGCAAGTATGTAGCTGGATCTCACCGTGTAGTCACCTGAGATGTCATTGATCCAGAAGAGATGGTAAGGGCCTACGTTTGGTACCCGAGGAATGCTAAGGATAATTCTTTGATCTCTTTCGCTAAACCAATCAAGGATCTTTTCCAAACACCACCCTATCCCTGGTCGGAAAGAAGGAAGCTGACAGTGGCGTATTCAAGACCTGGTTTGGTGGGGGATATAGCCCGTATACCCTATTTATCAATGAGCTAGGGATCAGTCCAAGTTTTGACAGATGATCCCATCCCAATCCTCCAGCCCAGTCCATTATCCTGGAGTTTTTTAGCCCCCAAATTATTCTCTAGAGGAAGCTAGGATGGGGACCAAAAGAGGAAGCAGGAAAGTCCGTGTGGGGAAAGTAGTTAGCTTGAAGAACTCACGTACATAGAGATAATGGACGGTTAATGATGCACTATCCCTGCATGGACAAAGGCACATCGTTGTAGAGAGGAAGATTCTAAAACCCCATCCCACCCTATGATTTGGGTTTTCAGAGTTTCTCCTGGGCCATTTAGTGGGGTTGGTTCCTTCCATCGTTCTTCCCCCACTAGAAATTGGCAGTACATGTGTGGATCTGGTCGAAGATGGCTGCCGGGAGCTTAAAAAGGGACATAAAGTAGCTGGGGAGAGATTGAATGACAGCTTCGATGAGGGTCTCTTTGCCAACATTAGAAATTCTTTTTGGGGTCCAGCCTAGAATTTTGGCCTCAATCCTGTCCACAAGGGTTGCGATGATTTCTTTTTTGGACCGGCCAGTCACCAAGGGGATCATGATATTCTTCTGATGTTTATCAACCATAAGGAAGCCAGCTTATGTGCAAAGTTCATCCCTCTTAGAAAGTGTCACCCCTGCACTAAAGGATATTTCTGATTTACCATGATTGATTGTTTGGCCAGACACCCTCTCATACTGATGAATCACTTGGAAGATCACCCAACATTCATTAATTGTTGCTCTGTAAAAAAGGAGGCAGTCATCAGCAAAGAAGAGTTGCGTCATTGGAGGGCTAGCTCGGAAGACATTTTCCCCATGAATAGACTTAGAATATATAGCCCTAGAAATAAGATTAGAAAACACGTCAGCAACCAGTATGAAGAGAAAAGGGGGGAGAGGGTCTCCAGGGCGAAGGCCTCAGGATGGGGAAAATTCTTTTCTAAGCTCCCCATTGACCTTGATTTTGAAAGAGATGGTTGAGACACAGTTCATGACGATATCTGTCCATTTAGCGCAAAAACCCGTTTTCTGCATGACAACTCATAAGATGTGCCATTCAACTCTATCGTAGGCCTTGGTCATATCCAATTTCCAGGCCATGGTTCCTCTTTTCGCAGTGGAGCATGATTTCATAGAATGTAACACTTCATGGGCCACAATCACATTATCAGTGATCAGTCTCTTGGCCATGAAGGCGCTCTGATTTTCAAAGATAATATCTGGTAGCCAAAGTCCCAGCCGATTGACAAGGATATTTTAGAAGATCTTGTAAGGGACATTGCAAAGGCTAATAGGTCAAAAGTAAGGGATCGCCAGAGGTTTCTTGATTTCGGGGATGAGGATGAGGATAGTTTCATTGATGGTCGTAATGTTGGTATTACCAGCCCAGATATTTTTAATCATATTACATATGTCAGAACCGATTATGTGCAAGTATTTCTTAAAAAATAGGGTGTGGAACCCATCCTGTCCCGGAGCCTTAGTGGGATGAAGATGTTTAAGAGCCAGGAATATCTCGTCATCTGTCACATATTTGGTGAGATTCCTATTAATCTCTTCAGTGATCACAGGTCTGATGCATTCTTCCACCTCAGCTGACATGAAAGGGGTTCTTGCAAAGAATATATTCTGGAAAAATCCAGTCAAGGCCTCATGGATACCATTGGTTTCAGAAACGTTGCTTCCATAGGGTTGTGATATGCAAGTAATAGAGTTTTTCTGATGTCTAGCTGATGCTTTCTAGTGAAAATATCGGGTGTTAGCATACCCTTCTTTAATATGGTTTTCCCGCACATGCATAGCCCAGAATCATTCCTTGATACATATGGTCGTGTCCATCTCTCTTTGAGTGGCTCCAATCTTAAATAGATTGCAATTGGATGTGAGTTGTTTGAGGATATTGTTCAGTCTCTTTTCAAGGACGCCACATTGTCAGTCGGGGTGTCAGAATTTCTTATTTCTCCAAGACCTCAGATTGGATGAGATGTTGGAGGTTGGGGCAAACATCCTCGTGAGTACTTTTCCAGCTTGACCAGATCACCTCTTCGCATTCCTGATCTTTTGACAAGAAGCTCTAAAATATGAATGGTCTGTTGAACTGTCTATTTCGTTCACCCTGTGTACAGTCAATGAGAATTGGACATTGGTCCGAGCAGTTGAGGGACATGTAGTCAATATGAAACATGCTAAACATATTAATCCAATCGGTAGAGCCCAGAAATCTATCATGATGCTTAGCGATGAGGGTGCCTTCTGTATTGTCGCGGAACCATGTAAACGGATTACCAGAGTACCCAAGATCGACCAAGTCTGCCCTAGAGACTGCATCCTTGAACTATGACATCGAAGATGAAGGTAGGATGGTTCTGCCCCTCTTTTCCTTATGGAACATAATCTAATTGAATTATACTTCGAACAGAATGTGGCTCGGTAAGTCATATCATAGATTTCATAGAAGATCCCAATACTTCACCTTATCCTTTTGGGATGGCCAGCCATAGAAACCCACAAAAGTCCAGGGTGTGTGAGAGTCTGTTTGAATAGTCACTGTCACATGGTCAGAGGAAAAGGACAAAATTTTTACGTTGATATTGTCCTTCTAATGGGATAGAGTCCTCCAGAATGGCCTTGTCTAGGCACCGGAATGAAGCCTTGAAAATCACACTTCAGAGCAATACCATTGGTGTCCTTGTTTTCCAGTATGGTTTCGGATTGTAAAACCATATCGGGGCGACTTTGAGTGCAATTGCGTTGAAGCATGTGAACCATCTGAGGGTTGCCAAGCCCTCGACAGTTCCAACATAAGGCAATCATTGCTCTAGGTGGGGCTGGGTCTCACCCGCCGCAGCCTTTGGTTCCTCTGAACTTGCTTCTCCATTTTTCATTTTTCCTCTTTGGGTGATGTTCCTTCCCGATTGACATGTTTCATTTTGTGTTTTCCTAACCCCGAGTTTAGGGTCTTCCACGTACCAATCACTCTCTCCTCGTTGCACCCTTTTCCATGTGCGATGGCTGGTTGGGCCCAGTACTGGAGATCTTGACATTCCAAGGTCCTCCATTGTAAGAATACCTGCTGCGATCAAATGTGGGTTAGGATCTGGATCTGGTGGTTCGACTTGCATCCGCATTGGCTTTGAGCAATGTGACGGTGATTCTTGTTGCATCATAACCAATTTTTCCGAAGTTGGAGTATTTTCCTTCAGGGGTTTGGGATGAGCTCCATATTCTCTCTGAGTGCCATATTCTCTATGAGTGGGAGGGGCAGCATTTGGAAAATTTGTTGGTCCAAGAATTAAGGCTTTTTTAGGAATGGGTTTTGTTGGATTGGAATGTTCCAACCTGAGACGGTCACAGTCCTTTTGTTTTCCCGTCTCATTAATGAAAGCAAGTTTATTAATTTGGCACGGAGCCAAGGGCCATAATGGATGGTAATGATACCCGCACCAGTCATAGATTTAGTGGTGCATGTTCTTTCCAGATGGCTAAGGCGACAATAGTAGAAGAAGAAGATTGGGTGTTTCTCGAACTTGAATGATATCCAAGTGTTGGTATCTTGAATCTTTAGGAACATTACCCTCATTAGTAGCTCAAACACATCAATCTCCGCCTTGATCCGAACCTTAGGGGCCCATTGTATTGGGTTGGAACTGTCCCAATCAATAAAGTAACCTAAACTGTCCCCAATTCCCCTCATAGTACATTCTATTATTGCATGGAAGGGGATTCCTTTAATTCGTATCCAGAAGGGGGAACGGGTTAAATTCACTCGCTGGAAATCGTCACCCCCTTTGAAATATATGTAATTATATACCTACCCTTTTCCTTAGAATTCATGGTATCACTAAAGACTTTTCCAATGATCCTTATGTTGTATATCTGTAGTCACAATATTCATCACTATAGATAGTCTTTATCCAATATAATAATGAAATAAATATATCATTTTAAAAACATATCTCCCCTTACAAATACTTATTTTCACCACCCATTCCCCTATCACATTCTATGACATTGATTTTACCCAAAATCTAAAAAAATAACTACTCATATATCTAATATGTTTTATTCAATTCATGTTATCAATAAATACCATTCAAATTATCCTTATGTTGTATCTAAATAGGAAACCACCATAGGGAGAGGTAGACTCACAACTAAATTTATTTTTACTTCTATTACTCTTATACTACCCCATATGTTATCCAAACACATAGGTATTGTAACATAAGTATCCTAAACCTTTTGACATGTTATAATTATGGAATAATATCCACATTCTAAAATTACATTTTTTTTCTAAATAGCGAATGTTGTTCCTAATATGGCTTGTTCATGACATCCATAAACAAGGTTCATAATATTTCTCCACCATCTTCATAGATGGTTTTGAAAAAATTATTATTGTAAAATGTGATGATAATATATGTTATAAATTAGATTATTTTTCTGTAATTTATCAATAAACATTTTTTAAAAGAAAACAAATACAATTATTGATATCAGGTAGAACTACCCAAATAAATTAACCATAGAAGATTATTATTTTTACTAACGAATCATCTATATTTGGAAGAACAAATATGTATATTTGGAAAACTTTTAATTTCATTAAATAAAAAAACATAATTTGATTTAACTTCTATATTAAAAGTCCCATTTTATAAGAAAGACAATAATTACCTACAAGTGATCCTACTCTGGATCCATGAAAAAAAACACCCTTTAAATAGTGAAATTAAACACTATATTTTAAGGATATGGTTGTAAATGATCATAATATATATTGAATAATATATATATTGGTTTCAAAATTATGTTATTTATGAATATAATTTTATTATTTAGGATGTAAATTTCATGTCAATAACGATTATTATACATAATTTATGGGTTCTCTATGAACGCATATATTTATTTACATTCTGACCTTTATCTATATAAGTCCATTTTTTATTGATGTTATGTAATTATTTTTTATTCAATATATATGCATCACATATATATCTAATACATTATCTCTTCCATTTATGGTGTGAGATAATTCATATGTTCTTTTCGCAATTGTCTTCATTAAAACTAGATTCAAGTAAGGACGAATTTTCTCCCTTAATCATTTTATGTAACATAATTTAATGTTATTTATTCTAACACATGATTTCATTAAATAATGGATTTTTTTAGGGAAAACAATTCTAGTTTATCCCTCATTTATAATTAAAATTTTATATTATTTCTTTCTTCAAAATCCATTAACCAATTATTTAAAACATCATTTTAATTGTTGTTTCAACTCCCAATTCTCAACCCTTTATCATGAATTTTCATTCAAATTAAATCCTTATTTAAGAACAATGATTATTTTAACATCCAAAATATTAAATTCATTATTCACAATTTAATATATATTTAATCTATTTTTATTGTGATATGAGGAATTATTATTCAAAACATTCATTTTCCTGGATAATTCTTATGCCATCCATTATGTTTGATTTCTATTTTTTTCACATTATTTTTTAAATATCAAGATGGGTTCTCTTAGATTGTGCTCTAATGTATTAGGATGGATTTATTTCTCATGGAATTCTATGTATGTGACTAGTCAACAAACATAATCCATGATGGGACTCTATCCACCATGACATGATATTTTGTAAGTTTGGCTTGAGTTATGTTTATGCCTTGTTTTATATTTATTCAACATTAAACTACTGGAATAATATTATGATTACATTTTCATTATATTATTATTCAATACGATAATTCAATATATGTATTATTTATCATATCATATTATACCACTTGATTCATATTTTTATCCATCGTTTCAAGCTTGTTTAATTACATATATTTTTAGCTCACAAATTTTTTTACTGTTCACTAGGTTATCATATATTGTTAAATGATCTAGAAGGAAATTCTGACCTCAATTTAGAGAATTAAATAAATATGATTTATTATAGTTACATCTTGATAATTGATTTACCCAATGTTTCAGAGACACTAGGCCTCTTGATCTTTCGATTTTATTTATTTGATATTCTTGTTAAAAATTTTGTAATTATATGGGTAAAAGTTTTGGGTATCTGTTATTGGTATCAAAAAAGGCTTCTTTATTTATTATGTTTTGTACTAGAATGCATTAGTGTAAAATCTAGGGGTTAAACTCAATATATTTGAATAGCCAGAAATTTTGTTTAATTATAGTGTGAGTGGTTTCCAGCAAATTATATCCTTATCTTGAAATTATATGTGGATGTGGTTTGGGAAATAATATACCAAGTGGAATATCATAAAAAATATAACTTCATATTAATATTAAATAAACCTCATTTAGGATAAAGATCCTTGTATTCACACCTAGTTTGATCATCCTATGGGATATAGTTTTAAAAAATTACAAGCTCATTATAATTCATTATAATGGAATTGAATATATTGTTTGGTTAAAAAATATAACAGAATAAATTATAATCGATAACCTAAATTGAAACATAGAGACAGAAATGCCATGATATATATTTCAATTACATGTCATTCATTATAATTTCATAGTTTCCTTAATATTTTCTTATCAATTTTCGTGCTCTCATTCCTACTTTTATGTAAGTTTACATAATGGAGGGAAATATGAGAAAATTTGAAAAATCCAATTTTATAAGAAATGTGATGATTTAACTATGTAATTCAAAACCTTATGGGTCTAAGAGATAATAGATTCATGGAAGTACTAGATAAACTAACTCATGTTATGAATAAAAACATCAATCATCTAGAATATACCCCTTCTTATACAAATGTTAATCATGTGGAAGAGTCCTTTATAATATAAAGTAATCTTACCTTTACTGTATCTATTGATCCCTTTACCATGTAAAAATTTATTAGATCTATTCAGAATATATTATATATCATCTAGTCCTAAAAAAATTTATGGGATTTCTTCACTGGTTGGAGGAAGGGGATCAATGGTGGACACTGATAAATATCACAGAGCCTTAGGAGGAAAACGCTTTCACTGAATGGTAAGGATTCACGAAAATAGTTTTCCATAGATATTTTACACAAATAGTCGATCTTAAAATGGATAATAAATTACTTTAACTAATGGAAAGATAAATATGAGTCTATAAGTAAATATGTAGAAAAAATTTCAAGGATTACATGATATGCCTCTAGATTTAGTATCGACACTGAATGTAAGGTTGCTTGCTTATTTATATGATTAGTGTTTACTATATAAAAAAATGGAGATTCATGTCTATAATAACTATGAATAAATTCTCTATTCATCGCTAATTTTTGAGATGGAGAATGGGGACTCTAAGTAGTCTTATGGGTAATGAAGGAAAAGCATAAAATGTATATTAATTTTGTAAGATAAATGGATAAATCCCTTAGGGGAATGAAAAACCAAATTCCAATGAGTCAAATATGTGCGAAGAAGAATACTAAAAATAATATCAAGGGAACTATGCTATACATCAAATTTTAGAAATATTGGTGTCAAACTAATCAATGTAGAAGAGGGGTGAAAATGAAAAAAATTCAATGGAATAAATGTTTTTTTAATAAAAAATCATCTCATTTACTAGTGTTTCATCTTCAAGGTACATGATCATTATATAATCCAATTACCTCATCCATTGTTTTTCCATGATAATCATTAATAATAGCCTACAATGAATAGATATCATGAAAATCAATATGTTATCACTACTATTGAGGTGGTTCCCAAAAATATCATCAGTAAAAATATTGTTTTTATTCATTAAAGAATATGTGGCCTTCAATTTTATTTTCTTTAAACAAATTCTTTCATATCATTCTAGTTTTGTAAAAAATTTTGATACACCACCTCAAAAAATTTGATTTTTGATATCTCTGAGAGTAGAAAATGGGAAAATTATTAAATCACCTATTTGTAAATCAACCCTTGTAATGTTTTGTGCAAATAAATTCAATTTTATTTCATAAATACAATATTTTAATTCAATCCAATTTTATGAATGTATTTTATGTCCTTATGAAAAAACAACATCAAATATTAAATGGGATATATCACTCTTCACTTATGGATTCATCCTCAAATTTTTAACACTTATAAGGAGGTGGATGATGCTCCATTGGAATAATTTTTTAATCATGTATATTATTTAAAAATGGGAAACAATATAAAACTAAAATGATTGAGAAAAAAAAGATATTGAATCATGATGATATGACCATTTTGTGGGACTACACATATGTATTACAAGAAGAGTTTCCATGTCTCTTTCCTTATTGAGAGGTTGAGTAATCAATTGATCTTATTGATGGATCTCAGAAGATATCCAAGACTCCCTATAAAATGGTGACCATTGTCTTTGAGGAACTAAATAAGTATTTATAAAAAATATGATAAAGGGTATTATATGCAAGAGTGCTTCACCATGGTATGCTGGTCCTTTTCATCTAGAAGAAGGATGGGTCAATGGTCTTTTCAATTGATTAAAGTTAACTCAACAAAACCATGATAGTAAAGAAGTATCCCATTCCAAAAATTGATGATTTGTTCTATAAAATAAATGTATTACTATATTTCTCTATGGTAGTCCTTTTCTTGGGATATTATCCTCTAATGGACAGGAAGGAGAATATTACCATGTCTACCTCTGGAGAAAGGTATATATTCTATTAGTTCGTATTAATTCCCTCCCTACTAACTTATTAATTACAAATATTAATGGACATCACTAATAATGTTATTATTCTTTGTCTCGATAAATATTTGTCAGTATTTATAAATGATATGATGATAATATCTGATATCAAGGAGGTGTATGAGGAGAATTTTGATACCGTGAAAAAGAATTTATCATAGGTTATATTTTAAGAAATTTATAATAAATATGAGTTAATGATAAAGTATTTATCATTCATGGGGTATGTTTTCTCTAAGAAAGGAATATCTGTCGGTTTGTTTCCAATAAATTCATCTAAAGAGTTGTCTAGGACATCATTTTTAACAAATAACATTAGTTTCATTAGAGTAGATAATTATTATCAATGGTTTTTGATAATGTTATCAATATTTTCAAACAACCAAACCAAACAAACTCAGAAGGGGTAATATTTTGTTGTACCAAGGAATGTCAATAGAGCTTTATGGAACGAGAAAATTTTCTAATCAATAAACCATTACATACCCTACCCTCAAGTGAAGCCCTTTTTGTAGTATACAATGATGTTTCAAAAAAGATAATGAACTATATGCTGATGAATAAATAATAGTGATAGCCTATATCTCAAGGTAGTTGAATGCTACTAAGAAAAAATACCCAAAAAATATCTATAATTTAATGTATTTATATCAACATTGCATATTTGGTAGAATAATATATATGGGGTGCTTTGTGAAATATATATGAATTATTAAATCCTTGATACATGTATTAAATTTTTATATTTCAAGTTATTTTAATGCATTAATTTTCAAAATACAATTGATATTATTTCCAATATATGGATTTTTTTACATTATTGGTCATTTCTAGAAGGATACATCTAATATATAAAATAGTATTAGAAAAGTAGAGAATATAATAAAAAATACACTTCACACAATGGAATTAAGTGTCAATGGTGTGATAGAAAAACTAATTCTTACCATGATGATAGATGATCATGGTGCACTTCTCTGGTATGAAATTGAAGATCCATGATGAAATGAATCTTCTAGAGATGAAATTTCAAGATCAACACCGTGTAAAAATTATATGACGAGAAACCCTTAGAAGTCATGAAACCATATATGAATATATCGTGGCCACAAACATTATAAGCCATTAAATATTTATATGATGTGAATGTTCTAAGATGACCCAAAAAAGAAAGATTCGATAAATCAGAATATGGATAACTATGTTATGAAGACTGGACCACTCGAGATCAACTTTTGACCAAATTAAATTCTATTGAATGGAAGGATCTCCAAGAGAGTCCATAAATATAGGTATGTGATTATACATATTATAGGAATACTAGGATTAGAGCACAGAGTTAGAAGCTTCACAGTGATGGGTCTACACCAGTTTCATCTCAGTCTTTCATTTATAATTTTGTTCCTTCATCTATCACCCTGAATCCATCCTCATTAAGATGAGGGGGTAAAAAAAACCATCTGATACAGTAATGTCACCTCATAGAGAAGGTTTATATGGATATTTTATTTCCTTATTATTCATGTATTTTGATTGTTGATGTTTATTTAACCAATTTATAGTTACTTTATTTTTATTTCATCACGAAAATTCATATTTGAATATTAAAGGACCATTTGTTAATTGTTCAACTAGTTACCTTGAATTTTGTATTGGCCATTATTGAATATAGGGAATATAAGTTTAAAAATATTATTGCGAGAAACTATATTCGACATACCCGTAATTGCATGATAATGGAAAGGAGGGACTACCTTATTGTTGATGGGATAC
The DNA here is from genome assembly GCA_963277665.1 of Viscum album. NCBI lineage: Eukaryota > Viridiplantae > Streptophyta > Magnoliopsida > Santalales > Viscaceae > Viscum > Viscum album. The sequence goes on from OY728144.1 coordinate 576,930,232, forward strand.
TGTTAATATTTGATACGACATGTATTGAGTAAAATTAGAAACCAAAACTAGTATATTTATTTTCTAGAATCCACCTACACCAACACCCAGAAACTATATATCCTTGATACTCCTTCAATCATGGTATCTAATAAACCAATCTGTTTATTTCTATCACTTTCTTTATGTATCATTATCTCTCTACAATAAATAAAAAAAATTCCGAAACTTGAGTTAATTTATATCTTAATGACCAAAATTATTTATTCTTCACTTAGATATAAAATATACCACACTTTTGTTGATAATTTATCTTGGTTTTATTAATTTCTACATTTGTGTAGGACAATAAAAAATTAACAATTAACTACAGTCTATCAAGACTCAAGTATATATATTTAAAAAAAGATATTAATATACAACAATGAAGATGGTTTTATATTATCAAGGATTATTACTGCTCAATATACTACCATTAGGGAATGTTTAATCAAGTGGAAGACGGTCTATGTATAAAGGATCACACAAACTTATCAATATTGGTTGAAATTTAAAGGATATATATGTGATTTATAAGGGATGTAAAATAGCCCTGTTTCTCTAAAAATTATTGATCAAACATAAATTCATGATAAGATAAGGAATGATTAATGATATTATTTTGAAATAGATATGAAGGTGGAAGCTAAATGAAAAGGAAAATCCTCGTAGTACAAAATTGATGATGATGGAGTTGTATGATTTTTGTATCAACTACGTGTATAATTAAATATTGATATAACGGAGTTGTTGAATGATTCACATCCCTTAACATTATCCACACACCAAAATATAATAATTATTTAGTGTGATCTTTTAAATCACTATAGGTGCAAAATTAAGTACAATGATATTTCAATAAATACATCAATGTTTATTTTATGTATGAAAATGATGGTGTAATGGAAAATGTATAAGGGGATGATGAAAACGTTACCCATACTTACATTTAAATTATAAAACATCACTATAGACTTTATCAATAGTCTTACAAAGACATCTAGATGAAATAATGCCCTATGGGTTGTGGAGGAACATATTCCAAAGTATTCTAATTTCAATTATATTTGAGAGGACTCCTTACTCAGTGAACTTTGACATATATAAATCAAATATTGGTGAGGCTACATAGAAAATAAATATCAATTTTGTTAAATCAAGATCATATATCAACCTATATGTTCATGAATAGTACCCAATATGATCTAAATAGTTTGCTGATCTTCAGTACAAGATATCATCCCAAAACTGATGGACAATATGAGCTGACTATCCAGAAACTTTTGGATATGTTGGTAGCATGTTAGTTGATTTTCAAAGGATTATGGGATAAAAATATCCCTACAGTTGAGTTTAAGTAAAACAATAGTGTTAATTTACAAATTAAAATGTCCCTATATAAATCTCTTTATATGATGTGATGTAGAACACCTGTTTATGGGGATGGAGTAGGGTAATACTATCTCTTGGGACAAGAAACGGTTGATGTAATGGTTGAAAAGGAAAAGACAATTCTGAATCACATCATAGCTAATCCCAGTTGATAGAATAAATATGAAAAAATGTTTTAATGAGTCTTATTATTTTAGAGTGGATATTTCTTTTTCATACACATATTTCTAAGGAAGTGAGTCATACATTTCAGGAAGAAGGGAAATTTGAGTCTTGAGTACCACGACCCCTTTGAGATTCTTGATCACTTAAGTGTTTTCAATTATCAACTATTACTCCCACCAACCATGTTGAATGTACATGACATGTTCCATGTATAAATCTCAAGGGAGTATATACCAGATCCATCACATGTAATAAATTTAAAGTTAGTATAACTAGAAAATCATATCCCATATGGAGAGGAAGCAATGAATATCTTTGACCATAGAGATAGTGTTCTATGAAATAAAAAAACTCGCCTAGTCAATGTCATATGGTGGAACAAAATGTTTGAATATATGACATGGTAAATAGATGAATAAATTATTTATAAAGGCTCATAACTATTTTTATATTATAATTTAAAATAAAATTTTGCGGATGGGATTTTGAATGGGGAAGAATATAAGTACCCAAAATTTTTATCAACTGAATCTCTATTCTTATATAAACATGTCATAGTTGGTAATGTAGTATCATTTAAATAAGATGAAACACATAATGAAAAATAGAAATTTTTTATTGAATTTAATTCATAAATATTTATATTTTAATTGGAAATATTACAATGAGATAAAAATATAAAATAAGAAAACTATAATATGAAAATTTTGATATGCTTGATCCACTAAAATAACACCACTCATGAATATCACTATAGAAATGTAATTTTTTTGGTAATACAAATTCCATCATAATGTTATAAGAAATATATATTCCATTGAGATGAAGTATAAGTGATAGATGATTTATGGAAATATGAATTATTTTTTGAAAGTAGGGAACCCATATGACCATTAAAAATCTAAATTTTGGATTAGTAATATGAGTGTTGGAATAATAATCTCGCTGTTGAAATACGAATATGTCTGTTTTTGTAGTAGCCCAATTGTTGGAATTTTACCCTCAACATGGTATGTGTTAAAACTTATTCAGATATCTTATAAAATTAAAATATGAAATATTTATATCATGATACATGTAATTTTTTTTTGAAAAATGATACGATATATATTTTTATTGTGATAAAACATAACAATTTTAGTTTCATTTTCCTAAAAAATAATAATTAAAAATATAATTATTTTAAATTGGGTTTATATATATATTAATTATAAATATAATGACAATATAATTTTATGAGCCCTTATTTAATTTCTAGTAAATCATAAAATAGATCACAATATTAAAATTTATTTTTAAATAAATTAATATTTGAGATAATATTTAGAGTTTACATATTTGAAAAAATATTTTCATAAAATGATATTCATTTTCTGAATCTACATAATGAAAAAATTAGGTAAATTTTTTTTATTTTTCAATTAATCTATAATTTTTTTGTGAATAGTGAAATATGAATGAATATGATATTTAACATTTGACGATAAATACATGCATTCTTGTATCATTTATGATGTAAAAAATCAATTATTATGAATTCAAATGCATTATATTCAATTTATAATCATATGATTCATCACTATTAGCAGTTATGGGCAAAACTAATTAACCCATGAATATAATAGCCTACAAAACATCCATTTCACACCTTATAAATACCACCCTTCACCACAACTTATCCCATAAACATCTAAGACATGTTTCCCACACAATAGAAAACTATTTTCTCATTTTCCTCCCAAATTTCTAGTATTCCAAGTCTCAAAAAATACCATTTTCAGGATCTTTAACTTCTAACTTTAGAGGAACCAACCAAAGGTATAGGTAAAATCACAACTAAACTTCTTTTAATTTTAGTCTTCTTCTAATTCCACCATATGTTTTCCATACACCAAGAAAAAGTAACATCATTTTCCCAAAATATTGATATTTTACTATTATGGTGGAATATAAATATTCTACCCTACCTTCCTTTTTTTCTTAAGTAAAAACATTATTCACAATTATGATGGTTTACCACCTCCATAAACAATGTAACTAAATTTTCTCCACTACCATAATAGATTTTTATAAAAATTCAATTATTGTTAAATATGTTGATAATAAGTAATTTGTAACTGATTCGTTGATTTTGATTTTATTAATTACAATTTTATTAAATAAAATAAATTAATTTCCTAATGGTTTGTAAAAACAACTAAATAAACTATCTATATAACACTTTCATTTTATCTAAATCAATAACCCCAATGTCAGAACTCATATTTATAATGAACTGTGATTTTAATACATAAACATTACATCTTAATAGATTAATATTAATTAAAGAATAGAAATAAACAATTCAATGAATGACTAGACATTTGAATTTTTTATTCTAGAATATTATATGGCTGAAAATGGTAATTTTCCCTTAGCATATGAAATTTTATTTTTTTGAAAACTCCAATGGTCCTAGAATAGGGTGTTTACCCTAAGATAAAATTTTAGTGGAAATGTGATCTATTCAAATTTTACGGAAATAATTGATATTTTATATTTTATAAATTAAATATTATATTATTAACATTGGTTCATTAGTAAATATCATTTTAATGGAGTATCATATTATGATTACATCACCACCATTGTTTCTGAAATAGGGTTTTTTTGAGGTGGGGGATAAACTCATGTTAGGCACTGAGACTGGATGAGGCCCCTTATTTTATTTATTTCTTTTCTTTAATCTTATTTTATGTATTCCTTGTACACTATAATCTCAGGAATTCACCTATAGTCTTCCCCTCTCACAATTTCGATAAGGATAATGGGAGGGGAGAGAATGAGAAAGATTAAGGAGGATAAATTTACCACTGTAGAGCTCGGGATGCACTGAATAGTAATGTAGCGATCGTGGACCATGGATATGGGTGAAGCTTCATCCTATTCTTCCAAAAGGTAGAAAAAATTTATTGTTCATCTTACATCCATTTAGATTTAACATTTTCATATTTGAATACCCTATTATGCTTCCTTATGACCCATCGTCATTTGATCTATCATTTCATTGGAGAAAATGTGGCTTTCAAGCATTTAAAATGGTTTCTGTTGAAGAAAACTCATCAACACTACATGTGGTTTATGGAACACACGTAATGTGTTATTCATGTTTTAGAAGATTAATTTTAAAATATAAATTCCATGTATGGGAGTTATATGCCATGTAATAGTACATAGTAATTTATCCATGTACCTGACCCGGATAACCATGTAAGGGGAACATGCTATATTGAGTACATGGCGAGACCCCATACGGGCTACACGCTGTGTAGATGTACACATACATGAAATATACATGGTTAGTCTATGTGAATTACATTTATAGGATTCCCATTTAGGGAAAATTCCATATAAAAGACCAAAACTAAGTGTACATGGTATTTTACACATCAAGCCTGGCTGGAGTACATGCTGAGGTAGGGCTAGGAGGGTACTACCTGTGTAATAAGGTACACATGTTGTGTACTCCTCCCTTATGAACCCTTGAGGGTTTTCATTTATTATTAAATAAGAGTATGAATTGGACCCATGAATATTATATTCTAGGTAGTTTTTCATGTATATCATGGTTGTTAATACTTTTTTCTGATTCTAGGACTAGTCAGAGGAGTTTCATGAATTTTCATAACGAAAAGGTTCTCCCTCCAATAATTGAATCTAGTATTATCCAAAGAATGATAGACTTAAAATGATTTTGGTTGGTTGGGTATTTTGAACAACCTTTTCTAAGAACATTATTTGAGATTATTCATGTGATATCTCTCATGTGTCACACCATTTCAACATCTCCCTTGATGAAATCTTCCTTGCAATATGTTTCCTTCTAGGCCAGGAGGCCATGAGACTAGATGTTTTTGTGGATCTCATATAGGATTCATCTCATAATGTTTTGACCTATAGGGTCTCATGTCAGATGACTTGACCATCTTCATGTTATCAAGGGTAATCTATGAGATTCATTTATTTACATTATGAGATAAGGAATCCCTAGTAGGACCCCTTCACGTATGTTCTATTCTTAGGATACCTTATCAAATGCCTCTTTTGACTAGTCATTTAAGGATCCCATATAGGATCCCACCTGTTAACTTTTTATCTACGTATCCTTAGTTTGATAATATATCTTATGTGTAAACCATGAGTATCATGATTAATATTCGTCAATAGTGTTTTCACTTATGTGAACTAATGGGTACCCTAAAGTTTGACCAACCTTGAGATAGTACGTTGAGTTTGGTAGAGGTTGTAGCGGGTTTAAACATAGAACCTATGTTGAACTTATATACACATGCAACTATAAAAGTTTTTGTGGGTTATGAGTTCATCCACCCTCACTCTTTTTTATTCATATGCGTGTTTATTACAGTTGTGGAATTGTTTACCATAGGTGATTCTTGGTTTTTAGCTGAGGATCCTATTGCGGGGAATATTTCTTTCTCTTTGGGATTCCTAGACATACTTCATGGGGTCTGTCAGTTGAAGCATGTCATTTCTTATATTTATTTTATTCCAAAAAGTTCTACTTGTGATATAGATGATGATCTTGAATATTTTTATTTGATCATTATATTATTGGGATTTTTAGAGGTTCTTCCTACTATCCAGATGTTAAGCCTATGACTATGATATGTGATGATGAAAACATTAGTAATGATAAAAATTGATGATTATTCTATCTTAAGCGATGATGATGATTTTGATCTCTTCCCTTTGACATGTGATGAGGATGATTACACTCTCCTTGATCTTACTATACACATGGAAGAATATGATATCCCAAGCGACTGTGGATAATATGTTCTCCCTGATCGATTACATGAACATAGTGATGGAAATGGATTTTAACATAATTTAATACTTGTGGATGATTATAGCCTCTAATGTGATATAGATTATTATGCACTCTGTGATTAGTGACCTCTAGTAGTTGTTATAGAATATCACTATTGATTTCTCTTTATAGATCAACTAAGGGTCAGACCCCTAGGGTTCATCTAAGTATCAATGTCGCGACCACCTATTGATCGAGACCTAGTGTTCTAACATTGTACAATATTTAAATGGAATGATCAATCAGATTTCCAACTCAGTGACCATTATCAGTATTTCTAGATGTACATCAATGGGATTATACCATATAGTGATTGGAGGCCAGTATGACCAAGCTAAGGAAAATGACGTGTATCCCCCTTTAGTGATTTAGAATACATAGATACTTTTTTGTTGGATAAAGAATTTATTTGTAGACAAGGATTATGAACCTGGATATATACTTAATGATACAAGGCTTCAGTGGCACAATTTCTAGCTCATTTCCCTGCATGGGATGTATAGGTGATTGGGATTACAAATCCAAATATTAAATAGTGATAGTTTTATGTTTTTATTTCACCTTACTCATGTATATTCACATTTAGTTATATATTTATAGGCATGGGAATACACATATACACACATATATGTCTGTGTATCATGATTTCACTTTCCCAGTTAACCGAGATTATAGAACCCTGGATTGACTGTGGTTTCATATTAGTGGTTTTATTATAACCTTAGTTGCTCCACAACTAGGATGAGCATATTTCATGAAAATTCACTTATGGAATCTTATTTAAGGTTCGTCATTGGGGTGTATTAATATGATTATTTCTCTCTGCTATAAATATATATCATTCTGCGTGCATTCTGTATTTCTATGTTTTAGGTTGAGCATACATGAATGGTGGATTGAGATGAGGCCCATTTTTTCATAATTGAGTGGAGATTATCGTGTGATTTCTTATGATCGGGTGGTGTAGATTGCTAGTTTCTGAAGACATGGTATATATTCTTACTTAGAGTTAGTAGTCATTTATTGTACTCTTATTTGAGTTTGTTTTTTTATTCCATTATCAGTATGGTCAGACCAATGGGTCACCAATGTTTTATATAAGAGATAGTTGTTTAGGATATCAACGAGTTTTCCATTACTATTACATCATGTTCCATTACAGGTTTTTTTTCTATTAATGCAATATTATTATGTACTAATTTGTATGATACCTAACTATTTATGATGTTTTATTATTGTAATATGAAAAAATATAATCCCCAATACCACACCATATGTCCTCCATCCTGTTTGGAATCCACTGGTGTACGAAGAGTCATGGTTTAGGCCACATGGAAAACTACCTCGGAGCAGCAGATTTATGGAATTATGGTCTGCAAATTGCAAAGTTCTTTTAGCGTTACCCCATTCTATGTATTTAAGTTTTGGTATTTGACTTAAAATATCAGTTGGAATGTTTTGGAACCTATGATGGATATCAGGTTGGTTCATTGAAAACACTTGTTCTTATATGATGTCTTGGTTTCCATGGGTGTGGGTTTGATGTGATTATCTTCAATGTAACATTTGTATATGATTTTTTCTTTGAGTGACCCACATGTTGTGTATATGTTTTGATTAATTTTGGATTTCAATCTTTAACCATATTGTAAATATGCTCAGGATAGATTTTGAATCTTCTATGGAGATTCAAAGAAGCCTCTCATGCATCATATTTGGCACATAGTATTTACACCATATAGTCAAACTAGTTAGTGGTTACTTCTGAATATATTCATTCATTTGTTTAATGTGTCAAAAAAAATATAAACGGTGTTTTCCTGTAATGGTTTTCGGTTGAATTCTAGTTTATTGCGCCAACATGAATATATATTCCCATTTAATGGAATGAAAAATTGATCTACCGTGAGGCGTTATGTGGTGAGGAAGATGAATCACTCCCCATGAAAGTTATGTGTAATGACCATTGTAGGTCAATAGATCACATGATTCCATTTTTCCCTTTGAACGGTTTTATTTCACGGGTTCAATTATTTTTTGAATTAGTAAAAAACTTTATAGTATTTTCTTACATAGATTAGAATGAAGTAATATTTAATTTTTTTCATGAATGATAATCCAGTCGAATCACATGGTATGATACAGATAGGTAAGTGTTCAGTTATCACTATATGGAACACCTATGGGGTATTACCGTATATCAGTTCTTGGTGAGTGTCAATTTTGTTTCTCTTCTTCATTGGTATCATGAACTCCATTGAGTAGTTTTATATGAGGATTATCAGTGAGGATTGAGCCCTTGATGTTAGTGTTTACACCTCTAAACCATGTAAATCATTATGATATTTACCTCATTTAGATATGTCTAATATTTTGGGCTTGGTAGTTAGACATTGGAACCCAATTGCGAGACTTGATCTGTAGTGCTCGGTGGGAGAACTAGACGCCATTAGTTTTTATTCCAAATTTTTTATGATGATTTTTTTATCAATGGAAACATGTATAATAGGTAAGACCTGGTTTTTTATTTCCTTTTTAGGTAGTGATCTTGGTTATAGGATCTTTTGAGATCATGGAACTGTTGGTGCTTGGGATTTTTCATTAGAGGCATGTTTATTCCTTTAAAATTTGATAGGAGCCGAAACTGATGTTGTTTAAAAACTTACATCAAAAGAAAGGCCTATTTGGGTGCCTAGCCTAGTCAACCAGGTTTTCTAATGTTTCTAATGTAGTGAAATCATAGGTAAACCCTCATTATTGGAACGACTCCTAGTGATGGCTGGACTTGTGAATAAATTGGGGCACATGGTAGGTGGATGGTTTTGAAGAGGAGTTCCAATGGAGATTCCGACATAATGAGGATACAGATTTGTGTAGGAAATTCAATATAAAAATAAAATTGAGGACTAAATATATTATGATTCGGGTGATTAAGGTAATAATTGGTTGTGTATAGTTTCATTTTAATTGAAAATAATTGTGTGGGTGTGGGAACTGAGGACTGATGTTTTAAAATCATTTCATGGCATGATATCATGAGATTTTGATAGTGAAGAATATCTATCCCAATGAGAGGATACAATAGGATTTAATGGGACATCTAAATATTGTATATATGTGGCTGTTCTTAGGCATGCATTGTTCAAGGATGTGGTTTTTGGAGTTTTTTAAAGGAAATGGATACATGTTTTGTTGTGAGTGTGTCTCATAGAGAGATGTAGATTCATTTTCTCATAATCATAGTATACATAGAGTTAGAGAAACCAATTAACTATCTAGGAATTATCCCTATTATCCTGAGAGATCATCGACTACAAAATGAGCATCAATTATTTTAAAAATTATTCATGTATTGATCATGGAATCTATTGAAGTTGCACTTGAGGAGTGGAAAAATGTAATCCATATAGTGGGGAGTGCACCATTTTCCATTTAAGGGTGGTGAGCCTTCTTTTTAGTTCAATTATGATTTTTTTTGAGATTTTTGCCTGAGGGTTTGGTTTGGGATGATGATAAGGGTATTGTTATAGAGGGAAATACTATAATAATCATATTTCAATGTCTTCTTTATAAGAGACAATTTTCAATGAATTAAGATAGTTCATTGGGTAGTCATGATACCTTCGTTTTTATATCATTTTGCTAGTGAAGGGATTCTAGTCTTACCACCAGCATACTTCGAGATGATATGGTTTTGGGTTGGGAGAATTTTACAATCCACGTTTTTTGTATACTAGACTTTTTAGCATAAATATGAGTTTTTTCTTCCAGATTCTAATAAAGGGTAAAATGGTAATATTTTCCTAGAATAGAACCTCGAATAATATTTTTGACCACTATGTTGGTCCAAAAATATTTGTTTTACAATTGTACTAGAGTTTAGTGTACATCTTACCCGTTAGAATTTTTGAGGATTAATTAATTGCTTCTTTTTAATAAAATAATTATAAAATCATTTATATAGTTTAATTCGTCCATATCATTAGATGGAGCATCTTATTGAGATTATATATCCCCAAATGTCTCATAAATGAGATGTTTTTACAAGGTGGGTTATAATCCTAAGTTGGGCATCAGGTCCAGTCATGGACCCTTTTCATTTTATTTTCCATTTTTTTTGAATTATGTTCCTTCCAATTTTCATTATTACTTACCCTTTTTATTCTACTGCATGAAATTACATGATTTCTATTTTCATGGAAGATATAGAATATGGGAGATAGGCGAGGGAGATATGGAGAGGTATAGTGAGGGGGAGGGGAGGAGGAAAGAGATACCATCACAGAGGATACCCTGAATTGTCATGTGAAAACCATGGATAGTTGAAATGGACGAAGCTTATCTAGATTCCACTCAAAGGTGCGATGATTTTAAATTTTTATGTAGATCTATATAGATTTAATATTTTCTTGTTTTAATACCCTATTATGATTTCTTATGAACCCTATTGGTCTAGTCTATTTTTTTTGTGGTGAAAACAGGGGTTCCAAGCATTTGGGAGGGTTTCCATTCGGGAAAACCTGTCTACACAATGGGAGGATCTTTGAATTTAAGTTGTGGGTTCTTCATATTTAGGGAGTAACGATTTTATGAAGTTTACACCGTGTTTAGGAATTATTCTCCATGTACTGGAACCCATCTGAATATCCGAGTACCTAACCAATCATCATGTATAAGGGGAACATGCCATGTAGAGTTCGTAGTCAAACCTCCAGTGAGATGCACACCAAGTAGATGTACATGACCAAGCTATATACATATCCAGGACCTGTGGGATACATGGGAAGGTACCCCATACAGGGTACATGACATGTACAGGGCCAAAACATCATGTTATTAGGATTTTACATTCCATATATTTATATAGTTCATGACTAGGTGGGGACTTAAGGGTATAAGCCATGTACACACCATTTACTAGGGTACACATGCAGTGTACTCCTCCCTTGAAACTCCAATATGGGATTCTTAAGTCTTCTATCCTAGGAGTCACAATTTTCCCAATAATAGTCAATTATTAATATTTTTTCTAATTATATTGCGATGATAAATCCCATGAGGTGTTTGGGTGACTTCTATGTGGCATTTTAGGTCTTTTTTACATGGAGTGGTTATACCTCTGATAAATAATCCACTTGCTTCATGAGGAAGAGACATGAAATGATATTGGTTGGTTGGGAGTTCGAACCAAAATAATTTATGAATTTGATTTGAGATGAGATGTCATCTATTTCTTATGTCTCACAGAATTATATCTTCTCACATGAAGACAGATCCCTTGAGAGATGTTCCCATCTCGGCCAGGAGGTTGTGAGACTAGTTGTTTCCAAGGATCCCCAACAGGATTCCACTTGTAATATTTCAATCTAGGGGATCCCATGTAGGATATCTTTATCATCTTAATGTTACATGGGGTAATCTAGGTGATTCCTTGGCTTACATTATTACCTAGGGAGTACATATGATGATCCCTTCACTTGTGTACCACTATAAGGATCACTTTTTGGATAACTATGTTAACTAATTGTTAAAATATCACATATAGGATTCCTAATCTTACATTTACAGCTAAGGATCCCAAGGAGTATGCCTTAACTTATCTATAGACCTCATAGATCCCATGTTGTATGACTTAGTATGATTTTGAAAATTCGGACCCAATGGGTGCCTTGATGTTTTACCAATTCTGAGCTTGTACATTGTGTGTGGGTAGAGATGGTACCAGGTGTCCCTATATAACTTGTTCCAAACATATAATCCAATTTATATGTGGATGTTTTGGTGGGGTTTTCATTCATCCACACTAGCTCTTTATTTATTCATTCACTTGTTTATTAATGATAATATAATGTTTAACAAATATTCTTTCTAGTTTTCAGTTGATGAGATTGACGTGAGGAATTATTCATTCTATTTGGGATACCTAGTCGCACATCATTGGGGTCTTGCTTCTAATTGATGTTGTTCCTTATGTTTATATTTCATCGGGAGTTACTATTTAGGATTTGGGGTTGAGCCTCTATATTAATAAATCATCATTAAAATATTGGGATTTATACAGGTGTTTCATAGTATTTGGATGATGAACATATGATTATGATATAAGGGCATGATGTCATTAGTATTGATACTCATAGATGATTATACTCTCAAGATTTATGATCATGATTCTGACATTTTAAATTCTACATATGATGAGTATGAATAAGCTATCCTAGATATGACTATACTCTTGGATGACTACACTACCTTGATTGACCGGGGTGACTACATTCACCCTATTAGTTACTTGACCACAGTTTTTGACAAGTTGTTTCACATAATTGGATTCTTGTGGATTCTTTCTTTCTCCAAAGTGAAATGAAATATTATTCTCTTCCATATTAGTGACCTCTAGGGGTGCTAATTTCATCTCACTGGTGATATCTCCTTGTAGATCGCATGAGGATTAGACCCTTAAGGTTCATTCAAATCTCAATGCAATAACCACCTATAGATCAAAACCTATGGATCAAACATTGGACAGGATTTACATGGAATGTGCTTCATGGAATTTGGATTGGTTACCTTTATCTAGATATCTAGATGTACTTCTCTGGAATCCTTCTTTTTAGATATTGGAGGTCAGTACAGGTAAGCCAACGGTTAGGATGAGTATACCCTTATGGTGACATATCTTGCTCAGAAAAATTTATGGCACTACATGATTCCAATATTTATAGACTGGGATTATGAACCCATAGATAGAATTAATGATACATGGATAGTGTTCCATGTTATCCAACTCAATTCCCACACACAGGATGTCTAGGCGATCTAGATTATGGACCCAAGGATCAATTACTGGGGTTTCTATTCTTTTCTTTCACGTTAATAATGTGTGTGTGTATATATATGTATGTGTGTGTGTGTTTGTTTGTATGTAAGTATAGGTATTTTACTACACATATATATATGCATATTTGTATAAATATTAATGATTGAATATTCTCGGTTGATCAGGATTGTAAACGTTGGGATCAATTGTGGTTTCATGTTGATGGTTTTAATTATCATTTCAGTTATGCATAGTCCAAGCTAAGAATATTGGATGATAATGATCTTATTGTATCATATTATAGGCTCTTTATTGGGTGTTTCCTATTGAGATTATTTCTCTCCTATATATGTCAACATCTATGTAGGTGTAGACTTTGTGTTTTTTAGGTCGAGAAGATATGCATGGTGGATAGGGAATAGGACCAGAGTTTCATAATCGAGAAGAGATGCTTTAGTGAGTTCTTATGATCATCCTGTTGCAGTTCGACCGCGTCTAGAAACTAGGTATGTGGGAAGCATAATGTTTTCTGTAAAGACCTGTAATATAATAATAGTTTCTTTTTTTATTCATGTGTCTGTAGGGTTGGCCCAATGGCTGACCAATGTTGTATTTATAACATAGAAATTTTGTTTTTCATAAAATCTCCTTTTATTATAATAGAATGGTATATTTTAGTTTATTGACTAATTATACATTCTGTTTATTTATTTATTTTGTATGATTGTTATATATCATAATTATTTTCTTACTCAGATATGCGAGAATAGTCTCCGCAATATCTCACCCATGGATATTGCTGCTAGTCGATAACCTATGGCATATAGGGAGAAGAGATTTAGGACTTTTCATAAAACATCTCGAAGCATCAGATTAGTTGAATCATGGTTGGGATACTAGAAACATCATGAAATTAATCCCTTTCATAAACTAATGGACATGAAACTAGTTCTATTCATAATCTTCGGAACATGAAAACTAGGTCCACACACAAAATTGTGAACGTGAAATCAGGTTCATTAATAACATATTAACCTCATGAGTTATCCATAAATACCCAATAAATTGGAGGGATATATATGTACAAATAATCACATAATTAAAAAAATACATATTTTTCACAAGAATGTATGTTATTCAATATATTCAATCCCATTAAAATAAATATGATTAATAAATATTCCAGCATAATAGGACTCATATAAAAAAGGAGATGTATAAAAATCATGCCACTATAAAAATAAACAAAAGATAAATATATTATGAATAGTATCCCTAGATAATAACCCCAAAATATCATATGTACCATCATGTAATGTAATATGAGATAGAAAATTATTCTTTTGAAGGATAACTTGAAAAATATATTTATGAAAATATAGTCTCTACTTTGGAAAAAATTATGTTGCCTCACAATTATAAAAAACAATATTTGAATATTACACAATATTCTTATTATGTATGCTTCATGTAATTAAAGAATCCTGATGTAATGAAAATAATCACATGTCAAATACGTTAACAAAAACATTCCTTCCATATTTTTTCATAAAAGTAACAAAGATCCTAGTTTATAAAATTACAAAAAAAATCATTTCAAACCATTTTTAATATATAAAACATGACTGAAGCAGACATTAAACAATCATAATATAATTTAAAAAAATTTATTTTAAATAATATTATAAAAAATGGTCTTTGAATAAATTGTTTAAGGTAATATTTAAAAAATATAATTTCTAAAAAAATCCATTAGAAATGTTGTTTTTTGATGTGGTCATCAATAAAATTATTGACAAATGTATTATCTATAAATCCACATAAAACACATGGAAACAAAACATAAGAAAATATAAATTTATTCCACACATAATCAATTCATGACATGATCAATGAATTAGATGGTTAACCCAATGATTGTAAATTAGGTTAAGAATCACCTTAACACTTTGTAATAATTCGAATCATATGCCACATAAAAGTAGTAATTATAAAATGAAACATTGAATAACATTAATATAATGATATTGATGAAATTATATACTAAATAACATTATATACACCACACACATGAAATAATTGGTGACTATGAAATATAAATCATATAATAAATAAGAGAGACGAGAAACCCTTACGTTCATTTCCCATTAGTTTTTCATACTTTGACCACCTATATATAGGTTTAAACAATGATATTAATTATCCACAAAAATACATTCATATTCAAAATAACATATATGATTATTTTATAACATCTTACCACATTTTCATTAATAATATTTCACTGATTTTATTGTTTCATGTGTATTCATTTTAATGTTTTCCTCACCCACACATTTGTGTATAATTTTATATTTTATACTAAAATGGAAATAAAACTATATAAGTTAAGTGAAATTGAATTTATAGAATAAAATATGTTTAAATGGAACCAAATATCATTTTTATTTCTTTAGTGTGGATGATTTATTTGATAAAATGAAAATAATTAATGTTTAGATTAATTTGACGGGCTTTCCGAGCACAATGATATAGTTTTCTTTTATTAATTTTTATGTAAATAAATTAGAATAAAAAAATGAACTAGGTTATAATATATACATTTAAAATCTTATGTAATAAAAATAATACTCTTATCACCAGACATGAATGTGTAAATGGAAAATGAAAAATAATTATTTAGGGAGATTATTAAGCACCATAATTTGGAAAATGGTTTTATTTTATTGAATAAGAGGAAGTAATAAATAATATATGTTGAATATATTCAATTAGAAACATAAAATAAAAGTATATAAATGATACTATTGTTATTTTACGTCTATTGATAAGGAGATGATGATATGATCCCGTTCTCTCCGGAGAGACGCACTCCCTCCCTAGTCTAGGGTTTCTTAAGGCTTCATCGAGGCGGAGTCGGAAACAGTTTCATCTTAGGATTATCTTACGGTTCTCACTCGCGCGAAGTTTCTACCAACTCCTCCTGGTGCACTGTTCGGCTGGCTCCGTGACTCCCCCAAGTGTCGTTGTCCATGGAACCTTCCAGATCCGACGACCCAGAATGGATCCCGCCACTGCGAGGCTACTGTCGTCGACGGATAAAGAACTTCCACTTGGCCTTCCCGAATCCCGTGTTCCACATGTGGCCGAGAGTACCTCCCTTCGACGGGGTGGTGCGTACAATCGGGATATCTATGTGGGTGGTTATTGTTTTGTCTGGGGGCTTGGTTCGGTGCGACTGTTGCCTGCGTTATAGATCTTTCCTCATTTTTTGATGTGTTCGCGCCTCTTCCCCTTCCAATTTTACACCATGTCGCCATCCACTGGTGCTTTGGATCTCTTCCTTGGGTTTTCATGTGCAGCCACGATGTGGTATACTCGTAGCCGCTAAATGCTCAGCATTTAATATTTTTGGTCTTTCCTTATACCGTCATAGATTCTATGCATTTAATGTTTTGGTCTTTCTTTATACCAACATAAATTTTATGCATTTAATGTTGTGGGTCTATAAATTGATGTAATTGTATTCTGAAATTTCAGTAGTGAAAATTGTGAAAAATTGTGAAGTTGTGTGAAATTGTAAAAATCTTGAAAGCTTCTTTGTGCTGTGTGCCAATATTCTACCTCTTCCATTCTTCCTCTCATATTTCTCGGCTTGTATAGCCAACAAACAGGTATTAGAGGTAAATCTTTTTTTCCTGTATGCAGATCATGAGCCTCTGGCGTTTCAGGAAGCCACAAGGGAAGAATGTTGGAGAATGGATATGGGAGAAGAAATTTGCTCCATAGAGAAAAATGACACATGGGAGTTGACCACACATCCTAATATCAAGAAATCCATTGGTGTTAAATGGGTGTACAAGATCAAGCAAAATGCTGATGGTGAAATCGATCGCTACAAGGCAAGGCTCGTATCAAAGGGGTACAAACAGAAGTATGAGGTGGACTATGAAGAAGTCTTCGCTCCGGTTGCTCGCCTTGACACTGTGAGAATGATTATCTCTTTTGTTGTTCATCACAGTTGGATGATCTACCAATTGGATGTGAAGTCTGCATTCCTGAATGGAATTCTAGAGGAAGAGGTCTATGTAGACCAGCCTGAAGGCTTTGTTATGAAAGGGGAGGAAGAAAAAGTGTATCGACTGAAGAAAGCTCCTTATGGGTTGAAGCAGGCTCCTCGTGCTTGTAATGCACGTATTGACAGCTATCTTCGAGAGAACGGCTTCACCAAATGTCAATATGAGAATGCAGTTTACATCAAGAAGAATGACCCTGGTGGATATTTTCACAAAGGCATTACCGACAGATGTATTAAAAAAACTCAGAACGATGCTCGGAATGAAGCCGGTTTTGGTTTGAAGGGGAGTGTTGGAATTGCAAACCAAAAATATGAGTCAAAGTTGCCTGCGGCGTCATTTATTACTTTCATTTTTTTCCATGGGTCCACCTCCATTTATTTTCTTTGAATAAATTTAAATGCTCTGCCTTTAAAGATTTGGTATATCTTTGTACTGTCATAAATGCTCAACATTTAATATTTTTGGTCTTTCCTTATACCATTATAGATTCTATGTATTTAATGTTTTGGTCTTTCTTTTTACCAACATAAATGCTATGCATTTAATGTTGTGGGTCTATAAATTGATGTAATTTTAGTCTGAAATTTCAGTAGTGAAAATTGTGAAAAATTGTGAAGCTGTGTGAAATTGTGAAAAGCTTGAAAGCTTCTTTGTGTTGTGTGCCAATATTCTACCTCTTCCATTATTCCTCTCATATTTCTCGGCTTGTATAGCCAACACGGCCGACGATGGGTCGACCTAGGACCAGTTTGCAGCATCAGTGGATGTCAAGGGTTTCTGCACCAGGATAGTTCTATGTCTTATTAGTTCCCTCTACCATTACATCATGTCCCATCGCGGATAACCCCAATTTGGTTGGGTTCAATGGATTTCATGAGGCTTTGGATTGTGCATGGGGCTTTGGTAAATGTTGAACTATTTGAGTGCTATTTTGGCTGGTTGTTTCGTTGATGGCTGCTCCCGGGTCTGGTCCTGGGCAGGGATCCTGACTAGCCTGTTACGTCTTGTTTTTTTTTTGAGTTCTCCTTTGACCTTTGAAATGGATTCGTCCTGGTGGGTTCTCACTTAACCCTAAAGTGTTTTTTAAAAATAAAAAAAATGAATTTTCAAAATAAAAGGGATGATGATAATTTAAAAAAAGAAATAAAATTAATAGAGGTTGTTTAGGAAAGTTACATCTTAAATATCACATCATTGAAAAACCCTTATGGAAAACAGAATTGGACTTTGAGTGACAACAATATCATATATAAGTGAGGAGAGTTTAGAGAATAGTATTTGGAAGATATTTTTAAATCATCAAGGATTTTTAGGAGAAATGGGGTAGTGAGGGTGGTATTTATACTTGAGGAGGGGTGGTATTAAGTCATTATTTAATAATTATTTTATATTTAAACCGTACCACATGTGGGTGAAATTAATTAAAAACAATGTGTATTATAATTACTGTTTAAATATATTTTTATTGTTATGAAACACGTCATCTACATATTTAATGTCATATTATTTATGTATTTTAATTTTTTAGCTTTTAACATTAACCTCGTACATTATTTTACTAATACTATGGAAAATCATTTTTTACCAAGGTATATTTTTATGCATAAAAATGGAAATGAATACATTTAATGATTTATAACCCTTGATTCCAAATATGGAATCCATTTTATAAAAAAATATATTAAAGTTGATGTTTCAAAATTAAATTTAAAATAAAACCATCAAAATGCAATAAATTTATTTTTTAAAAAATTATTTTAATTGAACAATGTGTACTTATACAAAAAAGATATCAAAATTGGTGAAATGTAATTAAATATATTATATCTTACTAAATTCTACAAAATTGAATTTAAGAAAATTTTAATATCATAAAATTATTTGTAGATATAAAAAATTATTGTTTTATAATAATTAATATTGTCTACGATCCACTAAAAAATGTAACATTTTCAAAAAGATCTCAAAAAATTAATTAGAATATAACTTTGACCAGATAAATCCATGAATGATTTTAATTATATCAAATTGTTTTCTTTAAATGTTTCAAAACTCAAATATATTTTTTTTTCATATTGAAAAAAATAAAATCGCTTTTTTGATGATAACATATAATTGCAGAATTTTTTTTAAAAAATATATGTGTTTATTTCCTAAGAATAAATTAATATATTAAAAATGAGTTGGGAAAATATATTTTTCATAATGTGGTTAATACTATTCATTCCCACCAATTTAATGGAGATGTAATAATATTCTTGTTAAATTAATAATATTTTAGAGTTTTCTTAGGCTCAAAGTTCTGTAGAGTGAAAATATTAAACATATTTAGACATGAAATATAGTAAATTCTTAGAGATTTACATTCTAGAGACCTTAAAGTAAATTTCACCAGAAATTTGTTTACATAGATATAAAAATATAATTATACCATTTCTTCATTACCTATTAAGGTTCCCACATAGCATTCCCAAATTTGTGGTTTTACCCTATAAAATTAATCATGTGAGTGTTTTTTTCATATAAACTTATATCTATGATATAAAATCTATACCGTTTATTCTATATTAGAAAGACCTTCCTCAGGTGATATGGCCTATAATTTCAGTACATGAGACGGATCTGGTATATACATCTACATGAAATATACATGAAACACATTGCAAACCAAAGATTGATTTAGTGGAAGAGTCAATTCATGAACTACCATCCTGATATGAGTAGGAGTTTCAAAAACATTTTATCCTCATAAATTTGAAATTGCAAACTGAAAATCAAAGGTGGATATTTGAAAATTCTTTTATGGTAAACCCACATCGTTAAAAGGGTCATTAAAACATCCTTTGAAAATGGTGGAATTTAATAGGTGAACATCAAAAAAAACATGTATTATTGTTTAGAGAAGATTAGTGTAAAGTTAAAATAATTATATGAAAGATAATTATAACTATCATGTTTTGAGAGAGAGTGATAGATAATTTTTTCATGATAAGGTTGGTGACCACAAAATGATAGACCAAATAGGTCCGAAGATGTTCATTGATATCATAAACAATGATGATAATTAGGAAACATTTTATTTCAAAATTCATTCAGAAGATATACATAATTTACTTCATCTTATAAGTGTAATATAACTCTTTGGTTGTGCTATGAATAATTTAAAATTATTTTATTACTCCATTAAATATTGTTAAAAAGGTAATTCCTACATAAATATTGGATCATAAGATCCTTAATGGGATGAAAGGTCATTCCTTCTTTATCTAGTTATCATCACAAATTGTTAGAATTTGTTATCTAATATGCATAAAATTTCACAAGTACCTGTAATACATTAATCTCTAAAACATCAACCAATATTAAATGTAAATAATTTCTTAAATGGCTACCCCTATGAACCTTCCCAAAAAGATTAAAATACAAGGATTTCTAATGGTGGATACAAATATTACAAAATTCACTTATAATTAAACCCCCATATAATATGAGGTGTCTTATAATTATCACCCACCAAAAATGTGAATAACATTATCATATATTATCTTGAAACATTATAATAACCCGAATGAAAATAAAACCTTCATGAAAACATGCATTCTTTAAAAAAAATTACTCTTTCCTAATACCCTAAATCTAAAATTATATAAACTCAATATATAATAAGCCATTTCATCATATTATTATTAATTTAAAAGGACATCTTTACTATCGAATTTATTTATCACAAAAAATATTTCTATCTCATTATTATCCCATCTTCATGCACACATTATAGTTTCTCCATCCCTTAATTATGTATTCTGTTAAAATATAACCTTACGACAATAATCAATTTTCTTAGTTATCAGCCCCATTCAACATATACATTCAAATGCCTAGGGAAAAAATTATAGTTAATAAATCCTTAGATGATTCATTATTATATAATACTTTAAAAGTAATTATATAACATTATTCTCGAATTGTAATTAAAAATAAATCAATCCACTTCCCTATAAACCATTAACCAAGATTCATCATTTTATTCCATAACACTCCTTATGACCCATAAGTCATTCATATTCTCATAATTATCATAAGTATAACCATTACTCATAGGACCACGCTGATTCTCTACATGATCACCCCCTAGGGAATAAATTACAATAATGCATAAAAATTAAACATCTAATACATTTATCTATGGATGATTCCTGAATAATACCATTATTCTCATCCATTATGCTATCTTAATCATTAAACTTCATATTGAAAATACTTTCTTTATGTACCTATTTTCCAAACTTAAAGAATATTATACTTCTTTTGAAACATTCTACATGATTCTTCTTACAACATTAATTAAATAAGGAAAATTGGATAATATTTCATCTATGGTCACAATGAAACTCCATATTTCACTAATTAGATGGGTCAGGAGAGTCACCAAAATTGATATTATTGATCATATTACCATATTTCTGATTATCCTTAATAACATGTTTATACTGTCTGACTCCAACTTCATTTGGGATGTCATGAATAAGATCATTAAAAAGTCCTTCAAATTGACAATTAACATGAATCCTTATCATTCAACACATTGTCCAATGCCAAAAATAATAGCCTGTGAAACACAAATAATAATAGAAAAAATACATAATGAAAGGAAATTACATATAAAATTTCCCCATATGACAGATTTGGTTTAACAATTCTTATTTATCAACATTACCAAGACTCTTGAATTGTAACCTAAATATACCCTATGGGTTCTTACTATGGTTTTCTCATCCTAGTTTCCAAAATATAACTAATCCTTTCTCCAATAACAACTATTCTGACCCATACATCTCATATATAGATATTAAATATACATAGATGAATATTATTTGTGTAAAAAACAAAATTGTGCATTGACTTAATGGTTTTAATGTCTTTGAAATATTGGAGACATCAAAGTCTACTTAATAAAACATCTACGTAGTCTATCAATTATTCCTTCATATCTAGAAAAAAAATTTCCTTGTCATAATTATTACCATTCTTAAAATCATATGGAAATTAATTATAATGAAAGGGTGAAATCAAGTTTTTAGTAAGGTTAAATAAGGTATATATTAATCATAACCTAATCATGAGGGTATAATAACACAAACATAAAACTATAAAATTATACCCTGTATATAAATAATCATAATCATCGTTCATTTAATAAATAATTGAATTACATAAGATAAGAATCCTAAAATACATAAAGAAAATAATCCATCATAGCATAACATTTACATTAATCATGATAGTGTAGCATAAAAATAAACATACACAGTTGAAAAAATGTATAAATAGAAATAGGATCACTCATTATGTAAAATGCAAGAAATTGTATCCTTGCCTAAACATGTAAACATGAAACCAAGTTGATTCATAATCATATGGACATGAAGGTAGGTTACTAAAATAGAATTTTTAACATGAATTCTGGTTCATACATATCATATTAACATCAAGTGTAATCCAAATTTAAATATGAAATTGGAGGTAGATATGGGTCCCACTAATCTTATAATTTAAACCATAAATATGCGTTCCTAAAAAACTTATGTTATGAATCATATCTAAACCCGTGTAAATAAATGATTTATATAATCATTTCATCATAACAAAACTAATTGAGAATAAATTTGAATCGTAAAAATCACAACACCATAAATAGAAAACAACCATAATAAATTATGAATTGTATCCTTGAATCATATCACCCGTAAAGCATATGTAATATAAAATTATGTTTTGTTATATGGAAAAATGATTCTTTTGAAGGATAAATTGAAATATATATATTAATGAAAATATATATTATTTTTTTATATTTTTAATAGATCATGAAATTAAAATAGAAAAAAATTTCATTGAAATACCCTTGTAATATATAAGTGGTGATTAAAGGAAGTAATGTGTCGTGATGGATGGAAAATAATCTCATTCCTTATAAGTTAGAAAAACATTCCTCTCATATTTATTTTGCAAAAGTTACAAAGAACCTTATTTAAAAAATTTAAAAAATAATCCTTTAAAACAATATTGAAAAATGTAAAACGTGAGTTAAAAGTAATTTAAAAAATCGTAATAGAATAGTAAAAATAGTTTTGGGTTTTTTTAAAAAAAAGGGCATGGAAGAAAAATATATTATTACGGGAAACATTAAAAGATAATTTTTAAAAGAAAATCCCTTATATATAATATCATCGATATAAGAATTAAAAAAAAAATAGTACACATATTCTATATAAATACATGTGAAAAAGAGTAAATTTAACAAAATATAATCAAAATTCATCACACAAATAATCATTGCCTGAAAAAGCAATGACCTATATGGTTAACCCAATGAAAGGAAATTGGCTTACAAAATCCCTTACAGCTTTGTAATATGTCAAACCATAGTTTTCAGAAAATTAGTATTTATCAAATGATACACTGAATAAAATTAATTTAATTACATTCATGTTATTATAAATAAAAATTTAGTATATACCCCAAACACAATAAATAAGTGGGTAATAACTCATATATCTAACAAAAGAAAAAAAGTATTAGAAACCCTTACATTTCACTTTCTTTTAGTATGGAATACAATAACCTAATGTTTAAATTATTAAATATTTTTATTAATTAAATAAAAAAATATAATTATATTTATAATAACTTATTTTATCATTTAATTATAGCTTACCACCCTATCATTAATAATTGTTTCTTATTTTCATTATTTGTGTGCGGTTGTTACTTGGTTTTCATGGATGGTTAATTTTTTTTATAATTATGGATTTTATTATTAAATGGAAATAAAAAATATTTAAGTGAAATGAAATGGCATCCATGAATATTAATATGTTCAAATTTCCACATATATGTTTTCTTCTTCTTACATGTGGAGGATTTATTCGATAGAATTTTAATGATAAATTTTTAGTTTAATTTGGTCATTTTTTCGGCCATCATTATGTAGTTACATTTTAATAATTATTATGTATATATATTATTTATAAAAAATAAATTGTCTAAAATAAATCATTTTAAAATATTATGTAACCTCAATAATAGTTTTATGACCATTGATGAAGTCCGTAATGGAAACAAATCATTATTCCTTGAGATGATTAACCACCATAATGTGTAAAATAGTTTTGTTTCATTGAAAAAGAGGAGGTGGTAAAAGGGATGATTATAATAAATTACATTATAAAACAAAATTTTTCATATATAAATGACAATATATTTATACTTCCTTGATGGATGGAGGTGTTATGAAGTGAGGAAAAAAATAACATAAATTGTTGGGGAATGTTACTTCTCGAATATCACACCTTTCATATAGACATTAAAGAACTTGGAAATCGTATTTGGGTAAGACTAGTATAAAGTATACATGGGGAGAGTGGGTGGGGGTTGAGTTTTTATATATTTCAATATATTAATGGTTTTTAAGAAAAACATGGGGGTGAGAGTTGGTATTTATACTCGAGGAGGGGTGGTTTTAAGTGATTAAATAATGTTTATTTTATATTTAAAGAAAACCACATTTGGGTGGAATTAATTAAAAAAAATTGGATTTTAATATTTTTATTGTATTTTTAAGGTATGTAAACAGATAAAACACTGATTTAATGTTTCATTTTTATGGTATTTTTAAATTTTACCTTTTAACTTTAACCTGCTACATTATTTTACCTATACTGTAGTTATTCTTTATTTACCATGGTTATATTTTTTTGCCTAAAAATAAAAATGAATTCATAAACTAATTTTTACCACTTAATTAAAAATTTGGAATCCATTTTTAGAAATTTGATACACATAATCTGAAAAAAAAAATTAAAATTAAACCATCAAAACTCAATGAAAACCTTTTTTTGGAAAATGTGTTTTTAAGCCCAAAAATGAACTTATTACAAAACAAAGTATAAATATTGATTATAGGTAATTAAATACTTTATATATAAAAAAATTACTTAACTTAAAAGGAGATTAATTCTAATTCATATGATGACTTCTAAATTTAAATATTATGAGAATTTTGTGAAAATAATTTTTTTTACTGTTCACTGTAAAATTAAAATTCGTCAGAAATATCTAAAACATTAATCCTAAAATACTTTTTTCATGATGAATCCAATAAGTAATAGAGTTTTATAAAATTAATTTTCACTATTTTTCAAAAATAAATTAAATTTATCTTCTCCATGAAAGTAAAAAAACCTTTTTTGAATAAAACATATATTTTATGCGAAATTCGATTTTACTAAAAATTATGTGTTTATTTCAATAGATTAAATTAATATGTTAAAAAATAATTTGAAACTTTTATATTTCATAATTTGTTTAATTATATTCATTCTATCTAATTTAACATCTAGATTATAAATTTCTTGTTAATTTAATAATATTTTTGAGTTTTCTGAAGTTAGTTGTTCTGTTTAATGAAACGATTAAATTTATTTGAATAGAGATATACCAAAAAATATTTTGGACTTACCATATGGAATTTTTGGACAAATTTAATTATATAATGAAATTGAATATTAGTTCATTTAATTTTTTTAGTTATTTTCACGTTCTCATTACCTAATATCACATGGGGATTGGATGTCAATTCTTTGCGGCGGTGGAATAACCCTTGACGTTAGACATATATTTACATGTCATTTCTAAGAGATTTTGAGTTGGTATCCTTCATGGACCATGAAACACCATAATATCCCATTATTCAAAATGTTTTATGAACTTACTTTACAAAGGAATTATTTTAAGGGTAAATAGAAATAATAATAATTAGGCAAAACATTGGTTGAGATGATGGGAGGTTTGGATCATCACACCTTTTTAAGGGGAATTATTACCTAATATGTCACTCTTTTAATGATTTAAGACTTATTCATAAATCCATTATAATATAAAATATATATAATGGGTCACCCTATGATTTAAAATCAATTATTATCATGTATTGGATTTAGAATCACATGTATTTAAATGTGGTTCTTCATCGATGTTGAAATTAATATGTATTTGAGGTCATGAAATGATGTTATGATTTTTTATGTAAACATTATAGTGTATTATGTAAGGTATTATTATGATCTATGTTTTAATACACTTAATGGGGATATTTATAACTTTCCATCAAGCAGAGATATGGGATTTTTCATTATGTCACCATAGGGCCCAAAATATGGTATTGTAATGTATTATCATGAATGGAATCGAAACATGCATAGTTTGGTTAGTTGGGGAATACACTTATGGAGTCCCTATAAAAGTCAAGAGGAATACCAAAAATGGATTTCCACAATGTTTGGTATTTTATTTGGAATATTAAATGATTATTACCAACCTATAATCCCTTACGAGTCATGCTCGATGTGATTAATAAGAGAAAGTGGAAGATCTTAATAACCACAAAATATCCACAGATTGTTTTTTGACTAGTCCAAGGATACATCCTGCAAGAAGTATTAACAAATTTCTTTAGGAGATATACAATAGTGTAAACCCTATACACCCTTTTAACAGGTGGATGATAGGGAACATGTGGGGTAACAGATGACAAGAGGGGATTTCTATATGATTATCATCACATTTAATGAAATCGATGTCACCATCTGACTTGAGATGAAACATTCCACCAAGCCATAGTTCATGATCCTTATTAATATATGAATAAAAATACATGAACATTCCAAGGATCCATCTAAATAGGGAGGTAAAATTTAGGGCAACGATTTCAATGAAATTAAAGGACGTGGTGGGGGAACAGTAGTGTTCCCTATCCACAGGTTGAATGAATCAGGTGTCTATGGAGGAGGTTTTAAGGAAAGAATTATAGGGATTTGGTATAAGAGACATAATGACATTTGGCTAGTTTTTGATGGTACCAATAGGAGTAAAAACTCCATGTGGGGATAGGGATGCAACACCATATGGTAATAACACCATAATGATACCCCATACAACATGTTGCTCTTTTCTATATGGGGTGGCGAATCTTGCAAGTTCCCAAGATGGGTTAAACATTGTGATGCACTCTTATAGGATCCATGGAAATATTTATGGTGGCTGGAGAGTTCCTCTCATGAAGTATCCCCTTTACTGTCTCCTTTATAGAATTATTTAGTTAGAATTACATGAAGTATCATTCTTTAGTTTTCTTGGTTATACTTAAATACATATTTATCTGAGAAGTTGGTATTTGTTTAAATGGTAAATAACTATTTTTCTAGGGTCACTAGCCATGCACATGTTATAATTGGAACCATGGGATTTTTTATAAACCTTAATCCACATAATATTTTGTGGTTCCCGAGGAGGTAAAAACACCAATAATACCGAAAACAACAAAGTCACATGTGTGGGGTGAAAACTCACCGCCTAGACTTGAAAATCAAAATAATACATTGGGGTGGGGGTTGGAATTAAATTTCCACCTTCTCCCATAAATGAATATTATTGTTTTTTGGAAGTTAACTACCTTCCTAACATAGAAAATGATTTACTTTAATTTATAGGTGAACTATATAGAGCAACAGACCTGCATAACATGAGTGCTATGTATGAGGAATTGTCCACTCTATGTTTCATAGTCATGTTATTGATTTTAAACACAAAAAACAAATTTCTCCATTTAATATTTTTAATTTTCAAATTAATAAATGTTATTTATGATTCACTAATGAAAAACATTATCCACTTCTTGATGTGGTCTGATAAGCACGAAGAGGATTTGATTCTATGGAATAATTAAACCCATTTTAATGATTTGTGGGGTTCATGTGGACCTGGATAATTGAACACACCTATAAAATGTTTCAAAATAAACCATTTTTAACCTTGAGACCTATAAGTTAATTTCAAATTTCCTAATGCTCGAAGCAAAAAATACTTCCCTATAAAGACACATAACATTTTGAACAGGCTCTTGCACATACTAAGGTCTTGATTTCTATAACTTTGTAATCCTATAATCCAATTAATTTTATTTGTGGAAGAACATTTTCCACATAGATATTTAAAACTATGAATACTAGAGTTAAATTATTATAAGTTTTTCATAACATGATATGTAGTCCTTGTTACGTGAATTGATGATATTTTATCATTGAAAAACATTACGTCATTTTGATGATTTGTATTTCTACATGGATTAAACGGACTATAAAAAACACTATTTCATAGTTCGGTGACCACTTCAATGAAATATACTAATATGAGAATTTCTCTAACTAGGAATATTGAATCCACCCCTGATATCATATCATTAGTCAAGGAGTTATTATGAAGAGAGTCCATTTTGAAAGAGCTAAATGATATTCCATTTTTTAGTTCATTACCCCTACAGAATTCAAACATCAATACAAAGCTCGAATTTTATTGGTTGATTAAAAATACCCATATATTTATTTTTAATTGTACTTCTATCATGTCCACATGAAAATATCTATTGGGGAACACATCACTCTTGAATCGAATGAAAGTCATGTTTTCATTCTAATTAATTCCCCATTAACATAGATTACCCCTCACAATCACTAAATTTACTTGTATTCAACTATTCATGATTACACATCCATTCTTAGATTATTATGAGGCTATTTCACCAAAGGGTGGATATCCTAGTGGGATGTTTGGTATAAATGGATTTTTTCTGATGAATAGGACAAAAAATTCCATGTTTCTTTGAAATGAATAGAATTTATTAAATGGTTAAACACCGTCATAATATAAAAAGTGAATTGGATTTCCTAGTTATCATTATTTTCATTAAATGGGATATTTCTTAAATTTATTATTCATTGGGGTTCAAGTACCAACAACTTAAACTTACCTCACGAAAAATTCTAGCTCATTTTTTCATATATCAATTGACCAAGGGGAATTCCTATTTTTTTTTGAAAAAATGATTTTTAAGTTACATCCAATTGAAAACACTTTGGAATACATTAAAAATGTTAATCTATTAACTTGATTCCAATTAATCACAGTAGATAAGTAACTAGTTCAACTCCTTCACACTTGTTTTTTATTCTATTCAGGCGATGGGATAAAACTAATTTAGCAAGCTACTAGTCATTGGACAAATGTTTAGAGCCCTATAATTCATACAAATCAATAATATGAAGGCATTATAGGCTCATTTTGGGAAAATATTTAGGTATACCAACATGATACATGGGGATATAAGATGTTATGAGGCATATCATTAGACTTCAGGGTTATAGGATTTTGTACATATTCTTGATAGGATGGTTCATTCCATGTCATGATATTTATACTAGTTTAAAGTCATAGATTCTGATGATGGATGCAATGTTGATAGTGGTACACTATATCACCAATATATACCCACCTTTACTCATATTTGGAAGGTGTTCATTGATATATAGGAATGGTGATCCCTGCATCACTTTACCAGAACCTTACTGTTTTTATAAGGTTGAGTAGCAGAATAATTTCGATGTTAGGAATATTAGAATACCTTGTTGATTCCTCATTTGTCCTTTATCCCCATATTTATCAATATATATTCCATTCACTCGATATATATATGAATCAATAATACTATTTATTTGTTAAATTACCCCCAACTATTTCACTTTCACATTTTATTCAACACATTTGAGAGTGAGGATTAATAATGATGGATGATCTTTAGAAGAAAAATCATACATCATCTCATTCTGAGATGAAATTATGACTAGTCAGATAGATGGTGTGACCATTTTTTATCCTTATAACCCATAAAGGATCTCATGATAATTTTTTAGTTCTCAAAATGTTTCATCATTACCCCTAATTTGGACTAAAATGGAATAACACCCATTTAGCCACCACCTATTATTGTTTATACGATGAGTGAGGACTCTGTCAAGGAAATTTCATTACCTAATATGAATTCTCCAAAATATATTCAATATGGTTTTTAAAAAACATCAGTGGAATATTATCTAAATGGGATGTTGGGGAATCCAGTCTAACAGGTTCCTAAACAATTGGTATTTCTATGATCATTTCCTATCATGATTTCCTCAAAAAAATGTGGAAGAAATACATATGACCTGTCATTTTATGAATTCTAGAGGACTTTCATATTCATGTTCCCTTTTATTGGGAGTGGTGAATAACATTAATTTTTTAATGAATGTTTTGGACACCACAATGTAATTTGACACATAAAAATTGTGTTGAACACTCAACCAGTCGATTCCAACTATAACAACTCATTCTATGAAATTAAATAGGGGTATTTGATGGTGAACATTCAGAAATCTACTTCAAAATTTAGAGGAATCCTATCCACAAAAAAATTTCCCCCATAATATATAGCCATACCAACGGGTTAATAGGGTATGGATCCTAGTTATGTCATCAAATGTTAGGTTGTGTTAAGATGGGCTTAGTTCCAAGTTTACACTATCCTCATGGAGACTCCAGTATAAAATAGTTATCATAATGGTGACATCCCTCGTCATCTATTTCTTGTATTAGGTATAGTTGCGTTCAATTATCGATTTTTTCATGTACTTACTCATTGGGTTCTCATTTATTGAGAGGATTTTGTTGCTCGTGAATGAGATCACATCTAGTATAATCATTACAGTCATCAGTTGGGATCTATAATGGATAACGAAACTAATATGCATCATTTTACTACTATGGAAGCATAATACCTCGATTGAAATACATTATATACTATATAGATTTGAGAATATGAGGATCACGTGGCTCCAATAAATGTATAGCTATCACTGATAGATGCGGTTCTTGAATCCTTCTTACAAAAAGGTCAGGAGATAAATTCATTCCTAAATAGAATGTTTCCATTATCCAAATATAAATATGGGAAGAGAACCTATATCAAGATATACCTTATGGTTGCATGTCAGGTGTTTGTGGATCTATTGAATAAAGAAGGTCACGTTTCACTATAATCATTTAATTTCCTTCTAATTTCTGAATAATGAAATGAATATTCTGAATGTTTTGGACATTCGTCCAAAATATTTCCAATTATTGGAGATATTAATATTATTGATTATATATATATATATATTATTTCTATATTTTCATTTCACATTTTCTTTCATTTTATCAATTAGGTAAAATCAAGATAAACAAAATAATTTGATTGTCAAGTAATAAAATCAACTGAAATCATAATCAACCTCTTCCAACATACATTTCATATCATTCTTTATAGGTATAGAAATTATTTCCATTATATTAGCACTAGATTCAATTTTTTGAGTGAATTATTGATCTTGTAATGGAGGTTTTTGAATATTTTAATGAAAATTTTGTATAATGATGTTTAAAATTTTCTAATTTATACTTAAGTAGAGGGACCCAACATGCACAATTTTACTACTTATAGGGACACACAATTCCACCTACAAACATATTGTCTATTATATTATTTATCTATATTTATTTTAATTCTGATGTGCCAACCAATTTGTTGCAATGACATGAATTATACTCAAGTATTGTCCTAATGAATTTTATGTCCCAATTAATACAAATTTTGAGGTATTTCTTGAAGGATCAATGAAATTAGTGTTTTAGGTTGAGCATATTGGGCCATACGTTTTGGTATAATTGATCTGGAATCATTATCACTCTATGTATTCTCCAACAAATCCTAGATATAATGTTATAAATTTTATGTAATTATCTTGTTATAATTAGATATAAAAAGTGATATGGTAAAAGTATGTTGGGAATGAACATATCACATGATTTCATAGTGGAAGACATCACGATGCTGTTGTGGTTTATAGAGATATAAGAGGTTTCTCCTAAAGGTGAATGTTCCCCTAGTTTCCTGAAATTTTGAGGGATAATTATAAAAATCCAAACTATGCAATATATATTTATATTATAAAAATGTTCTCAGGAATCATATATTATATCACCTATGTTTTGGGAGTGTTTTTATAATATCAATTTTTCAAGGCCATAGAGATTGGTTTATGAATGAAATAGTTCTTAGAATGAAGGGAGAATCTAGTTTGGAGAGTCATGTAGTTTGATGTTATATGACTAGAAAAAAGACATTGAAAAATTTGATCTTATGGTAAGTATGTTGAAATATATAATTTATGGTCATCTATCTATGAGAAAATGGTTATTGATTTCCATTTTATGGTGATCTGACCAAGAGAGTTCCATAATTTTTGAGTCCTGATAATGGAAATTTTCAAGTAGCATTCTAAGATGGATATAAAAAAGAAATATTGGATATGTATGAAAGAATATACATGTAAAATATTTGACAAGATGTTTCCGGAATGGTTTTGTTGTCGAATACTGATAAAGAAGGAGTTTTTTATTAACGAATAAAGTGACTTTGGCTGATAGAACTTTTAATGGTGACTTCTAAAAATACTTACTAGTGTGTATAAATGCATTTTCATAACAATGGTTTCCTCTACTATAATAAATTCTATTATTTATGGACAATAAGAGATTATGAGAATTAAAAGTTTCCAAGACTCAAAGTATAATTTGATCAAGGAAGGATCCTGATCATGAGATGAACATCTTATTCCAAAATCACCTGCAAAATGATATAATCATCCCTTTTTAGGTACAACACACAAACACTAGGTTGAGACACAGACATTTGATTGTCAATTATTCCTGACCCAGTACATAGTGTCAAAGAATCACTATGTGCCTCATTAATGGGACCATCAATCCACATGTAGTACTCAGATAAATTACACACAATGATCAATCCGGTGGGGGAGGAATAACATTATCATTGAGTGGCAATAATAGGATGCAGGATCCTAGAATCACTATGTATCTCATTAAAAAATGAATTTAGGTAAATAAAGTTTTTATAATAACATTCCAAACATAGGTATGACCCACATTGGTATCTCCCATAATCGTCTATCTAGTACATAAGGAAATCAGTTATTTTTATATTTATATTTTGACTAAACAATGATTTAGGACCTGAACATTGCAACATTTGTCAATGAGGTGATAGTCAAGACATAAATTCGTATAGGATAGATGGTTTTTGGGAGACTAACACTGATGATAGTGGTCCTCTAGGTGAAAGGAAAAAACCATGCAAAAGTTTACACCATGTTAGATTCATAAACCATGTATTTTAACATCCTGCAATAAAAATGTACTGGGCTTCTTTAAGAGTCTTCCATATTGGACTATATTATCCTTGACATGAACTGATACAACAAGATCGTGTGGGGAATCCTTTACCATGTCCCTTATTCATACTTAAGTTATGATTGGTGTGGGAAACAAGGTGTGGTAATTTATTATTTCAGCACAAATATGTGAGTAAAAAAGGAGAGGTAAATTTTTATCATGTGTGGGCTAGACCATGATGTAGGATGTAGGAATAACTACGAACTTCATTGGGGTGATAATCAATGCACACAATATTCATGGGAACATCTTAACATTGAATGACTATGAATTTAAACATGTAATTTAGTTACATATGAATTGGGTGAATGGAGTCTTATAGGTTTAAGATGTATGATTAGGAAAAAATGTATGGATATGACGAAGAAAAAGGTATTACCAGGAAACGAAAGATCCTAAACACTTTGAAAATATCATGGAAACATGAAATATTGATCTTCAGTGTTATTGGATTAGGAGAATTGATATTGGATATGTATTCAAGGAAAAACCATGGAACATATACAAAAAGTGGATTCTATCATGATTCGGTCCAGGATTATATATATAAAATAGTTTTATATCGAGGATGAATGTGCCTTTGGTTGATAGGCCTTTTAGGGAGACTTATTTAAGCCCCAACGACATTGAATCAATGAATAGTAAAAACAAATGTGTCATTAAGAAACACAAATTCCTTCATCGATGGGAATGTAAAGCTTGCGAAGATTTAAATTTTCTCTTTAAAATAAGTATTTTGTCTATAAAGAATATGTTAGAGCATAAAGGAATTATTTTGTCTCACATTGGCCATTATGTTTGATGTTCTTGTAATAGATTATTTTGTTTGTATGTGTGGGATGGAGAATTCTCTATACATTACGGTTGATCCCAGGACATGAGGTTTGTGGGTCACTACATAAACCAATTATATTTTAATAAAGCCACACATGGGTCTAGAATGTAGGTGTATCGGGATGCTAACACAATTTATATTGATACACTCATGAAAAAACATAAATGTTGGGCATTATTATGTCCTGAAACATAGATGTGTACCATAAATTTTTCTTTAATGAAAAATGGATGTTTTCTTGTTATATAATTTCTTGTGACTAGGAAATTATTCTATATAGTTTAAAGGCTTACTACATGTACTATAGTGTATCATAGTTTTATTTAATATTAGGACAACATGTCAAGGCTATTATAGTGTGTGGCAAATACTATTTTATGATTACAAAAAGTATTTCTTGGGGATCTTTATGTTGGTCTGATCCATAATAAGATCCATATCCATCAAGATCATATAATAATCCCACATAGAGTGGGAATTTTTTATTTGTAACGTCTCTCTACATAGAATCAATATTTGATTATTGTATTCCTAATATCATATAGGGACTTGGGACCTTCATCTATTCTACATATTTGTAGGATCCGATGAATATATTTTTTTCCAAATCCCATGAAATCTAATATTAATGGGTTTAGAAGTGATGAAAGGTATTTATTCATTACTCATATAGTATCTCTAATTCATCTATCTATTTTTTGGTTTTATAACCTCTAGATATCTTATCACAATTGGGAACAGGAAGAGAGGAAAATCTTACCTCATTAGGAAAGACTTATTTTGTCCTACATACAAGGGAATATAGGGTTTCTTTTGTGATAGTACAGGTTATAGTCTGGTTGGACCATAGGGCATGTTAGAGAATGTCAGGACAAGATTATATCGCCCATTATAGTTTTTAGGTATGTAATGATTTTATTTTTGATTTAATTTATTGTTCTTATTTTATGGGTTTTTCTGGTGAAATTTGGAGAAACATGGAATCCCATTGGGTGGTACATAGTCTGTTCATGATTATGGAAAACTATGCAGTTTGGCCTAGTATACCATTAACCCTGCTGAGAACCACTAGAAGGGGGTGCCCAGTTAGCGTGTATGGTTTTTTA
Source organism: Viscum album (assembly GCA_963277665.1). Lineage (NCBI taxonomy): Eukaryota > Viridiplantae > Streptophyta > Magnoliopsida > Santalales > Viscaceae > Viscum > Viscum album. Next base: position 576,965,738 of record OY728144.1, read on the forward strand.
AAACTCGTCACCACACTCTGAACTAAGCACCCCATGGAAATTGTGGAATTCATGTTTGGTTCACAATTTGTTCAACCATGCGAAAAAATAGTGCACCCCAAAGAGAAGTCCAGTATAGGTGTATTTTTACAGTACATAACCTCTCTAATAGAGAATCCCTCACCAAGAAACCATTAATCCGAACGTAGTTTCCACTAAAAATTAATTACAATTTCTGAAACCCCCAGTTCCTGATCCTAATCACCACCATTCAGCATACACATTGTTTCTTTCTTTAGAGGACCAAACTTAGTGATTTTGGATCCTCAAAACTTTTCATTTAGTGAATTAATGTGTTCATGGAAGATTTAATCCCTCTCCGGTAAGTGGATATCCTCTTGTGTGCTTTCTCTATATCTTCTATTCTCTCCCTCTTTGAAATTTAAAGATTCTCACATTGTTGATGGTTATATTATCCTAATTTATTTATCCTAATTAGAGATTTTATTTGTGCATATTATTATCTTTCAATCTCTTTTGGTGTACCTGGTGCGATTATTGATCCTTTGTTACCATTATTTAATAGTAGGTGGTTCCATTTTAAAATTTTCCTTGAAAGAGAGACCCTGTTTTAATGATTTTTATGGAAATCAAATTCAGTTAATTTATTAAACCTTTATATGGAATGATTTTATTATTAAATTAGAAGTGTCATTTGTTTTTATAAAAACCCCAATATGAAAGGAAAAAAATAAATTGAAGAATTTTTAGAATGGTAGATTAATTTGTGAAAAACTGGATTCAATCAAAATGATTAAAACCCATGATTGGTTTTGGAATAAATAGGAATGAAATAAGGAATGACCTATGTTATGGTTTTTAAATTTATTTGGAATATTTAGAATTAAAAATGGGCAAATTAATTGTAAATTATGATTTATTTTAAATGAAATGATTTCCCCATTATTGATTGATTGATTGAACATATGTGAAATTGGATAGTTAGTAGGTTATTTGGGTTAATCATGCTATGATCATGATCCCCTAAAAACGATATATGATGAAAACACTAAAATTTACCATGTTTGGAATGATTATACCAAATGGATATTTATGAGTCATATTCAGCGGGATCCTGAGGGGTCTCTGCACACATGATTTTCAATGATCACTGATTAGAGTAGTGTGAAGATCATATAACAAGAAACTAACACTATTTTGTGTATATGGCCATGGTTCTAATTGTGTGTGTTTTTATTATGTATATTCAATTCATTATATAACATTTTTATGAATGAAGAATTTTTTATATAAATAATTATAAATAAAATATATATTTATTCCATGCTTGAATTTTTCCCATATATTGAAAAGAATAAATATTGTCATTAGAATATGATTATGATATATTATTGCGTGCAATAATTTTATAAAATTTAAATAATTATTGGTTTATGTAATCTTTTAAGGAAAAATTGGTGAGGATTTACAAGGAGTGTTCACATACATAGGGTTTTGAGACTTTTTCTAGTTGACAAATGTTTTCATTCATTTTCCATTGAATTGTTTATCTATCATCTTGGTTACTATTTTACCTATTTTACATATAGTACATTATCTTTGAGAAGTGTTGATATACATAAATTATATTTTTATCTTCCACTTATTTGGGTAAAAAATCATTCCCTCTCAGATATTTAATGTTAATAGGTTCTAATCGCTAACTCATGGGGATCAGGATCACCCCTCTGGCTATAATGGTGTTAGAGATTATGGTATTTAGGATTATTCATATGTATTATTATTTTCAATTATTGAGAAATAATATAATTCTCGAGTCCTTAATATGAAATATCCTGAAAACATTATTGAGATGGATTGGTTGATCAATCTTTAGTCCGGGATTGACTGTTATATTTTTCGGGTCTCCATTACTATGCCCATTATTATAAACAATATATTTTATTGAGAATTTGACCTAAGATATTTTAGAGTAGGGACTTATTTTCTAGATGTGCTTATGGAAATATCAGTGTATGTTTTTTCAAATGAAGATAGAATCTTGGAGTGATGATCACCCTGTCTTTTTAGTGGTGTTTCATGATGTTTTACCAATTTAATTATATGGTTTTCCCTTGTTAAGAGATATTGATTTTTAAATTTATTTATTCCTTGGTACTCAAAAATAATCTATTAATTCATACCACATGGGACCAACTAAATTCAAATATTTGATGAATCGGTTGGATTATCTGTCAGAGGAAGTATTTATATTCCAGAGTGTGACACCTTGGACATCACTCATTCTCTCTAGAAGGAATGATAATGGTGTTATTTACCTATGTGTTTATTACCCTATGTTAAAACATGTTATGGTAAATAAAATGTACCAATTTACTCAAATAAATGATCAGTTTGACATGTTGATTATGGAAAAGGGGTTCTCAATGATTAATCATTATTTTGGATTCCACCAGTAGCAAATTAATGAATCTGACATTCTAATGACTAACTTTAGGAGTAGGTATGGCCACTATGAGAATCATTATTTCAGTGTCAATAATACTATTATTGTGATGATTAGTTTCATTTAATTATAGACTCTCTTTATGGTTTGTAGAACTTCATTTAGTGTTCTTTCATAGAGGATGATATTCTATGTTTATAGAACAGGTACGTTGTACATTTTTCTGCATGGAAGGATGTGATGGAATTCTATCTTTGTTTCCAATGGGAAATGAACCCATGTACCATTAATATGTTATATGATATGTTGTGATGATTTTGGTGTCTAGTTATGAGTGGGGATATTGATAAGTTTTTTTCACGTTGTTATAATTGAAAAAAGTTAATGGGTTAGTTCAAAACAAATTCATGGTTTCTCCATCCCCTTCCAATGATGACATAAAACTGGAATAATATTTCAATGGAATTCAGGGTGGGTTTTCATCATACCCCTTGGAAGAAGAACATGATATGTGTTGTGATTTATTGGATAACCATGCCATATCACTTTATAGCCATTTTTGAAACATCCAAAGTTTAGGACATTATAGGCTTGTATATATAGGAGGTTGTTAGGTTACATGGTGTCCCATCTAGGATAATCTTCCCTATTAAATTACCTTATTAATAGGGGACTTCTGTAAGAAATACGTTCATAGAAGATATTGATCATGACATATCATCTATAGATGATGGAGAGACAGAACATTTTATACAGATTTTGGAAGACATTCTTTGTTCAAAAATCTTATATTTTGGTAGAGCTAGGCTAACCACATGAGACCCGTTGGCATTGATTATAAAAAATATTACAAATTTTCTTTTCTCAGGTCTCTTAATGATTCTTTTTATGGATACCCATGTAATTATATATTGTGTTTGCTAGATATTGGTGATGCTTCCTTGGATGGTCTATGTTTGGTTAAAGATATAACAACAATGATTTAGTTTACATTTTATATAATAGTGATGACACATATCAGATATAAATATAATGGTGAACATCATCTATGAACATTGTTCTTTGTAGTTTGTGATCGGGTGTTATGGAGAGTTTCATGTCTGTTGGGTCCCCAATGTTTCGATAGTACGAAAACATTTCACTGAGATTTTTGGGTAATTATGAAATTGTTAAGAAGCTCGGATAATGTCCTACCATTTATAGCATAGAAAAAAATATATTTAGATAAATAATTTATTTAATTTATTGTATATTCAGAAGTATCTTTCTAAAAAATTTAATATCATGAGTTTGGAGGATCTGGATGTTGAGGATTATTTTTAAGTGATTGAGCAACGAGTCTAGATTTTTTATTTTGAAACTAATTTTCTTTGTGGTAGGAAGAAACAATTTTTCTGTTATCTATTAATTAATGGTTCTAATTATAATTATAGTTGGAAGCGTGATACAATGATGATAGAGAAGTGGACTAATATCTTTGATATGGAGATTTCATGATAGAATATCTAGGGAAAGAAATTTTTTTGGTGGGGATTTTGTATCCCTGTGATACATTCTTTTAGACATTATGTGGTTCACATTTTCATATCATTTGAGTTGGGTCATGTTTGGGGGTGTTCTAAGTGAATAATAATGAATTTTTGAATTCCATTATGTGTTTAAATATTGGTACATGGTTTGTATAATCCATGAGGATTGGACATGTAAATAGTTCTCCCTATTCAGATCTATGGGATGAGGAACATAATTTTATCTCATTGCTTGTCTAATAATGAATCCACCGTTACAAACCATATACCCCAGGAACAGTGGGGGAATGAATAGTATTCACTTGGATAGTTTACTTATTCTTCCAAACCATGCCCTCCAAATTGTTGTCCTGTATAGGTGCATTGTTAAGAAATATGGTTTTTCAGACCACACGACCATCCCTAGGAATCTTTGTGTGCAGTTATAATTTTCCCCAAAAAATAATGTTGATTTCCCTAACCATCCATTAATGATTCTAATCACCTAAATTCGCCTAAAATACAATTTTTTTTACATTTAGAGGAACTCAAGTAGAAATTTTGGATCTTCCAACCTCATCCATCTAGAAATAAATGTGCGGATGGAAGATCCAATCCCTCTCTGGTAAGTGGATCTCCACTCGTGTGGTTTCTCCCAATATTATCTTACATTTATCATAGAGATTTAGATATCATATTGTTATCGATGGATGAAATTTACTTTTTATAGATCCTTATTCCATATTTTATTCATTGATCTTATCCTCCTTTGATCATCGTTGGCATTCCCGTTGCATGTGTCAACCATTTTATTACTGTATTTAATGGTAGGTGGTACCCTTTTAGATTTTCTGTTAATGTATAAAATATATTTTTTGGATTTTTTTGAATTAAATTTCATTTTATTAATAAATAAATTATTTTAATGATTTGATTATGAAATTTATCGTGTCATGTTTTTTTTTAAAAAACCGAAAATTTCAATGGAATTGTAATTGTGGGAGTAATTTTTTAAAATATTGGGAAATGTTTTGATAAAATTGAAAAAATATGAATACTAAAATCAAAAAAAAAATTGGATTGAAAATGAATTAAATGAAGAATAACAAATGGTTTGGTTTTGAAATTTAATTGGATTAATATAACTGAAAAATTTTATATTTGATTATAAATTATGATTTATTAGAAATGTGGATACTTAACATTATTTATTTATTTATTGAGAACATGAAATACTAGGTAGTTATAATGTTATTTCAAAGAAGAACGTTAGGATCCTGATCCCTTGTCAATATATTGAATATGAAAACTAAAAAACCTAGCTTGGAATGATTATACACAATGGGATGCTGATTATTCATATAAATATTTATCTTAAGGGATGTGTGCACACATGATTAGACATAATAACTAATTTGAGATGTGTGAGGATCCTATAAAACCTACTTTTAGGAATATGACTGTGTTTCTTATTATGTATGACTTGAATATATATACGACCTTGACTATTGAACCTTTTTACTAATTTCAAAAAAAAATATAAATTATTTTATATAAATTATTTATTAAGGAAATGTTTGAATGGTTTTCCATCCATTTAAAAGAATGAATATTTTTTAATTCATCAACTGATATGTTATTCCATGTCCAATTTTATTTAAATTGAAAGCATGATTGGTTTATTATTATGGAATCTAATATAGAACACATAGTGAGACCCTAATTGCAATCATAGCTAACACCTTACCTTTTCCATTTGGAATTTTATGATTTTATTATTCCATGTATGATAATAAGAAAATAAAAACATGGATGTGATGGATGTTATTAATCCTTGGGACTATAGACTAATGATGTTGACCATTGGAGTAGAGGTGAACATGTCTCAAAATGTATTGAGACTTTTTTTTGTTTTTATGGATGTTTGGGTTGATATTTTATTGAATTTTATATAGGTATTCTTAGGTACATTTACATATTTTACTAATTGTTCTTTCTCTTTGATGAGTGCCAATATAATAATTTCTTCATTTTATCATCCACTTTTTTTTTAAAAAAATCATTCACTCTTTCATCTTTTGTGATTATATGTTATATTACATAGCATGTCAGAATTTATAATCCTCATTAGGATACATTTATATGGGATTGGGGGTGATGGTACAAGGGTACCCATCTTGGTTTAGGATAAATAATTTCTTTTTTTATACACCATCTTATAGAGTATGTTTAATATGGTCTTATTGAATGCCTCGATCAATCCATTTGATGATGCATGATAGCAATATGTATTGTTTGACGTGATATTATACTCATGCTACAACTTATACAAATCATAATAGTAGAAATAGGTTCATTTTTTATTATTATCATATAAGGGACACTAAATCTAGTAATGATATTTGTTATATGATGAATACGCTGTTTTTTTTTTAAATTCATTGAGGGTTATTGCTTTAGATTATTTATAGAAGAAGTATGTAGTAGTTAAGATGTACTTTATTTTCATGGCTATAGACAATGGATACATCCATATAATATCCATTCCATAAATAGAGATATTCTAAGATTTTTTTGGAAATAATTATCAACTCCATGGGGGATGGATGACGTTTTCATGCACTTGGTTGGAATTCCAATTTTTGGTTAATTATTTTCATTCTTGTTCCCTTTAAAGATAGTAATATCCAAGCCACATTGTTTTATGGGAAACACTAAACTGTGATAGGTGGGAAAAAATGACTTTTATGTAATTCACATATAACATAACATTTTACAATTCGTTAATTAACCTAAGAAGGACTCCATCCAAGAGCCATTTATAGATTAATTTATAGTTATTTGGGAAATTATAATGGGAATGTTTTTCTCTCATCATCGAGTCTACAATTTTATATCATTGTCTGATGAGATCACTCTATTTTGAAGGTTGTAAAAAATGGGATTCATACAACTAGTTGTATCACCTTCATGATAGAGAAGGTAATATAAAACATAGATTTTATCCATGTTGACATGAAAAAAGGCGGAAAGAATTCTATGGTGTTCCATCCTGATGAAAATTTTATCCTGATTTGGATCCTCAAGAGTTGTAACTATATTTTGAAAATTATGTTCATATGTATTATTTGATCATGATATTTGAGTCAATTTCATTTTTGTCGGGGATTATGCCATTATCTGTCATAAATAGTCAAATAGGACAATTAGATCCTCCTTTCTAATGGTGTAATCATTGTTGATCTGTTAGATTACAAACTCTAAATAACATTTGACTATCAAAACACCTACTGCCATTTGATGCTCCAATTATAAAATTTCAATTAGGTACTGATAACCTACATCATTATTTTTAAAATCATTTTACAATAGAAATGAGTAAGGTTATACATCATTTCATAGGGAGATGTGCACAAATTCCACCCCCTAGTTGAGTTTGGGGTCATTCACACGCCTCCCTATTTGGAATCTATAAGTTTTATCAAAATAAATCTCTCATATCTGGGGACATTCTTGGATAGGGAATATCTATACATTATGAATTTAGGTATTCAGTGATGTTATTTCTATTGATCCGTGTTTTTAAAATTAATTTTTCTAATGTACACTCTTTCACATCTTTCTGAGGCATGAGATGAATGTCAAACTCCTAAAAGGTAACCACCCACTATTCCAACTACACAATAAAAATTGAATATATGAAGATTCTTTTGAGAGGGTTATCATGAATTAATAAATATAATTTATAGTGTTTTAGGTAGTTCCATGACTTCTGAACTATGATGACTAACACTAGGGAGCTCTTCGTGACATTTGAATAATGAGTCTTAGTATAGAGCATGGTTCATCATGGTTAATAAATAGTTTTTGATTACCGACATCATTATTGTATGTGAGTAATGTATCCGGTTATTGTTCTTGTAATATGACATATAAAATGAGCTACTTTCTCCCAATAGGATACATCATCACTGGTGGACTAAAAATATATGTGTTGAGTCCATTGTGTTCTCAATAACATTCATGAATCCCCTGATATGGGACCCCTTTTTTCATCAACATGGTGGTGGGAAAACACTTTTCTATGGGGTTTTAAATGATTCATCTTATGTATTTAGAGAATTACTAATATCCCAAAAAATAATTGAGGTTTTTAGGTGGCAAAATATTAAGTAAATCTTTTTTCTTCTCAGTATCTACATCGATGTCATGATGGAATTTTACAAAGGTGAAAAACATTCCTGAGGTAAATCTAAAATCACATTCTAAGGGATTCATCATCAAGATATGTTGTTGTATTTTATTAAATATTGACTTGAGATAAAAAATATGGTATGAATGTTCCCAATATTTAACCTCGTGATCATAAAAATAGCATGATAAATTTTTTTGCAAATATCATTTGAAGATGTGATGTATGCAACATTGGTATGTTGTGCTAGTATTCTTCAAACCGAAGGGCATTACCCAATAGTTGTACACTGCATAGGGATATCTAAATGTTGTGGTAACATAATATTATTTGGGAATTGGAATTCGTTTTTCCTTAAATAAACATCCATGAAGGGAAGAGTAGGATATCCAACCATAGCATTAATTATTAGTTCTATGATCAGAACCAGAAAATCATCTTTTAGATAGAACTAGTTGAGATATCTGAAGTCAATAAAGACCCCTATATTAATCTTCTTCTTATTTATTAGGACTATATTTTCTTTAAATTGTAGACACCAATCTTACTAAATGAAATTGGTGATATAATCTTGTCAGCTTCAACCTCAATTTTGGTGGCATGAGTGTAGTGAATCCTTCTAGATGCCAATTTATAGACCTTATAATTTCAAGGAAATTCTAGGTGGTGACTAGCTACCTAGGGATTGAGACCCATTATTTCAATTCAACTCTTGGTCAACATGTATCAATGTTGATTCAAAAAAGAGTTATATATGGATTTTTAATTGGAATAAATGGTATCACTAATAAAAGTGTGCCTTCGGTCCTCCTATGAACTTGTGATTATTGTTTAGGGTTCATCAACAGTTCTATGAACACCGAACATGAATTCTAAAGGGGACCCTTAAGGTCTTAATCATATTCTTCTTTATATTCCTCTTTAACTTCCTCTTTCTCAGCTGCTTCATCTTCCTATTTCTATTCCTCTTCCGCATCCTCTTCGTCTTCCACCACAGTCTTAGGGAAAGCAGTTGATGAAGTAAAATATTCATAGTTATGAGAGGATTCGACATGTTGAAATATTGTAGACAAAGAAGCTTCCACTAACCCGATTGAATATGTGGGGTTTCATTGAAGTTCCAAAAGGAATAAAAGGAATATATATATAGTATCTTCACTTTACACATCCAACATGAAAACAATTCATGACATAAATAATGAGGTAGGGATCTATTTAAGCATAGGGGATGGAATGGGGGAATTTTCAACCCAGATGTTATCACTTTCTAGAGAGTCGATGACCATTTTAGTCCTACTAGGATTAGTTTTCCTGATTTATATCATGTATATTATTGAATATTCATCTCAACTGGGAACCATATCATACATCTAATTTATTGGAAACAAGTACTCTTTATTGATCAATTTGAAGGGGGTTGATCATGTTCATTTCTAGACCAATCAGTTCAAAGATCAGAGAAAAATAATCAATCCAGAGATATTTCCCTTCCATATTATAGAATCCAACCTCAATATATTGTGATTGGTAAGACAAAAATTAGGATTTATCGCCATATAATGTACCAATTTTCCAATTAATGAAACATTTTGGGGATTGGTTTTATGACTAATGGACTTTAACCTGATAATGTAACCACAAAATCCATAGAAGAACATTGATGGATGTATCCTTTTAGATAAATAGAAATTCTATGATTGAAAAAACATCCCAAAATTATATCCTGACCATGATTCTATCAACATGATGTTTCAAATTTTTTAATAATCATATATTATTAGATTGGAAGGGGATTTGATGTCCTCACTATTTCCAAGATGATGAAGTGTTCAAACTTGAATAATTATGACTCCATAACACATCATCAATGTATTCCCATTTGAAATAAATATCATTTACCATGATAGAAACATAAAATAGTATTATATGTCCATGTATAATGAAATATTTTTCTAACTCTCTGAATTACAAAATTGTGTGTAATTCCATAGGATAGTTCTATGCCTGATATAATTTTGGAGTGGAAACCTTACCTTTAAACACTTTAAGAATTTCTAATACCTCCATGATTTTTCCATGAAGGTATTTCGATAGACATAGAGCATCTAAGATTGGTAAGAAGGTTAATACCAAGTTCAATTACTTTAAAATATCATACATTAAGGAAAAATATCTATGCTTTTAAGCTGTAGTATGTCATTTCATTTGAAGTTTATGAGTCGATGTATTAGATATTGGTAGATTGAAATTTATATATTTAATTTAAGGTTATCCTATACATGGTGGGTTTGGCTGAATAGTTCTTGATGCACACATAGTTTAGTAGATAAATTACACAACCTCTAATCAGTAATCTATGAAGATCATGTCTAAGAAGAGAAAGAAAATAAAATAGAACATACCTATTGCTATCAGTCCTGCATCAGCAATCTCCTCTGAGTTTTAGTGGCATAAATAGTATTAAAATGGATATAGCTAGAGTATTGAGTTCCTCTATAGTTGAGTCATCCCTAAGGATCTTGATTCCTATGCCTCTTCCCTTAGTTTCCTAATTAGATATAGGGAAACTAGGTTCACAACCATAATAATTATTAGTTAATTGATTCATTATGTGAATGAAATTAATGGGGAAAATAATTAATTATTCATTTGAAATGGACTCTGTCGGGTGTGTCAACTCTTATGGTACCTTTTTTTGGGAATTTTATCATGTCATCTAGGCTGCAGGCATATTATCTATGACAGGAAATGATGGTTTTGTGACTCATATAAGATCATCTTCATATATTGGAATTTTTTGTTTCTTATTATGCCCTTCCTTGGATGACTATTTCATGGAGTGTTTTTGAACTGATGTTGTTCATCATGCCATAGGAGGATGAACTGGGGGAATAGATTGTTTCTTCAACTAAAACTCAGGGATAACATGGGTTCAATTGATTTTCCACATGGTCATCCAATCATTCAAATTCAATAAACCCTTTCATGAAATTTCATTCCACCCACAATATTCTTCTTTGTTAGTGGTGAAAAATAAAGAAACATGTATTGTTTGTTTCTCCAAATTCATGATTCTATAGTCCATTATTTTTTAGGTGGTTTTTAAAAAAATCAATTGATGGGTAGTGATCCCCAATTTCTCTTGAAAGGGGAAATAGTTAATGAGATCATTGATAGAAAAACTATATCAGGGCTACTTGGGTTTACAAAGATGAGTAATGTTTTATCCAATGTATCTATAATGTTTCTAGGGACCTAGTCATCCCAGATTGAATAAAATGTATTTTTATTTTCTTTGAACTGATATCAACTTAATCGTCTTTTATCATTCCAATGAGGATGGAATTGTTTTTTATTTTTTTGAGGGTGTGTCAAAATATGTGGTGCATGCCATGGAGTTGGAGCTAGCATTTGGTCTAGTATATGTATGACATTAGTAGCCTGTACTTTTTCTAATAATTTATATTTATTTGATGGAACCAATATAGAATTGGAATTGGTTATAAATATTGTCTATTTAAATATTTTATGAGGTATATAAATATCCTAAAATGTTCATATATATATTATATAGATGATACAAAATCATAAATCATCATTAAGATTCACCATGAAGAGGGGAAAGTGTTCATGTTAGAGTTGTAGGTTTTTGGATTTAGTCAAACATTTCAACCTAGAAATAAAATTTGAGACCCACTCATTCTCTCTTTATTTAAAAATTTATTGGTCAAGGATATTTTCCTTTGGATGTATAGAGATGAATTAAAATAGGAACTACAGAAGATGATCTTTCAATCTCATGATTCAATAATCTACAAAAATGGTGTACCATGTGATGTTTGACCATTTAAACATTTTTTAACCACCTAACATTCACCACTTCTTATTGCATAGTGGATCCAATCATGTGGTGACAACGAGGCACAAAACATTTTAGATGCTGCATTAGGTCCCACAAGAAATTAAATATTGGAAATATAGGGAACCAAAATATTTTCTGGGGAAGGGTTACATTCACCAATTTTGGGTAATGATTAATTTATGATCATGTTTGTTCATGAAATTTCTCCAAATATTCCAATTGGTATTCGAATGACTCAATAATATTACGATGCCCCTTGGGAACATTTGGCATAACCAGAACATGAATAAATGTAAATAGATTGTTACTGATGTGATATCTCCCCAAATACATATGTTTGACAACTTATATGGGTTAAACATTTATGGTTTCCATGTTCATATTTTTTTTACAAATAGAGGTAATTCATGATATGGTACTTAAATTGAATCCAAATAAACAAGTTCTTTTATCACTGGGTTGAGCAGGGGATATAGATTTAATCTCATAGATATTATGATCCTTTCATGATGAGGTATATTATTCAATACGGTGAGATGAGGATCCTCTTGGATGATATAACAAGAAGGGATAATTCCTCTGAGTGATTTTATGTTTATCATCCTTTCTCATATATTTCTATCTCATATCATGTGATCCTCTCTTCTATCTTGAGTGATTAAAGTCTTTTTGGATGATGATTGGATGTAACATCACCCCTAAATTTGTTCCTTGGTATTATCTCAACGATGGTGTGGTGTTGGAACATTTATTGAAAACCCAAAATGTTTGGAGAGGTTTTGATACTTGGTAGACACATGTTCATCATTTATCTTAGCATAAACCGAGTTACGGCTAGAAATATCACCTTCTTTTTTCCTCTTCCTTGGCCCCATTATATATGGTGTTCATAAGGGTATCATTAATGATGTTCACCAAGGAATACTGAATAATTTGTTTTGTATTGGCTATAGAATGATAGGAGGGAATATTAGATTGAGGACATATATTGAGGTCACTGAGATCTTTTGAAGTAGTTGTACCCCTAATAATTGTTTTTGACTATAGCCATTACTAATCCTCTATACTCTCTTTTTTTATTCCTATGAATCATTTTGGAAAATCATGAATTGAAGGTGAGTGTCACTCAACATCTTCATGTACTCTCTTAATGTGGAAACTGGTTCATGACATGGTTGAAATTTTGGGGATTGATTTTTCTGATGCTCCTACCAAATGGGGAAAACAAATATCCCATGTATTAGAGGTTGTGGTAAAAATTCCCCAAAAATTTTGAGATAGATATCTTCATGTTTCACTATTTCCATACCTCGGTCTGAATGGGTTGGCCTTGAATAGGAATATTACGTAAACAATTAGCCATCCCTTTAGGCCAGGGTTGTTCCTGTATCAATGATTTTCCTGCTTCCATGATGGGTCTATAAATTTTTTTCCATGTTTAAGCTTGATCCTGGAAAACAAAATGGTATGAACATGACCTAATTTCATCTGAAGGTATCAACTGTATCTGAATATTTCATTCCCTTAAGCAGGATGCATTCTTAATGTTCTCAGACACCAGATGCACAAGTCCTTCAATGACTATCCCTAATTGTGTCAAACACCTCTAAGACTATTTAGGTATGATTATTTCTAAAAACACTCTCATTTGTGACTAAGGATCACATTTGATAACTGAAATGAAGAAATGACATTAAACGATATCAATTACGATGTATTTTTATTACTATAGGGTGATGATAAATTCAAATCTCCATGTTAGACGTAATACCTGATATGAAAACAATATGGGGAATTGATAATTAGATGATTTAATTCATTTAATTCACTGAGATATTCAATTTGATGATTGTTATTCTTTCTTAAATAATTTTTGTTTTGTTTAGCTGGAATGGATTCCATATACGTTTTTGACGAATTTCTTTTTTTACCTAAACAAGTTATACCTTCCCTTTGTAAGGAAAGGACATCATATTTTGGATTCATGAATTTTCAAAAGTATTAGATGGATGTCACATATTTATTCTTATCATGGTACCACTGGATTGTTAAATCAGAATTCGTTATTGTCTAAAATATTAGAGGTATATTTTAATTATTTACATATCTTCTCATTAGTTTCATATTCTCCTCTTCTTATAATGAACATTCCTCTACATGATCTACCCAATGTGATAATATCTTGGATTGTTTATTTAGAAACATGGGTTAAATGGATATCTCTTCCATTACATTGGATAGAAGGCATTCAAAGGGTTTTTCAGAGAATGAACAATGACATGGGTTGTCTTATGATTGAGTATGGAAGATACCATACATTTAAGTTACAATAGGAATATTAAATTCATTTTCCCCAGATCCTCACTATTGGAGGGATCTTTTATTGTTGATTCTGCAAGGTGACACTATTCTAGACTAATTGAAGTATCACTATGAGGAGGACCATTATGAAAAATTCCTTCATATGGAGGAATAATATCATATAATGATGTCTGGTTTCAAGGTTATTTCCTATAGTATTTACCCAAAGGAGGACCTACAAGGTGGAAATAGTAAGGGGTGAGTCTCCATGATGTTTTGTCTTTTGACCACAGGGAGGGTTATAGGGAAGCTCATCATGATATGGGTTCTCATGATTGATTGGATTGTGAACTTGATGTATAAATTCATGGTATAATTGTTGGAGAGTACAATTAGAAATGATGGTATCAACGGTTTTGTAGAGGACCATCACAATTTCAATGACTACCCATGTTATTCGGTAAGGGATTTATAGGATCCTAAGATACCATAGATAAATTATTAAGGGCTTTGAGAACACCATCATTTAGAATAGAAATTTTAATAACCATCTCTTCATTTTCTAATAACCTTTAGTGAGGATTCTTTTTGTGTTCTATCTTATGCGAGAACGGGTATAGATATGGTGGATAATAGCTTTTATATATGGGATCCCATTTGAGCATCCCCCTTGTTATTGATGAAACATTATTAATGATTTCTATAATTTTAGAATTGATATATTTATTACCCATAGTGGAGATTTAGTTGGAGTGATGACATACCATTGGAAAATGGATATAGGCTTGATATAGTTGTCCATCTATCGTGGATTTTAGTCCATGACCCTCTGGGATGGGGCAATGGATATTTTCCATCACTTGGTTGATCCTAAAATAATTTTGATGAATTATCCCAATTGTATGGATGTAGTTTTCTTTCTCCCTTCATCCAATATCACTACCATCATTAAATCATGGAACAGTTGAACGATGTGTATTTATATTATCATCTTACTCATTATAGTTTTAATATGTGAAGACTCCACCTATCCTCCATTTATGATTCGTATATACTGATAGTCTGTTTGAGTGGGGGTGGAGATACGGGTATTCCATTTGTTGAATACTGGGATTTTCCAACTTATTTATCTAAGTGATTATAGATCATTATAGAAGGCTTGATATATATATATATGGGCATCCATCCTCTCATTGGTTATCATAATAAATTCTGTATGGGTCCTTTCATCCCCTTTCGTCATGTGTTGTTAGTCTTGGTGTGTAGGGGTAGGAGTTTGAGTCTTCTCCTAAATTAATTTCCTATTTTAATGGAGGGATTATTTGGAACGAATAGGTTTTTTTTCAAGTCCTTAGTTTCTTTATTTCTTCTCTCTATGTGATTCCATGGGATTAGGGGTCAAAATGACATGATCTGGGCCCATGGGATAGTGTTCCCATCATGCTAAGGAATTTGTGCCAAAAGGCATTGATGACTAGGACTATTAGAAGGAGATCCCGAAAGGGATCACTATGATGTTATAAAGAGTCCTTTAATGACCTCTTGATCATGATATCTAATGTAATTGTTTAATATATTGTTATATTCTAGTGAAATGATCTTGAAAAAGTTTGAATAAAAAACCTAGGATGTTCTCTTCTTGGCCCCCAATCATGGTTGAGTGTATTGTTTTTGAGGATTAATGTGTTGGAGGAATTTTTAAGAAGCCTCCAGTGTCATGATTGTGAAATTATGTTGATACTATAGAATTAGCATGTTTTCAAAATGACGTTGAAGATGTAGGTTAGAGAGGTTGTATTTAGGTTAGGCGAGGACTCTTCTTTGGTATTCATAGAAGCATATATTCATGTCAAATGAAAGCATTCCATTATATTGTAGGGAGTTGATTGTTAAGGTTATTTAATATATATATATAAAAAATTAATAAAACCTCATTAAGTAACCATATTAATAAGTGATAACATGCGTAATTGTTTGTCTTTAATCTATTTTTGAACAACTATCATTTTTTAGAGAATAGATGGGGCCCAAAATGTGGGAAACAAAATAATTTTTTAATAGTTTCAGGTAAGGTACCCTATTACAGTCTCATTACCAAAAACTGTTTGGGGTTTAATGGGAATTTTGGGTTGGTGGCAGATTATACCTTCACTTGAGACAAATATTTCCATATCCTTTCTGGGCAGATTACAACAGGTTTTATTCATCGATTATAAAAACCCAAATATTCCCTTATTTGAGATGTTTCAAAGACCTAATGTGAAAAAGAATGGTTTTTAATAAGAAATAGATCCAAAAATTCTCAAGGACACACATTGGTAGATGGGATGAGAGGACAATTTTATCGCACCATTTAATCATAATTATGGCATACTCTAGGTATCCCTTATAGGTTAATGATATATTCTTGAATTATTTATTAAAACCCAAATATAAAATGGGACATCATAAAGCTAAAAATAAATTATTGGAATGTATTGGATTTAGAATAATCTGTCTGTATCCAAGGTTCTTCATCGACGGAATCATCGTTATGTATTTTATATTCTCCATCATTGATAACTTTTTTGTGTCTAGAAATTATAGATTCTTATGTCACTCATTTCCTTGATGACTGTTTTAATAAACTCAATGTAGTTCTCTTGAATTTAAAATCTTATTGGAAAACAAATAGATTTTTTTTATGTTTGATTCAATCCCATGAGATCGGACTCCAACATATCATCATGAAAGCAATCAGAATCCATGTAGTTCAGTATTATGGGATATAGTCATTTGGAGGACCTATGCAAGGTGATAAGAAGATCTAAAATGTATTATCTATCAAGACAAGAATTGGATCATAATAATTCATTATCATAACTATACTATATGACCACATGGTCCATTCTCTATGTGAGAAACAAGTAGAAGTTGATGATCTTGAAAACCACACAATCTCCCTCATCCATTAATGAATGAGGTTGGGGAAATATCCCACAATAAATACTAGGGGCTAACTCTTAGATAAAAAATATAATAAAAAATATCCTCTACTCCCATTTCAATAATTTTATGATAGGGAAAGGGTGTGGTGATTGGTGATACTAGGGGATTTATGCACTATTAAATTCAAATTTTAAGGAACAAAATTTTTCCCATGACATAAGAGTCCAGACACCACCAACACTATGGTCGGGATACTGATTACTAAGGGAATGAA
Source organism: Viscum album (assembly GCA_963277665.1). Taxonomy (NCBI): domain Eukaryota; kingdom Viridiplantae; phylum Streptophyta; class Magnoliopsida; order Santalales; family Viscaceae; genus Viscum; species Viscum album. The sequence continues at coordinate 576,983,249 of OY728144.1, forward strand.
AAAATATGAAACTTATGATGAAACGTTTGACATGGAAGGTTAAATATGAGGATTCAATTACCATGGGAATGGAAGAATGGATGGGGGACCACAGTGTGCCTTTTCCCTAGGCCTATTTAATATGTTTTCAATGGAATAGGTCTTATTAAAAAAATTAGGGTTTAAGTAGGAGAGACATGAATACATTTAAATAGTTAAAAAGGGGAACAATATGGGGTTTTAACACTACACAGAGATTGGTACTCCAGTCTATAACGGGAGATGACCCTATAGATACCACATCCTAAATCTTGGTCCTTACTATACAGGGTTGGGAAACAGGAAGAGCAACACATAGTGGTTTACCTTGTAGTGATATTTTGTGGGCACTAGCAAACCAGTTACGGGTTTCTAGATAGGTCCTCACATGATAGATCCATTTTTATGTCTCATTAATGTTAGTTATTAGGAAAAAGTTCCTAGAGAAATATTCTATAGTCATCTTGGTTATCTATTTATACTTTATTCTATGAAGACTATGTAATTATAAACATATAAAGTAACTATTTTCCATAGACATCCCATTTACCACATAACATATTTGTTTCCCTACTCTTATTTGAAGGAACCACATTCTATATCATATTTGGTTTTTTAGTGATTTATAAGGATTCATCACACACTAAAATGAAAAAAGATGTTTTCTGGCTGAATTAAATGACCTCCTTCTCTCAAATTGTGAAAAAGAAATTTTCCAGGGGTGTTATATCATTACCTATTCCCTTAAATGAAAAAAAATCTATTCTAATGGTTTTTATATCACCAAAAATCCCCAAAAAATATTTATTTTCTGTTGAGAGATATATATGAAGAGTAGAGTGTCCACATAGTGAGACTGACATGTGAGAGGAATTGGCCACTTTATACTTCTTCATCACATTACTAATTTTATATTCTGTTAATGTTTTAATAATTCATGCGTTTGGATTTTCAAAATTAATCATAGGTTTTGTTTTTTTTCTCACCCAACAGTCACATTTGAGAATAACATCAATAATTACCCACACGCGATCCATCATTGGAACCGTAAAATTTACACCCTCAAAATTGTGAAATTAAACACTATAACTCAATGAAGTCGATGTAAATAATTATAATAAAATTATAATAAATAAAAAATATGTATTTATTTTTATTAATTATATAACTAATAAATTTAATTCGATTATTAAAGATGATAAGTGAATGTAGAGAACGATTCAAGAACTTAAGGCGATAGTTCTCTCTAAAGCACCCTTTTTTCCTTTAAGTTTTCAACTTTCTCTTTCTAAATTCAATTTCTATTTTATATTACAGAATTGTTTTAAATTTGGTATATATATCTCTTATATATATACAAATATTATTCCACATTCATTTAATAGGGATATACATGTCTTAATTTCATGTATCAAAATAATTTTTTTAAAATCAAACATGATTAAGGGGAAAATTTATATAAAATAATAAATTAATATTATTATTTTTCGAGTCCATTATTACCATTCATGATAACATTAAATAAATGAATATTTTAGAGATAATCATTCTCTTATAAATATTTTTTTAAAAGATGAATACGTATTTATTATTTTATAAAATCTTTTTAAATTATTTCTTATAACATTATTTTGATTGTTCATTTCGATACATAATTTTGTACCCCTTCCCAAGATTGTTTTTTTTGAAATAAACAACATATTTTGAAAAATATTCTAATATGAATGAAAAAAATATTTAATTAATTTAACTCTTTATAGGAATTTGAAAATATAATTTGATTTTGATAATTGGAATGATTATGCAAGTCATATTTTTCGTAGGTATTTATTTTGTTATTATACATCATTTTTTCCAATTTGTGGATCATATAATATTGTACCTGTTATGATGGGTTAATCTAGGCTTGGCACAAATGCATTGGGAAATAATAATGTATCGTGAGATTCGAGGTATTGTATTTGGGAGTAAACCTAATCCATGATGGGACTCTATAAAGCATTTGATGTTGTCTTGGTAGATATCCCTAACTTATACTAATTTTCTGTTTTATATTATAAACACATTCCAATTTTTTCAGGGACTTATGATTCCATGATACTTATGTAACTCAAATTTTTGATTATTGATGATATTTATCTTTAATGATATCATATTATGCCTTTAGACTAATATAATATTATTTTTATGAATATTATTCCCATACAGAATTATTTAGATAACCCTTATAGTTTTTTTATTTCAATGGACATCATATTTAACACAATAGAATTTAGGATATCATTATGGAGATTAAAATAATTTTTTTTATTTTAGTTTCATCTGGATGATTTATGTATCTAGTCTTCTAAAAATAATTGGAATCTTTCTCTTTGGGATTTTTTATAAGGGATATTTTTGTTTAATTGTTTCAATGGTATTTTTAATGTTCTATCTTCATTATACTATGTCAAATGTGATAACATTTTATGTAAAAAATTACTATGTAAATTATGTAATGTGGAATGAACCCAACCCACTATGGTAGTTTTGGTATTCATCCCTTACAATGTAGATGAAATCTTATGCTTATGTGTAGCCCAAAAACAAATGTATTATTCTTGTGATATATTCTAATAAATCATGATGAATTATTAATGATTTATGTTTAATTTATTATATGAAAAAACTTATAAAATTAAACAAGATTAAATATATATAGCTGACTATGTATGACTTTATCAAGTAAAAATTGTGTTCTTACACCCTTATGCATGATCTCACTTACTTTAATTGATTTATATCTCATATTTTAACCATTACTATGTATCTATTCTCACCCTTTATTTTGCTTTACATTCTACAAGATACTACTAAGTGATCTATTAATGATTCCATATATATACTATAATAAATAATTAAATTCTCAATATAATATTTTGTTATATTTCATGTTTTCATTTATAATGTGATAATAATGTATGTATATAGTCTAATAAGTGTAATAAACTACTCAATAATTTGGTATGTGATCACTTTTATCTTTTTCCAATATTTTATGATAACCACTTGCTCTGGGTTATTGGATTCCACGTATGATATGGGATACTTGGTAAAACATTTCTTCTCATATTAAATTGTAAATAGAGGAACATTCTTATAAACCTATTTAAAACATTATTATTCATTTTACTATTTCTTAGATATCATTAAAAATTAGATATTGGTACTCTAGGGAAAGGAAAAAAAATAAATCATGATCTTAGATTCCCAATAAGAGAATGTTTCCAACAAAATATATCATAGATACATAATTTATAATAATATGGTTAGTTGAGTAATCAGTAAATATTAAATATAATCAAGAACAAGATAATGAAATATATCCAATGATAGTAATCTAAACAATTGCATGAAAAATACTAATTTCATGGTTATATAATTCATATTGAAATACATCATAATCCTTTATCCATGAAATCATTAAATTAACATCATTTCCTCATTCTAAGAGATAACAATCATACTATCAAGGCTTCATCCCCAAATATTTTGATATTATAATCAGGTTCTCATACCAAAACATCATGATATTACCATCATGGTCTCCCATCATGAAAATATGGGTTGGAAGACAACATACAATACCCATTATATTCCAAATCTTGAGGCCAATCGATTCTTCCAAGGGATATATAATATAATTCCCCATCTGTTACATAATAAGTCTAATAAATTTATCATATATTTAATGAATAACAAAATTAATCAATAATATAAACAAAAAATAAATAAATATTTGTACTAAACCATGTAATATAATTTATTATTATTTCCTCAGTCAAGGGTATAACATTCATTGAAAGATTCCTTAAATTTATACAATTTAAAATAATAGGAAAAAAATTTATCCATACATTAACTTATGATAAATATATCAATGGTTTAAAATAACATAGAATTGAGGGAGAAAATTAATATAAATGAATTATAGATTTTAAAGAGAACATACCTTCAACGAAATGAATGACATGAGAAGAAATTCATGTCCATAAAATGAGTTTTAAATCATAAAAAAGTAAAGTATGAAATGAGTCCATATAACCATCAATCCAAATATCAAGTAAAGGAATATATTTTTTAAAAAACATTAAAATTAGAACCAAAACACATAAAATTACTTTCTTCGAAAAAATAACATTGTTGTTGAAACAAATATATAAATCACTTCCAATGCCCATTACATATGTTTTCAAGTAGACAATTAAAATATTTTATTATCATTAAAATAATTTAATCATAAAAACAGATCATTCTTATGTAACCAAATATAGAGTGTTGGATAAAATTGTACATAAGTGAAATGAAATCCCTTTGAAAACATTTAGGAAACTATTATCCATTAATATTAAAAAAATATTAAAAAAATATTAAAAAATAATGGGAATATTTATTCATTTTTATATCCCTAAAAACATAGATGGAATAAAGTATAGTGAGTAATTTTCACTATTTTTTCAAAAATATATTCATAAAGAAAATTTTAAAATGTGATTTTTGAAATACTTTTTAAAGAATAAAAAAAATTATTTATACTAAAAATTTTAAGAAGAATAATTTTGAACATTTGAAAATAAATTCAAATATTATAGATATTTATCATAATTAATCATTTAATTAATTAAAATAGTATTCTTGTAATAAAATATAGAATATGGGTGTGGATGAAAATCAATATCAACAAAAAAATAATTATTGTCAGATATTCAAATAATAATAATTTTAGTTGTATTGAGTTCCGAAGAGGGGAGATATTGATTGAATAACTTTAATACATATAATATCTAGTAGATATTAATAAACATTGGTTTTAATGTATAATAGTTTAATAATTCCCCCAAATGAGAGTCAAGAATACAAAATACTTTTTAAATGAGAGATTGAAAGTTAAACCCTTACTTTGGATTCCTTCTTGGTTGAACACGATCAAATATCCTATATAATAAATTTATATATATTATTAGACTATATAATATAAATATTATTATATATTTCTATATTTCATTTATTCGTTACTTCAATTTAAAAATTTAAGGATTATTCTTTACTAAATCAACTACTTAGGTATTAATTGTTTTGTTTCTTAAACACATTCTGATCCAATGATTTAGGTCCCTGCATCTTTGTCAAAGACTATTTATCTATATAATGTTAATATATAATTAAACAATATATTTTTTAATAAAATACCCCATTTAATTATCTAGGTATGGTGGCCATGAAAAATGAAACATGTTGTTTCTGAAAGTGGAAGTCTGCACATACACATTTGTGACATTTTTATTTTAAAAAGGATGGAAATAAAGTAATGTAGATAATTATTTGTATATAAAGATTCATAATTATTTCATTAATATCATATTTATTCAGTAAATACAGATATATAACAATCTGTGTGAGGGTGTGAAGAAAAATGAAACATGTCAACTCATGGAGGTGGTAGTCTGTACGTATGCACAAGTGGATTTTTTTTTTGGATGGATATGATATATAAAATTTTCATACCATAAACACAATATCATTTTATTATAATGATGATAATAATTTCATTTTTAGTACATTTATAATAGATTCATATAGATGGAAGAATAAATATACTCTAAATATCTCAATTAAGAAAATTACCTCTTCCTCAATTATCATTATTTAGATTACACCCTTGGACCTCATATGGTTTTATTTCAGTGTTTCTAGTACCTGTTCATGTGGAGGTGAGTCTAAAAGTTATCTTCGAAGAATATTCCCAATTTATAGTGCTTAGTGTGTTTTTATATGTGAGGCGATGAGGTTCCATTTTATAAGTGATGGTAGTTACACCCTTGTTAATATCGTTGTTCGTAAAATAATTTAACGACATTCTAAAGGGAATGTTGAACCAAATCAATGTTTCATCACATATATGACAATTGATGGTATAAATAAACTAAAATAATTATATTTAATCATGTTTTTGTGATATTTTAAGGAGTGTCTCTTAGTTTAACCACCCTCCTCATTAATCCTTTTTAACCCTAACCATTGTGATAAATTATTACCATGTCAACTATTAATTATGACTAAAAATAGTCATTATTATATAATTTTAATATTATGATTACAATTTTGGAATCCATTTTAAATGAATCAATTTTTTGGTGTGGTAGAAATTTATTTTAATATAAGTATATAAAATGTTATATAATAAAAATTTTTAAAAAAAATTCTAAAAAACGAATTTATATGAATATAATTTATATAGTTAACAAATTCGAAAACTAATTGTTTATAAATAATCAATGATATATATTTAACTTAAGAAGAATAAAAATTTATTTTAACATTGTAATTACTTATTCAAAAAATGGATAAAAAATATTCTTTTATTAGAATAAAACATCAGTTAGGTTTGAGATGTTCAAACATAGGTTTAAAAAAATGAAAAATATTTTATACTTAAAATATTAAATTTTCTTTTTTAAAAAGACTTAAAAAATTTGAATTAATTTTATACCATGTCGATGTCCTAAAAGGGAATGTATTTTCAAAAACTATATTCCCCGCTATTCACATAATGATATAAATTTTTAGAAAAATCTAAAATTTTATCCTATGTAAATTTTGAAATGATAAAATTAAAAAAATTATTTTCAATTAATTAAATTCACATTAAAAATAATTTATTTATAATTGATTTGGTAATATCAGATAAAAATTAAAAAAAACATTTAATGGAAAATATCATTTTTAACTCCAGTTTTTCTAAATCATATTTCAGGTCAATTTTTATTTAAATTTTATTAATTAATAACTTTATAAATTATATTGTTTTAAATTTTATTTGTTTATCCAAATAATAAACACATTAAAATCAGTTAATTGAGAAATATCACTTTTTATCATTGAATGATTTTAATCATATCACATTTATGATTTGTTTTCTAATAAATAAATTTTATCAACTAAATGTAAAAACAGTATGTTTATTTATAAGTAAATTTATATTTAGTACGGGCTTGTTCTTCTTTTAATTTTAATATGTCCTTGATTTTATAGTTTACTGTTCTATTTTTAAAATATACTTACGATAATATTAATTTAATGAAAACTATTTATTGAAATATTGAGGCTCTAAATTTGTGTTTTTTATTACTCAGAGAAGTGTTTTTCTATTCAACAGTGTTATTTCTTAAATCTTAGACAAGTTTCAGGGTACCGTTATTAACAAAATATTGATAGAAGACAATATCAATGTTTTTTAAATTTATTAATATGAATATATTTTCTAGAAACATAAATAAAAGCATAATTAGTTTAAACAAATAAGACCTACAAATAATGAGACTTTTGAAAGGATATTTTAGACTCTTAATGAAATTATTTTGAACATTCTTAGTAAATTTGAATTCATTATTTTCTTTTGGGTTTTTATTATAAATAAAATTTTCCATATTACCAATAGAGAGTTAGTAAGATATATTTGATATAAAAATGTATGTTAATTATGAAATGGAATAAATATCATGGTAAGTAACATTAGAGTTATTTGTTAAAAAATTACTCTCACCTGGAATATTATTTTTCATTACATCAGAAGATGGGGAAACATAAGAATGGATTGGGATAAAATGTTCAGTAATGAGAAGAATAATCAATCAAATAATCATGGGTTAGCATAAAGAATATCATAAATGAGATTGCACCTACGACACTTAGAGGAACAAAATACAACTAATATATACAACATAATCATTGGGAAATTATATCTAGTTAAATATAGTCCATTGTAATGCCTCGACCCCAGTTACCCAAAGCCGGTGAATTATTTTAATACATTGGCATGATTACATGAAATCATGTCCCGAAAGACCGATCTGTTTAGCAGCCTTGGAAAATAGATTAAATACATGAACGTTACATTACCCATTAGAAAATAAAACACAACGTAAATGATCCTTTGATAATTCCATTAATCCCCTAGTTTAACCCTGATTGTCAATCATAATACACTTCTTGGAATCTTGAGAAAATTAAAACATAGAAAGGGGTGAGCTCAGATGCTCAGTATGGATAACAATATAGTGGAAACTTTCATAAATTAGAATAAATATTTAAGGAAATGTATAAGACAAGAAAAAGCCTTTTATACATAAACTTCAGTATAATATGGCTAAGGTAAAATAATGTAATCCCATTTACTTATTCACATGGATATTCTACTAGTCGAATAATCACATTAAATATCAATAGGGACTTTCATAATAATGGAATGCAAAATTCCAGATATTCATAACCACATAGTCATGGCCTTGTGCCAAGACTACAAATAAGATTTTGTCAAGGCCTTGTTCCAAGACACTAGTTTGTCTCTTGAGACCTACCGATGTATCGAGGAGCTATAGCGGACTCCACCTATCACTTAATATGTCCAATGCATTCCTTATATGAAAAGGTTTAAACATAACATAAATATTCGTATTAAAACTAGCATACGAATTGTCAATACTTTACCCAAAAACCACGAATGGTATAAAAATAACACATATACAGTCAAACATATCAAAAAACCATCAATACAATATGTAATATTTGTATCATAATAAATCATCTTCAAACATGTTTAAAATCCATTAATGTATTTTGACATAGATGAAAATGATTTGTAAAAATCTTTGAGAGAAATATCCCTTTTTCATGAAAACCATTAAAAGTCATACAATTTAGAAAAGAGACATTTAAAGTGATTTTTGAATCAAAGTGTCTCATACCACTTTGATACTTTTGAAAGTACTTAACATTTTAAAACATTAACATCCATTTAAATAAATCCTTTAAACAATTTTGAAAACCTGGAAATTAATGAGAATGATTTAGAAGAATAAATCTTTAAAACATTTAAAATGATGTTTTAGTAAAATTTACCTTAAAATAATCCCTTTTAAAACTTATTTATGAAACATGGACATGTATAATAAATATGTCCCAGGAGATACATAAATAAAAACAAGCTCAGATAATAAAGAGATTGTGAAATTAACCCTTAACATGCACTTTCCATTGGTCGAGGGTACGTTTGACCTCCTGTATATTGACCATTGAATGTTATTAAATTATACCAGAATCATATACATTAATATGATATCATATATGATCTTTTAACATTGCTTTGTTAATAATATGTTATTATTATCTTTGTATCGGGAGTGAACGGATTCGTTTTACTTTATATTCTTTGTTATGTGAGACATATGTGTTATTGATGGGATGTATCTTATTCATATCTAGAATGATATCAAGTGTTTAATCGCTATTTTTAACCATCTAATGAAAATTAGTCTTGAATGGATACGATGGGGAATGAATCTAATCGCGTTCGTGGAGACGGTAATCCGTACGTATGCACGAGTGAAAATATCTTACTTTTAATATTAAAATAATATATAATTCGATGGTATATCATATATAAAGAATCATTATCAAGTTATATTTATTATTTATATCAATTACACGTCATTATTATAGCCATCCAAATAATAATGGATTAAATAACAATTACACCCCGACATGGAGATCGTAAGCCGTACGTACGCACGTATGGTGACATGTCATTCAAAGGATGGATAGAATAATGATTTTGTTTATACCATATTTATAATAACATCACAATATATAGAAGATATTGGAGTTATTATTTTAGAATAGAAAAAACAAGAAAAAAGGATGTGGAAGAAGAAAGGAACATGAATGGGGTTTGATTTCTAACTAAAGGAAGGCCTCTAGGATGAAGGGAGGATAGTTGAGAGGGTATTTGGCCAGGGGTTGGCTGATCAAAATGGATTTAAAGGTTTAATTAGAGAGAAGGTGGAGTGGCCTCTTATAAGAGGGGTGAGGGGCACCTTAGGAAAAGCTTGAAATATTATTTTATAATAAAATCTTTTTCGGTTTCTAATGGATCCAAAATGGGTTATATAAAGGCTAAGGTGGTGATGGGTTAAAAACCACTGAACCAATATGTTTTAGATAGGTTTGGGTCACTATATTAACTTTATCTTTTAAATTTAACTCTTAGTAAAATAGTTTGACATTTACCATGTCTCTTTGTATTTTTATATTATATGGTTAATAAACTTACTATAAAATTCAATGGAACCACAAATGGTTCATTAATGTCATATATATTATTATATAAGTCTTTTGGCAGAACCATAGATTTTTAGGGGAATTATATCAATTTATAATATAATATTTATTTTAAAAACTATTTTATGTCAATTTTGACACTATTTGGTATTTTTTTTGTTAAAATAATAACATCATGATTACTTCTAACAAAAATGATTGAATCAACCCTATCATGTCATATTAACCTATACAATTAGTTTAATTCATCATAAGTCTCAAATTAATTTATTTTGGTATTTATAATATCATTTATTTTAATCTTTTATTAATAAGGTAATTACTGCATCATCATTGTGTCATAAATAAATTTAATTATTTAATGTCTAAAAATTAAAAATAAAATACCATTATGTTGGAAATCATTTTATCTTTCTAATTAATATTTATAGTCAAATTTATCATATGTATAATCCTATATTAAAAATGTTTTAGTATTGAAAACTTGAATTTAACACTTTTAACTATTCTTTAAATTAAATAATAATAAATGTCCTAATCTAATCCAAGTGGACCTAAAGGATTATATTTTATTACTAAGGTTGTTTTTAGTCGAATTACATTTATCCAATAGAATTATTACCTATGTTAGGGTAATAATAATAACATTTTTATCTTTAATTACCTTATTTACTTTAAACTGTGGTAAATAAAAGTCAAAAGTTACTATTCACCAAAAATTATTTTTATCTTATTGAACCACATTTTACTTACAGATATGAACCATGTCTCTCAGATTATTGATATTCAATTCATAAAAGTGGTAAAAGTATGTTTTACGCAAATTTGCAAATGCTTCTTGGAGGTGGGTAAAAGACGGTAAAAAGTTCAATAAACTTTTTATATATCTAAACTAATTATAAAATGAAATCAATGAATTACATTTAAATTATATAGGTATTATGTGTCTATTTTGACCTAAAATTATTTTAATAAAATAAATAATTATTTAAATAAAATGTCAGTTTTAAACAATAATTCAGTATTTTTCACTATTCATAAAAAATTGAATGTTTTCAGAAAAATACCAAAAATTCACCCTATGATAATTTTGATATTATGAATTAAAAAATAGAGTCTATTTTACCAAATTCAAAACATAGAAGTTTTATTTATAAATTTAAAATTAATTCCTCTTGTCAAAACCAAAAGGCGTATTATTTAAGAAATAATAACTATTAAAAGAGTGACACTCGTTTATGTCCAATTTCAATGTGAAATTATTTACAATGACCATCATTGGATTAAATGGTAAAAATATAATAAATTTATACTTCCAAACCATTAAGATATATTATTTAACACTATAAATTATTTTTAACAAAAAGTTTTTTTCAGTTAAAATATATTGTTTTTCACAATTCACCCAAATATGAATGTTATCAGAAAAACACCAAAAATTTATTGAAAATAATTTCTTATGTGAAGATTCTAAAGAAGAAGTTTATTTTTTCAAATTTAATATATAAAAGTTTCAAATATTTTATTTAACAAGGGTTCACCATTATAAGGCGGTAAAGGTGCCTTTTTTTGAAAATTATATTTTTTATATGAAAAAAATGAATTAGTTATTACATTTTGTCTAAGAAACTCATAATATGGATTCTAAAATTATAATGATTATATAAAGTTCATTATTCAGTTAATACTATTCATAAATGCTTTTGAATGACTAGTTTGGTAAGTCGTGGTGCACTTGAACTCAGTGTTGTGTGTGGTGCATGTTATTGAATTACTTTGACGAAATAACATACTATGAAATATTGGGGTGTTACATTATTCCCTCCTCTAATAAATTGGATCCTCGTAATTTGAAATTGTTCTTTGAAAATAAAAGGTTGAAAATAGAAAATACCTTTGTGGGAAAACCCACATCGGATATTGGGTTAATAGAATTTAGTCTTAATAATAGGAAAAGGGAAATGAAAAAGTCACAACCAAATTATGATCTTGATTAGGAGAACATTGCTAAAAATTGGAGACACATAATTGGAGGAAAAACGTAAATATTTATATGGAGCATTTTAGGTCATCAGTCACAAACAATTATACAATTGAGGGCCTCATAGCCATCAATATATAATGATTTAAAATATCATCGGTTCAAAAAAACATTAGGTATTAGGGTAACACATTTTTAGTTTTAAGATCACTTATCTAATGTTTATGAATTATGTTATTCATATAATTAGAGAATAAAAAATATATTATTGACAAGTAGAGTTTCATCCTTTAACTAATTTCAACCGCAAACTCATCTTTCACTCTAAAAGATAATAAAACATAAAAAAATATTTTATTTATCCTATTCGTATAGGGTTTCAAAAAAATGAAATTATAATTCAACTAACAGACCCTTTAAAAACTAAATTATTTAATCTAGGACATCACGTGGGTCAGTGGTAAGTGATACACCCTTGTCGCCCTTCGGTTGCGGGTTCAAGTCTTGCGGCCTTTCCGGACGCGACGGGTTGCCGCCCGACCTCCAGGTAGTCCTTTTTATGGAAATCAAAAAATAATATCAAACTAGACTTATCCAAAATACTTCTGTCCAAACTCATAGTCCAAAATTTATAAGGAAGGTAAAAACAATGAAGATCATTTTGGCCACATAATAACATGTGAACACCTTCATCATGTATTAATTTAAAACACTGCAACATCCTGAATTACCATAAAACCTTATTGATTACATTCATTCTCTCTTATTCTTTATAGAATATTGGATAAACTCTTTCTATCCAAAAATTTTGTAAACTCCAAAAATCGGGATATAAAAATCATTAATCAGTTTCAAGGTAGTCATGAATATCCAATCTAATTTATCCAAATAAATTATCTATTATTCCAAAATTAATACCTTAGTATCAAGATGATATTAATGTTTTGTCTTTCTTTCAACTATGTATTTTCTAAAAAATTTATCTTACCATTCAGTCACTTTTCTTGGTTCTACACAATTTCATGTCCTTAATGAAATTATACTGCAGTACAATCCTAATATACCCTATAATTCTTATAACATGTAAATCATTAATACAATACTCAAATGAAACAATACTTTAATAAAAATGTAAGAAATCTAATCATTCCTCTTCATCTTCAGTAGTATCATAACTTTGTTATTATACAATAGAAACATTTGAGGTATACTCTGATTGTTTAAAAATTGATTTACGTAGTGTCCCAACTCCTTGCAGATGAAGAATTGTAAATTTGAAACTTTTTTCATACCCTTGCAATCACCTACTTGGTGTCCTTTTTCTCCACGCTTATAGAAAACTCTTTTTCCCTTCATGAATTTACCAAGGTGATTCTTTCCACATTTATCACATATGGGAAAATCCTTCTTTTCCCTATTCTCTTTATCCATCATTCTCTCTTCCATACTTTTCTTTTCTTACTTCCCTTCAAAGTAATAGGACTAAGAGAATTCTTTACTTATCTTATAAACACATAATACCATTTCTTTATATGTTGAGAATACATGGTAGAAAATTTCTCTTCTAAATATTGGATTAATACCATGAATGATATGATCCTTCTTACTCTTTGGATGATACGTATTGCTAGAGTTCACATTACTTATACTGGGTTCCATTTCTATACAATGACATACACTAGGTCAGTTTATGAATTTCAATTAATAATTAAAAACTAGTAAAATAGAAAATTAAGATTTAACAGTTTATGGATATAATCCATAATCATAAAAATGTTTTCTTTTAGGAAGTATATACTCATAAACCATTCATAATGGTTTGTAACAAAAATGAGAATTATCCTAAGAATATCCCCCGGGAGTGTCGTAACCAAGAGTGAAGTAAGACCCATTGTCGTGCACTAGTTCCCGTTCGATTCTATCTCAGAGAAGTGCTTTCGGGTTTTACCCCTCGGTACATTTGTACTAGAGCCGCCTCTACCTGCTCGTATCCAGACTGGGTTGTATTGCTTGGAAAACTCACAGAATCTCTACAGTACCAAAATTCTAGGAAGTTATTCTATACTATTCTTCAAAGTCTATCTTAGGGTAATGTTCTTTAATCAGAGTTTAACTAAATATATTTCCATGTTTGTTGCTAAACCTCCCTATGATACCAACTTTAACACCCTGACCCCAGTTACCCAGAGTCGGTGCATTATATTAATACATTGGCATGATTATAAGGAATCAAGTCCCAAAAGACCGATCAGTTTAGCAATCTTGGATAATAGATTATATACATTAACGTTACATTACACATTAGAAAATAAAACACAATATAAATGATCCTTTGTGAATTCCATTAATCCCCTAGCTTAACCCTGTTTATCAATCATAATAAACTTCTTGGAATCTTAAGGAAGTTAAAACCTAGAAATGGGTGAGCTCAGATGCCCAGCAAGGATAACAATATATCAGAAACATTCATAAATAAGCATAATCATTTAAAAAAATGTATAAGAATAAAAAATCCTTTTAAAAATAAAATTCAAAATAATATGGAAAAGATACAATAAATAATGCAATTTACTTATTCACATGGATATTCTACTAGTAGAATAATAACATGCAATATCAATAGCCACATTCATAATGATGGAATGCATAATTCCATACTTTCATAACCACATATTCAAGGCCTTGTACAAAGACTACAAATAAGGTTTTGTCAAGGCCTTGTGCCAAGACACTAGTTTATCTCATGAGACCTACCGATGCATTAAAGAGCTATAGTGGGCTCCACCCATCACTTACTAAGTCAAATGAATTCCTCGTATGAAAAGGTTTAAACATAACATAAAAATTCGTATTAATAATTTCATACAAAATGTCAATACTTTACCCATAAACCTTGAATGGTATAAAAATAACACATCCACAGTCAAACACATCACAAAACCATTAATACAATATGGAAGATTGGTATCATAATAAATCTACTTCAAATATGTTTAAAATATATTAAAGGATTTTGAAATAGATGAAAATGATTTGTAAAACAATTTTAGGGAAATATACCTTTTTCATGAAAAAATTTAAAAGTTACACAATTTAGAAAAGAATAAATTTAAAGAGATTTTTGAATCAAAGTCTCCCATACCACTTTTATACTTTTTAAAGTAATTAACATTTTAAAACATTCACGTCCATTTAAATAAGTCCTTAAAACCATTTTGAAAACATGGACATTAATGAAAATGGATTATAAGAATAAATCTTTAAGACATTTAAAATGTTTTTTTAGTAAAAATTACCTTAAAATAATCCCGTTTAAAACTATTTTATGAAACATAGACATGGATAATAAATATTTCCCAGAAGATACTTACGTAAAAACAATTTTGGATAATAAAAATATTTTGAAATTAACCCATACTTTGTACTTTCCTTTAGTTGAGAGTATGTTTAACCTCTTGTATAATGACCATAGTATGTTATTAAATTATACCAGAATCATATACATTAATATGATATCATATATCATCTTTTAACGTGGATTTGTTAATAATATCTTAGTAATATCGTTGTTTTTGGGTGTCAACAGATTCGTTTTCCTTTATATTCATTGTTATGTGAGTCATATTTGTTATTGATGGGATGTATCTTATTCATATACCGAATGATATCAAGTATTTAATCATTATTTTTAATCATTTAATGAAAATTAGTCTTGAATAGATATGATGGGTAATGAATCTCATCACGTTCAAGGAGACGGTAATTCGTACGTACGCACAAGCGACAATATCATTCTTTTGATATTAAAATAAGATATAATTGGATGGTATATCATATATAAATAATAATTATCACATTATAAACATTATTTAAATAAATTAAACATCATTATTATACCAATCAAAATAATAATGTATTAAATAACAATTACACCACGATGTAGAGACGGTAAGTCGTACGTACGCATGTATGGTGACATGTCATTCAAATGATGGATAGAATAATGATTTTGGTTGTACCATATTTATAATAACATCACAGTATATAGAAGATACTGAACTTATTATTTTAGAATGGAAATAACAATGGAAAAAAGTGGAAGAAGAAAGAAACTTGATAGAGGTGTTTAGATATTTAAGACTTTTTCAGGTTCTTCCTTTTGATTTGATCAAAAGGGGTCCTTAGGTTGGATTTATGACTAATGGAAGGCCTCTAGGATGAAGGGAGGAAAGTTGGGTGGGTATTTGTTCAGGTTTTGGCTGTGCCAAATGGCTTTGATGGTGTGAATTTGAGAGAAGGGGGAGTGCCCTTTTTTAACAGGGGTGTGGGGAACAATAGGAAAAGCTTGAAATATTATTTTATAATAAAATTATTTTCAGTTTCTAATGGATCAAAAATGGATTATTTAAATTATAAGGTTGGGATGGGTCCAAATCCACTAAACCAATAGGTTTAAGACAGGTTTGAGTAACTATATTAACATTATATTTTATATTTAACTCTTAGTTAAATAGTTTCCCATTTACCATTTCTCTTTGTATTTTTATATTAAATGGTTAATAAAAATACTATAAAATGTCAATCGAACACCAATTGGTTCATTAATTTCATATATATTATTATATAAGTATTTTGGCCGAGCCTTAGATTTCTAGGGACATTATATCAATTAATAATATAATATTTATTTCAATAACTATTTTATGTCAATTTTGACTCTATTTGGTATTTGTTTTTTGTTAAAATCATAACAGCCTGATTACTTCGAAAAAAATTTATTGAATCAACCCTAACATGTCATATTAACCTATAAAATTAGTTTAATTCATCGTAAGTCTCAAATGACTTTTATTTGGGTATTTATAATATCATTTATTTTATCTTTTATTAATAAGGTAATTACTCCATCGACATTGTGTCTTAAATAAATTTAATTATTTAATGTCTAAAAAATATAAGTAAAATACCAATATGTAGAAAATATTTTTATATTTCTAATAAATATTTATAGTCAAATATTTCTTATGTATAAACCTATATTAAAAATGTTTTTGTTATGAAAACATGAATTTAACACTTTTAACTCTTCTATAAATTAAATAATAATAAATGTGCTAATCTAATCCAAGTGGTCAAAAATATCCTATTTTATTCCTAAGAATGTTTCTGGATGAATTACACTTATCCGATAGAATTAGGACATGTCTTAGGTTAATAATATTATCATTTTTACCTTTAATTACTCAATTTAATTTAAACCTTGGTAAATAAAAGTCAAAAGTTACTATTCACCAAAAATTATTTTTATCTTATTGAACCAAATTTTAATTACTGATATCAACTGTGACTCTTGGATTTTTGAAATTAAATTCACAGAAGTGGAAAAATTATGTTTTATGCAAATTTGAAAAGGCTCCTAGAAGGTGGGTAAAAGACGGTAAAAAGTTCAATAAAATTTTTATATATCAAAACTTATTATAAAATGACTTCGATGAATTAAATTGAAATTATATAGTTATTATGTTTCTATTTTGACATAAAATAAATTTAAATAAAATAAATAATTATTTAAATAAAATGTCAGTTTTAAACAATAACTCAGTGTTTTTCACTATTCATCAAAAATTTAATGTTTTCAAAAAAATATCAAAAATTGACCCTAAGATAATTTTAATATTTTGAATTAAAAAATTAAGTCTGTTTTACCAAATTCAAAACATATAAGTTACATTTATTAGTTGAAAATTAATTATTGTTGTCAAAACCAAAAGGCATATTTTGTAACAAAATAATAAATATCAAAAGATTGACACTTTTTTATGTCCAATTTCAAAGTGAAATTACATAAAATGACCATAATAGGATTAAATGGTAAAAATATAACCTATTTATACTTCCAAACCATTAAAATTTATAACTTAACACTAAAAATTATTTTTATTAAAATTTTTGTTTTCAGTTAAAATATAGTATTATCCACTATTCACCCAAATATGAAAGTTATCAGAAAAACACCAAACATTTATTGAAACTAAATTATTATGTCCCGATTCTAAAGAAGAATTTTTTTTTTCAAATTTTATATATAAATGTTTCAAATATTGGATTTAACAAGGGTTCACCATTATAAGGTAGTAAAAGTACATTTTTTGAAAAATACTTCTTTTATCTGAAAAAATGAATAAGTTCTTAAAGTATGTCTAAGAAACTACTAATATGGAATCTTAAATTATAAGGATTATATAAAGTTCAAAATTTAGTTAATACTATTTATAACCTCTTTTGAACAGCAAGTTTGGTTAGTCGTGGTGTGCTTAAACCCGGTGTTGCGTGTAGTGAATGTTAATGAATTATTTTGAAGAAATAACGTACTATGAAATCTTGGGGTGTCAAATTCATAGAGTGATAAAATTGAATCATAACATAAGGAAATAGAAAAAATATAATCATATGTTGTTATAAGTCATTAATGACTAAAACAACCATCATAACCAAATGATTTATGATCACTATCTATATCACGTAGTGGATTCAGTTAGTCAACCAAAACCCATAATACAGTATATTATGTTCAATCCCCATATCCCATATATAATATAGATTGGGTTTACTTCGCTTTTCCCATAAATATAGTTGATGGTGTTCACACACTAATTTCTATTAAAAATATAATATCTTGATATATAAATCTTTACCCAATGCATTTTGGGGATGTATAATTTTTATCCCACCCATCTCATCACATATTTCAAAGAAAACTGCAATTACAATCATAAAATATTGACCAAGGTAAGCATAAATGTCCCATAAAAAATAATTCCATGTGATATAATGCTTTACCCATTCTATATTAGGGATATACAATTCTAGTCCCAAATATCATATAAAACTAAAATCATTTTATCATATCATAAATGTAATATAATAAAAATAATATAAATACAGGGAATAATAACCAATTATAAACCTTTTGTGGATTCCCATATAAAATAATAAGATATATTTTCATATTAATAATTTTATCTTTCCAATGGATTGTTATTACTTTCTATAGGAATAAGGTTTAATTAGATGGAGTTAGTATAAGGTATTATCATCTTATATAAAATATATATATTCAAATCCAAATAT
Organism: Viscum album; assembly: GCA_963277665.1. Classification (NCBI taxonomy): domain Eukaryota; kingdom Viridiplantae; phylum Streptophyta; class Magnoliopsida; order Santalales; family Viscaceae; genus Viscum; species Viscum album. The sequence continues at coordinate 577,002,534 of OY728144.1, forward strand.
TTTCCCTCTGAAAATTAGATTGGAGAGAACCCTTCAATTCAAAAAAGGATTTATATGGAATTATATATATAAAATATATAGAAACATATTAGGAAACTAGTTTTATTTATAAAAATATGATGAAATTACATGAAAAGGAAGTGATAGATTAATGCTTTTGAAAATATTTGATTTCGATAGCTTCATAGATTTATAGTAATTTCTATTGTAAAATCAGGGAATTGTTTTAGAATATTAATGTATTTTAAAAAATTTATAATTAGGGAAATTATAATACAAAGAAGATATTAAGGGGAAAAAATAAAATATTATAGAAATAGATATAAAATAATTTATAGGAATTTTATATATTACAAAAATTCAGATTGGAACTTCATAGTATTTATGAAACAATGAAATAATCAAAAATATGAAAATCATAATTTTCATAAAAATACATATAAAGGTTGATTTTATTATAAAATTATATTTTAAAAATAAATAATGAATGTAAAATGTAATATAAATAAATTATTTAAAATTAATTTTTGATAGGAAATAAAATAAAATAATCTGGAAAAATTTAATGAAATCACTTTATCATTTTTTAGTATGTAAAATATCGATGAAATAAACTGACGAAATTTAAACCAAGAATAAATGGAAATAAAATTAATTCATATAATCATGAAATATTTATTATTTAAATGTATATACGTAACTATGGGATTAATAATTAGATATAAAATGTATGATCAAGACATGAGAATGATAGAAAATGTCTATTTTTAAACATGAAAATAGATAATGATGAATCAATTAAAAAATAGGATTAAATTGACATTAGAAATACAAAGATACCCATATGTTTGAGAATATAGATATATAAATAGAACGTTCATTTAATATTATTCACATGAATATTAAATATAGAAAATCTCAAATTAAAAGACATATAGATAGAAAATCCCTTATGTAAATTTCAATTAATAAATGATTAAAGATAAAAAGAGTTATAATTCCTATATCATGTGTATATACGAATATGATGAAGGGTAAAGAGGATAATATACTCTCATAGGAATATAAATAAAAAAATATACCAATAATATGGATCAGAAACCAATGATGAGAGATTGAGATAATAATTCCTATACTGAGTTTATAAAAAATGCAAAGGGAAATTGAAAAGAAATAATATCCTTAAAAGAGAAGAAAAAAAATAATATATTTAAATGGATTAAAATAGGATAAATATTATTATAATGGGTAGTAATAATGAATTAAACTGAAAAAAAATCAATTTTTTAGGACACCCATTACTATAACATTCAACATGATTTTACTTGAATTGACACCCTTCAAAATTTACATAGATTTATTAGTAATTAATTAAAAAATTATATTTATATTTATATTAATTTCATTAAATATTAATCAATTGTATTCCAAAAAAATATGTCTATGAATTTTAAATAGTCTTATCTCATTTATTTATTTATAGGGGTTCCCATACCTTTATCCTTGTTGAGGTATTGCGAACTTTCTTATTACACCTTTTTCATAAGGTTATCATCTCTAAAAAAATTAAGGTAAGAGAGAAATAATATCATAATGAATTAATAATTTCTTTATAATAGGACAATTAAGGTTAATATAAATCATTTTTTATGTTATTAATCTTAATTAACAATATTTTACATAGTTATATTGATTATGATATTATTAACTAATTTTTCAATGAATAAAAATATTTTTTTCTAAGAAAATTTTGTCCTGAAGCATTATATGACTTTATAGAAAATTATTATTTAAAAATATATAATTATAAATTTAAAAAATTATTGTACTTTTAAAAATAACTATTTCAATATTATATTACGATGATGTTTTGAGAAATTTATAAATTTTTTGATTTTTTGACGAATGGTTAAAAATACTTATTTTTATTGAAAACTATCATTTTGTTTTAACTATTTAAAATATTACATTTTAAAAAAAGGTTTATAATTAATATGAGTTCAATTATCAAATTAATTGTCCAATTAAATTCTTTTGAATTTATAAAAACTATTTAATACAGAAAAGCTATTTTGTCGGTAAATATGATTTTCATCGCATTTTGTAGGTTTAATTTTAATTTAAATTCAGATACTTATTTGAATTTAATTTCAAAAAATATATTTATTTTTTATAATTGGAATAATAAATAATAAGAAATAAGTTAACCACAATTTTTTTTCTTAATGATTAGTAGAAAAAGTAAAAATATGTTACCATGGTTAAGGTTAAAGAAGATTTACCTAGCAGGAAACTAATGGCACAAGTGATAATATAACATATATACATGTCTATATTTAATTATATTTCCATGTTTTGACCCTATATAATATTTTTTTAGATTATCCATTTTGGAGCCTTTTTTAATGAGTGGTACATTATTATATTTTATTATTTATTAAAATTCCATGGGTGTCCTCCCCACCAATTATAAAAGCACACGACCTCTCCACTCGTCTCCACACTTTAAAGGGTTCTGTTTTCATAAAAACCATAATAATATCCGTTACTAACTTCCCTAAATTGTTTTTATAGGACTTGGTTTAATTATAATACAATACTATGAGGTATTTAGGTATAAAACTAAAGAACTTGTTAGATGAAATGGTATTGTTCTTAACTGGACATCTTTGTTTTATTTATTTTTTATAACTACTTAATATATAAGTCAAATGTGATGAAAGAAATGAAAACATTATATTTAATGTATATATATATATATTTTATGTTGATTTAATAGAATATATACATCTCTATCTTCCTTGAAATGGGAAACGAAACAATCATTCTTCTATAAGATAGACGACTGCCATGCTAACTGATGTAAGCTTTTACCCATCATCGCCTCATAATAATGATGGTGATGGTTGATTTAATATATATATATATATATATGTGATATTAATGACATTTTAATCATTATTTAAATATAATATATCTTATATTTTCTTATAATTATATCAAATGAGAAATGATAGTGGCATTCTTGTGTGTGTGCATATAACCACCTCTATGAAATAGTGTGATTCATTTATCATCATCGCATCACATTTTCGGTATATATAAGACTATATAAATATGTAATATTATATTTAGGATACCATTATCATAAAATAAAGACAAAATAATACGTAACTTCTTTCCATAATGTTATTTTATTAATGTCAATTTTACATATGCATACATACAACCTACCATCTATATGATTGTGTCTCTGATTAAATTTTATATCCATCATTCATGGATGTTGAAAATAGTATAATGGAGATATAAAAATTATACATAGGTATTTATTATTATTATTTTAAATACATAATACTGAAAATTTTCTCTGTAATCATCTTACGGAAGTGATGTCGGGCATATGAGATGAATATCATCAAAACAACAATTGAGAACTTTATTGATTAAGTAATTGTATGTAGCCTGGTAACATATAAAATAAAAGGAATAATAAATGAGAATGATTCATGAGAAATTAGGTTATTGTCATAATTTTATTATTCGATATAATAAATAACATACATGAAGATTAAGACTCAAATGTGGTTCGATTTGGATGAGTATAGGTGTTTAGGTAACATAAAAATTAATTTTCGGATGATGACAAATGTGATGCACTATTTCTTTGGTAATATTGAACTTTATTCCCTATCATTTCACCAAAAAAATTCATTATTATAGGAGATCATTATTACGGATAAGAGGGTTCATAGTCTGACAAATTGTTCCACAACTATGCAATTCCCCTCTATATATAGTTGCACAGTTTGATGGTTTTATGGTGCACGATTAGGGAAAACCATGTGCCAACCAATACCATCCCTTATCCATTCCTATTTTTTCAAATTTCACCAAAACATTGTTCAATTTATATCCCAAAAAAGTACACATCACAAAGAAAAAGCATACTAGTAAAGAATCTCGGGACAACACTTAAAAAGGTCGGGATCATACAATCTCCCCACCCTATAATAGCTAATACTCATGTTTCACATCCAAGAATGTCTAATATTTTGAGTCAAAAATATTGGGCTATTGTGCTGTCAAATAAAATTATCTTTCCCATATTTTATCTAAAACATTCATAAGTCTCTTCAATTCTCGATATATTAGTACAATAATTCAACGCAAAACATTATCTCTACAATCCAACACATGTATCTGATTCTCCTAAAAGGAAGTATCTATATCAAGTTCAACATCATCCACATCAATCACATGAGAATGGTCGGGTTTATACCATAAAAGTTGTTACACATGAAAAACCTCATTACTTGGAACACTATATCTGTGAATGATCCAATCGGTATGCAACCATCCCGCTTATCTCCAAAATCTCAAACAATCCAATGAAGCTAGGTTCCAAATTCCCAGTCTCTATATACTTTTGTGACCCAATTGAGGTGACACATGATAGAATACATAATCACCCTCTGTAGACTCTATGGGTCGTTGACGTCTATAGGAAGTTGAATTCCTAGTACATTTATTTATATCCATACATTTCTGAAATACCGGTACGAGCTCTGATGTATCATGCATAAGACTCAACCCCAATAGATTAGAATAACCTTCCTCCATATAAAATTAATGTGATATACATGGAGTAACATAAAGAAACATGTTTGGTTCCATCAATATAGTTTGATGATTACCCATTTCATAGGAAAACTACAGCAATGTTAGGTTATTCTCACATGACCCACTAAAATCTAGAACACACACTTGCAACATATCATCGAGCACCTATTTAAGATTCTTTGACCGCCCATATATTTTTGGGTGTAAAATTATAATCAACCAAAACTAAATACAAAGAACATTTTTTAATACCTACTCTAATCCTGAGGTAAAATGTGAATCATGGTATGACACAATAGTCTACGGCACCCCCACACAAATGGATTATATCTCGAACCAATAATTCTCACTACTAATCCACTTAGAGAGTCCCATGTATATGAATGAAATGTGTTACCATTTTTAAATGTCCTACAACCACCCAAATATCACCATTCTAATGAGGAATCCTTGTGAGAACCACAAAAAAATAAACTATAACATAATTCGACATCTATTATGGAATGGTTCACAACTGTAGTAAACCACCAGGTCGTTGATTCTCTGCCTTTTCCTACTAACATATGTAGAATCATGTCACGAACCCTTATATATTATTTTTCATGCCTAGTCACAAAAACTATCTTCATATTTAAAAGATCATTTTGTTCACACCAGGATAGACCACAAACTTCGAGGCATGAAAAAAATGCATCTACTCCATACACATTCTCATAGGAACAAAAAAATGATTCCTGACATAGATGATAATATCCATTTTTATTCTCCAGTCGGAAGGTGAATCCCCACCTTCAAGGATTCCCCTAAAGGAAAACACATTATATCATCATTATATCTTTCCCTAATCCATTCAAAAGTGTATACTACACTTAAAACGAAATGAGTTTCATATTCTCATAGAACTCTAGAACCAAAATATGCATCTCATCCAACAAATAATCATATTCAACTCAACATTAGACTCATGAATGACTTGAGTCTAATATTTTCATCTCAATGAATTATAAATAGTTTTCTCCTTTCAGGTTGTATATTCTATCTCCAAATAGAAATACTATATATACTCATCCCATATCCACTTTTTGATATTAATGTCACACCATAAAATGATATAATTTAAGCTCATGTCCTCAGTATACACATTAATCTTTTCACCCAACAGATAATGTACCCTACACATTAAATCAGTAACCACTAAATCAACTAGAGGTTAAGTGTAGGGTGGTCCAATTCATGAGAACTCAACGGGTGAGAACCATAAGCCACAACTTGGTCACCTATCATCAACACAACCCCATGCCCTATCCCAGAAGAATAACAAAACAACATATAATTCTCAACAGGATTAGGTATGTTCAAGATTAGTTCCAATGTCATGTTATTTTTTATCACCTAGAAGGTAATCTAGAATGCTTCATACCAGTCAAGATTTATCTACTTTTTGTTTATTACTAATAACAGAGCTACCAAATTGGAAATTTTCTGAATAAATATTCAATAATATCTTTCTATACCAAGAAAGATACGAATATTGAACAAGTTCTTGGGATGCTCCCATGAATCCAATCCATGGAAATTATCTGGGTCTATAGACACACCTTCCTTAGAGATGATGTGACCCACGAAGTGTACCTAATCAATCCAAAACTAAATCATAGATAGGTTGGAGTATATTCGATGATCTCTCAGTGTACTCAAGACAATATCAATATGTTGGTAATAATATTTTTGGTTCTTGGAGTACAACATGATGTGTTTAAAAAACACTACCACAAACTCATCAAGGTGCAGATTGAATATCCTATTCATCATGCCCATAAACATTGATCTTGAATTCATCATCCCAAATAGAATTAAAATAATTTCATAGAGTTCATACCAACTTTTTGAACAAGTCCTTGTTATATCTAATGTCCAAGCTATCAAATGAAGACACTCCAATCTCAAGTAGACCATGGAGAAGGTAGAAGCTACCTTTAATATGTCAAAAAGATCAATGATTTGTGTAATAGGATACTGATTCTTCACTAACATCCAGTTCAACTTCAAGTAATCAAAATACAAGGGTCTAGTCTCATCATCATTCTTGTCAAACAAAACTGGTAAACCCTAAGGAGATGTTCCAGGATGGATGAACACCATAACCTCCAACTATACCAAATATGTCTTCTGATCTTGATGCTCTAGCATTGGCATTATATATGGTGGGATAGAAAATATCTCCACTCCCGACATGAGCAAAATGGTAAATTCCATAACTCAATTACGTGGAAACCCTGATAAGTCATTATGGAAGAAATCCAGGAATGGGTCCACTAGCGGTGGAAGAACATCTTTCTATACACCTATATCATCCAACATTAATCCAATAACAAGGGTTGTGATTTCTCCTAGTTGCTGAGTAATTTCCCCTTTTTTAATCCCAGATATACCAGTCTCCATGTTGAACATAACTGTCTCCCATTTGAGACCTAAAATTCTCTCACTTGTGATAAAAGTCTATATGGGCCTAATCTTCTACTAACTTCTTCATTCCCATAAGGATTTCAAATCCTACCATGTCAAAAATTTAAATATCCCACATAAATCGATACTCCTTAATCTCATGAGAACACTGAAAGAGCACTGTCGTGGGCGCCCTCAAATGATTATTGTGATTTTGGGGTACTTAGGTGCAGCAGAGTGGCTGACCAAGGTCGTCTCTCAAAGGAGGAAGGGAATTTAACAACTTATTTAAGGTATTCTAAAAAATAAAATAGAATTGAATAAAAAAACTACTTTAAAGGATGGGGTTTTGTTATAGTTTATGAATCTAGAATAAGTTTGCTGGAAGAAAATTGTATATTTTTTTGTTTTTAGTTTTGAAATGAATTTCGATTAAAATGACACAATAAGAAGATGTTTTTTTAGAAATCAATTTTAAAAGGTGTAATCGATCTAACTCTACCTCTTCATTCAATTATTAATCATTATAATTTAAATCAATATACACTTAATTATGATCCCCTAATTTTTTATCCCTCTAACCCTATGAGAGTTAACTTAACCACAAAGATGAAATTACATAAACCCTAGGCTAGCTTCGGAACACGCAATCGCAGCACACTGCTTTGATTGTTGTTCTAAAGATAGCATATGGTCAGTGGTTAATTAGAGAACATATCCATTCTGGAAATGAGGATGAATTGTGTTTAGGGATTATATTTTAACTCTATAAATTTGTCCCCTGTGGTCTTGTATTACCGATTAAGATCGCGCTCTCACAATTTACACAAAATCTCGACCTCGCGTGTTTTTGTATTAATTGTTCAATTTATTGCTTAGTTTCTTGTAATTTAAAAACAAAATTCATGGAACATATTATGTGAATTACAGTAGCTCATTTATTCAAAATAAATGAATGAAGAAGGATAGAGGTTGATCGATTACTAAAAAGAACTACACTTTCATGGGTGGCGTAATCACCGTAGAAGCGTTTTTCATGTGCAAAGGTTTATAATGGGTATAACCCAATAACTCTTCTAATAAAAAATTCCAGACCAAAGAGGAAGATTAATAGAAGAATAAATTTAATCAAAACAGACGAAAAGATAATAAATAAAAGAAGGACAAAGATGTTTATTACACAAACAAAATCATTACAACACGAAGGAGAAGAAGAAGGCTTCGTCAAAGGGATCCTTACGTCAAGAGATACACTTATTGAAATGGTTTCATAATTAGAGTATATCCACTTATCCTCTTCCCTCAACATCCTAATTCACGTCCCAATCCCATAAAATGAGAAAAACACCAATTTATAGAGTGGTATGGAGGCTAGGTTCATAGTGGTTTCAAGTGTGAATGGTGAATCTCGGCCAAATATTTTATTCCAAATTGCACCGCCCATTTGGACACTCAAACGCGTGAATTGGCCGGCCTTCCAAACATATCATATGTCTGTATACCGGTACCCTACCTTTTATCAATATTTGGGATCAATCCAATCCCATATGAAGGAGTTATGACAGAAATACAGAAGCTTCTCCATTCTAACGTGTCCAGTCCACCTTTGATTTCTGGCCCAATTACTCCATCCAAATGCATTATTTTTATCTAGTGCCATGAATAAAGGTTGTATCCCATGAATGAAGGAACAAAGTTAAAAAATATTAAGTTCAAATAATTCAAATAAAAATATTTATGATTGAAATACTACAGTGATTTTAAAGAGGTAAAACTAGAATTTTCATCAAATATTCAAATGAATGATCTAACCCCAAATACCATCTAATTAAAAATATTGAACACAATGTGAGGAAATTATATCATTTATTATAAATAAAATATTCAATAAAATAATTTTTTATCAATTCCCCCACACTTTCCCTTTTTCACTCCTGAGCAAAACCTCATATCAAGTAAACATCAATATCAAATCAGAACCAATTTTAAAACATATATCCTTGAGATCAATCAATTTCAAACCAAGAATAAAAAGTTATCATGCCTCATAAAAAAACCTTATTTAAAGTCTCCATTTATATCATTCAATATATTTCCACTTCATTTATCCTCCCATGCACAAAACACTTACCTCACTTGAATTTTATCTAATCACTCAAATATCAATTTTTTTCCAATGTCTTTCTCATCCAAACTCATACAATGGTCACCATATGCTTGATAAATTCATAAATCGCCACCCGATGTGAGTCAAGGACATATTTTTATCATGAGGATTTTTCAGGGTTGTTCTGTGGCTTTTGGTTGGTAGGATTTAGATGTGAAAAACACTGGGGCTGAATGAGGAGGGCTTGACTCTTTTTGAAGAAAAATTGCATTAATCTAATTTTCACTTAAATATGTTCTTCTCCTCAATTATCATAGTATCAATTCAGCTCCATAATCATGAAATGTCATGGAGAGTTTAAACCATTCATCATTTCATCATAAAAATGTCAATATTCGCAAACATGATTTTCTTGAATGCTCTACAGAGGCACAACTTTCTACCTCAATTAGAAGCTCCAGAAAAGGCACAAGTTCGCGTGTCATGAAAGTACCAGAAAAGGCACAGATTTAAATATAATGATTTCATTCAAATGCAAACACATCTCTTCATAATTTAATTTTCCACCCAAAGTATCACATAATTTTGTATCAAAACACAACATAGCTTCCCCTACACTTAAGATCAACTAGATTATGAAATTTCACTTCAAGAGTTGGTTGGATAGGGAAACATGGCTTGTAATGTGGCTAACCTAACAGGATGTGCATGGATTATAAGGGATAAAAGGATTAAATGTTCAAGGTAGGCCATTATAAAAATGGATTCTTTGAAATAAGGGCTTTAATACCAAACAAATGCCTCAATCATTTAAACATAGGTACCTCAAACCCTCAAGTTTTGACAGAAATAAATCAAATTCTGGTTAAATCAAGCATGGTTTGTTTCTCTCAAGAAGTGAGTTGAATATAAAGAATATGAAAATAATGGTTTAGAAGCCTCACAAGAATGTGGTTTCAAATATAAAGATAGTGAGATGTGGATGGGATTGAAAATGCAATGTACTTTTCAAGAAATTTCTAAATATTTAAATTTGAAACAAAGTCATTTTCATCATTCATTTAAGCTCAGTTTCATGGGATAAATTGTTTCACTCATTGATATGATTTTCAAAATTTTGATGAGAATCATTCCAGCTCAAAAATTTCAAAAATACAAAGAATATTGAAAAATAAAAACACAAAATTTGAAAAATAGACAATTGTTTTTTGTTTGTTTTTTTTAAACAGGAAAACAATTGAAATTACTAAACTAAATGATTCCCTCCCCCACACTTAAAATATTTCATTGTCCTCAATGTGAACCCATGAGATGATATATGCACAAGAAATGTAGAATTTTTAAATAGGACAAATAATATAAAAGTGAAAGGGTTAGGAACAGCCTGATGTGCTCAAGTGATGATGGGGTCATGCAGTGTGATAAAATCCACTACATCAGTAGTAAGTCCCTCAATGTATCTCTTAAAAAGTTTCCCATTGACTGTAAAGCTTCTTCCTATGTCCTATTGTGTGATCTCCACTACACCATAAAGAAAAACATTAGTCACAACATAAGGACCTAACCATCTGAAACACAACTTACCAGGGAACAGCTTTAGTCGTGAACTGTAGAGAAGGACTTTCTCTCCAACATGAAACTCCTTTTATTGGATCATTATATCATGAGATGATTTTGATTTTTCCTTATAAAGCCTTGAGTTCTCATATGAAGACAATAAAATCCCCTCAAGCTCTTGAATTTCCAGCTTCCTTTGGATTCCCGCTTGGGCCAAATCCATGTTGCATTTCTTTATAGCCCAATAATCCCGATGCTCAAGCTCCATGGGGAGATGACATGCTTTCCAAAAAACAATCCAAAATGTGGACATACCCATGGGTGTCTTATATGCTTTCCTATAAGCCCAAAACGCACCATCCAAGCTCTTGCTCCAATCCTTCCTGTTTGGATGCACTGTTTTCTCCAAAATCGGTTTCAATTCCCTATTTGAAAACTCAGCCTCGCCATTTGTTTGAGGGCGGTATAGTGTTAATGTTTTGTGTATCACCTCATACTTACGAAGAAGGGTAGAAAAAATACTATTGGAGAAGTGTGTCCCTTGGTCACTGATGATGGCCTTTGGTACTCCAAAACTACATAAAATCTAAGCCTTGACAAAATCCACAACAACATGAGAATCGTCAGTCCTGGTGGCCTTGGCCTCCACCCATTTACTCACATAATTGATATCAACAAGGATATACAAGAAAGAAAATGAACTTGGAAGAGGTCCCATAAGATCAATTCCCCAGACGTCAAAAATCTCATAGAATAAAATGGGTTGTTGGTGGATCTCGTGTCTCCTTGAAATGTTTCCAATGTGTTGGCAATGAGAGCATGACTTATAAAACACAGGGGAATCATGGAATAACCTAGGCCAATATAATCCAGAGTCTAATACTTTTCTAGCAGTATGTTGGGGTCCAAAGTGTCCACAACAAGCAAGTGTATGACAGAAATGCAAAACAGACTCCAACTCCGGATCGGGAACACACCTCCTAATGACTTGGTCACTACACATGTGCCAGAGGTAAGGATCATCTCACACATAAAACCTAGAATCAGTTTTTAATTTTTGAACTTGATGCTTCTTCAAATTTGCTGGGATTTCGGAGGAAACAATGTAATTAACTAAATCATCATACCAAGGATGCGTACCTGAGATGGTATAGAGATTCTCATCGGGGAAAGTGTCCCGAAGTGGTACCTTGTCCAAGGTGTCACCCTCTAGTGTGTGAGTAAGCATACTCATGTGGTCTGCCACTAAATTCTCTGACCCCTTCTTATCCTTTATCTCAATGTCAAACTCTTTAAGAAGGATCACCCATTGGATCAGCCTGGGCTTTGCATCTGGCTTCTTCAATAGGTACCTCAGAGCTGCATGGTCAGAAAAAACAACTACTTTATAGCCTAATAAATATGAACAGAATTTATCTAAAGGAAATATGACAGAAAGAAACTCCTTTTCTGTGGTTGTGTAGTTTTATTGGGCTGAATCCAGTGTCCTCGATGCATAGGCGATCGCATGTAGACGTCCCTCCACCCTATGAGATAAGACAGCTCCAACCGTGAAGTTAGAGGCATCACACATAAGTTAAAAGGAATCTCCCACCGTGGGGGATCTATGATTGGTGGAGTGGTCAGACACTTCTTTATCTCATCAATGGAAGTCCTGTAAGAATCATCAAACAAAAAATCAGATTCCTTTTGGAGTAATCGAGACATAGGAAGAGCAATCTTACTAAATGCTTTGATGAAGCGCCGATAAAATCATGCATGCCCTAGGAAAGATCTAACACCATGCACACATAAAGGATAGGGTAAGGATAAAATAATGTCTATATTAGATCTATTAACCTCTATCCCATGTTTTGACACTACATGCCCTAAGGAAATGCCATGCTCTACCATGAAATTACAATTTTCAATGTTCAGGACCAGATTCTTCTCAATACAACTATTAAATACCTTTCCAAAACTATTTTGACATTCATCAAATGAGGATCCATACACTGTAAAATCATCTATAAATACCTCTATGAAGGTCTCAAAAAAAATCAGAAAAATTAATCACCATGTATCTCTGGATGGTACCTGGGGCATTGCAAAGTCCAAATGGCATCCTCCAATAGGCAAATGTGCCAAAGGGATATGTGAATGTAGTATTCTCTTGATCCTCTGGAGCTATAGGAACCTGAAAATATCCAGAAAATCCATCCAAGAAATAATAGTGTGTCTTCCCAGCTAGTCTCTCAAGCATCTGATCAATAAATGGGAGGGGGAAATGGTCTTTGCGAGTGGAATGATTTAGTTTCCTCTAATCAATACACACACGCCAACTGTTTTTTACCCTCATTGGAACTAACTCATATTTCTCATTTTTAACAATAGTAACACCACTTTTCTTAGGCACAACCTGAATCGGAATTACCCACTGAGAATCTTAAATGGGATAGATTATCCCTGCCTTGAGAAATTATTCAACCTCTTTTTTAACAACCTCCAGAAGGGTTGGATTGAGTCTCCATTGTGGTTGCCTCACCGGTTTAGCCCCATCCTCCAAAATAATCATATGCATGAAAATGGAGGGGCTAATACCTGATATGTCAGCCAAGGTCCACAAGATTTCCCTGATGTTCTCCCTCAAAATAGTCAATAGTTTTTCTTCATGTTCAAAATTGATATTGTTAGCAATGATAACAGGTAATTTCTCACCACTTAACAAGTATGAGTATTTGATATTTGGTGGCAATGGCTTGAGTTCCAGTGTAGGGGGGTGGTGAATGGATGGGGTCATAGAAGGAACCAAAACATGTGCACAAAGATCATTAGTATCAGAATATACATCATCAAAATCAGAGAATAAAGCATCAAATCCATCAGCATACTCAACAGCCATGTCATAATTAGAGTTCACAAGATCAAAATAAGATTATGATTCCATTTCAAAATAAAATATTAGAGAGTCTTGTTCCTTAGAAACGGGTGTGAAAGTACTCATAGACATCAAACTAGAACCAATACTCATAATCTCTCTAAGCAAAGGACAATCCAATTCCATGGTGTTTTTACTTGGTGGTTCAAAATGGGAGATAAAAAATGCAGAATGATCCTCTGAGGGGTATTTCATGGAATCCATAACATTAAATATCACAACTTCATCCCCAAATTCCATGGAAAGTGTACCCTCATTGACATTTATGATAGTTTTTGTAGTTTTGAGGAAGGTTCTACTTAAGATAATGGGGGAATGAGAACTTACCTGATCATCCTCCATTTTGAGCGTAGAGAAGTCTGCTGGAAAGATCATGTCTCTTACCCGGACAAGTAAATCCTCAAGGACTCCTGTTGGATATTCCGTAGCTCTATTCTCCAATTACACCACTACTCTCGTCGGCTTTAACTCACCAACCTGTAAAGAAGAGAATACATAGTGAGTCATCACATTTAGTAAAGCTTCTAAATCACAATGAGAATCAGAGAAGTGAAACTCCCCTATGGTACATGGGATGGTGAATGTCCCGGGATCCTTGCACTTTGTTGGCATTTCTAGAGTTGGTGTAATGAGTGATGAAATATTCCTTCCAAGATTGATCCTCTCATTTCCCTTGATCCCTCTTCAATTGGTGTAGAGTTCTTTTAAGAATTTGGCATACCTTGGTATTTGTTTGATAGCTTCAAGTAGAGGGATGTTGTTCTCAACATGCTTGAATGTGTCCAAAACATCTTTTTCATTGCTTCTTCAGCCATCTTCTTGGTTTGAACAACCCTGTTTGGAAAAGGAATAGGTTTAGGAGGAACATCATCAATCTTTTTCTTACCTTTATCTTTCTCCTTGGATTGCTCATCAGTTGGTATGGAATTCGGCTTCTATGGAGTTGAGGTGAATCCATGTGGAATGGTAGGTATAGATGTGTCGTTCATTTTCTTCCCACTTCTCAATGTGATGGCACTGACATTCTCCTTTGGATTTGGAGTGGGTTGGGAAGGTAGATTTCCATAATTCTTACTTACACGTTCATGGAGGGCGGTGGTAGTCTAGAACATTTGAGTCTTCAACTCCCTCAGCTCCGAACCTTGACTTTTCAGCTCATTCTATTGATTAAGAACAATTTTCCTCAAAAGGTCATCAGTGTTATAATCTACCTTGGGTGGGGGATTCCCTTTTTGTTGGCTTGTTGATGTTTGAGATTGAAATCTCCTTGGGTGTTGTTGGAAACCCTACTGGTAAGGTGGAGGCTGCTGGAAGTTTTGTTGAAAAGAGGGCCTTTGTTGTTTTCCAGAGCCATACCTCATGTCCGATTGATCCTTCCACCCTTGGTAGAATGTTAGTGCAAAGTAGTCATAATTATTTTGGGTATGTGGTTGTTGTTGTTGCTGATATGGTCTCCCAAAGAATACTGTTGCGCAATCCTCTATCTCTTGTAGTTGTGGGAAATAGTCAATTGGGTGGCTTGTCTTAGTGAAAATTCCACAAGGCCTTGAAGGAGTGGGTTGGGATGTCATTTCAGCCAAAGAAATATACCTCACCATAGTGGTCAATTCTTCCAACCCGGTATCAATCAAATGACTTTCAAGAGAAGAAGGACTTCCCTGATGTAATCCCCTGACATGTGGTGTACCTCTATCGCCAAATTATTGGGAGTTTTGGGCCATCTTATCGATCAATGCACGTGAGGCTATTGGTGTCTTGTCCACCATTGCTCCTCCAGCTGCAGCATCCACCATGCTTCTCTCCATAGGTTTGAGTCCTTCATAGAAGTACTGAATGAGGAGTTACTCACTAATTTGGTGATGTGGGAAGCTCGCAAACAACTTCTTGAATCACTCCCAATACTCATACATTGACTCCCCTTGTGCTTGCTTGATCCCAGAGATCTACTTATGAATAGAATTGGTCCTTGATGCTGTAAAAAATCTCTGCAAGAAAATACGTTTCAAATCATTCCAACAAGTTACATCTTCAGGTTGTATATAATTCATCCAGTCTTTTGCAGCTCCATCAAGTGAGAATGGGAATGCTCTTAGTTTGATTTGTTCTTCAGATACATTTATAGGTTTCAGGGTTGAGAAAACCATATTAAATTCTTTCAAATTTTTATTGGGATCCTCACCAGAGAGGCCATGAAATTTTGGAAGTAAGTAAATTAACACAGATTTTACTTCAAAGTCCGATTCGAGATTTGGGTATGCAATACAATTTGGTTGATAGTTAATATCAGGTGAAACCAATTCTTGAATGGTTATATTAAGTTCATTTCCATTATTATCAGCTATTGGTTCTTGTTTTATGGTTGAATTTTAATTACTTCCAATTTCAATATTCTGATATTGGATTAATTCTCCAACCGGTTGAATGTTGAAACTTCCCGTAGAATGAGAATGTCCGATTCGTGCCCTAAGGCTACGTTCAATCTCAGGGTCAAGATCTAAGATATCATTGGGATTAGTTGTTGTCATAAATCAATGAATGATGAAAAGGAAATAAATAAAATTTGACCATAATAAGGATAAAATAAGTTTGAGTTGGTCCGATAAAAATAAAAGAAGAGAAAAAAATCATGAGAAAGGGCAAAGAAGAAAGAAAGAGGAGAAGAAAAGAATTAAATGAAAATAAAATAAATACCTATAATTGGTTGAATAAATCACTTGACTCCCTGGAAACGACGCCAATTTGAATGTGCGCTGTCATGAGTGCCCTCAAATGATTAGTGTGTCTTTGGGGTACTTAGGTGAAGCAGAGTGGCTGAACAAGGTCGTCTCTCAAAGGAGGAAGTGAATTTAACAACTTATTAAAGGTATTCTAATAAATAAAATAGAATATAATAAGAACACTACTTTAAAGGATTTGGCTTTGTTATAGTTTAGGAATCTAGAAGAAGTTTGCTGGAAGAAGATTGTATATATTTTTTGTTTTTAGTTTTGAAATGAATTTCGATTAAAATGACACAACAAGAAGATGTTTTTTTAGAAATAAATTTTAAAACGCGTGATCGATCTAACTCTACCTATTCAATAACTTATTAATCATTATAATTTAAATCAATATACACTTAATTATGATCCCCTAATTTTTTATCCCTCGAACCCTACGAGAGTTAACTTAACCATAAAGATGAAATTACTTAAATCCAAGGCTAGCTTCGGAACACGCAATCACAACACCCGGCTTTGATTGTTGTTCTAAGGATAGATTATGGTCAGTGGTTAATTAGAGCACATATCCATTCTGGAAATGAGTATGAATTGTGTTTAGGGATTATATTTTAACTCTAAAAATTTATATCATGTGGTCTTGTATTACCGATTAAGATCGCGCTCTCACAATTTACAAAAAATCTCAACCTCGCGTGTTTTTGTATTAATTGTTCAATTTCTTTCTTAGTTTCTTGTAATTTAAAAACATAATTCATGGATCAGATTATGTGAATTGCAGTAGCTCATTGATTCAAAATAAATGGATGAATAAGGATAGAGGTCAACCGATTACTAAAGAGAACTACCCTTCCATGGGTGGCATAATCATCGTAGAAGAATTTTGCATGTGGAAAGGTTTATAATGGGTATAACCCAATAACGCTTCTACTCAAGAATTCCAACCTTTCACGAACCAACCTCGGGGATCATTCCGTAACTACCGCAAGCCCGCCTCCAATAGGCTAGGGGCTGGCGACTAGCACCAAGGCGTAAAATCCCGACAAAAAGGGGATGAAATTGCCTTTGTAAAGTAAACAAACACCATAGAGTGAGAAAGCAGCAGTAAATACTAAGTAAAACTAGATACAATAGTGAGTGCGGAAAAGTAAGTGGGCCAAAATACAAACCCAAACTAAAAGTATAGTACAACTGGAAAGAAAGTACAAAAATTTAAAGTAAAGCCGCAATGTCGAGCCGTCCATTGGAAGTCCCACCTGAAGAGTGGGTATAAATAGGCTCCTCAGCTCCACAGGGCCAGCCGTCCACTCCATGTACGTCCCGCCCAGTGGTCCACCTCCAGGTACCGACTTGCTCCACAAGCCTCCACCACGATCAGTGTTGTCCGTCGTCTGCATCCAACACAACGTAGTACAGGTATAAAATGTGAAGGGGTGAGTATAAGATACTCAATAGGGACCCCGAGACCCCCGAAGGTCTCCCAGAATCCACAAAGGATAATCCAAAAAGGAAAGATAAGATCATGATGTAACATCAGACACTACTTAGGTATATGCCCATTCATATACCTAAGTCATCAATTCTGGTTCGGCTCCAACATTCGAGCCCAAGTACAAACCAGTCCACACAGGAAAACACAACCCAATCCACACAGAAAAGCATAAAGTAATCCACACAGGATATCAAGTCAATCTTATCGAAGATAAGGATTGAAAGTCAAGACTCATCTCACACAGGTATACTTCTTCGAAAGAAGATAGAGATGATCAGATGTAGCCATTGATTCATCTAAGCCATCGGACCCACATAGGATCAATAGGTACTAACCCCCGCAATGACCCACATAGGATCTGACCCACACATGATCGGTATGCGCTGGCCCACACAGGACCGCTCAGCGCTGACTCACACAGGATCTGATCTACATAGGATCAGTAGGCACTGATCCACACAGGATCGCTGAGTGTTGTATTCGTCGCTGTCGAACCCACGGAGGATTCCCAAGCAGTCTTCATCATCGTCGAGTTGCAGCCAGCTCTATGGTTCCCGCACACAGCAAGCTCATTTCGAGAGGGTCTGATCCATGAGTCGAGGGGCTGATACATAAACTGAAATGAAGTCCAGAGTTGATGTATCCCAAAGTTCCGTATTGACAAAATGAACTCAACGTGACAGACGGCGCGTCAATCGGACGCCCAGTCTGAGAGTTATTGGCTTTTTCGTTCCAGGGGCCCAGTTGGTTTTTATGTCAAAACCAACCTGACCATACTCCAACTGCATCCAAACCTTGAGTGGAGTAATCCAAAAGGTCCGTCTCACTATGAGGAATCCAACAAAGTCGACGACACATCAATCGGATGTCTGGAGCTCAAGTTATAAGCGTTTCCGCTCCAAGGGCCCGGTTGGTTTCGTGTTCGATCCAACCCGGATGAACCTAAAGTTCTCCGAAACCTTGAGTGTAATATACCTAAACGACCGTCTCGATCAAAGGATCGCATCGCAGCTAACTGTGCATCGTTTGGAGGTTCATAGCCCATGTTATGGGCAATAGACCGAAAGAAGTCCGTGAATAGGGGGTTCAGGCCCCGTCCGACCCGGACCGATACCCCCTGGGTCGGCCCGAACCGGGCGACCCGACCTGGATTCGGGTCCGGCCCATTAGGGCGCGGCTCGGCCCTGCCGGCGTGGTCTGGCCCGGCCTGGGCGGCCGGGCCTCGCGCGCTCGGCCAAAACGGCCGAGCGGAAGCCAGGGGGGCTGGCTGCCCCCTGTTTGTGTCCCCACAGTCTCCATGTGGGGGGCCGGTCCATTGTCCAACTAGGGGCTATGAACCCCGGATTCTAGGAAGCTGGTCGGTCGGTTGCTGCTGCCACGGGACCGCCGGGGTCCTTCCCTCTTGCTCTGGCGCCGGCGGCCGGAAGCCGGCCGCCACTTCCTACTCCGCCGCGGCCCCACTCCGTTCGTGGCCTCTTCGAGGTTCTCCGGCGTGGTGCGACGGTGCCGTGGCTTTGTTCGACTTCAATGGCGCGACGCGACGGCGCCGTGCTTCTCCACCCATTCTTTATTATTACCGCACGGTGCAACAGCACTGCGCTGCCTTGCTCGTGCCGCAACAAAATCAAGCATCAAGGGGGGAGGGGAGTCGGATGTGTTCGTGCGGTCTGACCTCCTCCCGTTATTGCGATAACAGACGGTCCAATTTGAAAACGAAGAACAAAAATAGAAGTATTCACAAACAAAAACAATAAATCCCCAACCCTGATGAAATCGTTTAACGAAGGTTCGTCGTGGAATTGAACATCGTGGAAGAAGGCGTCACGGAAGGAGAGGGTCGTTGGCGTCGCTGTACACGACTACATGTCGTCAATCTCCAAGGAAGGCATCTCTCACCGTCGTCCTTCGTCGGAGGTCAGCATTCTTCATTGGCGACAGTGCGTTCTTCGCGTTCTTCAAGGAGGAAGAACGTCCTTCGGATCATAGATCCTTCCTCTCTAAATCTTCTATCACCACGAACTAACCTCTCACAAAATAAGACTTCGTCTTATTTAATTAACACACAAGCCAAAAATTCATTTGAAATTCATAATGAATCCAAGAATTAATTAAATTGAATATCCTACTAAATTAATTAATTATGATTTGACTTTCATTTAAAAGGGGTGCGGGTGGGTTACATAATTAATAGGGGTTGATGAAGATGAATAGGTGGGGCTCATGTGGGACCCACCCCAAAAATATCCTACCTAGTGGAGTAGGATATAGTGGGTCCCACTCCAACCACATAACTTATTTAAACTACTTTAAATAAAAATAAAATTGGTTGCACCATTTTATTTTATTCTTTACTGAAACCAAAATTTTAATAACCACACCCGAGCAAACGCAACTCCAGAAAAGGTGTTCCTAAGAAATTACCGGTGATGTGATTCCATCGGTGGCCTCGGAATTCGATTCCGAGTAACGGTTCAAAAGTTAGGAAAACCCGGTCGTTCGTTCACTGAACGTACCCGAGCTAAACTTTGGGAAATGATTCCGGGCACACCGGGCCTCGTAATCAGGTGCCATCAAAAATTGCGTTCTTGTAAAATCCCAAAGAAAATTAAGAAAAAATTTCCCTTGAATTTTACGGGTCTTTAAATTACTCCCACCTCAGGGCTTTACGTCCCAGTAAGGATACATCATAAACTAGGGAAACAAAAGTGGGTATTGTGTACGCATCTGAGCCTCCAACTCCCAAGTTCTCTCCTGGAGGTTCTTGTGCTGCCATCTGATAAACACTCGAGAAATCGACCGTCCACGTAGGACCTGTTCCTGTCGATCTGCAATCTCCACTGGGACCTCCGCAAAAGTCTCCCCATCATCAATGATATGCGTCGGGTCGTGCACGTATCTCCTCAACTGAGATATGTGGAAGACGTCGTGCACCCGGTGCCACTGAGGTGGTAGAGCCAGGCGATAAGCCACATCGCCAATCCTACTGAGGACCTAGAATGGTCCGATTAAGCGTGGAGAAAACTTGCTGCCTCAACCAAATCTTCGTAAACAACGTCGAGGTGAGACCCACAAGAAGATGTGGTCGCGATCCACGAATTCTAGTGGCCTCCGAATCCTGCCAGCATAAGACTTATGTCGGCCTTGAACTGTCTTTATCCACTCCCGGATGACCTGGACCTTCTCTGTCATGGCCTGGCCCATCCCCGGTCCCACAAGAGCTGACTCCCCAGGGTCTGTCCCACACAGAGGTGATCTTCAAGGTCAGTCGTATAATGTCTCGTATGGTGCCATCCCAATGGTGGAGTGGTTATTGTTGTTGTACGCGAACTCCACCGAGGGTAGGTGGTCCTCCCTACTGTGACCAAAGTCTAGGACACATGCGTGGAGCATATCCTTGAGAGTCTGAACGGTCCTCTCCGTCAGACCATCTGTCTGAGGGTGAAAGGCGGTGCTCAGACGTAGATGCATCCCTAATGCCTCCTTCAACCCCTTACAAAGCCAGGAAGTAAAGAGAGTATCTCGATCAGAGACGATAGAAGATGGAACACCATGAAGCCGTACAATTTCTTGAACGTTGTGTCGTCCCAAGCTCTCCACTGAGCCCTGCTCTCTGATTGGTTAGAAGTGGGCCGACATGGTGAGTCGGTCGACAATCTCCCAAATGGAGTCGTAACCTCTGGAAGTGTGTGGAAGTCCAGTCACAAAATCCATAGATATCCTGTCCCACTTCCACTCCGGGACCTCCAAGGGTTGTACCAAGCCTGCTGGTACCTGGTGCTCTGCCTTCACCTGCTGGAAGGTGAGGCATCAAGAAACGAACTCTGCCATAACCTTATTCATACCCGGCCACCAGTGTTGTTGTCTGAGGTCCCGGTACATCTTCGCTACTCCTGGATGTACTGCTAAAGGGTAAGTGTGAAACTCTCTCAGTATCTACTCCTGTAAAGAAACTGGTACCATGGTACATCCTATGAAAAGGATGATGTCCTCACCTCCCACAGATAATCCATCATGTGCATGTCCTGAGGATATATGTGCACGCTGTGTCTCACAGTCAACGTCCCCGCGCTATGCCTCTATGACCGGCTGCAGAAGTGGACGAGTGACTGTCAGTGACTGTAGAAAGGCTGCTCCATCACTATCCACGAATGATATCTGCAAAGAGGATAGATGCTCTATCTCCTACCCAAGTAGCTGAAAGATAGGTGCAATGGTCAACCTCTGTCTCAGCTCCTGGAAGCCTTGCTGACATCTGTCTGACCACACGAAGGGTTGCCCCTTCTTCTTTAACGTTCTGCAAAGCTGCAAAGATTTCTCCTTTTCTATAAAGAGAAATCCAATATCATCCCCTGGATGAACCATGTTCCTTGCCTAATACTGTCAGTCCCATCATTATCAGTTAAATCATGCCATGGATGACGTCGTAAGTCCTCGACACTGCTACAAAGAGATCCATCCGTTACTCTCCCCTCTAAGGTTGAGTCACACTATCGGCATCAGTGTGTGGTCACTGGGTCTCCTCCAGTATGAATCTCGTATGTGAGGGTCAAGTCAACAGTTTGTAACCGGAACCTCTTAGTTTTAACATACAAAAGACAAGAAAGCAAACGTTACTATTGAAAGTGTCTTTTATTACTGAAACTCAAAATACAAGAACGCAAAGCATCACAAACAACGAATCTAGAGGAATTATGGGAAAAGTCCTCCATGCCTGGAGCTAGTACAGCACTTGTCCACCCGCTTCCGGAGCTCCATGATCGTAAGCTTTAGCTACCTGAAGTTGTGCTCTCCCATGTGGTCGGGGTGGACCTCCTGGTGGTGGTGGTGGTAGAGCCTCAAAACGTCGTCCACCACCTGCCGTTCGACCAGCTCCTCAGCCTCGTCCGCCTGCTCCCTGCGGACCGCCAGAGTAGAACCTCTACCTATGGGGTCGGGCAGTCACGATCCAAGTGGCCCTGCCTGCTGCATGCATAGCATTGTCTACCACTCATATGATTGGCTCTGCTGCGTGTGCCTCGCACCTCCGAGCCAGTATTTTTGTGGTCGTCCACCCGATGGCCTGGTCCGCTTGGTCCTCTGTGACATCTGTCTACTTCCAGCTGCATAAGAATCTTCTACATGCCGCCCTACGGTAGGTCTCGCTGCTGGTGTAGGCTCAGCAAGAAATCTCTCTATGATAAGGGCTCGCTCTAGTACTCTTGCCTGTGTCGGAATGCTGAGGGAGATCAGCGATCCCTTGATCTCATGCCTCAGTCCCTACTCGAAGGTCTGGGCCCGGAAGAATGGGTCCCATACCATGTCCGTCGAATATAATGAGAGATCGGTAAATCTCGGCGAGTACTGGGTGACTGTCAAGCTGCCATGCCGCAGCTGTAGTAGATCCTGGATGCGCACAGCACGGAGGGTTGATGGGAAGAACTCCGAGCAGAAGAGGCTCTCAAAGTCCGTCCAGAGGAGTGATGACTCATCGTGCACCTGGAGCATCAAGATCCACCATCTACCTACTGCCGCGTGCAGGAGGCTCACTGCGAGGATCACCATGAGGTCAGCTGGTGTCCCCACTAACCTAAAAACTCGCACAACTGCCTCCAGGCAATCCTCGGCTGCCTGAGGGACTATCTCCCCACAGAACCTTGGCGGTCTCTGGCGCTGAAAGTCATGCAGTTCACCAAGGCGATGTGCACTCTCAGCGGCTGGGGATGGTAGCATCTGTGGCTCGGCGGGTAGTGGTACCACCGGTTCCTCTGCAGTAAAAGGGCCCTGCACCGAGGCCTCGTCGCTCGTTGGGCTGTCGTCATGTACAAAACTCGGAACCCTAGCTGGCTACCTTCGTGGAGCCATCTTAAAAAGAAACTGGTGTGCCATGTTTGATACAACATACCTGGTGAGCTGATACAAAGTAATCACAAAGAAAACTTGATTCACAATGAAATCAGAGTCTTCGTGCACTAAGTCTGAAATCAGAAGTCAGGGTCCTGGTGTATGGATACGTCAGCCGCCGCACCAACACTGGACTCCCTGGATTGATAACCACACTCAATACTCTTAACACTATTGCTTCATATAGAAAAAGATCAGAGTCCTGAGTTCTGTGGTAGAACCGAACTCCTCTGATACCAATTTGTCACGACCCATCTTCAGGGCTCGTGCCGTGACTACCCCAAGCCTGCCTCCCATAGGCTAGGGGCTGGCAACAAGCACCAAGGAGTAAAATCCCGACAAAAAGGGGAAGGAATTTCCTTTGTAAAGTAAACAAACACCACAGAGTGAGAAAGCAGAAATAAACACTAAATAAAACTGGATACAATAGTGAGTGCGGAAAAGTAAGTGGACCAGAATAGAAAACCAAACCTAACGTAAAGTACAACTGGAAAGAAAGTACAACAACTGAAATTAAAGCTGCAACATCAAGCTGTCCACTGGAAGTCCCACCTGAAGGGTGGGTACAGATAGCCTCCTCAGCTCCACGGGTCCAGCCGTCCGCTCCGTGTACGTCCCGCCCAGTGGTCCACCTCCAGGTACCGAATTGCTCCACAAGCCTCCACCACGATCAGTACTGTCCGTTGTTTGCATCCAACACAATGTAGTGCGTGCATAACCCGTGCAGGGGTGAGTATAAGCTACTCAGTAGGGACCCCGAGACCCCTGAAGGTCTCCCAAAATCCACAGAGGATAATCCACAAAGGATAGATAAGATCACGAAGTAACATCCAAAACTACTTAGGTATATTCCCATACATATACCTAAGTCATGAATTCTGGTTCAGCTCCAACATCTGAGCCTAAGTACAACCCAGTCCACACAGGAAAACACAACCCAATCCACATAGGAAATCATAACGTAATCCACACAGGATATCAAGTCAATCTTATCAAAGATAAGGATTGAGAGTCAAGACTCAGCTCACACAGGTATAATTCATCGTATGACGATAGAGATGATTAGATGTAGCCACTGATTCATCTAATCCATCAGACCCACACATGATCGATAGGTACTAACTCCCGCAATGACCCACATAGGACCGATAGGTACTAACCCCCGCAATGACCCACACAGGATCTGACCCACACAGGATCGGTATGCGCTGGCCCACACAGGACCGCTGAGCACTGACCCATATTGGATCTGATCCACACAGGATCAGTAGGCACCGATCCACACAGGATCGCTGAGTGCTATAGTCGTCGCTGTCGAAACCACGGAGGATTCCCATGCAGTCTTCATCGTCGTCGAGTCGCAGCCAGCTCTAGGGTTCCCGCACACAGCAAGTTCGTTTCGGGAGGGTCTGCTCCAGGAGCCGAGGTTCTGGTACATCAAATGAAATGAAGTACGGAATTGATTTATCTCAAAGTTCCATATCGTCAAAAGGAACTCAACGTGACAGACGGCGCGTCATTCAGATGCCTGGTCTGAGAGTTATTGGCTTTTTCATCCCAGGGGCCCGGTTGATTTTTAAGTCAAAACCAACCCGGCAATACTCCAAATGCATCGAAACCTCGAGCGGACTAATACAAAAGGTGTGTATCACTAAGAAAAATCCAACAAAGTCGACGACACATCAATCAGATGTCCGGAGCTCAAGTTATAAGCGTTTCCGCTCCGAGGGCCCGGTTGGTTTCGTGTTTGAACCAACCCAGCCGAACCCAATGTTCTCCAAAACCTTAAGTGTAATATACCGTAACAACCGTCTCGATCCAAGGATTGTATCGCAACTAACAGTTCGTCGTTCAGAGGTCCGTATACGAAGTTATGGGCAAAAGACTGAAAGAAGTTCGTGAATAGGGGGTTTGGGCCCGATCCGACCCGGCCCGATACCCCCTGGGTTGGCCTGAACCGGGTCGACCTGACCCAGGTCCAGGTCTAGACCATTATGGTGCGGCCCAACCCAGTGGGCGCGGCGTGGCCCGGACCGGCTTGGTGAGCTCGGCCTGACAAGCGTGGCCAGGCGGCTTGGCCGAAAGGCCGATCGGAAGGGGGGGCTCGCTGCCCCCCTGTTTGTGTCACCACGGCCCCCATGTGGGGGGCCGCTCCATCAACCAGCCGGGCGTTACAACCCCCGGCTTCTAGGAAGCTGTCCGGCTAGATCCGGCCGGCCGGTTTCTACTGCTACAGGACCGTTGGGGTCTCGCCCTCCTGCTCCGGCACCGGCGTGCGAAAGCCGACCGCCTCTTCCTACTCCGCCGCGGACAAAGGCCACGACCATGGTCCGACCGGCGTGGTGCGATGGCGCCGTTCCCCTCCACCATGGCCCCGCTTTGGCCGCGACCTCTTTGAGGTTCTCTGGCACGGCGCGACGGCACCATGGCTTTGTTCGACTTCAACGGCATGGTGCGACGGCACGACGCTTCTTCGCCCATTCTTTATTATTACCGCGCAGTGCAACGGTACCACACTTCCTTGATCGTGCCTCAACAAAATCAAGCATCAAGGGGGGAGGGGAGTCGACCGTGTTCGTGTGGTCCGACCTCCTCCCATTATTGCGATAACAGTCAGTCCAATTTGAAAATGAAGGACGACAATGGAAGTATTCATGAACAAAAACAATAAATCCCCTACCTCGATGAAATCGTTGAACGATGGTTTGTCACGGAATTGAACGTCGCAGAAGAAGGCGTCACGGAAGGAGAGGGTCGTTGGCGTCGCGGTACATGGTGTCGCATCGTCGATCTCTGAGGTAGGCGTCTCTCACCATCGTCCTTCATCGGAGGTCTGTGTTCTTCGTCGGCGACGGTGTGTTCTTCACGTTCTTCATGGAGGAAGAACTTCCTTCGGAACTTAGAGCCTTCCTCTTTAAATCCTCTCGCACCACGAACTAACCTCTCACGAAATAAGACTTAGTCTTATTTAATTAACACCCACGCCAAAAATTCATTTAAAATTCAAAATGAATCCAAGAATTAATTAAATTGAATAACCTACTCAATTAAATAATTAAGTGTTGACTTTCATTTAAAAGGGATGCAGGTAGGTTACATAATTAATAGGGCTTGAGGAAGTTTAATAGGTGGAGCTCATGTGGGCCCCACCCCACAAATATCCTACCTATTGGAGTAGGATATAGTGGGTCCCACTCCAACCACTTAACTATTTAAACTACTTTAAATAAAAATAAAATTGGTTGCACCATTTTATTTTATTCTTTACTTAACCCAAAATTTTAATAACCACACCCGAGAAAACGCAACTCCGTAAAAGGTGTTTCTAAGTAATTACCGGTGTTGCGATTCCATTGGTGCCCTCAGAATTCGATTCTGAGCACCGGTTCAAAAGCTAGGAAAACCCGCTTGTTTGTTCACTGAACGTACCCAAGCTAAACTTCAAAAAATGATTCCGGGCACACCGGGCCTCAGAATTAGGTGCCGTCAGAAACTACATTTTTGTGAAATCCCAATGAAAATTAAAAAAAAATTTCCCTTTAATTTTATGGGTCTTTACACAACCCAAATAAGAATATAAAGAGAAGAATAAATTTAAACAAAACAGAATAAACGAGAATAAATAAAAGAAG
Organism: Viscum album; assembly: GCA_963277665.1. Lineage (NCBI taxonomy): Eukaryota > Viridiplantae > Streptophyta > Magnoliopsida > Santalales > Viscaceae > Viscum > Viscum album. The sequence continues at coordinate 577,029,907 of OY728144.1, forward strand.
AACAAATAAGTTTATTACACAAACAAAATCATTACAACATGAAGGAGAAGAAGAAGGCTTCATCGAAGGGATCCATGCTTCAAGAGATACTCTTATTGAAATGGTTGGATAATTGGAGTGGATCCACTTATCCTCTTCCCTAAACTTCCCAATGCACGTCCCAACCCCATAAAATGTGAAAAACACCAATTTATAGAGTGGTGGGGAGGCTAGGTTCAAAATGGGTTCAAGTGTGAATGGGGAATCTCGGCCAAATATTTTATCCCCAATTGCACCACCCATTTGACCACCAAAACGTGTGAATTGGCCGGCCTTATAGAAGGATCATATGTGAAGATATGAGTCCCCTATTGTCTCGAAACATTTGGGCTCAATCCAATCCCATCTGAAGGAGGTATGGAAGAAATACAGAAGCTTCTCCATTCTGACGTGTCCAAACCACCTTTGAATTTATGGCCTAATTACTCCATACAAATGCATTATTTTTATCTAGTGTCCTGAATAATGGATATATCCCATGATGTAAGGAACATATTTACAAAATATTAAGTTCAAATATCTCAAATAAAAATATTTATGATTGACATATTACAGTGATTTTATAAGGGTAAAACTGAAAGTTTCATCAAATATTCAAATGAATGATCTAATCCCAAATACTTTCTAATTAAACATATTTAACACAAAACACTTACCTCGCTTGAGTTTTCTCTCATCACTCAAATATCAATTTTTTTTGCAATGTATTTCTCATCCAAACTCATACAAGGGTCACCATAGGATTGATAAATTCCTACATCGTCACCCGATGTGAGTCAAGGAAATATGTTTATCATGAGGACTTTTCAGGGTTGTTCTGTGGATTTCGGTTGGTAGGATTTAGATCTGAAAAACTCTAAGGCAGAATGAGGAGTGGTTGACTCTTTTTGAAGCAAAATTGCATTAATATAATTTTCACTTAAATATGGTCTTCTCCTCAATTCTCATAGTATCAATTCAGCTCCATCATCATGAAAAGTCATGGAGATTTTACACCATTCATCACTTCAGCATCAAAAATGTCAATCTTCTCAAAAATGATTTTCTTGAAAGCTCCAGATTGGCACAACTTTCTTCCTCAATTAGAAGCTCCAGAAACGGCACAACTTCACTTGTCATGAAATCTCCAGAAAAGGCACAAATTTCAATATAATGATTTTATTAAGAAGAAAACACATCTCTTCAGAATTTAATTTTCCACCCAAAGTATCACAGAATGTTTTAGAACAACACAACATAGCTTCCCCCACAATAATGATCAACTAGATTGTGCAATTTCACTTCAACTGTTGGTTGGATAGGGAAAATTGGCTTGTAATGTGGCTAACCTAACAGGATGTGCATGGCTTATCAGGGCTAAAAGGATTAAATGTTCAAGGTAGGCCATTAAAAAAGGATTCTTTGAAATAGGGGCTTTAATTCCAAACAAATGCCACAATAATTTAAACATAAGTACCTCAAAACCTCAAGTTTTGACAGAAATAAATGAAATTCTGGTTAAATAAAGCATGGTTTGGTTCTCTCAAGAAGTGAGGTGAATGTAAAGAATATCAAAAATAATGGTTTATAAGCCTCACAGGAATGTGGTTTCAAATATAAAGATAGTGATATGTGGCATGGGATTCAAAATGAAATGTACTTTTCATGACATTAATAAATATTTAAACTTGATACAACGTCATTTTCAACATTCATTTAAGCTCAGTTTCATGGGATAAATTGTTTTACTCATTGATATGAAATTCAAAATTTTGATAAGATTCATTTCAGCACAAAAATTTCAAAAAAACAAAGAAAATTGAAAAATAAAAACACATAATTTGAAAAACACGTAATTTTTTTTTGTTTCTTTTTTTAAACAAGAAACATTTGAAATTACTAAACTAAATGGTTCCCTCCCCTGCACTTAAAATATTTCATTGTCATCAATGTGAACCCATGAGATGATATATGCACATGAAATGAAATTTTTTTAAATAGGATAAATAATATAAAAGTGAAAGGGTTAGGAACAGCCTGATATGCTCAAGTGATGATGGGGTCATGCAGTGTGATAAAATCCACTGCATCAGTAGGAAGTCCCTCAATGTATCTCTTCAAATGTTTCTCATTGACTGTAAATCTCCTTCCTGTGTCCTCTTGTGTGATCTCCACTACACCATAAGGAAAAACATTAGTCACAACATAAGGACCTAACCATCTGGAATGCAACTTACCAGACATCAGCTTCAGTCGTGAACTGTAGATGATGAATTACTCTCCAACATGAAACTCCTTTTGTTGGATCATTATATAATGAGATACTTTTGATTTTTCCTTATAGAGCCTTGAGTTCTCATATGAAGAAAATTGAATCTCCCCAAGCTCTTGAATTTTTAGCTTCCTTTGGATTCTAGCTAGGTCCAAATCCATGTTGCATTTCTTTATAGCCCAATAAGCCCGATGCTCAACCTCCACAGGGAGATGAAATGATTTCCCAAAAACAATCCTAAATGGAGACATACCAATGGGTGTCTTGTATTCTGTCCTATAAGCCCACAACGCATCATCCAAGTGCTTGCTCCAATCCTTCCTGTTTGGCTGCACAGTTTTCTCTAAAATTTGTTTCAATTCCCTATTTGAAACCTCAGCCTGGCCATTTGTTTGAGGGTGTTAAGGTGTTGATGTTTTGTCTATCACCCCATACTTCCAAAGAGGGGTTGAAAAATTACGATTGTAGAAGTGTGTCCCTTGGTCACTGATGATGGCCTTTGGTACTCCAAACCTGTAAAAAATCTGAGCCTTGACAAAATTCACTACAACATGAGAAACGTTAGTCATAGTGGCCTTGGCCTCCACCCATTTAATAACATTATCGACAACAAGACGGATATACAAGAAATCAAATGAACTAGGAAAAGGTCCTATAAAATCAATTTTCTAAACGTCAAAATTCTCACATAATAAAATGGGATGTTGGGGCATCTCTTGTCTCCTCGAAATGTTTCTAGTGTGTTGGAAAAGAGAGCATGACTTACAAAACACATGGGAATCATGGAATAAGCTAGGAAAATATAATCCAGAGTCTAATACTTTTCTAGCAGTACGTTGGGGTCCAAAGTGTCCACCACAAGCAAGTGTACGACAGAAATGAAAAACAGACTCAAACTCCTGATTGGGAACACACCTCCTAATTAATTGGACACTACACATGCGGAAGAGGTAAGGATCATCCCACACATAAAACCTAGACTCACTTTTTACTTTTTTGACTTGATTCTTCTTAAAATTTGATGGGATTTAAAAGGAAACAATGTAATTAACTAAATCAGCATACCAAGGATGCGTACCTGAGATGGTATAGAGATGATCATCGGGGAAAGTGTCCTGAAGTGGTACCTGGTCCAAGGTGTCACCCTCTGGTGTGTGAGTAAGTCTACTCATGTGGTTTGCCACCAAATTCTCTGACCCCTTCTTGTCCTTTATCTCAATATCAAACTCATGAACACAGAGCATCCATCGGATCAGATTGGGCTTTGCATCTGGCTTCTTCAAGAGATACCTCAGAGCTGTATGGTCAGAAAAAACAACTACTTTAGAGCCAAATAAATATGAACGGAATTTATCTAAATAAAATATGATAGTAAGAAACTCATTTTCTGTGGTTGTGTAGTTTTATTGGTCTAAATCTAGTGTCCTCTATGTATAGGCGATCACATGTGAACGTCCCTCCACCCTCTGGGATAAGATAGCTCCAACCGCGAAGTTGGAGGCATCACACATATGCTCAAAATGAATCTCCCACCGTGGGGGATGAATGATCGGTGGAGTGGTCAGAAACTTCTTTATCTCATCAAAGGAAGTCTTTCAAGAATCCTAAAACACAAAATCAGAATCCTTTTGGAGTAATCGTGACATAGGAAGAGCAATCCTACTAAAATATTTGATGAAGCGCTGATAAAATCCTGCATTCCCTAGGAAAGATATAACATCACGCACACATGAAGGATAGGGTAAGGATGAAATAATGTCCATCTTAGATCTATCAACCTCTATCCCATTTTTGACAATACATGCCCTAAGAGAATACCATGATCTACCATGAAATAACACTTTTCAATGTTCAGGAACAGATTCTTCTCAATACAAAGATTCAATACCTTTCCCAAACTATTTAGACATTCATCAAATGAGGATCCATACATTGTAAAATCATCCCTAAACACCTCCATGAAGGTCTCAATAAAATTAGAAAAAACACTCACCATACATCTCTGGAAGGTACCTGGGGCATTGAAATGTCCAAATGGATTCCTCCGGTAGGAAAATTTTCCAAAGGGATAGGTGAAAGTAGTCTTCTATTGATCCTCCGGAGCTATAGGAACCTGAAAATATACAGAAAATCGATCCAAGAAACAATAGTGTGTCTTCCCAGCTAGTTTCTCAAGCATATGATCAATAAATGGGAGCAGGAAATGGTCTTTGCGAGTGTAATGATTTAGTTTCCTATAATCAATACACACACACCAACTGTTTTGTACCCTCATTTGAACTAACTCATCTTTCTCTTTTTTGACAACAGTAACACAAATTTTCATAGGCACAACCTGAATAGGACTTACCCACTGAGAATCTGAAATGGGATAGATTATACCTACCTCGAGAAATTTTTCAACCTCTTTTTTAACAACCTTCAGAAGGGTTGGATTGAGTCTCCTTTGTGGTTTCCTCACCGGTTTAGCTCCATCCTCCAAAAGAATCTTATGCATGAAAATGGATGGGCTAATACCTGATATGTCAGCCAAGGTCCACCCGATTGCCCTGATGTTCTCCCTCAAATTATTCAAAGTTTTTCTTCATGTTCAAAAGGGAGATTGTTAGAAATGATAACAGGTAATTTCTCACCACTTAACAAGTATGAGTATTTGAGATTTAGTGGCAATGGCTTGAGTTCTAGTGTAGGGGGTGGTGTATGGATGGGGTCATAGAAGGAACTGAAATATGTTCACAAAGAGCATTATTATCCAAATATACATCATCAAAATCAGAGAATAAAGCATCAAATCCATCAGCAAACTCAACAGCCATGTCATAATTAGAGTTCACATGATCAAAATAAGAGTATGATTCAATTTCAAAATCAATTCCTAGAGGGTCTTGTTCCTTAGAAATGGGTGCGGAAGTACTCTTATACATCAAACTAGAACCAATACTCATAATCTCCCTAAGCATAGGACAATCTAATTCCACGTTGTTGCTACTTGGTGGTTCAAAATGGTAGATAACAAATGTCGAATGATCCTCTAATGGGTACTTCATGGAATCCATAACATTAAATATCAAAACTTCATCCCCAAATTCCATGGAAAGTGTACCCTCATTGACATTTATGATAGTTTTTGCAATTTTGAGGAAGGGTATACCTAAGATAATGGGGGCATGAGAACTTAACTGATCATCCTCCATTTTGAGCACATAGAAGCTTGCTGGAAAGATCATATCTCTTAACGAGACAAGTACATCTTCAAGGACTCATGCTGGATATGTCGTAGATCTATTTGCCAATTGCACCACTACTCTTGTTTGATTTAACTCACCAACCTGTAAATAATAGAATACATAGTGAGGCATCACATTTATTGAAGATCCTAAATCACAAATAGCATCAGATAAGTTCAACTCCTCTATAGTACATGGGATGGTGAATGTCCCGGGATCCATGCACTTTGTTGGCATTGCTAGAGTTGGTGTAATGAGTGCTAAAACATTCCTTGCAAGATTGATCCTCTCATTTCCCTTAAGCCCTCTTCGATTGGTACAGAGTTCTTTTAAGAATTTTTCATACCTTGGTATTTGTATGATGGCTTCAAGTAGTGGGATGTTGATCTCAACACGCTTGAATGTGTCCAAAAACTCCTTTTTCATTGCTTCTTCAGCCATATTCTTGGTTTGAAAAACCCTGTTTGGAAAAGGAAGATGTTTAGGAGGAACATCATTAATCTTTTTCTTACCTTTATCTTTCTCATTGGATTTCTCATCAGTTGGTATAGAATGCGTCTTCTCTGGAGTTGAGGTGAATCCCGGTGGAATGGTAGGTATAGATGTATCATTCATTTGCTTCCCACTTCTCAATTTGATGGCACTAACATTCCCCTTTGTATTTGGAGTGGGTTTGGAAGGTAGATTCCCAAAATTATTACTTACATGTTCATGGAGGTCGGTGGAAATCTGGCACATTTGAGTCTTCAACTCCCTCAGATCCGAACCTTGACTTCTCAGCACATTCTATTGATTAAAAAACATTTGCTTCAAAAGGGCATCAGTGTTAGAATCTACCTTGTGTGGGGGATTCCATTGTTGATGTCTTGTTGATGCTTGAGATTCAAATCTTCTTTGGGGTTGTTGGAAACCCTGCTGGTATGGTGGAGGCTGCTAGATGTTTTGTAGAAAAGAGGGCCTTTGTTGTTGTCCAGAGCCATACCTCATGTTCGATTGATCCTTCCAGCCTTGGTTGAATGTTGGTGAAAAGTAGCCAAACTTCTTTTGGGGATGTGGTTGTTGTTGTTGCTGATATGGTCTCCCAGGGAATAGTGTTGCGCAATCCTCTTGATCTTATAGTTGTGGGAAACAGTCAGTTGGGTGGCTTGTCATAGGGAAAATGCCATAGGGCCCTGAAGAAGTGGGTTTGGGATGTCTTTTGAGCCAAAGCAATCTGCCACACCATAGTGGTCAATTCTTCCAACTTGGTATCAATCAAAAATGACTTTCAAGAGAAGAAGTACTTACCTGATGTACTCCCCTGACATTTGGTGTACCTCTATCGCCAAATTGTTGGGAGTTTGGGCCCTCTTGTCGATCAATGCACGTGCAGCTACTGGTGTCTTATACACCAATGCTCCTCCAGCTGCAGTATCCACCATGCTTCTCTCTATAGGTGTGAGTCCATCATAGACGTACTGAATGAGGAGTTTCTCACTAATTTGGTGATGTGGGTAGCTCACACACAACTTCTTGAATCACTCCTAATACTCATACATTGACTACCCTTGTTCTTTATTGATCCCCAAGATATACTTACAAATAAGAGTGGTCCTCAATACTAGAAAAAATATCTTCATGAAAATACGTTTCAAATCGTTCCAAAAAGATACATATTCGGGTTGTAAATAATACATCCAGTCTTTCACAACTCCATCAAGTGAGAATGGGAATGCACTTAGTTTTATTTTTTCTTCAGATACATTTCCAGGTTTTAGGGTTGAGAAAACCAAATTATATTATTTCAAATGTTTATTAGGATTCTCACCAGAGAGTCCATGAAACTTTGGAAGTATGTGAATTAAACCAGATTTTATTTCAAAGTTCGATTCGAGATTTGGGTATGCAATACAATTTGGTTGATATTTAATATCAGGAGCAGCCAATTCTCGAATGGTTCTATTAAGTTCATTTACATTATTTTCAAAAATTGGTTATTGTTTTATGGTTGAATTTTAATTTCTTCCAATTTCAATGTTATGATATTGGAGTAATTCTCCAACCGGTTGAATGTTGAAACATCCCGTAGACTGAGAATGTCTGATCCGTGCCCTAAGGTTACGTTCAATCTCTGGGTTAAGATCTAAGATATCATCGGGCTTAGTTCAGGTCATAAATTAATGAATGATGAAATGGAAATAAAGAAATGTTGACCACAATAAAAGGAAAAGAAGTTTGAGTTGGTCTGATAATAATAAAAGAAGAGAGTAAGAGGAAGAAAAACATGAGAAAGGGGAAAGAAGAAAGAAAGAGGATACGAAAAGAATTAAATGAAAATAAAATAAATACATATAATTGGTTGAATAAATTATTTTCCTCCCTGGAAACGGCGCCAATTTGAAAGAGCGCTATCGTGGGTGCCCTCAAATGATTAGTGTGATTTTGGGGTACTTAGGTGCCGCAGAGTGGCTGACCATGGTCGTCTCTCAATGGAGGAATTGAATTTAACAACTTATTAAAGGTATTCTAAGAAATAAAGTAGAATAGAATAAAAACACTACTTCAAAGGATTGGGGTTTGTTATAGTTTATGAATCTAGAAGAATTTTTCTGGAATAAGATTGTATATATATTTTTTGTTTTTAGTTTTGAAATGGATTTCGATTAAAATGACACAACAAGAAGATGTTTTTTTAAAATCTATTTTAAAAGGCGTAATCAATCTAACTCTACCTATTCATTCACTTATTAATCATTATAATTTAAATCAATATCCACTTAATTATGATCCCCTAATTTTTTATCCCTCTAACCGTACAAGATTTAACTTAACCACAAAGATGAAATTACTTAAACCCTAGGCAAGCTTCAGAACACGCAATCACAACACCCTACTTTGATTGTTGTTCTAAGGATAGATTTTGGTCAGTGGTTAATTAGAGCACATATCCATTCTGGAAATTAGTATTAATTGTGTTTAGAGATTATATTTTAACTATACAAATTTATCCCATGTGGTCTTGTATTACCGATTAAGATCGCGCTCTCACAATTTACACAAAATCTCGAAAACGCGTGTTTTTGTATTAATTATTCAATTTCTTGCTTAGTTTCTTGTAATTTAAAAAAAATTCATGGATCATATTATGTGAATTACAGTATCTCATTGATTCAAAATAAATTAATGAAGAAGGATATAGTTTGATCGATTACTAAAATGAACTACTCTTCCATGTGTGGCGTAATCATCATAGAAGCGTTTTGCATGTACAAAGGTTTAAAAAGGGTATAACCCAATAAATATTCTACTAAATAATTCCATCCCAAACAGGAAGATTAATATAATAATAAATTTTAACAAAACAGAAGAAAATATAAGAAATAAAAGAAGAACAAAGATGTTTATTACACAAATGAAATCATTACAACATGAAGGAGAAGAAGAAGGCTTCGTCAAATAGATCTTTGCTTCAAGAGATACGCTTATTAAAATGGTTGGATAATTAGAGTGGATACACTTATCCTCTTCCCTAAACTTCCCAATTCATGTCTCAACACCATAAAATGAGAAAAAAAATCAATTTATAGAGTGGTGGGGAGGCTAGGTTCAAAGTGGTTTCAATTGTGAATGGGGAATCTCGGCCAAATATTTTATTCCAAACTGAACTGCCTATTTGAACTCACAAATGCATGAATTGGCCGTATTTCCAGAAGGATAATATGTGAGTATATGGTCCCCTATCTCCTCCCGAAATTTGGGCTCAATCCAATCTCAGATGAAGGAGTTATGGCAGATAGACATAAGCTTTTCCATTCTGACGTGTCCATCCCACCTTTGACTTTATCTCCCAGTTACTCCATCCAAATTCATTCGTTTTATCTAGTGTTCTGAATAAAAGTTGTATACCATGATGTATGAAACATAGGTAAAAAATATTAAGGTCAAATAATTATATTACAAATATTTATGATTGAAATACTACAGTGATTTTAAAAGGGTAAAACTGGAATTTTCATCAAATATTCAAATGAATGATCTAATACCAAATACTTTCTAATTAAACATATTTAAAAAAATTTGAGGAAATTATATCATTTATTATCAATAAAATATTAAATAAAATAATGTTTTATCAAAAACCCCTTACATAAGAAAATGAATCATGACCATACTACCAGAGGAGTGTCCAATGTCAACAACCCATTCATGAATTCTACCTCCTTGATCAAACAATTCAATATTTTCTAAAAAAATATTGGAATGAGATGAATCAATGTTAAATAATGAAATAAATAACATAAAATATATTCAAATAATACCTCTCCCCATTTTTGGACCGTCCTAATTCTACATAAGTGTAGGATGAATGGAATGAAACTATCCAACCTCTCTTCATGTGATGTAGTCTGGGTCCCTTGACTTGCACCACTCTGCTGATATGGGTGCTCTTTTCCCAAAATCACTATATCCACTACCTCTACTGCTTTATGTAGTAGAAATCCAAGTACTCGGCTAATATGGTTCATAAGATCCTCTTTCCAAACCCTGGTTATGTCGATCAACATTAATCAATACATTTCAGTCACTGGATTCATTTGAACATCTGTAGATGTCCCATATTTCCACCAGACTGGAACTATAATATTGGTTAAGGGAACTACCTTTGTAATTGTCATGAACTATTACACTGTTAGCATATCACTCATGTATAGAGTGGTAGATCATGGATTCCTTAAGGTGCCCCTCTATTGTCTTAGTTCATTATATAGGGATAGGGAATGTTGGTGCCTATGTTCATTAGACTATTTGAGATTGTGGAGAGAATTGTGATGGAAGCATTATGATTTTCTCTTCAAAAAATATACAGTTCTATACATTATGTTTTCCATGTGTCCCGACTGCAACAATATCCCCTTAAACATTCTCATTTGATCGATGTGGATACTATTGATCTTGATATTAGTGAATCCTTTGAGGAGAATCTGATATATGTGTTAGATCATAGTGATATTGTATTATGGGGGAAAACTATTCCAATAGTTCTAATATTATGGAAAAATTGGCATGTCACGATGAAAAAATGGGAATGAGAAGTTGATATGAGGGATCAGTGGCCCATCCTTTTTGACATGGAATCATTGAGATGCTTCGGAGTGCAGGTTGAGGATGAGATACTAAAATGTGGGGAGATTATATGATCCACACATTTTATAGAGTAATCTATGGATCATTTATAGGTAATATTTTTATTTTTTCTTGTGTGATTTTTTTGGGTTATGACATAAAGTTTTTTGGGTGAAATTTGTCTAAAATTTAGGGGAGAATAGAACATCATGGTTGGTGTAGATATTTCCCTATCTGTTCATCGTAGCCCAACAAACCATGCAACCGTGGATAGAGGGGAATTGCATAGTTGGCACACAGGTTCTCAAACCATGAAACCATTTAGGAGTAACCATGCACACCTATATTAGAGGCACCAAGTTTAGGATTACAGTTAGGAAAAACTATACTCCCTAGGACAATATAATGTGTCTGACCTTTTAGGTCCCACAAAAATTAGAATTAAAATTACAAAAACCCCCAAAACTCACCCCAATGGAACCCCAACCAAACCCTAATGCTATTTGATGATTTTAGAGCCTCCATGATAAATTACACTAATTTTCAACCTATATTTATTGTGATTAAAATACTGAGATTATGATCTACACCCATCCAGGTAAGAGGATTGCATCCCACTTAGTTTCTCATTCCTCTTCCTTTAATCTACCATTTTAAAAGTGGTTGTTCTTATTATTTTGATTAGAACCAGATATATTTTTGTTTATATATATATATTTAATGTATCTTGATTTGGAGGATTTGTTTTTGGGTTTTGTATTCCGATGTTTTTCTACGTTGATGTGATACTAAAATATTTGGGATTTCTGTTGGATGATCACTCGTCAAAGAATCAAGGTAGGTGGTCTATAATTCAAATATGATAGTCTTAATTATTATTATGTGTATATAATATTATAATTTCAATTTAATGTTTATAAATTTATTTTGTTATTCATTTCATAATGATGGTGAATTAATTAATTATGGAAAATTTGAAATTAGTATAATTGGATAGTAGAACAATAATAATTAATTGACGAATTAATTATGATATTTTGAGATAGTTGGATTAGATAGTTAATTTATGAATTAATTATGAGATATTGAGACAGTTTTTTAAGAAAATGATTTGATGAATTGAATGGAATATATCATGATTGTGAAGTGAGAAAATTAATTGTTCTATTTATTAGTGGATTTTATTAATTTATTTTTTAATTAATTAATATTATTAATGTGATTAGTTAATTATTTAATTAATAAGTGGAATTTATGTGATAAATTAATTGTTTAATTGAATAATATTTTTAATGTGATTAGTTAATTGTTGACTTAACTAGTGGAATTTATGTGATTCATTAATTACAGAATTAATTAATTCTATTTAATTGATTAGTTTATTGTTGAGTTAACTAGAATAATTTATGTTATTAATTAATTGTTAAATTCATTAATCTTATTGATGTTATTAGTTAATTTTTGAATTAACTAATTTAATTAATGTTTTTTAAAAATTATTGAATAGTTAATAGAATTGATGTGGTAATTTATTGTTCAATTAATTATTTGATGATGAATGTTTAAATGGAAATTATATTTCAAATTTATGAATGGTAACATGGTAATTTAGTTGTTAAATTAATTAAATAATTCTATAGTTGACGTTAAATATATTTTATAATAATTGAAAAGTTATTAAATTATAAATAATTTCTAAAAAACATATCATTTTAAAGTGATTGATATATTTTCAAATATAAAAACTATATCATAGTTTCGGGATTTTTTTTACTTTAATGGTACCTATATTTATACCTAAGGAGTAAACCCTTCACTATCATCATAATTTTTAAAATGTGTTAATGAAAATCAAAAAATAGAGAAGGGTTTAAAACATAATAAAAACCCTGACGAAATTTTGGTTTTGGATTACATTTGTTCTCATAATCATCTGAACATAGAATTATATTCATTCGGTATATTTATTAATAGAAAATTAATTAATATTAATTTTATATTTTAATATATTTAAAGAGTTACCCCCCTAAGTTATAAAATGGAACAACCTATACTATTTTCTCCAAATTTTAAAATCCATTTAGTTAAAAAACACTAATAAAATACATTAAATAAATACTACCCCACATCATAGAATTATTTTTTGATAAAAGAAAAATATCAAGAATGGTTTTAATGTAATCCCTAAGAGGTTTTCCAAATAAATGATATATGTCTAAACTATGTTTTTTAATTTTAAATGTTGTTATAAATCCTTAAAATAATCAATAAAAAATTAAGAAATGGTAAAACCAAGAAATTAAATATATTTATATATTATCATGTTAATGTAATAAAAACATCCATATCTAATGCCAGTCCAATGGAAAATGAATATATCATTATTATGTATGTCGGGATACCGTCTCATGCACAGTTGTAATTCATTTTCTATCATTACATATCACATAAAATTATAATAATGTATTTAATATATATTTATATTTATATTTCTGATATTAATGTCATGTTTATCATTCTAGAATCATAGTATATCATATATTTTTTTACCGTTCCATTCACTAATAAATGATTTTGTCATTTGTGTGTGTGTGTGGCTTACCACTACCATGAAGTAGTGTGATATGGTTTTCATCACCACATCACATTGATGGTATATGTAATATTATATAATTACCCAGAAAGTCTGATCCAAGCAAGCTTGGACCACCAAATTTATTAATAAAATAAAAGTGCAGAAACATGAGAAGGAAGAAAGAGAGATTACAAGTCAAAACATTCATAGTTACCACCCCCATACCCGATCGTGTCATCAGCATCAGCTGATTCCCATTCTGATTGGGTCTCGTATTATTTAAGAAACTTCTTATAGAACTTCCGTTTGTCCAGCTGCTCCTTCGATAGCTTCTCAATCTCCTTCTTGGCAGATGCCCTAGTGGTCACGGTCCTCGGAACTGTAGAGTAGTCCTTCCTAGGTTTCCTTGAAACAGGGGCAGATCTGACACCCTCATTGTCAGAGCTTCTTTTCTTTTCTCCTCGGACAATATCACTATATGATATCGTACTTGCATCCATATCTCTTCCCTTGGATTCAACATGAGAGGCATCCCCTTTGCAGAGGGTTAGGTCCCTAACTCCAGGAGTGGATTCCTCCGCCCTTCCCTTATCAGACGCATAGGAGGAGGGTTGTGCATTCTGATGTGGAGTATCAATCACCATCATAGCGGGGGCTGTACTCAGAGTCTTTCTAGAGGGAGGCTCTTGAGCTCCAATATGATCAGAAGATCGAGGCGGAGAAGCATCAGTTATCACCTCTTTCCCATTCCTATAAAGCGGCAGCTCACGAGTGTCAGATTCCAAAAGAGGGTCATTGTCCCTAGTGTCAGGCTTTGGTGAAGGAGGATCCTTTAGATTCACTTTACGACGACATTGATTGGAGGGGTGCCCTCGCAGTCCACATTCTTTACAAGAAATGTTTTTACGACATGACTCCAAAGAGTGCCCCACAGCCATGCATTTCGTGCAGAAGAGGGGTTTGTTTTCATATTCAACATCAATCAGAATTTGATCAGAGGGAATAGAAAGCGTAACCGTGTCAATGAGAGTGGACCTGAGGTCAACTTCCACCAGAATTCTGGCAAAGTGCCCATACCTGACATCTGTCGTCTCCTTATCAAGATGGATGGGTGTTCCGATTGCCGTTCCAATATCATGCAATATTTCTGGATTCCAGAGAACCCAGTTCAGCCCATGAAGACGAACCCATACCTGGGCGAAGACATTCTTAGCACTTGATACATTAAAATCCAATGACCATTCATGCAGATGAATCCAACCTGGCTTTAAGAACATGGATCCAAAGCTCCAAGCTTTCATCTTCACATCATCCGATGGAAATAAACAGTGAAAGAATCCCCGACCAAGAGAGACACATTTCCAGTTGTCAAAACCCCACAGTGTCGAAATCCTTTGGAATAAATCATCACATTTCCATGGCAAAGCACCTTTAGGAAGGACAACACGAGCAATCAAAGAGTTCTGTATAAAAGGATAATTATTTCAATATTACAATTATTCAAGATATTATTGAATAATAAACTCTTTGAAGGTAGTGAACATTCCAAAGTAATTTAAGATATAGTAGCTAAATTTCATCAAAAAGTAAAATGTGAATGTATTTGATCATGTAATTGTATATAATAATGAATTAACTAAAATAACGGGAAAATTTTCCATGAAAATAATTCTTAATAATTTAAATAAATTTCAAAATTTTATTATTTGGGATTTAAGTAATGTACCTCACTATTCATAATTGATGTAAGGGATTTCATTTCAATTTCCATTCATTAAATCATATTTTAATGTTATCAAACTGATTTATTTTATAGGGTGTATATACTTCCACTATTACATATTATATAATTAATCCTTCATAATACATGGTTTATTATTTCTCAATTTATTTTACATAATCTATGGGGATTGGATTTGAAAGTCACCAAGTGGTAAGTTGTTTCTTGACTAATTTTCCATTCATTTGTTTATAATTTTACATCAAAATTATTATTATTCTAGGATTATATTTAAATGAATATACAAATTGTTTTATTATTTATTTAAACTTTTTTGTTTGTATTTATTTATGTTCAAATAATCCCTTCTTGGATTAATTATCTCTTCAAAATTTATGATCTTTGTAAGTGTTTTCATTGGAACAATATAAATTTAATGAGACATGATTCATATTGTTCAACATGATTTCATATTACAATGTATTTACTTACCGATAAATGAATTCTTAAATAATAATCAATTTTAATTTATTGAATTTAAATATCATTATAATACCCTTTCATCTGAATACTTTTGATATGATGGTTGCCAATGTGGAAAGGGATTTATGATACAATCTTACATTTTTATGAGAATGTCTAGGTTGAAGGATTTTTGGAGAAAATAATATACTTTTAGTTTTTAATAAATAAATTATATTATATTAAAGGTATTATTTTTTTAAAATATTTGGTTTCCATTACCTAACTTTTTGAATAATTAAACATTGTGGAATTTGTTTGTAATTGATATCGATAATGTGTCACATTAAACTAGGAATAATTCTTTGTAATGTTTATATTTTCATATAATATTTTTTGAAATTTATTTTCAATTCATCAATTTTTTAATGAAAATTTTCCCATGTTTTTGAAAAAAATTAAAACGAATATTTTTGAAAATTTTCAAATTGGAACATTTTGATGTTCTTATAAAAAAATGTTAAATGAATATTTTCATTTAACATATTCAGAATGAATAAATTTTTTATCATCATGATCAATCAATTAATATAAGATTCATTTACATGATTCCATGTTTCTTATAAAATAAAATTTTTTCTATAATATTTGTTAAATTTTTATAATTTAATGTGATTATAAAGTGAAAATGGCATTTTTCTCGATAACATTCCAATGAATTTAAAAAACAAATTAATTAGAGAAGAAAAATTTTATATCATGGATTGATTATAAATTTTGTATGTATGTATTTAAAATATATACCTATATCATTCTTTATTCATTTTATGGGGTAATACATTCCATAAGTTCATTTACTAAATTCATTAATTTAAAAATATATTTTGATTACGGAATGATACAATATTAGAAAACCTGTTTCATTCCATCAGTATTTCATATATTTATACATATGAATGATTTCATTTTTATTGAACACATTATCTGGGGAATATTTTTATGGGTGCACTGAGATGACACTGTAATATCATAGTTAATGATTTTGTTGCATGGGATGTTATGTTTGGGACTAGGGAGTAAACCAAATTCAGTATGGGAATCTTTCAAACATCTTATATTTCATTGGTTATTAGTATTGACTTATTATCATGTAATTTCATACCTTTATTCCTCTTTTTTATGATACCATTATATTATGATACATTGTTCTTTTGTTTATGATATTATATCATTATTCATGATCCTATTAATTTATGATATCAGATTATCGATCGTTATCATGTTTTCTATATTAAATGAATTTATAGCTCACCCCTTACTTTTATGTACTCCCCATGTTATCTTTTGTAATATAATAATCCCATAGGTATTTAGGAGATCACTAAGAAAAATATAAAACTAGATGTTATGTTTTTTATTTTGTTCTATGTATCTCATATTCAAAATAGACTAGGCTTTAGGATCATTAAACGGTAATTGTTTTACTCTTATGTAAATAATCATGTACTAATATGTGAAAAAGGATTGGTTAACTATAAATGTTTAATAATATGGGAAAATATGAAATGGCTAGGTTTCTTCAAAACTATTATTCAAATTTACTGGGTGGGTTGTTTCATTTTAAGTGTGATTTTAAGAGTGATGCAATAACTATTTGAAAGTGAATCAACATGATTAATCAATACATTTTGTGGGATTTCCCCAAAATATTTGGACTTCAAAATGTATTGTAATGTGTTAATGTATACATGGACCTTTATATTACTTCATAATGGTAAAATTCACAACTTTGTTAAAATTATTTCATGATTTTTTTAAGATTTCAAGGAAATAGTTATGACCATTATTTTTTTCCTTTAACTTTTTTATGAAATGATTTATCATAACATTTTAGTATAGTCATTGATTTCTTAGGTATGAAAGTGATAATTTTAACTCAAATTTTATTTTTTAAAGGAACATTTATATGAGTATTCATGGATTAGTGAGTTACATTCATTATTTTTATATGTCCCTAATAGAAATTTTTGTTCTCATATTATAATTTAAAATATTTTTCAATGGGTTATAAAGATAACATGTCTAAAGATGAGGTAAATATGAAATTTTAAGATATGTCACGAAACGATATCTTGTTACATCATAAATGTAGTGTATTATGTGAAAAAGTGATACTGAGTTGATGTTTACACTTTGGGATATAATATTTATTTATGTAAGGGTGATAAAATAATTATCTAAATCTCTAAACAATAATTTTAATAAAAAATAGGATATATTTTGTGACATAAAACATTATATTATGTAATATTTAATATTGGGAACATATACTTAGTATTAGAGCAATGGTTTAGAAAATTGTAGACATTAGGATACTGGACTTATATACCCTTATTAAATTGTAATTTATATTTATCATGATATAAAATTTGTTCAATACAACGGTTATTTATTCTATGCTACGTTTATTTATAATTTTTTCCCACTTAGAAAAAAAAATTGATGTAGGGAGGAACCAAGAGGCTAATATTCTTTCAAATAAGTAACCTAGAACAGATGGAATTAGAGATGAATTGATTTATTATAATATGTAACATGGTGACAGCTATAAATTGTGGTGGTAACCATTATTGAGAAAAACCGTATCTACAAAAATAGAATATTTTGATAGTGGATCATTTTATTAATAAACACCCTCCATCATTAAATTGATCTTTTATCATAATGGAAGGAAAGGGATGGATTAAAACATTTGAAAACATATTTCAAGTAATGTTATATTAAGATCCATTTTGAATAGGAATCCAATCATTGGGGGAAATTAGTTATGAATACTATAGAATGAGAATAATTTGATGCACTGTAAGAGGGTACATTATTATTCATTTCCTTATGAATTATTTTCCACCGTTTTTGAAACATTTGATAAACAAATCATTGAATCAAGGAAGAATAATGCAGAATAATTTGATACATATAGGGAAAATACTCCTAGTTATAAAGGGATGCACCAAATAATATTTGGCATCTTGAAATGAAAATTAATGGGATTTAGTAAGGATTTAATCCTAGACAATGAAGAAAACTTTCGTATTTAAAAATTTAAAATTATGAGATACATGTTGAATATGATAAAAAGGTATAAAAGAGTTTAATTATGATCATTTATTCCATGAAATCAAGAGGAATATGATACGAAGGTGATATAAAAATGATATGAATACATTGAATAAATATGAAGGCAAGAAAGAAATTTTTTTCGAGTAGGTGTCAAAAAATAAATGTGGGGAAGGGATTATGAAATATGGGAAGTCCTTCATATGTTTTATGTATAGTATATGGATTAATATTTCAAATAAAATGATATTGGTTGGGGTATGGCCAATTTTGATAAAGAGGATCTGAGGTGTTTTAATTTTAATGAGATTGGTCATTATATGGATATGTGTCTTAAGAAGAACTTGAATGATAGGTAGTAGTAAAATTATAATGATAATGATTGAGTAAAATCATATGAAATCAATTATGTAGATATTGGTATGTTAGATGAGGTGGAAAAATATAAATTACTTGTTTATTCAGATTATGCTAACTTTTTGTTTGATTTGGTGTATACACATTCTTTTATTTTTGATAAATTTCATGGTAAAATGATTATAACATGTTGAGATATGAATTTATAAATATTAGTAAAATTATCTATAGTTAGTATTAAGGAAATTTAAAATTTAAAATATAAGATTGTTATCAAATATCGAAGGGTATTACATAAAAATAAATTTGTGCTTCCCAATTTGAAATTTATTGTTATTTTGTATATGGATTGGATTTCAATTTTTCATTATCACACTGATTGAAAATCCAATGATGTTATTTTTATAAAATCAGTTTCCCTTTAAATATAAGAATGAATTCACACATTTTTAAAAAATTACAAGAATCCAAGAAACTATTAATATATGGATGTGAATGTTATCTTGATTATATTATTGAAAATAAAGGATATTATATTATTAACGACCTGTCGGTGGTAAAATAATATCTAGTAGTTCCTCTAAAAAAGATTTATACTATTATAACTGATTGGGAAGTTGAAATTATTATTAAATTTATTTATGATACTATTCCAATTTCAAGACTCACTTATCAAATGGATCATGTAGATATTTAATAATTGAAAAGAAATATAGATTATTTTATCAATAAAGGTTTCATTATTGAAAGTTCATCCCAATTGGGATATTGATTTTTTAAAATTAAATATTTTTCTGTGAGGTTTTAAATTAGTTGGATAACATTTAGAAACTTCAATATTAAGAATAAGAATATGTTCCCTAGAGTAGCTTAATTTTTTGAGAATCTTTGAGAACCACATTATTTCTTAAAGGTTGATTATAGGATTAAGTACCATCATTTGATGATAAGAGAGGATAGATTTGTAGTAAAGTGTTATATACTAGATATGGGAATATGGGTTTTGTGTTATAACCTTTTTCTTGTAGAATTCGGTAGTTATATTCATGGAAGATATAAATTGACTTCTCCATGAATATATTTATAAATATTTGGATTCTTATTAATGACATTTTCTTATTAAAATATTAACGAGGATCATGAAAAAATACAATTAACACTCTCAAAATTATAAAGGAAAATATGTTATATAAAATTCTAGTAAATGTAATTTTTGGTTAAAAAAGATTTCACTCCATGGAAATATCATAAATAAAGTGAAATAATTGTTTTCCCTAATAATACAATAGTGGTTTATAAATTTCATAGACCTACAAATGTTAATAAGATCAATAATATTGTTGAATTTATATTTTATTACCAAATGTTTTTAAGAAATTTACACAATTATATATTCCCCTGACCATCTGAACATAAAATGGGTATATGTTTAATTGGAAAAAGTAATGCAATGAAAGATTCCATGAATTTAAATAAAGATTAGTGAATTCTCATTTTAAGGAAATTCCATATTGATATGGTGAATTTTTTGTCTGAAATTATGATTCGTTGATGGGATTTTCTAGTATTTTAATGAAAAATGATATAGTAACTACTTATGCATCCTATTAATTAAAACTCAAGAGAAGAAATATCATACACATGAATTTGAACATGTGGGATATAATGTTTACTAAAAATATGTATATATCATTTTCACGAATTAATGTTCGAAATATTTAATAATAATAAATTTGTAATGTATAATTCAATCAGAAATAGTTGAATATGAGTCAAATGAGATGAATAGAATTGATGAAAGATTGTGACTAAACAATTATTTTCCATAACGGTTAGGAAAATAGAGTAGTTGATTCTTAATGCTGGAATGATAATTCATCATTAACCATATTATGATATAAATGTGATCTTTCGATAATTATGTGAGAAATGTAGGATTATAAATTTTTCATTCAACTCCCTCTTTTTTTAGGTTTTAATATTATCTAGTTTTTTATACATGATCAATAAAATCTTAAGGAAATAATTTTTTATATAAAAAGGTAAATATTTTTTATAAAATATATGTTTCATAAATTTAATGGTGAATAAGTAGGTGTTTTCAAATTTTGAAAAATGATATGTGTTTCATGTGACCCTTATCTGAATAAATAACTATATAGTTAGGCTCATGGATCATTTTTTTAATACTCCAGTTAGTAAATAAAATATAAAGGCCTTCATAACATTTCTTGTGGGATGGAAAAAAGAAAGAAATTAAAAAATTTACTATGTTATTTTTCAACGTGTCGATAGGTTAAAGGAAAATTAAAATTAATTAAGGGGATCCTTCATCCATTTTTTATGGTATTATGTAAATTGGAGAATATCCACAAAATATTTTGTGATATTAATGAAAAAACCATTAGATAATAATTTTATTTTGGATATTATTGATTGATTTACTATATCCGATAATTTTCACCCCATTGGTGATAATATGCATTTAGATCCACATTATAAAATTCCATTTTAATAGATAATTACATTACATGGTGTATCAGTTTCCACTTAATCTGATTATGATCTTTTATTTAATTATAAATAAATAATAGTCAACACAAGTCATTGGGTAGTGAATTATGTTTCTTAAAAAAACATGTAATTTTCAATTTGATTTAATTTTAGAGTAGTAAATTTAGAATTTAGGACATATTATTTGAGATTCTCATTGAATTATTAGGGAATTTTGGATCATTGTCTTAGTCTAGTTGATTTTCTTTATAATAAATTTTTTATTCCAATATACATAGGGCAAGTTTTAAAGCATTATATTAAAAGAGGTGTTAGACTCCACCATTATGGGATGATGTTAGGGAACGAAATTTATTGAGGCTAATGTTGGTTGAATAAATTATTTAGGTAGTGAAAATTTTTAGTAGAACATGAGAAAAGATTAATACATAAACAAATGATTTGTAGATAAATATAATAATGATCATTGCCTCATGGTATATGATAATGATTTTTTTAATGTATCTCCATGGATAAGATTTAGTATTTTTTGTAAAAATTGAATGTTATGTCTGCAGTTTATTAGATTGTATAAAATAATTGATAATATTTGGTTGGTTTCTTACTAATTGTAATTTCAACTAAATTTATTATCAGGTACAAAATGTATTTCTTATTTCATTGTAAATAAAATAATCATCCGATAAATGTCATGCTTTTAACGCTAAAGTAATTCAGTTAAAATGATATTCTTATCAAGATCGGCTAGTAGATATTTTTTACCATAGTGATCTTGTATTTTACAATAAATGGATTTATCTAGTTAAGGTTTTTTGAAAACCCATATGTTTGAATACACATTATACAAATTAATAAATTCCATAAAGGAAAAATTTCCCCACATTTGTATGTAATGAATAAAATTGAGAGGATAAAATTTCCAAAATGGGAGACTAATTTAACAACCCATGTAATGTTATGAATTTTTTTTAATATATTATTAATTTCAATTAATTATATTTTATAGATTTATATTCATTATATGAATTTGAGGTAATTTTTATTAGAAGGGAAAAGATTTATTTCAAACCAAAGTTGGTGTACATGCATTATATTGTTTAACTTAATATATTTAATTTCCAAATATTCAATTTTAATTTAAAAAAAAATTAGATTATTTTAGAAATTATTATATAAAAATTATATTATGTTCAATTTTTCAAAAATTTAAAAGAAGATTTATTTTATAATGAATAGTGAAAATACATATTTTAAATTAAAAATGTCTTTTTATTTTGGGAATTTACCATGTTCCATTTTGTTTTAAAATGTTTTATTAGTAAAACTTTATAGGTATATTATTAATAATCCAATTATATTTTTTAATCCAAACTATACTTAAATTTGTTATATAAACTTGTTTATAAATAATAGGCATTTAAATGAAAAATGTTTTTATCTATCCTTCCATGTTTAATTTTAAATTTAATTCTTCCAATATTTTGATTTTAATATGATAATATTAATATAATATTTTTAATTATAGTAAAAAATATTTGATACTAATGTTAAATTATTATATTATTATAATTAATATCAAAATACTGAAAATATGTAATAATAGTTAATTTTCAAAATGGGTTCGCTGACATTTAAACATAAGTTGTAGTTGTTCAAGTAAACTAAAACATGTATATATTATATTTTCTTGAAATATTTCAACCCTATATCATCGCAAATACATAAATTTTATAATTTAGATCCTTTAGGGATGAGTAATACATTAATTGTTTTTAATATTTTTAAACATTAAAAGTGTGTCCTCTCAACCACCAATAAAAATACACCCACTATCATCTCATAGCCACAAAATATAGCCATTTGGTTCAACCAAAAATTTCCTTAAGCTGTTCCTATCCTACCTTCCGAGTATAAGTCCCCACCCTTAAACCTTACTTAATCTTGAGTTATTACAAGATTACACATTGAGGATCTTTTCAGGTTTAGAGTTTTAGATAATCAGATCATAAAACTTTCATTACATTCCACATTTAAACAAAGTGGTTACACAAAGATAGTATTCATTTTTCCCATCAACGGAAACATATTTAAAATAAAACATGGATTCTTCCTTGACACTTCCTTGACACTATCATATCATGTACCTTTCCCTTGACCTGTGAAAAACATTTCAAAAATAATTGGGATGAGTATAAAAAGCTCAGTAAGGGATATAAAAATATGGAAAGGAAACATGAGTACATATATACATAAGAATGAAATTAAAATTTACCCATAAAACATAAGCACTTTAACATACCTCATCCAAATTATGAATAAACCATAGAAATCATAAGACATAAAGGTAACTTGAGGAATTCATAACATTCTTACGTATGGAGTAACCCTCTTGGTTACATTTGGAATACCCACCACAGTATATTCCCAAAATCTCTTCAGAGAAGCCTTAACGTTTCACTCCTCGCGTTACCCAATGCATTGGAGAGCTATATCGGGCTCACCCGCCCTTAGTTTATCACAGAACCACCCGTTTTCATAAACAGTGCCCAAGAACCATAACATAATCATATCACATAACTTAAGCATAAAAAAATATAACATTCCCATATTGCAATAACAATATAACATTTTCATATATAGAAATAATAAATCCGTTCTAAAAACCATTTTCAAAACCATTTAAAACATTTAATAAAGAGATATTTGAATCAAAGTGTCCCATACCACTTTGAAAGTTTTAACATTTTAAAACATTAATATCCATATAAATAAATCCTTAAAACCATTTTGAAAACATGGATATTAATGATAAATATTTATAAGAATAAATAATCAAAACATTTAAAACCATATTTTAGTTAAAGGGTTTTTAACAAAATGAGAGACACTTGAATACAATAATTGAGGAATAACATGTAATCAGAACTTTATAATATTATTAGAATAAAGAAATTCATGATATAATATTCCAAAGGACAGTATATACACCGTATAAGAGTGAATTGGTGCATAACGACAATGATGTCTCAATAGAAATGTAAAATGAGATGGAATCCCCTGTACAGAAGGTATCCTTAAATTAAGGATAAATCAATCTCATAATTATGTGTGACAAATATAAATACACCCAATATAATCGGATATTAAGTGTAAAACAATAAAAGTTCATTCACACATATTCAAAGGATGACATATTCAATAACTACATGTTGAACCCAATGAAATCGAAATTGGGTTATGAAGTTCCCTTGATAGCCTAACGACGTCACACGAAATTTTAGAAAAAGAGTTGATGAGAGAGATAAAGGGTATCTCATCACTTGGACAAAAAATTTATGTCAATAAGGATATAGAAGAACATATCCCAACATAATAGTATGTGAATTAAAAGACATAACAAAAGAAGTCTTTTAAAAAGAGGAGGGTGAAAGGTTCCCTTACCGACTTAGGTAACATTCGAAACATACACCCCATGAAAGAAAAAAAATACAAAATTGATGTAAATAGTAATAAGTGAAATTATATTACACAATGATTAAAATAATGGGCAGTACATAAACCACTAAAAGTAAATTGTGGAAAATGTAGCATAAATCTCACATGAATAAAAGTGAGATGAAAAATCCCTTACGAAAACTCGGCAGCCTAACGATGCCACTTAAAACATCCAAAAATGGATTGATGAGATCAAATAGGTTCTCTCATCATATTACAATAAAATGTACACAAAGAGGAATATAAAATAACATCCCCCATCATAACAAAGAGGATCTTAAAAGAGGTAACATAAAGGATAGTACTTAAAAAGAAAGAGAGGGGTTTGATCTCTTACGAAAATTCGGCAGCCTAACGGCGCCACTCAAAACATCCAAAATGGATTGATGAGAGAAAATAGGGTATCTCACCATATGAACAAAAGAATTACAGTATTATTAATATAAAACAACATCCCAATCCAATCAAATATGATCTTAAAAGGAATGACGTAAAAGAGTGTACTTAAAAAGAAAGAGAGGAGTAGGATCCCTTACCTCGGGTCCGACTTGACTCGATCATTCTTTAATGTCCTGAATAATAAACATGACTTAATTTATACTTTCTTAAGAACCTTTTTAAAGTTCATTATTCGTTTTATATCACTTATTTCCATGTTATAAACATTATGTAATCATTTAAGTTAATAATGTTAGTTTTGTCAATATTTGGCTCTTAAGTCGAAAGTGGACTTCTTACAATTACATGTTGTTCGTGTGGTCAATGGTTCATTATATCCAGAATGATATTCATGATTTTTATATCATATATATCATATATATCCAGAATATACATGTATTTATAATATTACATAATCATCCAGAGGTAAGAAATGAAATGCACCGGTCATGGAGACGGTAAGCCATACGTACGCATGAATGCTACTTTCATTTCTATGTCATATTAAAGGAATTAAAACTAAATGAGAGGTATGTATATTTTAATTCCAGAATAATCTTAATCATTTATATGTAACATAAATCATATATAATAACTTTAAATCCATCCTTTATACATCCCACATATGGCATTAACGAATCAAATCACTTTGAGGGGGCGGTAGTCCGCACTTTCTAAAATGAAATTATCGTGTCTACCCGCAATGGAAACCATAAAGGTATGAAAAAAAAGAAAAATACAGAATCTTAAGTAAAACATAAACATATTATATATCATATATAAATATATTGACATCTTAATGGAAACATTTGAAGGTGTTATATGACTGTTGAACAATGATCGTTTCGTGAGGCATAAATTCACCATCCACGGAAACAATATATTCTTTAACCATTAGATGTAGGTGTGTGTAAGTGTAGCTAGAATACTTCTTATAACAACATCCTAGTATATGGAAGATAATGGTGTCGTTACAAAATTAATGAATAGAAAGAGTTTAGGGGGTTGGGGAAGAAAAATAAAACAAAAGGACTCAAGTGAAGACATTACCTTAAAATCGGGTAACTCCCTTTGGTTTGAGCTCAAAGGCTTCCTTGGGAAGACTTCTGCCCAAAGTGAGGCTTCTAAGAGTTAGATAGGGATGTGGAGAGGAAAAATGAGGAGGTGTTGGCTGAGCCAAAGGCTTTGGATGTGTGGGTAAAGAGGTAGAGATGGGGGCCTTTTATAACAGGAGAGGAGGGGCACTCTTGGATAGGTATAAAATGATACTTTATTATAAAATGATTTTCGGATACAAAAGGTCCCACAATTATAAATTTCGAGGATAAGGAGATAAGGGTTAGAAATACACCCATCCAATAGGTTTTCTACATGTGTAGGTCATAGATGTTGCATTATCTTTTCATTTTATTTAAATCCTTTATTAATGAAGTAATCACTGGATCATCATGATGTCATTAATAATTTAATTTATTTAATGTCTAAAAATTATAAAAAAATATAATGATGTAGGAAATAGTGTTATCTTTGAGATGAATATTTATAGTCAAAAATATGACTTGTATAACCCCATGTAATAATTGTTTTAGTAAAACAACTCATGTTTGTGTCATTTTTACTTTTACATTAAATAAAAAGTTATTTATGTCATTTCCCAACCAAAGTGGCTCCATGGGGTCCCCAAGTTGACCCATGGATTGTATTGGTCGTCCATGACACATCCAATGAGGGTAGGACATGTGTCAAGTTCATCTCATATTATTAAAATATTATTTTTACCTTAGACTACACTAATTACCTCTAATCGCGATTAAAAACATAAAATTTACTATTCACCAAAAAATTGTTTTAATCCAATTAAATCACATTTAACTTCTTAATGACAACCATGTATGTCAGATTTTTGAAATTCAAAACACAGAGGTGGTAAAATTTCATTTAAAGAAAAAATCAGTTTTTTTAAGTGCCACTTAGTGGTTTAACTATTCATCAAAAATTGAAGTTTTTCAGAAAAGTACCAAAAATTCACCCTAAGATATATTTGATATTCCGAATTCAAAAATTATTTTTATTTTAAAAAATTCAAAACATATAAGTTTCATTAATTAATTTAATAATTAATTCCCGCTGTCAGAGCAAATAGCGTTTTTTTTATGAAACAAGAAGTATCCAAAGATTGACACTAGTTTAAGTCCAATTTCAAGGTGAAATTGATTCCAACGACCACGATTGGATTAAATGGTAAAAATGTATTCTAATTTTACTTTAAAAACAATTAAAAAGATAATCTAATCATATAAATAAATTTGATTAAAAATAGGTTTTGAATTAAAATACAACATTTTTCACTATTCATTAAAAAATGAACATTATCGGAATGATACAAAAAATTTACACAAAGTAAATTTTGATGTCTCGATTCTAAAGAAGAATTTTATTTTGTAAAATATAACACATAAAATTGTCAAAAAGTGGATTTAAAAGAGGTTCGCCATCAAAATGCGGTTAATCAACCTTCTAAAGAGTATTAGAATTTTTATGCTTAAAATTGAATTCATTCACATTTTTAATCCTCTAAAATTTATTGTAAAAAGTAAAAATATTTGAAAAACATATATAATCATTTTGTAGTTAGTTCTGTTCATTCCCTGCATTACAACGGCTATGCGTTAACTACCATTTAAAATAATATTATTATAGTGCAACCTAAGATTTCAAAGGAACTCGTTGTCGCGTATTGGGTACGCCATCGAGCATAGAGTTTACTTTAATGCAATAATAATATTTTTTTCACAAATAGGGATAAATATAAAAATTTCATATTCTTTATTCACCTGGGGTGTTGTATCCTTCCCCCCTTTTGGGAATTGCGTCCTCGCAATTTCAAAATTGGGCTTGAAAACTCCATTGAAAGTACCACATCGGAAAAGGAGTAAATTAAACTATAACTTTAAAGGAAATAGAGGGAAGTACAAAGTTTACCCGATTTAACCCATACTAGGATTCCATGTATGAAAATATGGACATGGAGGAAAAAACAAAGGGTCATGTTCTGATGGTGAGTGATAGTAAACATGTCTTGGAGAAAGTTAACCATAAGAAAATCACAAACTTGTGATGGGTTAAACGGTATTAGATTCCCTAGTAGGAAAATTTAACAGACAAAATTTTTGTTTTAAGATAATTTTTATTGAGGAATTTATTCATAAGGAAACATAATTACTTATCATGTTGACTTTCAACTTTTATTAGATTTCTTACACAAACTCATATTTTCTCCAAAAGACGAGTATTTAAGAAGACTTGTTCACTATAATGAACTTCAAGAGAATCACCTAATCCAAAAAAGAGAACTATATAATTCCCATGTCTTTAGACATTAAACAAAACCAAAACAAAAATGGTTAGAACAAGATTAGATAATCCACAAAAGGATAACCCTTTATAAAAAGAAAATCTATTCTTAATCTCCAAAATTTGTCCAACAAAATCCAAAGTTCAATGAGGACCATTCGATAAACAATTTGTCCATAAGATTCTTCAAAATAAACCAAACAAAGATTGAAACACAAATATTTGAAAGATTTAGTCACATAGTCTTCCAAGGTACAAATTAACTTTTACCTCCAAATAACATCAGTTTCTCTTAAATTCTCATATTGAAAAGTAATTAACCTAATCACATATCCTCGATGATAGGTTAATCATTTCCATAGATAACCCAAAATAAAATTAATCATGATTCCTAAAATCATCTTACTAAAATGAATTAGTCAAACTAACCAGGGCCTTCACGTAGTCCAGTGGTAGGCAATAAATACCAGTCGCACTTTGGTTGTGGGTTCGATTCCCGCAGCTTTGTCCGACGCGACGGGTTGTCACACAGTCTGCGTGTTGTCCTTTTTCCAAAACGATATAATTTTTAAAAACATTACCCAAAACGAGATAAAATCTTCAAAAATAATCATAACATATTTTAACCTCAAGTTTATCTCATGCCTTTCATTTTCCATCATAACATATAATTACCCATAATTACCTCAAAAGTAAGGATCATATAATCTCTAATGATTACCTTTATAATTATTACCTGAACTTCCACATCTATTGGTCATCTTGTACATGATGCATTACAGATCATACCAAGGTTCAAGTGGTTGATCATGACTCCTTGATAGTTGGTTTAGAACAACCACGAGTTTCCTCATTGAATCCCCCATTTTATCTAGTATCTTAATCAGAGAATCACCACAGTTTCCTTCAAACCGGTTGTCTCTTTGGTGCCTTCTAGATCCATCCATTCACTAAAAAAAGAAATGTCAGTGTGAGTATATCAACAAAACCATCATGTACTAATGAGTAAGGTAAAAACTAATATATAATTACTCATTCAATTTATATAAAACTAGGACTCTTTTTGAAATCCTAACCATTATAGTAATGTCACTTATTCTTAGAGAATACCCTAACCCCTAAAGTTATCTAAACCAACCTCGAATACCAACTATAAGGCCCCAGCCTTAAACCTTACTTAATCTTGAGTTATTACAAGATTACACATTGAGGATATTTTCAGGTTTAGAGTTTTAGAGAATTAGATTATAAAACTTTCATTACATTCCACATTTAAACAAAGTGGTTACATATTGATATTATTCATTTTTCCCATCAACGGAAACATATTTAAAATAAAACATGGATTCTTCCTTGACACTTCCTGAACACTATCATATCATGTACCTTTCTCTTGACCTGTGAAAAACATTTCTAAAAAACTTGGGATGAGCATAAAAAGATCAGTAAGGGATATAAAAATAATGAAAGGAAGCATGAGTACTTATATACATAAGAATGAAATCATAATTTACCCATAAAACATACGCACTTTAACATACGTTATCCAAATTATGAATAAATCAAGAAATCATAAGACATCAAGGTAACTTGAGACATTCATAACATTCTTACATAGGTAGTAAGCCTCTTGGTTATGTTTGGAATACCCACCACAGTATATTCCTGAAATCTCTTCGAAGAAACCTTACCGTTTCACTCCTTCGCGTTACCCAATGCATTGGAGAGCTATATCGGGCTCACCCGCCCTTAGTTTATCATTAAACCACCCGTCTTCATAAATAATGCCCAAGAACCATAACTTAATCTTAGCACACAACTTAACAATAAAGGAATATAAGATTCCCATATTGCAATAACAATATAACATTTTAAGATATTGAAATAATAAATCCATTCTAAAAACCATTTTCAAAACCATATAAAACATTTAATAAAGATATCTTTGAATCAAAGTGTCACATACCACTTTGAAGGTTTTAACATTTTAAACCATTAATATCCATATAAATAAATCCTTAAAACTATTTTGAAAACATGGATATTAATGAAAAATATTTATAATAATAAATCATTAAAACATTTAAAACCATATTTTAGTTAAAGGGTTTTTAACAAAATGAGAGACACTTGAATACAATAATTGAGGAATAAAATTTAATCAGAACTTTATAATATCATGAGAATAAAGGAATTCATGATATTATATTCCATAGGACAGTATATACACCATATAAGATTGAATTGGTGCATAACAACAATGAAGTCTCAATATAAATGTAAAATGAGATGAAATCCCCGGTAAAGAAGGTATCCTTAAATTAAGGATAAATCAATCTCATAATTATGCGTGACAAATATAAATACACCCAATATAAGCAGATATTAAGTATAAAACAATCAAAGGTCATTCACACATATTCAAAGGATGACATATTCAATAACTACATGTTGAACCCAAAGAAATCGAAATTGGGTTAAGAAGTTCCCTTGACAGCCTAACAGCATCACATCAAATTTTAGAAAAATAGTTGATGAGAAAGATAAAGGGTATCTCATAACTTGGACATAAAATTTACGTCAATAAGGATATAGAAGAACATATCCCAGCATAATAGTATGTGAATTAAAAGACATAACAAAATATGTCTTTTAAAAAGAGGAGGGTGACAGGTTCCTTTACCGACTTGGGTAACTTTCGAAACATACTCCCCATGAAAGAAAGACAATACAACATTGATGTAAAAACTCATAAGTGAAACTATATTAACAAAATGAGTAAAATAATGGGCAGTACATAAACCACTCAAAGGAAAATGTGGCAAATGCAGCATAAATCCCACAGGAATAAAAGTGAGATGAAAAATAACTTATGATAACTCAGCAGCCTAACGACGCAACTTAAAACTTCCAAAAATGGATTGATGAGATAAAATAGGTTCTCTCATCATATTACAATAAAATGTACAAAAATAGGAATATAAAATAACATCCCCCATCATAACAAAGAGGATCTTAAAAGAGGTAACATAAAGGATAGTACTTAAAATGAATGAGAGGGGTTTGATCTCTTACGAAAATTCGGCAGCCTAACGGCGCCACTCAAAACATCCAAAATGGATTGATTAGAGAAAATAGGGTCTCTCATCATATTAACAAAAGAATTACAGTAGGATTAATATAAAAGATCATCCCAATCATAAGAAATATGAGCTGAAAAGGAATTCCATTAAAGAGTGTACTTAAAAAGAAAGAGAGGAGTGGATCCCTTACCCCGGGTCCGACTTGACTCGATCGTTCTTTAACAACCTGAATAATAAACTTGAGTTAATTTATACATTCTTAAGAACCTTTTTCAATTTCATTATTCCTTTCATATAACTTATTTCCATGTTATAAACATTATTTAATCATTTATGTTAATAATTTTTGTTTTGTCGATATTTGGTTCTTAAGTCGAAAGTGGACTTCTTACAATTACATGTTGTTCGTGTGGTCAAAGGTTCATTATATCCAGAATGATATTAGTGATTTGTATATCATATATATCATATATATCAATAATTTACATGTATTTATAATATTATATAATCATTTAGAGGTAAGAAATGAAATGCACCGTTCATGGAGACGGTAAGTCGTACGTACGCATGAACGCTACTTTCATTTCTATGTCATATTAATGGACTTAAAACTAAATGAGAGGTATGTATATTTTCATTTCAGAATTATATTCACCATTTATATGTAACATAAATCATATATAATAACTTTAAATCCATCCTTTATACATCCCACATATGGCATTAACGAATCAAATCACTTTGAGGGGCGGTAGTCCGCACTTCCTAAAATGAAATTATCGTGTTTACCCACAATGGAAACCATAAAGGTATGCCACAAAAGAAAAATACAGAAGATTAAGTAAAACATAAACATATTATATATCATATATAAATATAGTGACATCTTAATGTCCACCTTTTAAGGTGTTATATGAGTGTTGAACAATCATTATTTCGTGAGGTAGAAATTCGCCATCCACGGAAACAGTATTTTCATTAACCATTAGATGCAGGTGTGTGTATGTGTAGATAAAATCCTTCTATATAAAAACATCCTAGTATATGGAAGATATTTGTGTTGTTACAAAATAAATGAATAGAATGATTTTAGGGTGTTGGAGAAGCAAAATAAAACAAAAAGACTCAAGTGAAAACATTACCTTAAAATCGGGTAACTCCCTTTGGTTTGATCTCAAAGGCTTCCTTGGGAAGAATTCTGCCCAAAGTTAGGCTTATATGAGTTAGAGATGGATGTGGAGAGACAAAATGGTCCAGCTTTGTCTGATCCAATGGCTATGGATGTCTGGTTTAGGAGGTAGAGTTGGGGGCCTTTTATAAGAGGAGAGGAGGGGCACTCTTGGAAAGTTATAAAGGATACATTATTATAAAATGATTTTCGGATAAAAAAGGTCCCATAATTATAAATTTATAGGATATGTAGATAAGGGTTCTAAATCCCCCCATCCAATAGGTTTTAGACATGTGTAGGTCATATAATTTACATTATCTTTTCATTTTATTTAAATCCTTTATTAATGAAGTAATCGCTGCATCATCATGATTTCATAAATAATTTAATTTATTTAATGTCTAAAAATTATAAAAAAAATATCATGATGTCGGAAATCTTTTTATCTTCGTAATGAATATTTATAGTTTAATATCTGACTTGTATAACCCCATATAAGAATTGTTTTAGTAAAACAACTCATGTTTGTGTCATTTTTACTTTTACATTAAATAAAAATCTATTTATGTCATTTCCCAACCAAAGTGGCTCAATGGGGTCCCCAAGTTGACCCATGGATTTTCTTGGTCGGCCATGACACATAAAATGAGGGTAGGACATGTGTCAAGATCATCTCATATTATTAAACCATTATTTTTAACTTAAACTACACTAATTACCTATAATCGCGATTAAAAACATCAAAGTTACTATTCAGCAAAAAATTATTTTAATCCCATTGAACCACATTTTACTTATTAATGACAACCATGTATGTCGGATTTTTGAAATTCAAAACATAGAGGTGGTAAAATTTCATTTAAACGAGAAATCAGTTTTTTTAAGTACCACTTAGTGGTTTCACTATTCATCAAACATTGATGTTTTTCAGAAAAATACCAAAAATTCACCCTAAGCTATATTTGATATTCCGAATTAAAAAATGATGTATATTTTAAAAAATTCAAAACATATAAGTTTCATTATTTAATTTAATAATTAATTCCCGTTGTCAGAGCAAATAACGTGTTTTTATGAAAAATGAAGTATCAAAAGATTGACAGTAGTTTAAGTCCAATTTCAAGGTGAAATTGATTCCAACGACCACAATTGGATTAAATGGTAAAAATATATTCTAATTTTACTTTAAAAACACTTCAAAAGATAATCTAATCATATAAATAAATTATATTAAAAAGAGGTTTTGAATTAAAATACAACATTTTTCACTATTCATTAAAAAATGAACTTTATCGGAATGATACTAAAAATTTACAAAAAGTAAATTTTGATGTCTCGATTATAAATAAGAATTTTATAATTTCAAATATAACACATAAAATTTTCAAATAGTGGATTTAAAAGAGGTTCACCATCAAAAGGCGGTTAATCGACCTTCTAAAGAGTATTAGAATGTTTACACTTAAAATTGAATTCATTCACATATTTAATCCTCTAACATTTATTGTAAAAAGAAAAAATATTTGAAAAAAATATATAATCATTTTGTAGTTAGTTCTGTTCATTCCCTCCATTACAACGTCTAGGCGTTAACTACCATTTAAAATAATATTATTATAGTGCAACGTAAGATTTCAAAGGAACTCGTTGTCACGTATTGGGTACGCCATCGAGCATAGAGTTACCTTTAAAGTAATATTAATATTTTTTTCACAAATAGGGATAAATATAAAAATGTAATATTCTTTATTTACCTGGGGTGTTACATCCTTCCCCCCTTTTTGGAATTGCGTCCTCACAATTTCAAAATTGGGCATGAAAACTCCATTGAAAGTCCCACATCGAAAAAGGAGTAAATTAAACTATCACTTTAAAAGAAAGAAAGGGAAGTACAAAGGTTACCCAAGTTAACCCATACTAGGATTCCATGTATGAAAATTTGGACATGGAGGAAAAAACAAAGGGTCGTGTTCTGATGGGGAGTGATAGTAAACATGTCTTGGAGAAATTTAACCATAGGAAATCACAAACTTGTGATGGGTTAAACGGTATTCGATTCACCAGTAGAAAAAGTTAACAGACAAAATTTTGGTTTTAAGTTAATTTTTATTGATGAATTTATTCATAAGGAAACATAATTACTTATCATGTTGACTTGCAACTTTTATTAGATTTCTTACACAAACTCATATTTTCTTCAAAAGACGAGTATTTAGGAAGACTTGTTCACTATAATCAACTTCTAGAGAATCACCTAATCCACAAAAGAGAACTATATACTTCCTATGTCTTTAGACGTTAACCAAAACCAAAACCAAAATGGTTAGCACAAGATCAGATAATCCAGAAAAGGATAACCCTTTATGAAAAGAAAATATATTCTTAATCTCCAAAATTTTTCAACAAAACCCAAATTTCAATGAGGACCATTCGATAAACAATTTGCCCATAAAATTCTTCAAAGTAAACCAAACTAAGATTGAAACCCAAATATTTGAAGGATTTAGTCACATAGTCTTCCAAGGTACAAATTAACTTTTACCTCCAAATAACATCAGTTGCACTTAAATTCTCATATTGAAAAGTAATTAACCTAATCACATTTCCTCGATGATAGGTTAATCATTTCGATAGATAACCCAAAATAAACTTACTCTTGATTACTAAAATCATTTAACTAAAAAGAATTAGTCAAAATAACCAGGGCCTTCGCGTAGTCCAGTGAGTAGGCAATAAATACCCATCGCACTTTGGTTGTGGGTTCGATTCCCGTAGCTTTGTCCGACGCGATGGGTTGTCACACGGTCTGTGTGTTGTCCATTTTCCAAAACTATATAATTCTTAAAACATTCCCCAAAACGAGATAAAATCATCAAAAATAATTATAACATATTATAAGCTCAAGTTAATCTCATGCCTTTCATTTTCCATCATAACATATAATAACCCATAATTACCTCAAAATTAAGGATCATATAAACTCTAATGGTTACCTTTATAATTATTACCTAAACATCCACATCGATTGGTCATCTTTTACATGATGCATTATAGATCATACCAAGGTTCAAGTGGTTGATCATGACTCCTTGATAGTTGGTTTCGAACAACCACGAGTTTCCTCATTGAATCCCCCATTTTATCTAGTATCTTAATCAGAGAACCACCACAGTTTCCTTCAAACCGGTTGTCTCTTTGGTTCCTGATATATCCTTCAATTCACTAAAAAAAGAAATTTCAGTGTGGGTATATCAACAAAACCATCATGTACTAATGAGGAAGTTAAACACTAATATATACTTACTCATTCACTTTATCTAAAACTAGGACTCTTTCTGAAATCCTAACCATTATGGTAATGTCACTTATTCTTATAGAATACCCTAACCTCTAAAGTTATCTAAACCGACCTCTGATACCAACTATAAGGCCCCACCCTTAAACCTTACTTAATCTTGAGTTATTACAAGATTACACGGTGAGGATCTTTTCAGGTTTAGAGTTTTAGAGAATTAGATCATAAAACTTTATTATATTCCACATTTAAACAAAGTGGTTAAATAAAGATTGTATTCATTTTTCCCATCAATGGAAACATATTTAAAATAAAACATCGATTCTTCCTTGACACTTCCTTGACACTATCATATCATGTACCTTTCCCTTGACCTCTGAAAAACATTTCAAAAAAACATGGAATGAGAATAAAAATCTCAGTAAGGGATATAAAAATATAGAAAGGAAACATGAGTATATATATACATAAGAATGAAATCATAATTTACCCATAAAACATAAGCACTTTAACATACCTCATCCAAATTATGAAAAAATCATAGATATCATAAGACATAAAGGTAACTTGACACATTCATAACATTCTTACGTAGGGAGTAACCCTCTTGGTTACGTTTGGAATACCCACCACAGTATATTCCCTAAATCTCTTCGGAGAAACCTTAACATTTCACTCCTTCACGTTACCCAATGCATTAGAGAGCTATATCGGGCTCACCCGCCCTTAGTTTACCATGGAACCACCCGTCTTCATAAACAATGCCCAAGAACCATAACATAATCATAGCACATAACTTATGCATAAAAGAAAAAAAACATTCCCATATTGCAATAACAATATAACATTTTAATATATTGAAATAATAAATCCATTCTAAAAACCATTTTCAAAACCATTTAAAACATTTAATAAAGAGATCTTTGAATAAAAGTGTCCCATACCACTTTTAAGGTTTTAACATTTTAAACCATTAATATACATATAAATAAATCCTTAAAACCATTTTGAAAACATGGATATTAACGAGAAATATTTATAAGAATAAATCATTAAAACATTTAAAACCATATTTTAGTTAAAGGGTTTTTTACAAAATGAGGGACACTTGAATACAATAATTGAGGAATAACAATTAATCAGAACTTTATAATATCATGAGAATAAAGGAATTCATGATATAATATTCCATAGGACAGTATATAGACCATATAAGAGTGAATTGGGGAATAACAACAATGAAGTCTCAATAGAAATGTAAAATGAGATGAAATCCCCTGTAAAGAAGGTATCCTTAAATTAAGGATAAATCAATCTCATAATTATGTGTGAAAAATATAAATACACCCAATATAAGCAGATATTAAGTGTAAAACAATCAAAGGTCATTAACACATATTCAATGTATGACATATTCAACAACTACATGTTGAACCCAAAGAAATCGAAATTGGGTTAAGAAGTTCCCTTTACAGCCTAATGGCGTCACATAAAATTTTAGAAAAAGAGTTGATTAGAGATATAAAGGGTATCTCATCACTTGGACATAAAATTTACGTCAATAAGGATATAGAATAACATATCCCAACATAATAGTATGTGAATTAAAAGACATAACAAAAGAAGTCTTTTAAAAAGAGGAGGGTGAAAGGTTCCCTTACCGACTTGGGTAACTTTCGAAACATACACCCCGTGAAAGAAAGACAATACAACATTGATGTAAATACTTATAAGTGAAATTATATTACACAATTATTAAAATAATGGGAATTAAATAAACCACTCAAAGGAAATTGTGGCAAATTTTGCATAAATCCCATGGGAATAAAAGTGAGATGAAAAATCCCATACGAAAACTCGGCAGCCTAACGGTGCCACATAAAACTTCTAAAAATGGATTGATGAGATCAAATAGCTTCTCTCATCATATTAAAATAAAATTTACAGAAAGAGGAATATAAAATAACATCCCCCATCATAACAATGGGGAGCTTAAAAGAGGTAACATAAAAGAGAGTACTTAAAAAGAAAGAGAGAGGTTAGATCTCTTACGAAAATTCGGCAGCCTAACGGCGCCACTCAAAACTTCTAAAATGGATTGATGAGAGAAAATAGGGTATCTCATCATATGAACATAAGATTTACATTAGTATTAATATAAAATAACATCCCAATCAAAATAATGATTAGCTTAAAAGTAACGACATAAAAGAGTGTACTTAAAAAGAAAGAGAGGAGTAGGATCCCTTACCTCGGGTCCGACTTGAATCAATCGTTCTTTAACGTCCTGAATAATAAACTTGAGTTAATTTATACTTTATTAAGAACCATTTTAAAGTTAATTATTCCTTTTATATCACTTATTTCCATGTTATAAACATTATGTAATCATTTAATTTAATAATGTTTGTTTTGTCGATATTTGGTTCTTAAGTCGAAAGTTGACTTCTTACAATTACATGTTGTTCGTGTGGTCAAAGGTTCATTATATCCTGAATGATATTCATGATTTGGTTATCATATATATCATATATATCCAGAATATACATGTATTTATAATATTACATAATCTTTTAGAGGTAAGAAATGAAATGCACCGTTCATGGAGACGGTAAGCCGTACGTACGCATGAACGCTACCTTCATTTCTATGTCATATTAATGGAATTAAAACTAAATGATAGGTATGTATATTTTAATTCCATAATTATGTTCATCATTTATATGTAACATAAATCATATATAATAACTTTTAATCCATCCTTTATACATCCCACATATGGCATTAATGAATCAAATCACTTTGAGGGGCGGTAGTCCGCACTTCCTAAAATGAAATTCTCGTGTTTACCCACAATGGAAACCATAAAGGTATGCCACAAATGAAAAATACAGAAGCCTAAGTAAAAAATAAACATATTATATATCATATATAAATATAGTGACATCTTAATGGCCACCTTTGAAGGTGTTATATGAGTGTTGAACAATCATCGTTTCGTGAGGCAGAAATTCGCCATCCACGGAAACAGTATGTTCTTTAACCATTAGATGTAAATGTGTGTAAGTGTAGATCGAATAATTCTTATAAAAACATCCTAGTATATTGAAGATACTGGTTTTGTAACAAAATAAATGAATAGAAAGAGTTTAGGGGGTTGGAGAAGCAAAATAAAACAAAAGGACTCAAGTGAAGACATTACCTTAAAATTGGGTAACTCCCTTTTGTTTGAGCTCAAAGGCTTCCTTGGGAAGACTTCTGCCCAAAGTGAGGCTTCTAAGAGTTATATATGGATGTGGAGAGACAAAATGGTCATGTTTTGTCCGATCCAAAGGCTTTGGATGTGTGGGTAAGGAGGTAGAGGGGGGGGGGGGGCTTTTATAAGAGGAGAGGAGGGGCACTCTTGGAAAGTTATAAAAGGATACTTTATTATAAAATGATTTTCGGATAAAAAAGGTCCCAAAATTATAAATTTAGAGGATAAGGAGGTAAGGGTTCTAAATCCACCCATACAATAGGTTTTAGACATGTGTAGGTCATAGAATGTACATTATCTGTTCATTTTATTTAAATCCTTTATTAATGAAGTAATCGTTACATCATCATGATGTCAAAAATAATTTAATTTATTGAATGTATAAAAATTATAAAAAAATATCATGATGTAGGAAATACTTTTAGATTTGTAATTAATATGTATAGTCAAAAATATAACTTGTATAACCCCATGTAAGAATTGTTTTAGTAAAACAACTCATGTTTGTGTCATTTTTACTTTTTTCATTAAATAAAAAGTTATTTATGTCATTTCCCAACTAAAGTGGCTGCATGGGGTCCCCAAGTTGACCCATGGATTTTCTTGGTCGTCCATGACATATCCAATGATGGTAGGACATGTTTCAAGCTCATATCATAATATTAAAACATTATTTTTACCTTAAACTACACTAATTACCTCTAATCGCAATTAAAAACTTAAAAGTTACTATTCACCAAAAAAATATTTTAATCCCATTGAACCACATTTTACTTCTTAATGAAAACCATGAATGTAGGATTTTTTAAATTCAAAACACAGATGTGGTAAAATATTATTTAAATGAAAAATCTGTTTTTTTAAGTACCACTTAGTGGTTTCACTATTCATCAAAAATTGAAGTTTTTCAGAAAAAATACCAAAAATTCACCCTAAGCTATATTTGATATTACGAATTCAAAAATGATGTCTATTTTAAAAAATTAAAAACATATAAGTTTCATTAATTAATTTAATAATTAATTTCCGCTGTTAGAGCAAATAGCGTGTTTTTATGAAACAAGAAGTATCAAAATATTGACACTAGTTTGAGTCCAATTTCAAGGTGAAATTGATTCAAACGACCACTATTGGATTAAATGGTAAAAATATATTATAATTTTACTTTAAAAAAAATTCAAAAGAAAATCTAATCATATAAATAAATTAGATTAAAAAGAGGTTTTGAATTAAAATACACCATTTTTCACTATTCACTAAAAAATGAACTTTATCGGAATGATACCAAAAATTTACACAAAGTAAATTTTGATGTCTCGATTCTAAAGAAGAATTTTATTTTGACAAATATAACACATAAAATTGTCAAAAACTGGATTTAAAAGGGGTTCGCCATCAAAAGGTGGTTAATTGACCTTCTAAAGAGTATTAGAATGTTTACGCTTAAAATTGAATTCATTCACATTTTTAATCCTCTAACATTTATTGTAAAAAGTAAAAATATTTACAAACATATATAATCATTTTGTAGTTAGTTCTGTTCATTCCCTCCATTACAACGGCTAAGCGTTAACTACCATTTAAAATAATATTATTATAGTGCAACGTAAGATTTCAAATGAACTCATTGTCACGTATTGGGTACACCATCGAGCATAGAGTTCCCTGTAAAGTAATATTAATATTTTTTTCACAAATAGGGATAAATATAAAAATGCCATATTATTTATTTACCTGGGGTGTTACATCCTTCCCCCCTTTTGGGAATTGCGTCCTCGCAATTTAAAAATTGGGCTTGAAAACTCCATTGAAAGTCCCACATCGGAAAAGGAGTAAATTAAACTATCAATTTAAAAGAAAGAAAGGGAAGTACAAAGGTTACCCGAGTTAACCCATTCTAGCATTCCATGTATGAAAATATGGACATGGAGGAAAAAACAAAGGGTCATGTTCTGAAGGGGAGTGATAGTAAACATGTCTAGGAGAAAGTTAACCATAAGAAAATCAAAAACTTGTGATGGGTTAAACAGTATTCGATTCCCCAGTAGGAAAAGTTAACAGACAAAATTTTTGTTTTAAGTTAATTTTTATTGATGAATTTATTCATAAGGAAACATAATTACTTATCATGTTGACTTTCAACTTTTATTAGATTTCTTACACAAACTCATATTTTCTCCAAAAGACTAGTATTTATGAAGACTTGTTCACTATAATCAACTTCTAGAGAATCACCTAATCCATAATAGAGATCTATATACTTCCCATGTCTTTAGATGTTAACAAAAACCAAAACAAAAATGGTTAGTAAAAGATCAGATAATCCAGAAAAGGATAACCCTTTATGAAATGAAAATCTATTCATAATCTCCAAAATTTTTCCAACAAAACCCAAAGTTCAACGAGGACCATTCGATAAACAATTTTTCCATAAAATTATTCAAAGTAAACCAAACTAAGATTGAAACCCAAATATTTGAAGGATTTAGTCACATAGTCTTCCAAGGTACAAATTAACTTTTACCTCTAAATAACATCAGTTTCTCTTAAATTCTCATTTTGAAAAGTATTTAACCTAATCACATATACTCCATGATAGGTTAATCATTTCCATAGATAACCCAAAATAAACTTACTTTTTATTCCTAAAATCATATAACTAAAAAACATTAGTCAAAATAACCAGGGACTTCACGTAGTCCAGTGGTAGGCAATAAATACCAGTCGAACATTGGTTGTGGGTTCGATTCCCGCAGCTTTGTCTGACGTGACAGGTTGTCACACGGTCTGCGTGATGTCCTTTTTCCAAAACTATATAATTCTTAAAACATTCCCCAAAACGAGATAAAATCTTAAAAAATAATCATAACATATTTTAACCTCAAGTTTATCTCATACCTTTCATTTTCCATCATAACATATAATAACCCATAATTACCTCAAAAATAAGGATCATATAAACTCTAATGGATACCTTTATAATTATTACCTAAACTTCATCATTGATTGGTCATCTTTTACATGATGCATTACAGATCATACCAAGGTTCAAGTGGTTGATCATGACTCCTTGATAGTTGGTTTAGAACAACCACGAGTTTCCTCATTGAATCCCCCATTTTATCTAGTATCTTAATCAGAGAACCACCACAGTTTCCTTCAAACCGGTTGTCTCTTTGGTGCCTGCTAGATCCATCCATTCACTAGAAAAAGAAATGTCAGTGTGAGTATATCAACAAAACCATCATGTACTAATGAGGAAGGAAAACACTAAGATATACTTACTCATTCACTTTATCTAAAACCAGGACTCTTTATGAAATCCTAACTATTATGGTAATGTCACTTATTCTTAGAGAATACTCTAACCTCTAAAGTTATCTAAACCGACCTTTGATACCAACTATAAGGCCCCAGCCTTAAACCTTACTTAATCTTGAGTTATTACAAGATTACACATTGAGGATCTTTTCATGTTTAGAGTTTTGGATAATTAGATCATAAAACATTCATTACATTCCACATTTAAACAAAGTGGTTACATAAATATAGTATTCACTTTTTCCATCAACAGAAACTTATTTAGAATAAAACATGGATTCTTCCTTGAAACATCCTTGACAATATCATATCATGTACCTTTCCTTTGACCTGTGAAAAACATTTCAAAAAAACATGGGATGAGCATAAAAATCCCAGTAAGGGATATAAAAATATGGAAAGGAAACATGAGTACATAAATATATAATAATGAAATCATAATTTACCCATAAAACATAAGCACTTTAACATACCTAATCCAAATTATGAATAAATCATAGAAATCATAAGACATAAAGGTAACTTGAGAAATTCATAACATTATTACGTAGGGAGTAACCCTCTTGGTTACATTTGGAATACCCTCCACGGTATATTCCCTAAATCTCTTTGGAGAAACCTTAACGTTTCACTCCTTCGTGTTACCCAATGCATTGGATAGCTATATCGGGTTCACCCGCCCTTAGTTTATCACGGAAGCACCCGTCTTCATAAACAATGCCCAAGAACCATAACATAATCATATCACATAACATAAGCATAAAGGAAATATAACATTCCCATATTGCAATAACTATATAACATTTTAAGATATTGAAATAATAAATCCATTCTAAAAACCATTTTCAAAACCATTTAAAACATTTAATAAAGTGATCTTTGAATCAAAGTGTCACATACCACTTTGAAGGTTTTAAAATTTTAAACCATTAATATCCATATAAATAAATCCTTAAAAACATTTTGAAAACAAGGATATTAAGGAGAAATATTTATAAGAATAAATCATTAAAACACTTAAAACCATATTTTAGTTAAAGGGTTTTTAACAAAATGAGAGACACTTGAATACAATAATTGAGGAATAACATTTAATCAGAACTTTATAATATCATGAGAATAAAGGAATTCATGATATAATATTCTATAAGACAGTATATACAACATATAAGAGTGAATTGGTGCATAACAACAATGAAGTCTCAATAGAAATGTAAAATGAGATGAAATCCCCTGTAAAGAAGGTTTCCTTAAATTAAGGATAAATCAATCTCATAATTATGTGTGACAAATATAAAGAAACCCAATATAAGCGGATATTAAGTGTAAAAAAATCAAAGTTCATTCACACATATTCAAAGGATGACATATTCAATAACTACATGTTGAACCAAAAGAAATCGAAATTGGGTTAAGAAGTTCCCTTGACAGCCTAATGACGTCACATCAAATTTTAGAAAAAGAGTTGATGAGAGAGATAAATGGTATCTCATCACTTGGACATAAAATTTATATCATAAGGATATAGAAGAACATATCCCAACATAATAGTATGTTAATTAAAATTCATAACAAAATAAGTCTTTTAAAAAGAGGATGGTGATAGGTTCCCTTACCGACTTGGGTAACTTTTTAAACATACACCCCGTGAAAGAAAGACAACACAACATTGATGTAAATACTAATAAGTGAAAGTATATTACACAATGAGTAAAATAATGTGCAGTAGATAAACCACTCAAAGGAAATTGTGGAAAATGTAGCGTAAATCCCATGGGAATAAAAGTTAGATGAAAAATCCCTTACGAAAACTCGGTAGCCTAACAGCGCCACTTAAAACTTCCAAAAATGGATTGAT
The DNA here is from genome assembly GCA_963277665.1 of Viscum album. Taxonomy (NCBI): domain Eukaryota; kingdom Viridiplantae; phylum Streptophyta; class Magnoliopsida; order Santalales; family Viscaceae; genus Viscum; species Viscum album. The sequence continues at coordinate 577,074,543 of OY728144.1, forward strand.
GAGATCAAATAGGTTTTCTCATCATATTAAAATAAAATGTACAGAAAGAGGAATATAAAATATCATCCCCCATAAAAACAAATAGGAGCTTAAAAGAGGTAACATAGAGGAGAGTACTTAAAAAGAAAGAGAGAGGTTAGATCTCTTACGAAAATTCGGCAGCCTAACGACGCCACTCAAAACTTCCAAAATTGATTGATGAGAGAAAAAATGGTCTCTCATCATATGAAAAAAGAGGTACTGTAGGATTAATATAAAATAACATCCCAATCATAATAAGGATGAGCTTAAAAGGAATGAAATAAAAGAGTGTACTTAAAAAGAAAGAGAGGAGTAGGATCCCCTACCTCGGGTCCGACTTGACTCGATCGTTCTTTAACGTCCTGAATAATAAACATGAGTTAATTTCTACTTTCGTAAGAACCTTTTTCAAGTTCATTATTCCTTTTATATCACTTATTTCCATGTTATAAACATTATGTAATCATTTATGTTAATAATGTTTGTTTTGTCGATATTTGGTTCTTAAGTCGAAAGTGGACTTCTTACAATTACATGTTGTTCGTGTGGTCAAAGGTTCATTATATCCAGAATTATATTCATGATTTGGATATCATATATATCATATATATCCAGAATATACATGTATTTATCATATTACATAATCATTTAGATGTAAGAAATGAAATGCATCGTTCATGGAGACGGTAAGCCGTACGTACGCATGAACGCTACTTTCATTTCTATGTCACATTAATGGAATTAAAACTAAATGAGAGGTATTTATATTTTAATTCAGAATTATATTCATCATTTATATGTAACATAATTCATATATAATAACTTTAAATCCATCCTTTATACACCCCACATATGGCATTAACGATTCAAATCACTTTGAGGTGGCGGTAGTCCACACTTCCTAAAATGAAATTATCGTGTTTACCCACAATGGAAACCATAAAGGTATTCCACAAAAGAAAAATACATAAGCTTAAGTAAAACATAAACATATTATATATCATATATAAATATAGTGACATATTAATGGACACCTTTGAAGGTGTTATATGAGTGTTGAACAATCATCGTTTCGTGAGGCAGAAATTCACCATCCACGGAAACAGTATGTTCTTTAACCATTAAATGTAGGTGTGTGTAAGTGTATCTTGAATCCTTCTTATATCAGAATCATAGTATATGGAATACACTGGTTTTGTTACAAAATAAATGAATAGAATGAGTTTAGGGGGTTGGATAAGCAAAATAAAACAAAATGAGTCAAGTGAAGACATTACCTTAAAATCGGGTAACTCCCTTTGGTTTGAGCTCAAAGGCTTCCTTGGGAAGAATTCTACCAATATTGAGGATTATAAGAGTTATAGAGGGATTTGGAGAGACAAAATGGGCAGGGGTTGGCCAATCCAAAGGCTTTGTATGTGTGGGTAAGGAGGTAGAGGTGGGGGCCATTTATAAGAGGAGAGGAGGGGCACTCTTGGAAAGGTATAAAAGGATACTTTATTATAAAATGCTTTTAGGATAAAAAAGGTCCCACAATTATAAATTTCCAGGATAAGGGGATAAGGGTTCTAAATACACCCATAAAATAGGTTCTGGACATGTGTAGGTCACATATTTTACATTATCTTTTCATTTTATTTAAATCCTTTATTAATGAGGTAATCGCTGCATCATCATGATGTCATAAATAATTTAATTTATTTAATATCTCAAAATTATAAAACTAACTATCATGATGTAGGAAATCATTTTATCTTTTTAATAAATATTTATAGTAAAAAATATGACTTGTATAATCCCATGTAAGAATATTTTTAGTAAAACAACTCATGTTTGTGTCATTTTTACTTTTACATTAAATAAAAAGTTATTTATGTCATTTCCCAACCAAAGTGGCTCCATGGGGTCCCCAAGTTGACCCATGGATTGTCTAGGTCAGCCATGACACATCCAATGAGGGTAGGACATGTGTCAAGCTAATCTCATATTATCAAAACATTATTTTTACCTTAAACTACACTAATTACCTCAAATCGCGATTAAAAACTTAAAAGTTACTATTCACCAGAAAATTATTTTAATCCCATTGAACCGGATTTTACTTATTAATGACAAACATGTATGTTAGATTTTTGAAATTCAAGACACATAGGTGGTAAATTTTCATTTAAAGGAAAATCAGTTTTTTTAAGTACCACTTAGTGGTTTCACTATTCATCAAAAATTGAAGTTTTTCAGAAAAATACCAAAAATTCACCCTAAGCTATATTTGATATTCCGAATTCAAAAATGATGTCTATTTTAAAAAATTCAAAACATATCAGTTGCATTAATTAATTTGATAATTAATTCCTGCTGTCAGAGCAAATAGCTTGTTTTTATGAATCAATAAGTATCAAAAGATTGACACTAGTTTAAGTCCAATTTCAAGGTGAAATTGATTCCAACGACCAATATTGTATTAAATGGTAAAAATATATTCTAATTTTACTTTAAAAATAGTTTAAAAGATAATATAATCATATTAATAAATTATATTAAAAAGAGGTTTTGAATTAAAATACGACATTTTCACTATTCATTAAAAAATGAACTTTATCGGAATGATACCAAAAATTTACACAAAGTAAATTTTGATGTCTCGATTCTAAAGAAGAATTTTATTTTTTCAAATAAAACACATAAAATTTTCAAAAAGTGGATTTAAAAGAGGTTTCCATCAAAAGGCGGTTAATCTACCTTCTAAAGAGTATTAGAATGTTTACGCTTAAAATTGAATTCATTCAAATTTTTAATCCTCTAACATTTATTGTAAAAAGTAAAAATATTTAACAAAAATATATAATCATTTTGTAGTTAGTTTTGTTCATTACCTCCATTAAAACGGCTAGGCGTTAACTACAATTTAAAATAATATTATTATAGTGCAACGTAAGATTTCAAAGGAACTCGTTGTCGCGTATAGGGTACGCCATCGAGCATAGAGTTCCCTTTAAAGTAATATTAATATTTTTTTCACAAATAGGGATAAATATAAAAATGTCATATTCTTTATTTACCTGGGGTGTTACACAGAGTTAATAGAGGCCTTATTATGATTTGAAACATATCATAGGAAATATTTATTTATAACATAAAGATGGTCTGCGAAGAAGACATATAGTTCTTAACCGATAATTTTTTGATTTATTTATTTTTGTAATAAATTAATATATTATTAAAAAATAATAAATTAAAAAAATGTATATTTAATATAATTATATTTTTTAATGTTCATTTCATAACCTAAAGAAATATACTTATTCCATCAAATAGGAAATAAAACCATCATTCATTTGTACAGTGGGCCACTACCTCGTGGACAGATATAATTAGTTTTCCATAACTTCCTCTGACGACAAGTTATAATGTTATATATAATGAATATATATATATATATATATGTATATTATCATACTTGAATATTTATTTTTATCAAACTATAATATATCATATATTTTCTTACCTTTCTATACATTTAAAAATTATATCATCGTTCATGTGTAAGTGTGGGTTACCACCTCAATCAAGCAATGTGATTCATTTTTCCTCACCATATAACATTGAAAATATATATATGATTATTTCAATAGGTAATATTAAATTTATTATAAAATTTAAATTATACAAATATTTAAGAAAACATACCATCTTTAAATCTTGTTCACTAAAAAATTGAAATGTTACTTATGTGTACGTATGGCCTACCGTCTCCATGTTTATAACACAGTTCATTTTTAATAACCATCATTCACAGTTTTTTGAAAATTATAACTGATGCATGAAAATAATAATCATTTCATTATTATTATTATTATTGTTATGAATGAATAATGAACAGTTTGACCATATCTGACTTACCAATCACATTTTGGACATATGTGCAAAATATCTTGAAAACCACCAAATTCAAATTATTTTATTTTATTATTATATAAAACACAGAAAAAATAAAAGTAATAATAATTGGTAAAATTTTAATTAATCAAGTAAATAATCAACATAATTTTATTATTATGTAAAATGAATAATGTACATGATTAGTCAATCCCAAAGTACGAGAAAGTTTACCATAAAACCACATTTTAATTATTTTACTGATTTATTTTAAAAAATTAATTCTTTCATGTTCATATTATATAAATTATGTTACTATATTATTTCAAGGGATATGAATGAATTGTAGAGGAAATATTATTTCACTTTTCATTTTCATTCATTATTTTTTTAATGGAATCATTTTATATGTTTTATAAGCAATGTTTGAACAAAAAGAATGTTGAATTTTAATTTTTTATGGTATCAAATGTGTTTCCACCACTGTAATCATTATAATTTGTTTGGATTTCATTAGACGAAATTTTTTTCTCCATATATAAAAATTCATTACATGTGTTTTTATTATTTTAAAAAAAAAAAATCAAATTAAATATTAATACATGTGTAATTTTTTCTTATTGGTGTAAAGTGTATATTAAAAAATTAGGATAATGTAAATTAATTAATTTATTTATTAGGGTTATCCTATCGATCTTTGGTATTATTTATGATAATAGTAGAGTCTGATATAGCTCATTATGGAGGGTGATCCCAATACAGGTCGTGATAATGGGTGAGAACAATATAGAAATATAATTCATTGTGTAATGTGATAGAGTTTACAGGATATGATTCTCCAAATATATTTTGATAATTTACTAAGTAATTTATTATATTTTTATGAGTGATTATACATGTTTATGAAGATTATTTACCATGTTACCTACATTACTTTCCAATTTGTGATATGGGGTTTCACATGAATTTAATGACTTCCAAAGAAAATCTATAGAGCATAAGTTTAAAAGAATGTTTATACTACATCCAAAGGGTGAAATTTATAACTATGTTAAAATTTTTTCATGAGTATTTCATGTTTGGAATGAAAAAATTATAAATTTGTTTCATTAACATTTCGTTTGAAATTTTTTATGAATGGATTTTTGTTGTGAATTGGACTTCATTAGTAATAAAATATATATTTTGAGCTTATTTTTTATTTTAAAAATATCCATTTTTCTAGAGTAGTCATGAGCAAACATGATTCATAAATGGTTTTTATATGTCTATTATTGATATTTGTTTCACATACCACAATTGAAAAAAATATTTAGGTTTTATCAATGACTCCAGATTAGGTTGAGATTAAGATTATAATTTTGAAGATATATAATGGAATGAAAACATGTTATATCTAGAAAACTTTTATTATGGAAATATAGATACTGACTAGATGTTTCAACATTGTGATTAAATATATATTTATGTAAGGGTGATGGAAAAATTATCTAAAACTCTAAACTGTAATGATCCCTAAAATAAAAGTGAGTGAATTAATCAATTAACAATCTGATTATCTAATGTTTAATTCTATGACCTTATATTCCTTTTTCACTCAATGTAAGCTATATGAATTATTTTCAAGGAATGAATCCATAAATCACTCATTTTAGGTATCATTCAAAAAAATAGATATATATTAATGAATATTCAGATGATTGTTACATGATTAGAAATAATTAAATATATTTAATTCAGATTATGAGAAATAATTATTCATTATTTTTTATATTCCATGATATTTAATATTCAGAAATTAATGTTCCAGTGTACATATAAATGGTTAAATCAACACAAACATGAATTTGATATGAAGAAATAATGATTATAAATCCATCAATATATTCATTGTGATACCATTATTATTTAATTTAAAATATGTTAAATTTATGTTATAAAATTAATAAATCCTATTTATGACAAGTTAATTGGAAAAGATAAATCGATAGAGAAGTAAAGAAGGTGTTACTTATATTTAATAGATCTATTATTCACTTAGAGGCCTTCTTAGTTTTGAAATCCTCATAACCTATTCTAGTGACTAGGTCCACTTAAATATGAGGAATAATTTTAGTGGAAGAAATTTTGATAAATTAGGGCTGGAAAATTGAATGGTTGGAAATATTTTGTATCCTATTGTAGAATATAATGGAGGATATTTTTGTGATAATATATGTTTGGTGAGGGGATATCATGGAATCACATCAATGGTAGGTGAGTTGGGAGATGGAATATATGTTGAAATAGTAAATTACAATTCATCACCGAAGAAATTTCTTATAAAATATTTAAATATTAATTAATTTATTTAAAACTCCTTAAATATATAACATAATACAAAATTTCAATGTTATTATTATGAATATGATATTTTATATCAAATTAAAACACTAAATATGAGGTATTTAAATTAAAAAACAAATCATACAAGGAAAAATAATTTCCCATAATACAAATTGCTTATTCCTTATAAATGTGAATATTTATATTATTTATCAATCAAGAATTATTACATGGATATAAATTTTTAAATTATAAATGTAATATATTTAATTTATAAAATATTAGTTACATATTTATAAGGATTTCATTATAATTATAACAATATTATTGTACCCATTGGTTTCAGGTTTACCTAATGACTATATATATTATATGACCATGAAATAATAACATTTTTCTTTTCCATTCTACGATATGTCATAAATATCATTTATAAAATCATTCATCATATTAACCTCTTGATTTTTTATTAAATATATATAATTTTTTTTATTCTTTTTAAAATTATACTAGGGCCTATGATTTTCATGGGAGACAATGTGGAAGAATATTTCGAGCTTCTAATCTTTTTAATTCACATAAGATTATTATACACTTATTGTTTTAAAAATTGTCTTTCATATAATTTTCCTATAATATATTAATTTTTATTTCATTTTATTTTATAATACTCTAAATTAATCATATAATGAAATTTTCATTATAGATCAGATTATTGTTAAAATAATTTATTCAATTTCAATACATATAATAATTATAGATGGAACACTTATATTAAAATATATTATGTTTCCTTAGACCCTAATGGAATATTATTACCCTAATGTTTTTAAATTTCTATCACCTTTGAAAAATAAATGAACTTATGGGATTGAATCATAATATATGTGTTATCTAAAACAAACCATCATTATCTGTTAGGTATATAAATTATTGTTATAATGTGTTTCTATAAATAACATTATTTTCAAAATACTCAAACTAAAATAAAAAACATTTTTTAAAATGTTATTATGTCATGTTACCGAGTATTATCATATTTATATATTTAATCAATTATTTAATATAGGTATACATATTTATTATTTTTATTATTTTTTTATTTTTTAGATTACTTTGGGAAAACAAATACTTTCCAATAATATAAAATATTCATAAATATATAAATTAATTAACATAAAAATAAAATAATTAATTTTATATCATATGTATAAATTGTTTTAATATTTAAATAATTTTTTCAATTATAATTCCTTCATGTCATGAACAACTTACCCAAATAAAACTCACTTATTTAATCATGTATTTATTTCTTTAAATGATCACATTTTGTGTTAAAACATTCCACCCCTCAATAGATGGCAAGGTCAAAGAAGTTCTTCGTATTCTAAAAATATTACTGTGAATTAAAAAAATATATGAAGGGAATAATTTAATCTCATATCATCTTATAAATATGAATTAGAGTGTATTTATATAATAGGGATCCAACCAATTCACCACATCATTTTATAATAAATAACGTAGCATCCAATATTTGGTTTCTAGATTCTTGTGCACTATTTATCTACATAAAATTCCAAATGGTCTATGAACATGATGGCCATTTCATGAGGCATGATAATCGTATATTAAATGTTATGTTTATATATTTTTATACCATAAATTAATTACAATATCTACTAAATGATGGTGTATTAAAGTCTAAATTATTAAAAATAGAAAAATTCTAGTGAGGGGAATAATATTTTCTTACAATGTGAAACATTACAAATAAAATATAAAAAATTATTAATATTGTTTTAAATAATAATGTAAAGTTGTAAAATAATAATAATTAATATACAAGGTTTATTTCTATTGACTCGTATTTTACAATTAATAGCATTCCTATAACAAGAAAAGTAAAGAAAAAATAAAAATCACACATGCCATAAAATTTACATTTTTAAAGAACTAAATAAGATAAGTATTATTTTTGGGACTTGTTTAGATTAGTATATAGAAAGAAATAGAAAATATATTTATTACATGACTGGGGAAATTATTACACAAGGGAATTATGATCTTCAGAAAAAATTATTTTTCGGAATTTATCCCACTGTTAAAGTAGATGTTATAATGTGACCACTATAAGTAATTAATTTTAAAACAAATCATGATAGATATATAGTGAAGAACGAAAAAACCATGACCTCACATAGTTCTAATAACCCTTATAAATCTAAATTTTTAGATCATACTATTAAGGTAACATCATTAGTGTTATCTATTGAACAATACCAATAAAAAATTCAATAAATGATGAATGCGTTTAATTTTTTATGATATAAGCTAATGTTAGTTAAAATAAAATCAGGATAATTTATTTATAAAACACTCAATGAAATTACCAATATTTTCCACCTCTCCCATAAGGATTTTTTTGGTTTGGTAGGTTTCATCTTGTTAGGGTTTAAGTAGCACTAACCTGAAAATAAGTTATGTAGTGAAGTATTCTTTACTCTCAAACCATATTTTTATCAAATTCAGAATTCTAATATAAAATTGAAAATTCAAATAAATTGGTAATGAATTTGAAAAGATTTATTTTCTATATAGACTTAGGATTTTCAAATTTTACAAGAGGTTAAATTTGATATTTTTTCAAAAGTAAAAAAATACAATAAATATGGTGAAATATGGTGAAATACTTTAAATTTGACATTATATATGTGTAAAAATTACTCAACTCAACAAAGGTAGTTCTCTTTTACTAATTGTTTTCACTAACAATTATAATTTTTAATTATGGTAAGAAATGAGTCACTGTAGGTGTTTGTAGATAACATAAGATAAATGAAAAATAAAATATTCAATACTTTATTACATTTAATACCACTCACCACACCTATAATTTACCACTCCCTGTTTTCATTTACCCCACACTATATTCAATAATCCTTCATTATAGATTTATCATGGAGTCTCTCCAATAAATCCCTCTAATTTAATGAAGTGTTTGGTTAGTACAGAGGGTCATCTGTAGACTAAGAAGCCTAAGAGAGATAAGGACAATTTACCTATATAGTTTCAATTCTTAAGGAAATTTTCATTATTATAGAAAATTAAATCTCCATGTTATTATTTCAATATTTTCCTGATATTATTGTAATTAGTTTCCTTACGATATCCAATCAATGCTAGTTCCCATTTCACCCACATAAAATTCTATTCATATTATTTTTTTAACATCATAACCATAAAATTCATTATACAACTACCTACATATGCCACATAATCATTGAATCAAGGATGTACTATTTCTAAGTGGTATGTATTTTGTATAAAAGAAAAGTGGGGATGTATCTGTTCAATCGTCTATCAGGTCGCAAAATGTTTAATCTTAATTATGGAACAAGATAATTGTATTCATTATTAAATTTAAAAGTATAAGTGTTTACATTATGAAATTTTATTTCATCAATGCATGAAAAATATGGTTTATTAAGTATACCTAATTGTTAGAGGGGGTTTATCTAAAATTTCTTTGTTCTACAAGCATTTAGAATATAAGTATTCAATTTCCCAATCTCATTGATTGATTTGAATCTCAATAGGTACATGATAACATAAAATTACATATCCTGAAATAGATAAAGGTACTTATTTAAAAATTGTGAAATTAAAATTTTCCATTTTATGAATCAAGGGTATTAAACTAGACTTCATTAATAAATAATTGAAACTATAATTCTTATAGAACTCCCATATGATCCATAATTATATATAGGTAAATATAGTTGGATAAATTCCATTGGGAAATTAATTTGACATTTTTTTATTGTTGATTCATGAAAATTATTCCATGTATTATATAAGTACTATGATCATATGAATTAATTTAGTGAGATTGTATGTGATGAATCAGGTCTAGATTAGTATATCCACCCAGTTAATTGGTATGTATCAAGAGAGAACTAATATAGGTTAATATAAATTCTATTAACATTTATACATAATGAATTATAAAATGGAATTTGATAGTATATTTATATTGTATAACATAATTTATTCAACTCATTCCCATCATTTTTAGATAGTAAAATTTTATCCATGAGATTATTTTCTTTCACCCATAGATTATTCTATGCTTTCTTGTTTATCGTTATGAATTCATTTATTTTATAAATATTTCTATGTTTGATTATGTTATAATATATCCCTTTCTGAGTGCCTCTTCCAACCATTTTAATACATTTCCAATTTCCCTATCTAATTAAGAGGAATAATATGTATGAATAGATCTATGTATATTATTAATTAATTATTATTTACATTAAAATCTTGTAATATTTCACAATATAATTTACTTTTTTATCTTGTCTATTAATGATTCCAAAACATTGATATTTTGATTGTATAATCGTGTAATCTAATTTATTATTAATAAATAACATGATATTTATTTATTAATAGGGTTTGGGACATTATTTTTGGTATTAAATAAATGTTTGATCTAATAATTAGGAAATATATGTAGGTGCACATAGGTATATATCAAATATTTTAACATTATAAAATTATAGATATTATTTGTGAATTTGTATGATACTTATCATATGCATAAAAATGAATTTATGGATGATTTTTCATAAATAAGATAGGTTATATACATTAATATATTATAATATTATTATTTAATTTATATCATTTATTAAAAAATGGTTCTTTCTATAAGGAATAGAAACAAAAAAAATATTTTAATATAATATGGGTATTTTCCAAATAAATAATATAATGGTGTTAATTTTTATGGTGAAACAATTTTTACTATTCTAGGGAATGTAGCTATAGTTATAAAAAATAACATTTCATACATGGAGAAAATAGTTTCCCCATAATAAGTATCATCCTCTTAAGATCATGTTATAATTAAACAACCACTATGATTAATTTTTTGCACTAATATAATGGTAGAAAAGTGATTAAATGTCTCTAGAGACGATATATATGGATTTTTTATGTACTAATAAATAAATAAATTAATTTTTATCATTCATTTTGATAGGATTACCAACGGTAGTCCTTAATTACAAAAACAATGAAGTAAGAGGAGTTAGAAAACTGTAGTGGAAAACATTGATGATGAATTTTTTGAAAAACACTTTCATTGGGAGAGACATGGTGCGATGTAAATTCACTTATTAAATTCTAGAAAAATTAAGAAGATATTTTTCTATAATTATGAATAATATTATAAAGAAAACAAGTAATTGTATATTTATTATAATTATATAATTATTATTTTTATAATTATATATTTTTTATAATTATATAATTGTTATAATTATGTATTTATTATATTTATCAATATATAATTATTGTAATTATAATTGTATATTTATTATAATTATATAATTATAATATTTATAATTATATATTTATTATAATTATTTATTTATTATATTTATTTTAGTATTTATATTTATTATATTTATTATTATAAAATTATTTTAATTATAATTGTATATTTATTATAATTATTTAATTATTATATTTATAAATATGTATTTATTATAATTGTACATTTATTATAATTGTACATTTATTATAATTATAACTATATATTTATTGTAATTGTATATTTATAACAATTATATAATTATTGTAATTATAATTATATATTTATTATATTTATAATTATATTTTTATTTTATTATAATTATATTATTATTATATTTATAATTCTATATTTATTACAATTATATATTTATTATATTTACAATTATATAATTATTGTAGTTATATATATATATTATAATTATATAATAAATATAATTATATATTTATTATATTTATTTTAGTAGTTATTGTAACATCCAGAGCTTCCACGATACGCTTCTCATTCAATAATGCAATAGCTTGCATTGTACGCAACTTCGAGTTCTAACACACCGCAACTAATCAAAGTAGCCGTTATGAATAGTAATAACCACTTTTTAAAATAGTAGAAATTTTATATTTCAAAAGGGACTTCATTTTTGTATTCGTAATATCGAAATTATCCTGTGTTAAATTTTTTCTAATTTTATGAGAACTTCCATTTTTTATGAATAGTGAAAAATACTTAAAAACAACTTTTTTAATCAAAATAATTTATAGTGATAAATTATACTATTTAGTGGTTTTAAAGTATAATTAGAATATATTTTTACCATTTTATCCAATGGTGGTCATTAGAATTAATTTAACATTGATATTGGACATAAACAATTGCCAATCTTTTGATATAAATTGTTTCTTAAAAACACGCTATTTGTTGTGACAGCGGGAATTAATTATAAAATTAATTAATGCAACTTATATGTATTGAATTTTTTAAAATAGACATCATTTTTGAATTCGGAATATCAATTATAGCTTAGGGTGAAATTTTGGCATTGTTCTGAAAAACTTCAATTTTTGATGAATAGTGAAACCACAAAGTGGTTGTTAAATAACTGATTTTTCGTTTAAATGAAATTTTACCACTTCTGTGTTTTGAATTTCAAAAATCCGACATACATGGTTGTCATTAAAATGTAAAATTTGGTTCAATGAGATTAAAATAATTTTTAGTGAATTGTAACTTTTAAGTTCTTAATCGTGATTAGAGGTATTTAGTGTAGTTTCAGGTAAAAATAATGTTTTAATAATAGGAGATGAGCTTGACACATGTCCTAACCTCATTGGATGTGTCATGGTCGACCAAGACAATCCATGGGTCAACTTGGGGACCCCATGGAGCCACTTTAGTTGGAAAATGACATAAATACCTTTTATTTAATGATAAAGTAAAAAAAATGACACAAACATGAAATGTTTTACTAAAACAATTTTTACATGGGGTTATACAAGTAATATTTATGACTATAAATTTTCATTGGAAATATAAAAAGATTTCATACATCATAGTATTTTTTTATAATTTTTAGACATTAAATAAATTAAATTATTTATGGCATCATTATGATGCAGCGATGACCTCATTATTTAACGATTTTAATAAAATGAAAAGATAATGAACAATACAAGTCTTAAACTTGTCCAAAGACTATTGGATGGGTAGAGTTCGAACCCTTATCACCATAGCCACGAATTATATAACTGTGGGACCTTTAGAATCCGAAAATCATTGTATAATAATGTAAAATATTCTTACTTTCCAAGAGTGCCCCTCCTCTCCTCTTAAAAAAGGACCCCACCTCTACCACCTCATTCACACTTTAAAGCCATTTGGCTCGTCCAAAAGCTGCCCAAATACTCTCCCAACATCCCCCTCTTACTCATAGAAGCCTTACTTTGGGCAGAATTCTTCCCAAGGAAGCCTTTGGCTCAAATCAAAAAGAGTTACCCGATTTTAAGGTAAAGTCTTCTCTTATGTTATTTTGTTTTATTTTTCTTCTCCAACCCCCTAAACTCTTTTTATTAATTTCTTTTGTAACAAAACAAGTATCCTCAATATACTAGGTTGTTGTTATAAGAAGGATTCGAGCTACAATTATGCACACCTACATCTAATGGTTAAAGAACATACGGTTTCTGTGGATGGCGAATTTCTGCCTCACGAAATGATGATTGTTCAACACTCATATAACACCTAAAAAGGTGGCCATTAAGATGTAACTATATTTATATGTGATATATAATATGTTTATGTTTTACATATGCTTCTTTATTTCTCATTTATGGCATGATTTATGATTTCCATTATGGGTAAACACGATAATTTAATTTTAGGAAGTGCGGACTACCGCCCCCTCAAAGTGATTTGAATCGTTATTGCCATATGTGGGATGTATAAAGGATAGAGTAAATGGTATTATACACTATATTATATTGTAATTATATTATAAATTTATATAATTATGATTTCATTCCATTAATTATGAAATATAAATGAAAGTAGCGTTCATGCGTACGTACGGCTTACCATCTCCATGAACGGTGCATTTCATTTCTTACCTCAAAATGTTACGTAATATTATAAATGAATTTATATACTGGATATATACGATATATATGACATCTAAATCATAAATATAATTCTTTAGATAATGGATATTCTACCACATAAACAACTTGTAATTATAAGAAGTTTATTGTTGACTCAAGTACCAAAAATCGACAAAACGACCGTTATTAACTTAAATAATTACATAATGTTCATAACATTGCAATAAGTGATATAAAAAAGGTTATTGAAATTTAAAATGGTAGATATTAACTCTATTTTATTATTCAGGAGGTTAAAGAACGGTTGAGTCAAGTCGGACACGAGGTAAGGGAATTTCTTAACCCAACTTCCATTCTTTGGGTTAATCTACTACTTTCAAATTATGTCATGATATTATTATGTCCTATCTTGTATTTGTACTTTCTTTATGTGTACTTATAGTGAATAAACATAATAGATCTATTTTATTTAAAAAATGATCTTTGTAATGGAACTTCTTAACCCAATTTCCATTCTTTGGGTTAATCTCCTACTTTAAAATTATGTCATGATATTATTATGTCTTATTTTGTATTTTTACTTTATTTATGTGTACCTATAGTGAATACACATAATATATCTATTTTATTTTAAAAAATGATCTTTGTAAGGACTTCATCTCAATATCCTTTCATTGAGACATATTTGGTTTTATACACAAATTTCTTTTATACGGTGTATAAACCCCTTTGACTTTTACGTATATTCAAAAGGAATATTTTTTTATACGATGTGTTTACTGAATGACAAAAGGTAATGTTTTTGTCGTACGTATGCGGCGACAATGATTTCTCCGCCGCCGTGACCACTATTTGAGTTTCGGCTTCCTCTACAAGCCATACCTTTTTTTTAATGAAAAATAAATACCATGTTATAATTTTCTTTTATTTTGGTATTGAAAATGGTTTTGAAAGCGTTTTTATTATATCAATGTGTTGTATTGATATCTTGTGATTGAAATGTGGAAATGTTATGTTTCCTTTATGCATGTTTTATGTGATACGATTATGTTTTGGTTTATGATATGTTTAAACCTATTCATATGAGGAATGCATTGGACTTAATAAGTGACGGGTGGAGCCCGCTATAGCTCCTCGATGCATCGGTAGGTCTCATGAGACAACTAGACGTGGAATTGGCCAAGGCCCTTTCCCAATTTGATTTATGGTTTTGGCCGAGGCCTTAATCATTTTAGACGTTGAAGGACCCTGGGACACCCTGAGAGGGGAGGGGTGAATCAGGGTGACCACTTTTTCTTTTAATTTGTTGGATCTTGTTCCCACGTTGGTAGGAACTAGTTGAACCTGTATGATGATTACGATCAAAATGAAAACATTCACATGCACAGAGAAGACACGGTCATTTTTACTTGGTTCACCACTAAGGGCTACGTCCAAGGAGCATACGCCGACAGGTTGTCGGTCGTACCTAATCCACTATGCTTCACTAGCTGTAGATTACAAAGGTTCGGGTACAGTCACTCTGTCCCAGGCTCACTGCCTTTACACTTGTTCAGGGATAGCTCACTGCGTTCCTCAGGTCACTCCCGTTGACTCCCCCGGGGTCACTGCCGTTGTTGAAGTCCCACTCAGTTTATAGACATGAAGGTCTCTTCAATAAATTTGCATTGAAGTCTTTGCCTCTGCACAGCACGAGACTCTGCTTGCATCGAAGTCCGGAAGAGATGCACTAGAACGCACAGAACCACTGAACTGACTAACCAAAACGTGCAGATAAACCTTACTGAAAAATATGTGAAACATCAACCATTTGCGCGCAAAATCATCCTATTGCGCGCAACATTTTCTTTTGGGCGGAAAAATATTTCGCGCAAAAATCCCCTTTTTCGCGCAACTCCAAATATTTCGCGCAAGCTCCTTTACGCGATCCTTTTCGCGCATCAGACCTCGGAACTTCTCTAAGTCTTCCAACTCCTCGAATGAAGGGGGTCACCTCATATTTATAGGCGACTGAGACCACTGCGCGCAAAATCCCCTTCGGCGCGGAAAACCTCTCATCTGGCGCGTAATCTTTCGCCTAGCTTAAGAATTTCGCGCACAACCCTTATTTTCCGCGCAGCCCATGCCTTTTCCATTTTTCACCAAACTGATTCTGAAACAGCATTTGCGCGAAAAAACTATTTCGCGCATCCCGCTGTTTTCCGCGCCCAACTTAATTATTTCGCGCACATCCCTGATTTTCCGCGCAGCCCATGCCTTAGCCATTTTTCCCTCTCTGGTTTCGAAACACTATTTGCGCGAAAAACTATTTCGCGCATCCCGCTGTTTTCCGCGCCTAACTTAGGTTTTTCGCGCAAGCCTCTTATATTTCACGCACCACTTCCTTTTTCTGCGAAGCTCCTTTTGCAGACAATCCATGTCTTCATTTTCCGATTTTGAGGCCCAAAAATTTGGCAAACACTGGGAAACAGCGCCACCTTCAATACTGTTGTCTGCTTGAACTGTATGATCACTTTGCTGGAACACATTCGGAACATCCACTGAGGATTGACAACAAACACAAACCATACACCAAATCATGCTTTGAAGAGCCTGGTTCCAACAATCTCCCCCTTTGGGTTTGTTGGCAATTAGAGATAAATTCAATAGATCTCCAACCATGAGCAAATCCAGAACGCAAGAATCAACTCAGCCAACACTCTAAGTCTACGTGAGCAATGCTCGGTGTAGAAAACAAGAGAGAAAGCTTGAATTGAAATCGTACACGAAATTCTCCATCCCGATGTTATCCTTATTAAACTTCTCAACACAAGCTGACACTTCTCATCACAGAAGAATCTCTTACCTTGAATTTATTCCTTTCTCCCCCATTGACAATAAAACCAAAGACCGAAAAGTTTGTTCAATATTCAGCTCAAGCCATACTCCCCCTGGATAGTATCTCCCCCATAAACCTGCATCACAGCCATAAACAGATAAAAACAGTCAAAACACACGGGGAGAGGGGACTTCCGGAGCCTCCTTATGCAGTAGGAGGTGGTCGAACACCGAGGTTCAACCGATGCTTCTCGAACACAGCCGCGGACAATGGCTTGGTTAGGATATCAGCCACTTGCTCATTAGTTCCAACATGATCCATTTTAATCACGCCTTGTTCAACCTTTTCTTTGATAAAATGATACCGTATTTCAATATGTTTTGTACGAGAATGCTGAACCGGATTCTTCGTAAGATCAATTGCACTTTTGTTATCACAATAAATCACCATTGGTTGCTGCACCTTATCACCAATATCTGTTAGCTGCTGCTTCATCCAAAGAAGTTGAGTACATGCTTTTGTGGCAGAGATATATTCAGCTTCAGCAGTACTAAGAGAAGTACTTTCTTGTTTCTTGCTCAACCAGCCGACACATTTCTGCCCAATATAGAAAGCTCCACCACTAGTGGACTTTCTATCTACGACATCACCAGCCCAGTCAGCATCAGAAAATGCTGATAATTCACTGTCCCTGCCTGCAGCAAAAAATAACCCGAAGTTATGTGTACCTTGAATGTACCTCATGATTCTTTTTACTGCTGCCATATGGTCCTCCTTTGGATTACTCTGAAAGCGGGCCGCAAGGCATGTTGCAAAGACAATATCTGGCCTTGTCGCTGTCAGGTACAGTAGGCTGCCAATGATCCTCCTGTACATGGTGGGATCAACAGAGTTCCCATCCTCATGCCTTCCAAGTTTAGTTCCAACTGCAATCGGAGTTGACATTGGTTTGGAGTCTTGCATATTGAACTTCTTCAGCAGCTCTCTTGCATATTTTTCCTGAGAAATGAATGTGAATTCCTTCTTTTGAATCACTTGGAGCCCCAAGAAATATGTGAGCTCCCCAATCATAGACATTTCAAATTCTGATTTCATGTGGTTGGCAAATTCATCCACTGATTTCTTCCTACTGCCACCAAATATGATATCATCAACGTAGACAAGAACCATGAATTGATCTTTTGGAGAATTCTTCACATAGAGATTGTGATCAACTCCTCCTCTTTTGAATTCCAACTTCTTGAGATATGAATCTAGCCGTGAGTACCACGCCCGTGGTGCCTGCTTCAACCCATATAGAGCTTTCTTTAGTTTGCAGACCTTTGTTTCATCGGTACCCAAGACAAAGCCCACTGGTTGTTCAATGTAGACTTCTTCTTCGAGTACACCATTCAAGAATGCTGTCTTGACATCCATTTGATAGACTTTATATCCTCTTTGGAGTGCCATGGCAAGGAATAGCCTGATTGACTCCAGTCTAGCCACTGGAGCAAAGGTTTCTTCAACATCAATGCCTTCAATCTGAGAGTATCCTTTACATACCAGTCGTGCCTTGTTTCTGATGACACTTCCATGCTCATCAAACTTATTTTTGAAGATCCATTTGGTACCAATCACATTGTGACCTTCGGGTCTCTGGACAAGATCCCATGTCTGATTTTTATCAATCTGATCTAATTCATCATTCATGGCTTTCACCCAAGATTCATCTTTTGCAGCTTCTTCGAATGAGGATGGCTCTACAACTGATAGAAATGCAGATTGCGTGGTATTCCTCATCCTTCTGGTTTGAGTGGGTGCACTCCTATCCCCAATTATGTTGGATGGATCAATCTCAGCTCTTCGATTTCTCCTGCGAGTTTCAGTAGTATTCTCTTCAGCCATAGTTTCTTCTTCATATTCTTCTTCTGAGTCAACATCATCATGTGATTGATGAGTGTTTTGAACAGCTTCCTCTATTTCTGCATTTGTAGGTTCTTCATGTTCACATTCTTCATGACTTTCTATCACATCAGCATATGACGTCCGTGAAGCATTTGTGGTTTTCTCTTCAATTATCTTAACATCATTGCTTTCCACAATCCTTCCCAAACTATTGTTGAAACATTTGTAGGCTTTGCTGTTCATTGAGTAACCGAGGAAGATTCCTTCATCTGCGTTGTCACCATATTTCCCCTGATTTCCTTCTTTGTTCCTGATGAAGCACTTACTTCCAAAGACACGAAAGTATTTTAGAGATGGCTTCCGTCCATGCCACAATTCATATGGTGTCTTAGTCTCACCCATATAAAGTCCTGTTCGATTCTGAATGTACACTGCAGCTTGAACAGCCTCTTTCCAGTAATGTCGTGGAATACGACTCTCAATCAGCATAGTTCGTGCCATGTTGTTCACCTGTCGATTCCTTCGTTCAACAACTCCATTTTGTTGTGGAGTTCTCACAGCAGCTACCTCATGTTGTATCCCATGCTTCTCCAGATAATTTTCAAATTCAATGGACGTGTATTCTCCTCCATTGTCAGATCGCAACACTTTGATTGTTCGTCCAGTATCATTCTCGGCGATTCGCCGATATGTTTTCATGCAGTCAAGGACCTGTCGTTTCCGGTGAATGACCATCACACATGCCATTCGACTGTAATCATCTATGAAAAGGACAAAGTACCTTTCTCCATGAGTCCCGGCAATATTTATTGGACCACAAACATCTGTATGAATCAGATCAAGAAGATGAGATGCCTTTTTCTTCTTTGGCCGATATGAACTGCAGACCAGCTTCCCACGAATACAAGCATCACAGGATTTTTCACGCTCACGCTTCAAGTTGGGGATGTCCATGACAATTCTCAATTTTGATATTTTCTCCATGTCTTGTTGATTGATGTGTCCCAATCTCCGATGCCACAAATTGTTTTCTTCTTCAACAGTCATGTAACATACATTTTCTTCACTATCAACCTGATACAAGTTGCCTTCTGTTCTGCATCCTTTCATAAGTGAATTGCCGGTTTTTCCCTTGATGGTGCAGCCTTTCTGATTAAAAGTAACTATAAGTCCTGAGTCACAGAGTTGACTCACGCTAAGGAGATTATGGCGTAGGCCATCTACGTAAAGGACTTCAGTCTTCTTTAGTTCTCCATTAGCTAATTGGGTACTTCCACTTCCTTTGATTTTCAGAGCCCCATCATTACCAAATCTCACTGTGCCATCAACATTCTTTATGATATTTGTTAGTAGGCCGGCATTACCCGTCATATGAGATGAACAACCGCTATCCAGAATCCAGGTACTGTTGTTCTTTGTAGCTTTGAGGGCTACCTCTGCAAGGTTCGATTTCTCAATCTTCTTCCTTTCCTTCCATGAGACATTAGATTGAGTATATAGGACTGATGGCCTTTCAACTATCTCTTCCGCATACCCAGGTTCTTCATAGTCAAAGTCTTCTGTGAGAGGTGAGAACCTGTTTAAAAGAGCAACCTTGTCTTGCTGATGAGACTTGACTTGTCTTGAATTTCGGGATGAGGTGTCTATGTCTCTTCTCTGCCTGCAATTAACGGCCTTATGACCAAAGTTAGAACAACAAAAACAATATCCATAGAAATTATTTCTTCTATGAGAATTAGGATATGAGATTGTTCTCCTTTGTTGAGCATCTATATCTTCTCCATTCAGATAGCTTCTTGCCTCTTCACAATACGACATGGTATGGCCCAGATAGCCACAGAACTGACACTTCATTAGAGGAAATGTCTTCTCACTTGAATTTCTCCTTATACCTTCTTCCTTAGGAGAATAGTAAGAATGTCTGTCATTTTTGAATGTTTGAGGATAATTTTCAGGTCTTCTTTTAGTTTGGATTGAGGGTTCCTTTTTCAGCACTCTAGGTAACATTTCTTCATGTTCAACATTCATCTTTTCTTTCTTTTGGATCTTTTCACTTCCAGCTGTTGATGACTCAGCCTCACAGCCAATTCCACTCTTTCCCATGCAAGCGGGTCTTTGATCACTCAAGACTTTTTCAACCCCATCAGAACCACACTTGGCTCTTGCAAGTAATTCTGCATCTGAGAATCTTCCGAACTGTATTTTCTTCCTCGATTCTTTTGGAACTGATTTTGTCTCCATTTTACTCCTTAGAGTAACTACTTCCTCCTCAAGACCCTCAACAGTCTTGGATTTTTCATCCAGTCTGGATGTGAGGTCATTGATGACCTTTGCCTGCTCTTCAATTCTCAGCTTCAGATCAACTGCATCATCATTGCTTTCAATTATTTTAGACTGTACCTTCACAAATTTCTCCAGTCGTTCAATTTCAGCTTCAAGTTGATCAACATATTCAGTTGATTCTTCCACAATTGATTTCCACTTATTGCAGCTCTTACATTTAATCTTAAGCTTACTAACTGCATCCTTAAGTTGCACCTCAGGATCTACACAAGTTCTCAGTTGTTTTTCACCATCAGTATCTTCTGACTTTTCAACAGTGGCCATCATAGAAGCATGGTTCCCAGTTTTGAATTCTGGTTCTTCTTCATCACAGAATTCATTGTCATCTTCTTCCTCTTCACAGACAAAACTATTCTTTTGCATTTTCTTACCAGATTTGAATTCTCCATTTTTGAAGAACCTTCTTTGAGGCTTCTTGAAGTTTTCATCTTCACTGTCATCATCATTGATATTCTTCAAGCACTAAGAAGCAATATGCCCAACTTTTCCACAACGGAAACATGCGAGAGGTAACTTCCCTTTGAATTTCCCTTTCCCCTTCTGGAACTTCTTTGCAATGAGAGAAAGAATTTCTTTCTCTTCGTCATCATCACCGCTACTATCCTTTGAGATTTTCAATTTATCCATGGCCTTGAATGCCATTTCCTTGCTCACCCGAGTCGTAGCATCTTCTGGTTTGACTCTCATTTCATAAGCTACCAAACTGCTTAGTAAGTCATCTAGAGAAAGTTTGGAAAGATCTCTTTCCTCAAGAGCTGACACCTTCGCATTATACAGAGGTGGAAGTCTTCTTAATATTTTCTTTACAATATCAATGTCTTTGATTTCTTCGCCCAGACCCCGAATTGCTCCAACCACTTCAGTAATTCGATTGAAGAAAGAGTCTGCATTCTCGTCTGGATGCATCTTAAGATCATCAAACCGATTGTGTAGCACTTGTAGTTTCGCCTCCTTCACTTTGCTATCACCTTCATAAATATTCTCAAGTTTATCCCACATAGATTTTGCTGAGGTGCAATTCATCACCTTCAGGTAAATCTGATCAGAAAGGGCTGCAGTGAGGGCATTCTGTGCTTTAGCATCTGCATCAAGAAGTTTCCTGTCTGTTTCAGTCATAGCCAGACCTGTTGGATCAGTGACATCTATTCCTTGAACAGTAGAAAAAAGAACTTCTATTCCAAGAGATCTTAGATGAGATCTCATTCTGTTCTTCCAGATCTGGAAATTGCTTCCATCGAAGTGAGGGACTCCCCTGACATTGATCGCGTTTTCCATGACGAAGAAGGTCAGATTCAACGCCAGCAACCTTTACCCTTTGATACCACTTGAAGGACCCCGGGACACCCTGAGAGGGGAGGGGTGAATCAGGGTGACCACTTTTTCTTTTAATTTGTTGGATCTTGTTCCCACGTTGGTAGGAACTAGTTGAACCTGTATGATGATTACGATCAAAATGAAAACATTCACATGCACAGAGAAGACACGGTCATTTTTACTTGGTTCACCACTAAGGGCTACGTCCAAGGAGCATACGCCGACAGGTTGTCGGTCGTACCTAATCCACTATGCTTCACTAGCTGTAGATTACAAAGGTTCGGGTACAGTCACTCTGTCCCAGGCTCACTGCCTTTACACTTGTTCAGGGATAGCTCACTGCGTTCCTCAGGTCACTCCCGTTGACTCCCCCTGGGTCACTGCCGTTGTTGAAGTCCCACTCAGTTTATAGACATGAAGGTCTCTTCAATAAATTTGCATTGAAGTCTTTGCCTCTGCACAGCACGAGACTCTGCTTGCATCGAAGTCCGGAAGAGATGCACTAGAACGCACAGAACCACTGAACTGACTAACCAAAACGTGCAGATAAACCTTACTGAAAAATATGTGAAACATCAACCATTTGCGCGCAAAATCATCCTATTGCGCGCAACATTTTCTTTTGGGCGGAAAAATATTTCGCGCAAAAATCCCCTTTTTCGCGCAACTCCAAATATTTCGCGCAAGCTCCTTTACGCGATCCTTTTCGCGCATCAGACCTCGGAACTTCTCTAAGTCTTCCAACTCCTCGAATGAAGGGGGTCACCTCATATTTATAGGCGACTGAGACCACTGCGCGCAAAATCCCCTTCGGCGCGGAAAACCTCTCATCTGGCGCGTAATCTTTCGCCTAGCTTAAGAATTTTGCGCACAACCCTTATTTTCCGCGCAGCCCATGCCTTTTCCATTTTTCACCAAACTGATTCTGAAACAGCATTTGCGCGAAAAAACTATTTCGCGCATCCCGCTGTTTTCCGCGCCCAACTTAATTATTTCGCGCACATCCCTGATTTTCCGCGCAGCCCATGCCTTAGCCATTTTTCCCTCTCTGGTTTCGAAACACTATTTGCGCGAAAAACTATTTCGCGCATCCCGCTGTTTTCCGCGCCTAACTTAGGTTTTTCGCGCAAGCCTCTTATATTTCGCGCACCACTTCCTTTTTCTGCGAAGCTCCTTTTGCAGACAATCCATGTCTTCATTTTCCGATTTTGAGGCCCAAAAATTTGGCAAACACTGGGAAACAGCGCCACCTTCAATACTGTTGTCTGCTTGAACTGTATGATCACTTTGCTGGAACACATTCGGAACATCCACTGAGGATTGACAACAAACACAAACCATACACCAAATCATGCTTTGAAGAGCCTGGTTCCAACAGACGTCTTGGCCGAGGCCTTGACAAAATGTTTCAGAATGTCTGGCATTATGCATTCCATCATTATGAAAGTGGTTAATGATATTTCATGTGATTATTCGACCAGTAGAATATCCATGTGAAGAAGTAAATGACATTTTCTCATTATACTTTTTCCATATTATGTTGATGTTCAAGTCTAAAAGGCTTTTGTTTTAGTTATATGTTGTCTTAAATGTTTATGTTTATTTATGAAAGCTTCCGCAATATTGTTATCCTTACTGAGCATCTGAGATCACCCCTTTCAATGTTTTAATATTTTCTAGGATGTGAAGAAGTATTTTATGAATGACCTGTAGGGATAGTCAGAAGAGTATATGAGTGTGGACTATGAAGACTTTTTTATTGTAGTTTTTCACCTTATGATGTAATGTAACAATTATGAATGTATCTAGTGTTTCCAAGGCTACTAAACTAATACGTATTTCGAGACTTGATCTTTTGTGATCATGCCAATTTTACGAAATAATGCACCGACTCTGGGTAGCTGGGGTCGGGGCGTTACAGTTCGTATCAGAGGTAGTTTAGTACTAACCATGGAAGCTAGATTTAGATAAACTCTGATTATGGAACATAGACCAAAGATAGACTTTGAGGATTAGTATAGAATAACTTCCTAGAATTTTGGTATTATAGAGATTTTGTGAGTTTTCCGAGCAATAAATCCCGTTCTGGATACGAGCAGGTAGAGGCGGCTCTGGCACAGATGTACCTAGGGGTAAAACCCAAAAAAACTGCTTTGAGCTAGACTCGAACGGGAACTGGTGCACGAAAACGGGCCTTGCTGCACTCTTGGTTACGACACTCCCGTGGGATATACTTAGGATAATTCTCATTTTCTTTACAAACCACTATGAAGGGTTATGAGTATATACTTTCTCAAAGAAAACATTTTTATGATTATGGATTTTATCCATAAATAGTTCAATTTATGTTAAGTATTTTATAAGTATGGAATTATGTATTTTGATTCATAAACTAATCTAGTTTATGCCATTGTTTAGAAATGGTGCCTAGTGGAAGGAATGGAAACCGTATCAATGCACGCACTCCGTGTAGGGATTGCCCTCCTGATCAAGATAATTATTGTGGAGTTGGAGATACAACTGGTGCTGATCAACTTATTACCATACTGGGCCAACTTAATCAGGTTATGAATAATAACCTTACTCGTATGGAGCACCCTGATCCGCAACGTGGAGGATCAATGTTAAACCGCTTCATGAGGAAACAACCGCCAACATTTAATGGGGATACAAATCCATTAGTATCTGAGCAATGGGTAAACTCCTTAGAGAAAATATCCATGCCTTGGGGAGTAGCGAAAGGGTGAAGGTTGTCATGGCAGTTTACCGCCTCACTGGAGATGCCGATCAGTGGTGGTCGCTGATTCAAAACACAAAGGAAGATGATGACGTATCGAAAATGGAATGAAGTGAGTTCAAAGATCTTTTCTTATAAAAATACTTTCCTCATGACCATCGAGCAGATATGGAAAGGCAATTTCTAAGTCTGAGGCAGAAGGAGGATGAGAATGTCGCAAAGTATGAGGCTAACTTTACAAGGTTAGTGAGGCATGCTGCAGATTATATACGTAACCCAAGAAGTAAGATCGATCGTTTATTTTGTGGGTTAAAACCATTTCTCCGTCGAGCTTTAGTATCACAATCCTTCTCATCGTATCAAGATATTGTCTCGTGTTCTATCAAGACAGAAAAGGAATTCTCTAAGTCTTATGACAACAAAGTAAAGCAAGAGAAGAAGAGAATGGTGGAACAAGATATAGATAAATTGAAAAAGGGAAAGAAGGATTTCCTATTATGTGATAATTGTGGGAAGAATCACCCCGATACTTGCCTAAAAGGAATGAGAGTTTGTTATAAATGTGGAGAAAAAGGTCACCAGACGCGTGATTGGAAGGGAAAGAAAGAGGCTATCAATGTTGAATGCTACAATTGTAGAGAAATGGGGCATTATGCAAATGAATGTCCTAAGCATCAAGGAATCTTACCTCAGAAAAGGCCAAGGGATCAAGGCCAATCTTATGCTGTGACTACAGTTGAAGTGGAATAATTAATGTATTGGTGCTTTTGGACTCAAGGATTATATTCTGGTTATAAGAATAATGTGATATATATAAGGCTTGTACTGCAGTACTTTTTGATTTCATGAAGGTTTTAATATGATGAAGGTAATTATATTTTTAGTATGTGACAATAAGAGAAACTTTACTTTGTTTGGGGAATCTGATAAATTGATTTTGGAATTAAGAG
This sequence comes from Viscum album, assembly GCA_963277665.1. Taxonomy (NCBI): domain Eukaryota; kingdom Viridiplantae; phylum Streptophyta; class Magnoliopsida; order Santalales; family Viscaceae; genus Viscum; species Viscum album. The sequence goes on from OY728144.1 coordinate 577,100,788, forward strand.
ACCTTTTAGAGAAAGTCTGGACAGAGGTGTTTTGGATAACTATAAAGGTTGGAGTGGATTAAGTTGATCTTTGGATAGTATTGTTTAAGGTTAAAAAATTTATGAAGATTATTTTTGGAATATTATAATACTATAGTTTTAGGAAAAGGACAACTTGCAGGGTGGGGCACAACCCGTCGCATCGGACAAAGCTGTAGGAATCAAACCCACAACCATAGTCGAAAAGTCTTTATTTCCTACCACTAGCCTACAAGAAGTCCCAGGTTTTTACAAAATAATTTTACTAATCTAAATGGTATGTGTTAACATTTGGAACCTTATACAATCAGGATAAGTATAATATTTTTGAGTGAAAGATGTGTTGAAGGTTGAAACTCTAATTGTCAAGCATAAATATATATATACCTATCTCTTATTCAATGAATAAATTAATTCTTAAACTTTAATAAAGGGTTATTAAAACAAAAAAAATCTGTTATCCTAATACCTTATGTCTTGTTGAACTGATGATATTTTAAATCAACATAGATTGAAGGCTTTGAGGCCCTCAATTTGACAGTTGATTGTGATTGATGACCTCAATCACTCCCTACAAATATTTACATTATTCCTCCAATTATATTTCTGTAATTTCCACCAATGTTCTCCTTATCGAGATCATAATTTGGTGGTGACTTTCTTATTTCCAATTCCCTCTAATTAAGACTAAATTTTATTAACCTTATTTCCGATGTGGCTTTTCCACAAAGGCATTTTCTATTTTCAACCTTTTATTTTCCAAGATAAGTTTCAAATTGCGAGGACGCAATTTATTGAAGGAGGGGATAATGTAACACCCCGAGCTTCCACGATACGCTTCTCATTCAATAATGCAATAGCTTGCATTGTACGCAACTTCGAGTTCTAACACACCGCAACTAATCAAAGTAGCAGTTATGAATAGTAATAACCACTTTTTAAAATTATAGAAATTTTATATTTCAAAATGGACTTCATTTTTGTATTCGTAATATCGAAATTATCCTATGTTAAATTTTTTGTAATTTTCTGAGAACTTCCATTTTTTATGAATAGTGAAAAATACTTAAAAGCATCTTTTTTAATCAAAATAATTTATAGTGATAAATTATACTATTTAGTGGTTTTAAAGTATAATTAGAATATATTTTTACCATTTTATCCAATGGTGGTCATTATAATTAATTTAACATTGAAATTGGACATAAACAATTGCCAATCTTTTGATATAAATTATTTCTTAAAAACACGCTATTTGATGTGACAGCAGGAATTAATTATAAAATTAATTAATGCAACTTATATTTATTTAATTATTTAAAATAGACATCATTTTTGAATTCGGAATATTAATTATAGCTTAGGGTGAAATTTTGGCATTGTTCTGAAAAACTTCAATTTATGATGAATAGTGAAACCACTATGTGGTAGTTAAATAACAGATTTTTCGTTTAAATGAAATTTTACCACTTCTGTGTTTTGAATTTCAAAAATCCGACATACATGGTTGTCATTAAGAAGTAAAATGTGGTTCAATGAGATTAAAATAATTTTTAGTGAATAGTAACTTTTAAGTTCTTAATCGCGATTAGAGGTAATTAGTGTAGTCTAAGGTAAAAATAATGTTTTAATAATAGGAGATGAGCTTGACACATGTCCTAACCTCATTGGATGTGTCATGGCCGACCAAGAAAATACATGGGTCATCTTGGGGACCCCATGGAGCCACATTAGTTGGAAAATGACATAAATACCTTTTATTTAATGTTAAAGTAAAAAAATGACACAAACATGAAATGTTTTACTAAAACAATTTTTACATGGGGTTATACAAGTCACATATTTGACTATAAATGGTCATTGGAAATATAAAAATATTTCCTACATCATAGTATTTTTTTATAATTTTTAGACATTAAATAAATTAAATTATTTATGACATCATTATGATGCAGCGATGACCTCATTATTTAACGATTTTAATAAAATGAAAAGATAATGAACAATCCAAGGTTTAAACTTGTCCAAAGACTATTGGATGGGTATATGTCGAACCCTTATCATCTTAGACACAAATTATATAAGTGTGGGACCTTTATAATCTTAATATCATTGTATAATAATGTAAAATTTCCTTACTCTCCAAGAGTCCCCCTCCTCTCCTCTTATAAAAGGCCCCCACCTCTACCACCTCATTCACACTTTCAAGCCATTTGGATCGGCCAAACTATGCCCACATACTCTCCCAACTTCCCTATCTTACTCCTAGAAGCCTCACTTTGGGCATAATTCTTTCCAAGGATGCCTTTGCCTCAAATCAAAAAGAGTTACCCGATTTTAAGGTAATGTATTCTCTAATGTTATTTTGTATTATTTTTCTTCTCCAACCCCCTAAAATCTTTTTATTCATTTCTTTTGTAACAACACAAGTATCCTAAAAATACTATGATGTTGTTATAAGTAGTATTCGAGCTACAATTACACACACCTACATCTAATGGTTAATGAACATACGGTTTCTGTGGATGGTGAATTTCTGCCTCACGAAACGATGATTGTTCAACACTCATATAACACCTATAAAGGTGGCCATTAAGATTTAACTATATTTATATATGATATATAATATGTTTATATTTTACTTATGCTTATGTATTTCTCATTTATGGCATGCTTTATGATTTCCATTATGGGTAAAAGCGATAATTTCATTTTAGGAAGTGCGGACTACCGCCCCCTCAAAGTGATTTGAATCGTTAATGCCATATGTGGGATGTATAAAGGATGGAGTAAATGTTATTATACACTATATTATACTGGAATTATATTATAAATTTATATCATTATGATTTCATTCCATTAAATACGAAATATAAATGAAAGTAGCGTTCATGCATACGTACGGCTTACCGTCTCCATGAACGGTGCATTTCATTTCTTACCTCTAAATGTTACGTAATAATATAAATGAATGTATATACTGGATATATATGATATATATGACATCCGAATCATGAATATAATTATGGAGATAATGGATATTCTACCACATAAACAACTTGTAATTATAAGAAGTTTATTGTTGACTCAAGTACCAAAAATCGACGAAACGACCGTTATTAACTTAAATAATTACATAATGTTCATAGAATTGTTATAAGTGATATAAAAAGGATAATGAAATTGAAAATGGTAGATATTAACTCTAGTTTATTATTCAGGAGGTTAAAGAACGGTTGAGTCAAGTCGGACACGAGGTAAGGGAATTTCTTAACTCAACTTCCATTCTTTGGGCTAATCTTCTACTTTCAAATTATGTCATGATATTATTATGTCCTATCTTGTATTTTCTACTTTCTTTATGTGTAGTTATAGTGAATACATATAATATATCTATTTTATTTAAAAAATGATCTTTTTAAGGGAACTTTTTAACCCAATTTCCATTCTTTGTGTTAATCTCCTACTTTAAAAATATGTCATGATATTATTATGTATTATTTTGTATTTTTCTTTCATTATGTGTACCTATAGTGAATAAACATAATATATCTATTTTATTTTAAAAAAATGATATTTGTAAGGACTTCATCTCAATCTCCATTCATTGAGAAATATTTGGTTTTATACACAAATTTCTTTTATACGGTGTATAAACCCCTTTGACTTTTACATATATTCAAAAGGAACATTTTTTTATACGAAGCGTTTACTAAATGAAAAAAGGGAATGTTTTTGTCATACGTATGCGGCGACAACGACTTCTCCTCCGCCGTGACCACTATTTGAGTTTCAGCTTCCTCTATAAGCCATACCTTTTTTTTAATGAAAAATAAATACCATGTTATACTTTTCTTTTATTTTGGTATTGAAAATGGTTTTGAAAGCATTTTTATTATATCAATGTGTTGTATTGATATCTTGTGATTGAAATGTGGAAATGTTATGTTTCCTTTATGCATGTTTTATGTGATACGATTATGTTATGGTTTATGATATGTTTAAACCTATTCATATGAGGAATGCATTGGACTTAATAAGTGATGGGTGGAGCCCGCTATAGCTCCTCGATGCATCTGTATGTCTCATGAGACAACTAGACATGGAATTATTCGAGGCCCTTTCCCAATTTGATTTATGGGTTTGGCTGAGGCCTTAATCATTTTAGACATCTTGGCCGAGGCCTTGACAAAATGTTTCAGAATGTCTGGCATTATGCATTCCATAATTATGAAAGTGGTTAATGATATTTCATGTGATTATTCGACCAGTAGAATATCCATGTGAAGAAGTAAATGGAATTATCTCATTTTACTTTTGCCATATTATGTTGATGTTCAAGTCTAAAAGGCTTTTGTTTTAGTTATACGTTGCCTTAAATGTTTATGTTTATTTATGAAAGCTTCCGCAATATTGTTATCCTTACTGAGCATCTGAGATCACCCCTTTCAATTTTTTAATATTTTCCAGGATGTGAAGAAGTATTTTATGAATGACCTGCAGGGATAGTCAAAAGAGGATATGAGTGTGGACTATGAAGACTTTGTTATTGTAGTTTTTCACCTTATGATGTAATGTACCATTTATGAATGTATCTACTGTTTCCAAGGCTACTAAACTAATCGGTCTTTCGAGACTTGATATTTTGTGATCATGCCAATTTTACGAAGTAATGCACCATCTCTGGGTAGCTGGGGTCGGGGCGTTACAGTTATATTTATTGTAATATATATATTTATTATTAATATATTTGTTATATTTATTATATTTATAATTATATAAATATATATAAGATATAAATATATAAGGTGGGGGAGGGGTAGGGTGGGGATTTTGAAAAAAAATCACCCAGCACCAAATCAATTGGCACTATGGGTATTTTGTCAAAAGCGCCAATTGATTTGGCGCCAGACAAACCCATATCTCCAAATAAAATAACCCTAAACCCCTTAAATTAAAAAATAAAATAAAAACACCCATATACCCAATTTTTCCCAGGTTTTGTGTGTATGGTTAGGGGGCCGAAGGTGTTCCAGGATCGAGGCCATCGTTGATTTTTTCCTTCAGAGTTGGATTTAAGGAATGTCTCTGACTTCCTGGGTTTAAATCTTTGAAAGATTTTCCTATCCATTTTTTCAATTATATATTATTTGATCTGTTTTTGGGTTTTATTTGACTCTGTTTGTAATGGTGGTCATCGACATTATCTATGATGGTTGTGGTGTTCCTTTACAAGTGAGCTCATGAAGGTTCGTTATTTTTCGATTGGGGTTTGGTATGAGGTTGGATCTACCCGACAGAGGGTGATAGAGATGAAGACGATATTTGATGAAAGGATGATGTGGTGAATGAGAAGATGTCTAGATTTGATGGGATCCTCAAGCCACTCACAGGATTCGGATTTTGACATGATCTTCTTTCGGCGCCCATTATGTTTTGAATTTTTGTTTTAAATTTTTGAATTTCAATGTTTACCGGTGAATTTGGTGTGATGCAAAATTAGGTGTGATTTGTGGATGTGTGGTTTGCCACATTATACCGAAAAGAGCGTTAAGAAATTTTTTTTAAAAATTATTGAGGTAATAATATCTTATCTTAAAGCAAATACATTTTTACTAAAAACTTGAGTCCATTCTTGTACTAATCGAATATAAAATGTTATTTTATTATTCCATAATCCATTGAAGGAAATATAATCACATTAAATATCCCCATTGGATGAACAATAATACATTCATAGGGATTATTCCAATAAAACTAAATATTAACCTTCCATGTTAGAAGAGGATGATAACTATTACCTAAATATCTTTATCTACTTGTTCCATTATGACAACATAATATTTTACCTTTATACATCAACTTAATATATTTGTTATGTTGGTCTTCATTGTTAACCATTAATTTTAAGTACATACTATCATAATGACCACACTCATTAAATTAGGAACATTGAATTGTATAAGGTTCATTCTTTTTTTTATTCCTTTAATCCCAATTCCCACGACATTCAGCCACTCAATGATTATTCTCTCCCCACACAAAACACAAAGTTGTTCCCCAATAACATTTTCCTCAATTTTTCTTTCAACACATTGAGAATAAAGTAAATATAATATTCTTTTCTCCTTTTATTTAGAGATTCCTTTGAATTCTATGCATCTTTTCATTTCACAACCATGTTTTTTATAAGATTCCCTAATCTCCATTTCTATAAGAATAATAAAACAAAGGAACTTATAGAAAAATAAGTTCTTGAACTCATCCCAATCCATGAAATCAATTTTTTCTTATTGTCATGTATTGTTGATGAATCTCCACTACTACATCGATTCACCATCTATGAGATAAGTTCTCAACATAAATTTTCCACATTTCACACAATATAGAAGTGAAAATATCATTTCTGTAGAATATATCCATTTTGTAGTAACTAGTTGACCTTTTGTTCCACTAAACAGTTGGAAATTACCTTTAAAATGATTAAAAAAATCTTTGTTTCCTTCTTTGGTTTTTTAAAAATTCAGCATGATTCATGGTATGATAAGGCTATTTAGTCATATAAATTATGTTCTTCACTCCATATTCCATAACATTTTCATGCTATGGGGGTCCATCATTTCATTTTCCATTACGTTCCTCATTATCATGGTTTTTTTCGGTTACAACAATTTACTAAAACCTAATATCATAGAGTAAGATACAATTAACATAGAGAGGAAACACATAATCATGAAAAGTCACTAATAGGGTGTCTAATATATGTAAACTTCTTTAATCTATGTCACCATAGGTTTATCCTAGGGTTTTCATGGCCAACATCTATTCAAATCCTTCATGATGGTTCAGGAAGAGTTTGGGATTTCCCAAATCATATCCCTTCGGATTGTCAAACCATGTGGGAAGCAAGTCCCATTTTCATGTATCTAGTTACCCCATGGATGGACCGAAATATATTTTCATAGTTGTTACTCCTAGGTACAACTATACAAAATCCCTATCCAATTACAGTATCCATACATGAATGTATTTCATGGAGACCAATCACTCTATCATTTAGGAATATTCCAATAAATGTTCCTATGAATTTCCTTATCCCTAGAATTATACATAGAAAAATCCTTATACACATTAAAAATAAATATCCTTAGGGATCACAATAAGGGTTTTAATCATTGTTTCAAATTGTTCAAAAAAATATTCCTATGAAACAAACTATAATGACCCTATATTTTCATATATAGAAATTACATAACTTTTGAAGAATACATAATATATTGCAAAAACTGATCACAAATGAACATAGTAGTCTATGGCCAAGGAAAACCTATAAACATAAACACTGATATATAAGTTATCAACATTTTCTCCCATTTAGTTATTCTTGACTAGAATACTTCATAGTCACATCTAACATAATACTTATATTTATAACCTTGGGATGGAAAAATAAAAATGGTTGATATAAAATGATCATTAAGGTTAAATAAGGATAATATTTAAGAAAATTTATGAGAATAAGGGTATGAGAACACACTCTTGGAATATATTATATCAAACCCTATATATCCAAGATCACATACATGGATCATAACATAAAGTATGGCAGCTCATAAGACAACAATCATTAGTAACTAAAGATCATAAGACATAAAATCATAACATAGAAATAAAATATAGAATTTTGGTAGACACATTATCATATAATAATTATTTCTATAGTATTAAAGGAATTAAAGCTGATACCATCTTTGTGGAAAAAGTCCTTTACTGAACTGGTTTCACACCCCTTTCCATCCTTGTATTAGGGAACTGTGTTCACTCCCTGTTCCAGCCCTGTAATACTAAACCGTGTTTATTTCCAATTCTAACCATGCAATACTAAATCATGTTTTTTTCTCATTTTGTCCATGTCTATATCATGATATATATATATCATTGCCCACTTTATTGGAGAATGATATTGGTCCTAACTATCTTATAATAAAATCATATATATATGTTCCACAACAGCATAAATAATCATACTATACCCCATTAAATTAAATGAGTATCGTGAACATGTAATCATATCATAACCTATGGAATAAGATATGGATTTTTTAAAATTTTCTTCAAAATCAAAACACATGAATGTTAAATGGGTTTTATAAAAATATTACCATTGAAAGAGAAATGGGTTTCAAAAAGACCATTGGATCAAGTATAACCCATTTAGAGAAATAATATTAATGTAACCTTTATTTCATTTCCAAGAAATACATGAGTACGATTGATGAATATCATCATATGTGGATACTAATTTTGAAATATATTTCAAAATTTCATTTTTGGAAAATATCCATTCTTATTTTTAAAAATATTTTTAATAAAAATACCATTTAAAGTTAATTTTCATAGAAAATAACATAAAATGATAAATATGACTATAATAGTTTTTGAAAACCTATTTCCTTAAAAATGTTCTAAATAATATTTCAATCATTTTAAAAACCCCATACCTTGAAAAATTATAAAATAATATCCAGAATGAATTTAAAGAGAATTCGTTTAAAAAACATTGAAAACTTCTAAATAAATCTTAAAAATGTTTTGAAATCAATTACATTGAAAATATATTTGAAAAAGTTTAAAGAAGTATTGAAAACATTTTGAAAACCGTTTTCTATGAAAACTGATACAAGAAGCTTGAAAACGTTTTGATGACCATTTTTTAAAACAAAAATTAGAAAAACATTCCTACAATTTAACATTTTATACATGAAAATGATTATTTATAGAAGTAGCGATGGGTAAATAAATACACGTCATACGTGGTAAAAATAACCTTTCATTTTCAGGGAAAAAAGATTAGAAAAAATGCCATCTTTAGAAACTGACAAGATGATTATGTTGTAGAAATTTGTAATTGAAAAAATGTCTAAAATGACATTTAACTATTATACGACAGTAATATAATATCATTAGAAATCGTTCTTAATAAAAAATGGGTTTTAATGAACATTGTGTTTTGACCAAAGAGAGTGTAGGGTTGGAATTTCCTTAAAAAACATTATTAACTATATTAGGCACCATATAGTATAAAAATAGTACCAATACGTGAATATATTATCAATAAAAATAAGAAAAATAAAATTTATTTTTTTATTTTGATTTAGTTAATAATATTTAATCAAATGATGTAAACAAATAAACAATTTTTATAAATGATTATGTTGTTTCTTTTAATTCTTACTACATGGTAAAATATAATCATACATTACATTTACGAAAATAAAATTTCATTATGATTAATATATCTTGAAATTATGATGATTCATGATATTAAATGTCAAAGAGAATTATATAAAACATGAAAAATAACGTTAGTTCATAATAAAACATGTCTCTCATTGAAAGAAAATTGATAGAAAAATGTCTTATCGATTCGGTAGAATTTAAAAAAATTTCAGCATTCATTAAATATCATAGAATATTAATTTAAAATACAATAAATATAGATATAATAATAATTTAATAAATCTATTGATAGTTTAAACAGCTCACAAATGTTTTTAGTTTTGAATAAAGCATATATCTCACAAAAATAAAATGTGAGATGAAATCCCATTACCTCGTGTCTTTACTCTCAGCATAATCGTTAAAAAATCATATATAATAAATATAAATTTATTAAACCCAGTTTTAAGAACCATATTATTATATATTATATCAAATATTTTGTGATAATGACATTATATTACCCAATCATTAGCAATTTCATTGAATGGTTACACTTTGGGTAATATTTTCTTTGTTATTTTCATGTGTCTCAATTTTTTATATCCTTAATAATGAGGCTCATATAATGATTTATAGAATGTAAAACATGCTAAAAATATCATTTATATTTATAATATTTTTATTATATTTGTATAAATGATATAAATGTATGAAATTAAATAAACCATTCTTGGAGACGGTAAGTCGTACATACACATGAAGGTTTTTCCCAATTTTTTATCATACTGAAAGAAACAAAGTACATGACATATGTATATATATATATCATTATTAAAATATAATTATTTTATCATATATATCATATAATTATACTAAACACATCCTTAATACATTCCATGCAGTGTGTGAATAAATCACATCACTTTGAGCGGGCGGTAGTCCGCACATCCTCGAATGAAATTATTATATTTACATAAAATTGAAATTAAATAGATATATGTTTTAAAATTAATAAATAATACTAAATATATATTAAATATAATATATGAAAAATACAAACATATTTTCCTTCATAATTTACACCGTCATTGGTGGTAAAGGAAAAAAATTAAAATGCATTGATTAGTGAGGTAGTAGATCATTGTACACATAAATAGTATTTTTGTAATCAATTAGATAGATATGTGTGTAAGTGTTGGTGAAACACATAACATAATAAAATCATAATATATTTTAGATAATTTTATAATATATTTATGTAATAAATAGAGTGGAGGGGTGTGGAAAAAAAATAAAAGAAATCAGATTCAGAGAATATGATACCTCTTAATCAGGTAACTCCTTTTAGTTTGTGCCAAAAGGCTTCCTGGAATTTCATTCATCCTAAAGTGGGGATTATATGAGGAATAGAGGTATATTGATAACTTAATTTGGTAGATATTTAATGAGCATATTTGTTTTGATATGCGTGATGATGAGGGATATGTGGTGGCCTTTTATATGGAAGGAAAACAACTCATTTTGAATGTTTGAAAACAAGTTAGGTCTACAGATGTTCTTAAATAGAAAATTCATAAAAGACAAACAAAATAATGAAATGAAGGACTATAGTCCAAAAAGGTCCACAACATGGGTTTTTGGAAAATATTATAGGATATTTGGGACACTTATATTAAGGTTGAGTACCTAATTATACTTAATTTGACCTTAATCTCTATTATTAATTTTAGTAACTTTTACTAGTATTTTTGGTAAAAAAATTAAAATTATCTAATTGAATATAAATATTATAATCATTAATATTTATTATTTCAATTTTTTGAAAATTATCTTATAGAAGATTAAAATTAATAATAATGCTAATCCGAGAGACATGATGAAACAATGGGGTTTTAAAGTACAAAAATGATCAAAGGTTTGTCATGTTTTTACATTCAATCAAAAAATTAAATTGATTATATTGAACTAAATTGTATAAATATATGTATAATTGATATAATTTGACATTAAAATAAATTTAATGTATAATGTAACATGAATAATTATTTAGTTGAAATGGTAGTTATTAATTACAATTTAATATTTTCAACTATTCATAAAAAATTGAAGTTTCATATAAAAAACAAAAAAATTAAACTTAAGATAATTTCAGAGTTCTAAATTAAATATTGAAGTTTATTTAATAATATTAAATTTCTATATTATTTTAAAATTAGGTTTTTTGGTTTTTACATAAAGGCCTGAAATGCAGTTCATTCCAGAAAATAGAATTAGTAAACATATAAAGACATTATATAAAATTATATTATTCATTATCAAAATTAATTTATTTCTATAAAATAAAAATAAAAATATTTCAAAAATATTTATTACTATTTAATTTAAAATGTTTTAATGTCTAGGTTAAAACTAACTCTTTTAAATAAATATAATAATTAAATGATATTTCATAGAAACTCATCATTGCGTGTAATGTACAAAATATCGGTCTTGCGTATAGAACATACAATATAGTTGTATTGAATAGAAAAATCCAAGTTAGTGTTTCATGTAGAGAAAGTCAATTCAATGTTTCTTGTAGTTCAATCCATGTTGGTGTCATTTGAAATAAAATTTTGACTATGTGTTTTAATATATATATATATATATATATAACAATTTATAGAGTCATGTGAAATTAAAAGTAAAAAAAATATTAAATTAATGAAAAATAATAATACCAAGAATCTTAATGTGTATCAAGGATGAGGAAATGGTTACCCATCTACTGAGTGGTACACCCCATATAGGCATGGGCCTGGGTCATCTACCCTCTGAGTGGTGGCCCCCAACCAACAAGTGTATGGGTTTTTTTATCTATCCACTAGGTGGTTACCCCTTATAAAAAAGTGTGTGGGTTATTTACCATATTAATGATACCGCTTGATGCATTATGGAATGGTTCCTCTATCTAGCAACTAAGTGGTACACCCCCTACAGAATATGGTGTGGGTCCTCTAAATTATGAGTGATACCCCCTATATGGACTCCGGTTTAGGACTTATATCTTTTATGTGGTTCCCCCTAACACACTTTGGTGTGAGTAATCAATATGTAGATTGTTATTACATTACTATATGAAAAGATGGATAGGTTCAGTTCTATACATTGTTACTTCTTTCAAAATACACATGTGATGTAGTCTTAGATGGTGTAACTTTGGAATTATTTGTAAACTCTTTTACTAAGATGATTTATGAGATGAAGAATCCATTTATATCCTAAATGGATTTCTTATATGAGCATATCTCTATATGTATTTGTTTTAGGGATTCGTTTCACTCTTTTATTAGGACGATCAGAATTCTTCAATATGATCTGATTTTAACCCCCGTTTCGTTTTTGGTGCATCCTACTGAATATATATACTCATCACTAGTTGAGATATAACACATGTGTCATGCCTTATGCATACTAAGGGATGGTAAACAGTCATTTAAGAGGAGTATATAATTACCAAGGAATATTTGATAACATATGGTGGTCATGCAGAGTGAGATGGAGCTAGAATCTATCTACATATCTTTTCCAGTTAATTTTATGTTTGGAAATTAGTTCCAGTTAGGCATGTTTTGGTCTGTAATTTTTTAATATATCCCACTATTTTTATTCCCTATTGTTTATTACATTCATTTTTATCCTAGATGATACAACAATTTATTTTTATTTCTCAGCGCTTCTGCGTGGAGATGGTTGGGTGGATTCTTTTAGTTACATTAGAAAAGACCCCCCCCCATTTTAGTTATGAATTTACTAACATTTCTCTTTCCACTAACTAATTGAGGTGGGAATGGGATAGTTATAGATTTGACAATCGTCATCCTGGTAGGCCCTGGTGCTTCACTTCAGGAAAAATATCACCCACCTATTCTATTTTTTATTTTGAAATCCTAAATTGAGGTGTCCACTAGGGAATTAGATGATGTGGTGAGGAAAAAGTATCCTCAATATTTTATATTATAGTGATCTAATTTTAGAAAAAAAAACTATTATAAGGATATTATAAGGTAACACCCAAGACTTTATTGAAATATTTCTATTTAAACAAATTTAATTTCACTGATATGAATTTTTTTCTTCAAGATAATGATTTAAGATGAAACATGATATAGAATAAAAATTATATTATATATTGTGATAATTATCACCTACAAATTGGATCAGTTGGAATTAATAATAAAAAATTTAGGAAAAACTATTTTATTCCTATGTGTAAAATTAATTCATTCATTTCACATTATTTAGTAATAAAACTAAAAGCATTTAATGTTTAAAACAAGATGTTTTTGTAATGTACTCTTTTCATGAAAACATTACGTATTTATCATTGTAAATTTAAATTATCACTTTTTTACATTTATATTATATATAGTTTCATATAATATAATTAATCAAATAAACTAACATTCATCTATTAGTTTGACAATAAATTTGATGAATCTCAAATCAATTTTCTTCATAAAAATACATTTTGTTAAAAACTCCTTTTTTATGAATTTCAAAATTATAATAAAATGAATTTCTACCTATATAAAATTGAATCATGAAAAATGGATTAAATAATTTGAATTGTAATCATTAATATTATATAATATGTTCAACCTAATTTTTTCTTATTAAAAATAGTACAAATAGTCAAAACATGTTAACAAAGTTAAGGTTGAGGTAGGTTTTTGAGGGAGTTAACCTAAGAGAAAAAAATTAAAATATCACAAATCACATGATTTATTTTGAACTTGTGATGATAATTAGAACATATCTATCTTATATTCTTATATTTATCAATTATTTCCCACTTTATTTGTTTAATAAATTATTATATTTTAATCTATTAAAATATTCAATGTTTTTCCTCTCCCACCCTTATAAATGGATGCTGCATATTCTCTATTACTCACACAACATCATATTTATATCATGTCCCTTCCTTAAAAACATTAATTACTAACATCACTATTCGAATTCTATAGGTCTTCATTTTATAAATATTTTATCCTTTAAATCCTTAAGCTGTATGCCGATGGCGATTTCTCAATGGAGAGGTATAACACATTACCAAGTGCTTTTAATTTTATTTCTTCTTATAAATTCTCAAAATTTGTAGTATCCATTATATAAATATAAATTAATAATATTAAAAATAAATAATGTTTTTTATTATGATTCATAATCCATTTTGTACTTTAATTCTATCAAATAGTATTTAAAAGTACCGCTCATGCGAACATGTGGACTATCACCTATAAACAACAATATGATTCATTTTTGACCAAAATAATTCATGTTTGATTATTATAATTTTTAAAATTGTTCTAAATGGTATTCCTAATATAATTATTATTGTATGATTATATTATTATATCTACCTTCTATCAATTCCATTTTTTAGAAAATGTTAAAGTTGTTCATGCCTACTTATAGGCTTCCATCTCTATGAAGCAATGTGATTCATTTCCCTCCACTGATTTATATTAAAAATTATAAAATTTTATATGATTAATAAATATGTTACTTATGTAATGGATAATATTCAATTAATTATTAAATCATAACCATGGTGTATGTTAGAAAACCGTCGATCCGAAACATGCATATATAAAAAAACATTTTCACTAAAATTACCCTTTTAATGAATATATTTTTTACAAAATAAACATTTGGCATAAAAATGATTAATAATTAATTAAGTATTAATGTGGATATAATACATATATATATATATGAAATAATTTTTTATTATACATTTTATATCAATACATCCAGGCCAGACTGAACAAGAGGTACGATTTATGTTACATTCTCAATTCTATTCTAGAATTTCAAAGCTATATTTACATTTTGGAAAATTATATTTATTATTCTCAAGATAATATTTATAGTTTATTAGAATATTATTATTTAATTGTTTTTATGAATTATTACCATTTTATTATATTTGGTTCTTAAAATGAATGATATTTTTTAAGGAAAACCCAACCATATTTTCCATTTGGTCGAAGAACATTTTATTCTATGTCAAAACTCACCTATATTTTTTTAAGAATATTTTTCCCTAAAAATATAATATTTTCAAAATATCATATTTAAAAACATTTACTAAAATTAATTTTTTTAAAAATGTTATATTTTATAGGAAATGTTTTTTTCAAAAAAATAATTTTTAAAATTTTATTAATTTCTTAAATAAATTGTTTCTTTTAATGTATACGAAATTAATGGGTATTACCACCGTCATGAATTTTCATTTCATTGATGATAAAATTTAAATTTACCATGTTTTTTTGGAATAATGTTTTTACCATAATATTTTTGATTTTTTTCGATTTAAAATATTTTATTTCAAAATGAAAATATTATTTTCCTGAAGAAATATTCTAGTTATTTTTTTATAAAATTTTCAACTATGAAAAAAATAATTTGATGTTACTTATTGTTTAATATATGTATGATAGAATTATACAATATTTATTATTTCTTTGGTTATTTTATGATTATAATGATAATATGATTATGAAACCCATTTATTTTTCAGGTGTTATGCTACAATGAGATGATAAAATGATTATAAAGATTGTTTTTTTAAAAGGATATGAGATATTTATATGATGAATGTTTTATGATATAGTGGAATATATATCAACTGAAATTGATTATGTTATTGGTGGTAGAAGAATTATGTAGTTCTGCAATGAAATAGGTAAATATTGATAGAACATGAGATAATAATGACTAGATTGGGGAGGGAACCCAATTCAGAAAGGGACTCTTTCCTCTGTAATAGTATAAGGAGTAAACATTAACTAAGAAATAAGGGAATATGTAGTTAACCCAATGTAATATGATATCATTGTTAGTAATAAATTACTATGTTTTTTGTTATCAATGATTATGAGTTAGCTAAAACTTTATTTCCTATTATTTATATATGTTCACATGGCTCCTGATTGATTCTTTATCAATGTTCATACATCTGAATTGTTTTTTTTATAAAAGATCAATTTGATATGATTTTTTATTAATGATCATTGACTAATTAGGTATTATTATTTTATAATACCCTTTTGGTTACCTTATTCTCAATTATGATTATTGCTTGATATCAATTATTTTTAACCCAATTGAGCATCTATGCTCACCCTTTATTATGTTCCTTTTACCTATGATATGAAAAACGTTTTAAGTATGTTATGTAACATAATTATACTATTTGTGAATATATTCTTGGGAGATGTTAAAGATCATTTATGAAATAAATGTCTTTGTATATAGTCACTAATGACACTAAATCTTTTTAGTCCTCAATTTTTTTTTTGTGAAATGTATTGAATATTCAATAAAAAATTAAACATTATTATACGAAATGTTTAGTTCTCCTCAATCATGAATTTATAAGATTAAAACAATTTTTTCATGTCTTAGTATTTTAAGATTCATCATGATAATTTTTTGTTCTTTTTTAATGGTGTTATTGAGTATGTATTATATTTATATGATTTATTTATTACTTTAGAATAGTCAAAAATTATGTTTTTTATAAAATATTCATATTTGTGATGTATTTAATATTTTATTAATTTTTTTTATTTAAGGTGTTCATATTGATACCAATTGACGTTGATTTGGATATATTTTTTTTGGTTTTTTATTATAATTATTATTTCATTATCATTGTCATTATCATTATTATTATAGAAGTAATATAAGGAAGGGTTTATAAATTATTATTAACAATGATATGATTTTTTTAATAGTAATAATAATAATAAAACGATTTTTATTGTTATTATTGGATTTATATTATAATATATGATAAAGCTGCATGTTTCTTCCTATTGTGATCGAGGCATATATATAGGCGAAAGGGAGAGATATATCCCCTCATTAATTATATTATTTTAGATTATTATTAATGATTATATTTAAAACTCTAAGCGTTCCTTCAATCTCATTTCATTGTCCTCTTTCTCCAACATCACTTCTTTTAATGATTATTTCATCATCTAGGGTTCATGGAATTAATTTTTCTCAAAAGGAAAAGACACTAAATTTTATGGGTCCTTGGATATTATTATAATAAAATATATTTTTTAACACTAATTAATCATTTTTGAATTATTTAATCATTGTTAATTATAATATCAGTATGTGGCTCTAACCCATTCCTTTTTTTTAAAAACACTTCAATGCTTCTGTGTTTCAATGTGATTTTACAATTATAGTATGGACCAATTTATTAATTGGAATTGAATTAGAAAATTAAATTTTTATTTATATGTAATATTCATGTAATGTTAAAGGGTATATCATAAAATTTAAGAAAAAACTCTAGTTCTATTTTTTCACACATATAATGTTTTTAATTAATTTCATAGTATGATTTTTTAATAAATTACATAAATATTTTTATTTTAAGGATTTATTATGATTTTAGATGAAAAAGTATAATTTAATTGATTTATTGAAAGTATAAAGTCCCATTGGGAATATCATAAATTTGTTTTCGAGTTTTATTTTTCACCCTTATGAAATTGTGCCCCTATTTTTGATAAGGTGAATGTGTTATTATATTGTTATTATGGATTGGCATTATTTCGAAAAGATATATATAATTGAATGTATTAAGTTAAGACTTGTGAGTTTATTTGATGTATTATTTTTGTATTTTAAATTTATTTCTCATCTTTATTTAAAAATCCCCATTGGGGGCCTTGGATATCTATGATACATGTAAAGGATGAGTGTACACATGTCTTAGTTTAATTTTATGGATAATATCCTATAATTTATTTCATTCCTCGGATACAGGAATTTCAACTAAGGATTATAGTGAAAGGAAATTGGGAATAAATTCCATGGATAACATCATAAGATATAGATTACCAATTATGAACTATATGTTCCATCCTATAATATTCATATTTGGATGAATATTTTTTTCTTATATGATTATTCCCTTTTTATTTATTTATGATTTAGATTATAATATTGTTATTAATGAACATGTTTCTTATGTTTTGATAGTTATTTATTCTCATGGGGTTTTATTTATATTGTATTCCACTTTTAGTAATTTAATGTGTCTTTCTCATGGTGTTTAATATGTTCTTTATATTCAATTATATTTTAAAAAATACTTGTCTGAAAATGAAATAAAATTTGGGGTGTTAGTTTCTATTTTATTTCTATATGATGTTGAAAATATTTTAACTACTCAAATATAAATCTTATAAAAAAATTATTGACATTCATATTTTCTGGTAATATGTTACCAGTAGTATAAAATGAATAAAAAACATGTTTTATATCTTTAACCATTAAAAATTAAAAATTGATAAGATGTATTATTATAATAAAAAAAATTTATACTGGAATTTATCAATTTATTTTTAAAAAATAGTAGAATATTGGAGTTATAGTACTATGTTGTAACATTCTCCATTTTTGATGAAAATGGTGTTTTCATTATGAAATATTATAGTGATATTTTTAAAATATATTCATCATCATAATTCTTTTGGGTTTTTAGGGATAAAAAATTAAAAAGGGGAAATAAGATATCATGTAGAAAGTAAGGATACTACAAAGGCCTGGAATGGTGAATCTTGAGTACATCCTCTCTAACAAGACTCTTCCCTTAAATAAAAAAATGAATAGATGTCTATGTGGAGAAAAATACAAAGACCGTACGATGACCAAGATGATAGATGGTCAGAAACCCTCGAATAATGAAGAATGTTTGTCCCATTGCTAATAAGAGTCCTCCACATTTTCAAAATAGAAGATATAGGCCATAAAGTGTTTTGATTAACGTGCATGAAATCATGGAACATGATAGAGTCAGTTTCAACAATAGCTAGACCAATATTTAGATGCCTAAAATATGAAGGCTTGTAAGCATTACCAGAGACTTGGTAATAAGAGAATACCCTTTTCCAATCTAATTTGTGATGGCTAAAATAACACTCCCCCTAGAGTCCTAGTCCACACCACCACCATCATTGTCAGTCATGAAGCATGATCCATCAATATTAAGTATCATGCTAAGGGGATGCAGGAACCATATAAACCAAAGGATAATATTATTCAGACAACTATTAAATTAACCCACCTAAAAGTGCTTGGGAGAGGAAGTGTTGAGCCATTTTTTACTAGAATGGACAACATCGATCCATTGGTGTACATGTAGGATGTATTTTCTTAATTGTTTTACAAGTAAATATGATGATATTATAAAATATTGGTAGATCATGGGGAAATACGTATCACTGTATTCTTTTTGTTAAATAATTATTTTCATGTGACCCATTTGGATGTTCCATATTTGATTTTTTGATATATATAATTTTTATAACATTTCCATTAAATAATGTTCATACAATCATGTTGTTTTTTATTACATTTGGAATAATTAATGTATTATTTGTTGAAATAACTTGTTTAGTATCAATTATTCTTTAGATATTATAAAGGGTAAATCATTCTCAATGTTGACATGTGATACCCATAGCACCTGTGACATACTACATAAAATGGGGACACATATTTGGTTTTTTTTAATTTTGATACTGGTATGGTTACCAAATATATATGATGATATATTTTATGTCTACTCATTTTTTATAACATATTAAAATGGCCCTATATAATTTATATCAAATTAATATGGCTGCAATGAGATCACTAATTGACTATATTGATCTCTATAATATCATGATTTTTAATTAATATTTATTTCCATGAATTGAAAAATTATTTGATGATTGTATATATATATATTATAATATTTATATGAAATATGAATATCATAAATTAATTATAATAAATGAATATATCATAACTGTTTTATTTTTAATGTTGAATGGGATTTATGAATTTTTTTATGTACTTTGGCTTGAATGTTTTTATATAATATCAATATATTTATTTAATTGAGTATTCATGGATAAAGATGATAAGTTAATGATATTATTTATATTTGAAATTATTATTTAAAATAAGGGCTAATAAGATGATGAATATCAGTGGATTACTATTAAATAAATCACTAATGAGGAACAACATATTGGACATGTTTTGAACATGTGAGTTTTTGTTGTAGGGAGTACCATTTTGTTAATTTGTTCACAAATAAAATAATTAATATATATACTTTAACAGAAATTATAATTAAAAATGATAAAAACTATAACATTACCTAAATTATTATTATCCTATAAAAGTATTTATGATGTATTAAGAAATAATGTTTCAGATCGTATGACCCATTTACTTGGATAACATGTAGAAGTGTTATCATTATATGGATTGAGGAGTGAAATAAAATATTTCATAACCCTAAGATAAGGGTTTATAGTTAAATTAAGATAAAAAAACCATTAACAAAATATGGTTATGTAACTAATGGTAACATTCAAAGAATGGAATTTTTTAGTTATTGATTTATATTAAAAATAGGATAGTGTGAACAACAAGAAAATCTAAGACTCATGAGTATAATTCTATTTCTCATGATTGGATGTTATAAAAATTCATGGATATAAAGACATGTAATCTTCATATGTATCATTATTGGTGCCTATTTATATACCATAAAATTATTAAATATATATTCAAATAGGAAAATATAAAGAAAAGGTATAAGGGATGGATATATCGTTTAATTTACAACAACTACACGACAATTTATTATCTAATAATGAAAGATTAAGTGGTTGGACAACTTAGTTAAGTCAAATAATGGTTCTATATCATAAATTGGGATAAGATATGATCTAATAATTAATTAGTTGGTAAAATTTTCAATCACAGTGAAATGATTGAATTGAATATTTCTTATATGGTTGAAAAACATTATTACTAGATAATATAAATAATAATTAATGAGATGACATTGGTAAAAATTATTAATTTGTTTATAAAGGAATGTTTCTTATGTTAAACATTTATAATGAGGTACTCATGTTGTTTAAGAGGATATTTTGAGTTCTATTGTAACATATGGAAAATAAGGACTTGATTGATGATACTAACAACTGAACATTACATATAAATTTTGCAACCAACAAGAAGTATATAAATATTTAGTGGAGATAATGGTGGTAAAATGTACTATGTGAAATTGAATACAGTAATCTATATATGCTGTGTTAATAATTTAATGATAAAATAAATCTATCTTGGGGAAAAATGTAACTACTTCTTGGATTGGTTTGATGTTGGTATAATATAGAATTATATATATAAACTAATGTCACATCTTAGCCTACAATATACATATAATTATATAAGCTTTATATGAGATATAAATTTACCATTAGGAGAGATATGATAGTGTAAATCATATTACTTGAAATGAGATAGTCATATCAATTGAATCGATATTCGTGAGATATGGTATATCACACACTACCATTTTATCACTACCAACTAATATATTGTAGATTAAATTTATGATTATTGGATAGTGTTTGGAATTATTTCAATTAAATGTAATTAATTTTAAACTATTAATTTATTTCCTACATTTCATTATGTGATATGATATACATTTTTAAAATTTCAGATCATTATTAATTTAAAAAAATGGTTGCAGTTACTCACCCCTAGAGATATTATATTTTCTTATACAAAATATGTTCAACTAAAGGTGAAATTATCCTATTATTTGTATCAAATTATATCTAAGTAGAAACTATACAATCATTCTTTCAATAGGAACATACATACAATTAGAGAAAG
Source organism: Viscum album (assembly GCA_963277665.1). Taxonomy (NCBI): domain Eukaryota; kingdom Viridiplantae; phylum Streptophyta; class Magnoliopsida; order Santalales; family Viscaceae; genus Viscum; species Viscum album. Next base: position 577,122,805 of record OY728144.1, read on the forward strand.
GGGGCCCTCACTAACAGTGTATAGGTCATCAAAAAATATGAATACCTATGTATATTTTATTCTTTTCGCTATTTTTGAGGGATTTATACCAATAATGTTATTAAATATTGTCCAACAAGGTTAATTTAATGTTCCACATAATATTATTCATTTTTATAAAATCATAGAGGATCTCTATATAGAATGTAATTATAATTCTCTTCCACAAAAATTGGAAATGGTAGGTGTCCGAAAAAAAACCTAGTATCACAACCACTTCGATAAATTTGTGAAAAAGTATTTAACATTATTATAGATTATATTTTTTTTGTTAATTTATAATATAGCGAGTTATATATTGATATCAAAATTAGTGATATACATTGGCACATAAATGATTAATTTATAATAATTGATTATAATAACGTAGAAAACAATATAATAAATAACTGTTAATGGTATTACTTATTTACTTGTGAGAAATATCATCTTAATGAAATAGTTATGTAGATTTTTTTATATGTAAAAATAAATTTTTATGGTATTACATTTGGAGGAAATTATGTATTTTGAAATATGTGATATAAAGGAGACTAACAATTGCATAATGATTGGATAACCCATTGAACTGTTGATGTATTTTATATTTGTTATCAAAAGTTATTTACAAGAATTACGAAACTGCTAAATTTTTTAATTTGACTTATAATGGATTTGGACGTGTTAAAGTGGTCTGAGTTCGCTGGAGGATAGTTATATTATATATGGACTAGATGTGATAATGAATTTAAAAAAGTATTAGATGTAAAATTTCTATACTATGATTTATAACATCTATCTAATGATGTGTAACAAATTTCTAGAGATGCCTAAAAAGAAAATGAGATATTTCAGATCAATCTATGCACAAATTATATAATTTGTGAGTTTCCAAAGCACTTGTGACAACTTTAAGGAAATGTATAATACCCTATAATTGTATATATAATCATTTATAATATACAAAATATTAACTAAATCATGCATTATATTATTTTTCAGAATAATTATTATCTTTAATGAATATAATAAATATTCTCATGTGATAGATAAGTGAATTTATACCACATGTATGATTTATTTATTTTTAAGATGTAAAAATTTTTAGAATTAGAAATCTTGGATTTATGGGGTTTTATAAAATGTGAATTAAACAGGACATTTTTAAAGTTTACTATCATTGATTATACATCGCATTTCATAGTAAATAAAAATATGATTATTTAAATGTTTTGTAGTTATTATTTCATTATAAAGACAAATATGTCTATGAAATGTTTTCTATATATATTCATGAACACATAAATAATGAGATTGTAAATTTGTGAAATATCGAAGAAAGAATTAATTTAAAAAATATCAGATAAGTTATCATATTTTTTCTTATTTTGAATTCCTTTTTTAATATTCATGAAGCATAAATAAAAACAATTATGATATGGAATAAATTATTAATGAATAATACATTCCATTTACATGTAACTAATTTATGGTCTTATTGAAAAAATATATGTCTGGAACATAACTGAAAAAAATAAATCACATTTTCATCCACATTGCTAGAATACCTTATATAAATCATTAATTAATTATTTTGTTTCATACCTTTTTAAATGGGAGAGTTATATTTTTTTTGAATGAGTCGTGATTTCATCTTTTTGTAGTGGATTATTAAAAATAAGAGAGAAATTATAAAATCAATGTGAGAAAAATTCACCCCCACACACCTTCAAATTGATATACAATATAGATCCTACATATCATGTGGAATTATATTAATTAATGTTTCCTTTTAAGATATCATTTTTTGATTGAAGTTAAATATTGAGAATTTGAATTCTAGCGACATCCTAGGAATACCTTTATTTGAGGCAAAAATTTATCATGGAAAAATAAAATAATTATTCATTATCTTATTTCTATTATATTAGAAGTTATTAATGCTACTATAATGGGTTTTACAGTAGTTGAGATAAATGATCCAATGCCATTTATAGAAGAAAACAATTTTGGTTTATATAAATCAATGATTTTAATTTTAATTTCATTATCTAAGAACAATGATATATTGTTAATGGGATTTAAAACCACAAAATAATTATGGGATAAACTAGAAATTATTTTTGACAGAAATTTTCATGTTTTATTTTCCATGTTATAGAATAATAGAATAATGATTTACAGTATGTAAATGGGTCATAATGATATTAAAATTGAATATTTTAAAATTTTGAATAAAATTGTTTACAATATTAGTGGATTGGATTCAAGTTGAATGATTGAACCATTATCAAGATATTAAAGATAAATTTTCATAATAGATTAGATATATATTTATTTAATCTAGTATATAGATATGACTTTTATGGATGAGATATAAAATATTCTTCTTTATTATGAAATTTGAGGAAATTTTATTTTCATGATAATGGTCAAATAAGAGTTGTAATTTTCTTTTAAACCCATTAAAAATTGCATTTTCAAAGGTAGAATAATTTCTTCTACTTTAGATTATGAGAATAATAAATTAAGAGATATGATATTTTAGAGAATCTTATTTATTATTTTCAAGAACATCAAAAAAGGAAGAGTAAAACAAAAAACAGAAATATCATTTAAAATTCATTAGTTATGTTAGAATAAGTTAAATTTTATAAAATTATACATAGAAGAAGAATGTAGAGAAATGAATTAACGTTCATTAACTTTTCCCCAAAATGCAATGTTGAAAACTAGTATGGTTGATATTAGAAATAAAAATTTCCCATGAATGAGGATAAATGAAATCACGAGTAAATAAAAAGAAGATAAAGAATCATAAAAATTAATTAATTCATAAGGTGAATCTTTGAATAAAAAACATAAAACCATCATGTTTTATATTAAAGGACATGTAGTCACATAAATAATTGATAGGGAGGATGAATATATAAACACTAAATATATAATGAAATACAATCATGAATATTTTCCAAATAAAAAACCATTATTAATAAAAATATCTACTTATATGAGATAGAGTGTGAGAAACAAATAATTTCATAGTGACTTATAAAACATTTATGTTTATATCATTGAATAACTGAAGCTTCTAAAGTTGAAAATTGTATAATATGAGAAAAGGATGAAATATATTGATGATATATAAGATAAAAATAACTTCATGTAAAATAAGACATAATAAAGCTATCATGATGGTAATAATAACAACAAACAATTGATATATTACAATAGAGCTCTAGAATATTAGTTTGAATCATATATAGATTCTATGAATAATATCCCAAATATGAAGGAAAAATATACTCTTCTTTTTTTCATATACATTAAATTGGCCTCAATGAATTGTTCACTTAATGAATCCATAACATGGATTCTATTGGATGATAAAAATAATGAAAACTCCACTCTTATACGAAAGGAGATTGGGGGAACACTAGATGAAAAAATTCCCTATAACTAAGGAAAAATAAAGGCTATAATTCATTTCATTTATATTAATTTTCTTATAAATAGACCTATAATTCATATTTAGGATCATTTTCTACATGAAATATATAATATTGTGTGGTCTATAGGAATAAATATTACGTTTCCATGTACAAAAAGTAATTTTTACGGAGTTAGAGATGGCATTATTGTTAGGGGATCTACGAATGGATGATGAGAATCATTTTTGAGAAAAATAAATTAATGAATAATGGTTCATTAATTCCATCCACAACAAATAGATCGAGTTTTGAAAGGTAAATTTACCTATGATGTCATTGAGAATTTTATTATGTTTTATATTTCATGGAAATTCTACCAAATGAAACTTTTAAATTTTTCAGAGATGATAATGTTATGAAATGTTGGAAGGATGAGAAATAAAATCTTTTTTGGGGGTGAAAATTAAGGAAATAAGGAGAATAAATTAATAAAAACATGATAATGGGTTTTCATATTTTGTAAAATTAGAAAACCAAATCTGGAAGAATTTTAATTTTCAAGATACATGATAAATTAATTATACAAAGGAGAGATGCATGGATATTTAAAGGTATTTTTCAACTTTGATTGAGTCCTTTAAAATGAAATACCTATAAGTTATACATATGGATGTCTTTAAAAAGAAGTTATTAAAATGCCAGTCAACAATGTGATGATGGTGATAAATTCATCTTCCAAATGAATTCTTGTATGATCAATAACATAAAGAATGGAATATTCATTATAAATAGTGATTAATCCAAGGGTAATATATTTGAAATTTAAATTTAATTTATTCTTGTGATATGATCTCATAATATGAGAATTTTTTTGTCTTGTAAAAAATCTCTATATTACTACGGATTTTGGTAAAAAAATCCATTGGAGAAATGGTAAGATAATTTTTCTAATTGAAATTTGAAATAAATTATTTTTTAAAGCCCGTCAAATAGATTACATTGTCTAAGGTATCATATAGATAAAATTTAGTAACATGGTCACTTGAATTAATATATTCGTTTTTATGTTAACCATCGAGAGATCAATACACTAGTGGTTGGGATTATTTAGTCATGTTCATTTATGATATTAATATAAAATCTCATTTGATGTTGATAATTCGTAAAGATGATGTTGTTTCAACACTTAAAAATATTATAAGAGGTTTTGAGAAAAGTTTTCGGTTTATATCAATAGTTAATGAACAAAGAATATACAGTTGGTCAATAGAAAATCAGTTTAATACTATTTTTCTGTTTATGGAAGAAAGAAAAATATAGTTTTCCTTAACAAACTTCTTAAAAAATGAGTTACATTGAGGAAAGATTATATATTTGTTGATATGGGATGAACCATTCATGCATAATTCATACATTCAAAATAATTAAGAGGAGTATCTATGAGTACAACTATTCACATTACAAATACGTTATTATTTAAGACTAAATGAAACTTGAATTCTTTTAAAATTTTGTATCAGAAGAATCCCAATATGATGTACATAATATTTTTTGAATTAAATTATTTATGATGATCAAAGATTCAAATTTTGGAAAATTTTATAAAAATGATGAGGAATGAGTCCTTGTGGGTTCTTTTTCCATCAACAAAGTCCTAAACTAATAAAAAAATGTCATTACAAGTTGTCAGTATCTTATTATATTAATATAATTGAAAATAGACCCACAATATTGGTGAAGTAATTGAAAAATATTTTCAATAATATGATGAATAAAACCTCTAAAAATCTGATAAAAACTCTAAAAAAGAAGTTATAAACGCTTTAGGAAATTTAGATATTGATTCATATACAACTAGAAATAATGATAGTGTTGAATTGAATAAGAAATTTAATAATTAAAATTAAATAAACAAGTCCTACCTAAAAATATAACTGGTAAATATAATAAAAAAAATCATTATAGTGGAATATTGAGATGTAATTAAAAAATAGTTCGTGTTTCAGAATTTGATCCACTAACAGAAGTTATGGTTCTTAGGAATCAAAATAGAGAATAAATTCCATTAGTGATGATTTAAATTTTATAAAATATATTTTATTAAGATTTTTATTCCATGACTATAATTAATGAACCTAAAAGTAACTAAGTAGAAAATTAGAAAAAGGTTTAATGATATGGGTGATGTTTAAAAATTAATGTTTGCTGGTTTTGACATTCTACATTCATGGTAAGTGTAACGAACGAAGGTTGACATATATGTAAATTTCATTATATAAGAGGAATACTTAATAAATGAAAAAAACCAAAAAATATAGTATTTTTTTAGTGCCTTTGGAAACAATAAAAGATAATCAACTACTTCCTAGAACATCGGCATCATCTCTGGCTTTATCATTCATAACTATAACCTCTTATGACACATCTTACATAATACCCTTCTTCAAATCCAGGCAGAAAGACACATGAAAAGGGATGAGATCAAATTCCCATTATGGGTAAGCATAAAAATATATTATAAAAAAAATAAGATTTTAAAAACACAAATTTGTTTTTTTAATACCACATTTAACATATACCTAAATCAGGAGTCGTGACATAAATCTTCATAAATTAGAAAGAAAAAATTATTTTGGAATCATGAACCATGAGAAAATAGCATTGGAATAAAACAAGGAATTGTGAAAAATAATCATCACGTAATATGATTTCCATAGTATCCAAGGAATTTCTTCCAAGACCAACATTGTGGTCAATTTCCATTATTGAACAATGTTTACTTATTGTTCCATCCATGTATTACTAAACCAGATTGACATGTTGTTCTAGAATAGTATTACTAATCCATATTTTCTTATGATTCTAGTCATGTCTATCTCCTTAGATATAAATGTTTACCAAATAAATTAGAGGGAGATATATTTCCCACCAATCTCGTAATGAAATCATTCATACATGTTCGACAAAACATAAATCATTCTTCATAGAATAACCAATGAAATAAAATGGGTTCTTAAACATCATTCCATCATAACCTAAAACATATAAAATATTATGAAATAATTAACACGATCAAATTACATTAATAATAAGGATATAAACATATCCTTATTTAAATAGAGTCATCTTAAATGGAAAATATTTTTGGTAAAACACTTAAACTTAATTATTTTGGAAAATATCATTTCGTTTTCAAAATAGTTTTCTTTCCTCAAAATGCCATGAAATTTTACAAGAGTAGATTTTAGTTGAAAATAAACATGAAATCCTGTAGTGTAAGCTTCATGGAAATGTGGCGTTATGAAGACTTTAAAATCTATTGATAATGTGTAAGATAAAAAACATTATCTTTGTACTTTTATGAGAAAATACAATAAGTACATCATATTGAAAAACGAAAAAAGATTCATTTCACACTATTTAATAAAACTTTACCAGTGGGTAAAATTTACATTAAACACTTTTAGAAGAAAAAAAATAATATTTCATATTTTAGAATCATGGATGTGAATAATAAATATACCATAGTAAATGGAGTGGATGACTCGGACGTGAGAAATCCAGCTGTTGCTGTGGTGTTTGAGAGATTTAAGCAGGACCTTAGGGCCGGTGTGAGTCATGCGGATGATGCTTCTCCTGCAGGTGGCGTGGGGCTGGTTACTGCAATGGCACACCCTAAGGGAGGGTGTGCTGTTAATGCTGGTGATGGGGTCTCTAGTCTTAACCAGTGTTTTGATGGTGCTGGGGATAACCTTACTGGTCCGAAGGGGGGGGGGGGATTTCGAATTTGGATGGGTGTTGGAAAATTTTGGATGCCAGTCCATGTCTGCAAATTCAACCTGCTTCTATAGAGAGTACTATTTAAACTTTTAACCGGTTCCAAGCCTTGGCGCCTGATGAGTTTTGTCAAGTGGAGGTGGGTGATTTAATACTAGATGGTACCAATATGCAGTGCATTTTAGTTGATGCAGAGAAGGAGATGGATGTTAGACAAGAGATTGATGGGAAACCTGAAGTTATATATCATGTAGAGGTGGGTGCTTCATTGAAGGAAGGGAACAATATGCAGTTAGCTTTGACTGATGCACCGATGGAGGTGGATGCTAGCCAAGAGATTGAAGGGAAACAATGATGTTTGGCATTGCATGACTATTACACACAAAATGAACAATCCAGATCGGTGGATGATGGTTTCTGTGATGTTCTAGTTGCTGGAAATTGGGTGGATTTCTCAGATGGTGATAAGGAAAATGTGACGGTTAAACCTTCTTATTGTGAGGTTCTCAAGGACGGGAAGAGGAAATCTCGAAAGTAGGTGTCCAGCACAACAAACCGAAGGATGAAGAAGGACTACAATGAGTTGCCGAAGCCACTTTACACTAGATCCACTTTCAAACAATCTCTGCAGGATTTGATCTCATTGGAGAAATTGAACCTTAGAAGGAAGTATGCAAAGATCCTAAGACAATATGAAAGCTCGGAATGGGATATGTCCACTACGGAAGGAGGCACTAATGGGGGTTGTGATGGGTGTGATGTTTATGATATATAATACGTTTCTAAATTGTGGTATGTGCTTGCTGTACTTTTCTTTTTCTATAATAAATAATCAGGGGCCTACCTCTGACTGACTTTCCTGGTATAAATAATCTAAAAAATGATATTTGTGAAATCATCGGTTACCTTTGGTTCGATTTTTTCTATATGTGTCCAAAATAAATGTATAAAGAGTTTAATTTTATTATTACCATGTAATAAAGCCATAATAATATTTATGATATCATATATGATTCTCTTATGACATTATATTACTCCTTTATTTATGAATTCCATGTTAAAGCAACGTTTTAGTTAAAAATTGTTTTATCTATCGTACATGTTTTCAGTTGTTATTGTTGATCGCGTTACTTATATCGTGATTTAATAACTTAAATATACTAAAAATGATTTATATATCATAAATATTTAGTATATAAATATATATAATAGATATATAAATGAAATGAAGTACACCATTCATGGATATAGTTGGTCGTACGTTCGCATGAATGCTATTTCTATTTCCTTGTTGAATTTAATAGATGCAAGTAAATGGTATCTACAATGTTTTTTAAAAGGTTGGGGCCGAAGCCTCATTTTTATTATTAAATCAAAGCAAAGTCCTCTTTTAACTGGGTAGATGGAATCCCATTACATAGCCCGAAGGCCCAGTGGGCATGTAGCCCATTACATAGCTCGTAGGCCCAAATTCTAAGGACAATTCACATTCTGTGAATAGTAACCTGCTGCTACTGTACTGCACAGTATCACCGCCGCTATAGTTCCTTGATGCTGCTACAGTACCCGCTGATGAACAGTTCCGTTGCTGCTACAGTACCACTACAGTACTACTACAGTACCAGCTCCCCTTAGGTTTTGAACCCCCATTTTCCATGTAGTATTACGGGGTGCTTACCACTAAGCCAAACCCCAACTACAGTAAATGGTATCTACATATTCATAAATAAAATAGGATTATTATTTTATATATTTCATTATTATTTATTTTATATTCTTTCTAATCAATCTTGATTGTTTAATTTGGAGAATGAATCTCATCTCATCATGTAGACAGTATGTCCTACCTACGCACGAGTGACGATATCATTCACTTAATGTTTAAAATGTAAGGAATTGGATGGTAAATTAATTATGAAAAATAATAATAATGTTATATTAAAAATTTAAATCCATTATACTCCTCATTATACACTTTGAAATTAATTACTGTGGAATAACAAATTACACCATGACGTGGAGACGGTATGTCATACGTATGCAGGCATGATGATATTTTTATTCATAGGATAGATAAAATGAGGTATAAGCTTGTCCCATAATTATAATAACATTTCATAATGTATAATATTACATAATTATTACTTTATTATTTTAACATCATAATAAGAGGAAGCATAAGAAGTTATGTTTTTTCAATGAGGTGATTAAACAATTACATCTTTTTCGAGTATCACATTTTGATTTGCACAAAATGTCTCGCAATGATATATTTCTGCCAAAACTAAGGCCTCTATGTGTAAGGGATTACTTTTTTGAGGAGTTTTGGGCAGGTTTTGGCCAATCCTAATGGATTTTTATTTGTAAATAATAGATAAGGATATGTTCCCTTTTATAGGAGGGGTGATGGGCACTTTTGGAAAACCTTTAAATATTAATTTATTATAATTTTATTTTCTGTTAATAATGGTTCCAAAACCATTTATTTCTATGAAAAGATAAGTAAGGTTCTCAATAATCTCATCCAATAGGTTTTATACATGTTTATGTCAAAAAATTAACCTCATATTTTATCTTTAACCCTTATTTAAAAACAATAACTCTCACCATGTCTTCTAGTATTTCGTTAATATATGGTAACTATAGTTACTAAAAAATGACTTGAGAACCAAAATTGGATAATTATTTATATTTATAACATTATATAAGTTATTTGGAAAAATAATGTTTTTTATTTCTATTATATCAATTAATAAAATAGTATTTGTTTTAAAAACATATTTATGTCAATTTTAGAACTATTTATTAATTGAATTTTGTTAAATTCATAAATACTTAATTCCTTCCAACCAAAGGAAGTAACTCAAATATAATATGTCATAATAATCCTGAAAATTCATTTATTTCATTAAATTATTTAAATTAAATTTATTTTAATATTTATAATATAATTTAATTGATTCCCTCATTAATATGGAAAAAACTACATCATTATTATGTCATAAGAAATTTAATTTTTTAATGTCTTAGAAATAAAAATAAAATAACATGATGTATTAAATATTTTTATGTTTCTCATGACTATTTATAGTTTAAGATATCATTTTTATAAAACTGAATAATTGTTTTTTTCGTAAGAAGTTACATGTTTATGATATATTTCCCTTTACTTCAAATTGATTATTATAAAAGGTTATTATCACAAACAAGTTGCACCATAGAGTCCTAAAATCATTCCAAGGATGTTCATGGATGGCCATATCTCAAAAAATATGATTAGAACATGTGTTTGGATAGGTTTATGTTATTATAATATTATTTGTTACCCTTATTTACTTGATTTACCCTTTAACCATGGTAAATAACAATAATTACTAAAGTTACTATTAATTATATCCCAATTTAAAATGTACCTATTTAAAAAATTTGGAACTTATGATTAAAAATATGGAATACATTCATCAAAATTCAAAACCAATAATTTCCAAAAATTAATTTAAAATTAATTCCCATTGTCAAAACCAGAAATTGGGGGTTTTTATGAAGTAAAAACTATCTAAATATTGACATGTGTTTATATCCAATTTAAATGTGAACAAACATAAAATGACCCAAATTGGACTAATAGATAAAAAAATGATCTAATTGAACTTTAAAATAACTTAAAAAGATTATCTATCTATAGAAATAAATTAGACAAAACATCTATTTTGAATTAAAATGAAATATTTTTCACTATTCATTAATATATGAATTTTATCAAAAAAATAGCTAAAATTAAACTAAAAGTAAATTAAGATGTCTATCATCCAAATAAGAAGTTTATTTTGTCAAATATAATATATAAAATTGTTAAAAACTGGATTTAAAATTGATGCACCATTAAAAGGTGGCACGATTGCATTTTTTGAAAAATACTTCTGAAGTGCATTGTGTTGCATTTGTTGTCAATGAGGCATGAAGTTGTCATGGAAAGAATGGATGTCAAGGAATGTCAAGATGTGAATGACAAAGGTTGTGATGGTGATGGTGATGAAGGAGAATGGTCATGGTACTAAGATGCATGTCACTTAGGAGATTCACTAAGTGACATAGGAGATGATGGTTGAAACATTCTCTAGTAATATCTGACGATTGTTGAACTGGTCTTTAAGTTCAAAGAACTTGTATCCTAATGATACAATGTCACACCAATGTTTGAAGACCATGCATTGTATTGACAATGCATGAGGAGTTGAATGGGATCCATCCACAACTTCTAATTGGATGAAGTGGATTAATGAAGTCCATGCACTAACACTTAGTGCATGTGAATTAGAAGGAGATCCAATTGATCTCTGATTGGATCAATGAAGAACATTGAAGATTCTGTGATTCAGGAGCTCGGTTGATGAAGAAGACCCTTCAGGAATTCCATTCCAAAGTGATGAATAAATGTTGAAGAGAATTGGAGGAATTATTATGAAGAAGAAATGGGAGAAATGGAGAAGAAAAATTTGAAGTTGCATTTGGCTTGGAAGAACATGGGTTGGCATTTATACATTGGGAGAACTTTTTTTTTAACAAAGTGTTTATTCAACACTTGGCCAAAAAGTAGCCACCAAGGAAGGACAGCTGAGGGTCATCACCCAAGGCTCATGTGGGACACGAGGTCACCACGCCCATGGGGAACCCTCAAGGCCAAGACGCTCCCTGAGGCAGAAGGGTGGGGCCGTGTATAAGCCCCGAGCTACGCGGTGATGAAGCCCGCGCAGCGTGAGCGCGAGGAGCGCGCGCCCGAAGGTGCATGGTGGATGCTAGGAGCGCGCCCGCAGGAGGCGTGAGAGGGCGCAGAAGCGCGCTCGCAGAGGCACGGTGCGGGGCGGCACCGTGGAGGGAGAAGAGAGATGTATTGAGATTCACACCAGCACAATCATCATTGATGATCAGATGTGCAAGTGTGAAGAATGGTGAAAATGGGACATCTCGGTTGAGAGAATCTTCTCAACCTTGTTGTTCACATTGATGTACCAAGGAGGTTCCATCTTATTCCCTAACCACTTGTATTTACATGTGTTAACATTTCAGGGAATTGAAGATGATGATCATTCTCATCTGGAGAGTGGTTTGGACAGAATGGAGTGCACCCCTTGAGGGGGAGCCAATCTGAAGAAGATGGGATTTTGAGATTTAATACCATCTTGAGAATAATGAAGGTATTCCAATCACACTTTCATCCCTTGTTTCTTAATTGTATTTGTCATGTCAATTAAGGGGGAGTGATTGATTGAAGACAAAAGGTTGAAAGGGGGAGCTTTATCTGTGCACCTGAACTTTCTAATGAGTTTGGTGAAGTATGTGCAGGATTTAGCAATTCATTGATATATCTGAAAATTTTCAAACCCCTGAAGCATGATCTCACATGTACAGTGAATGTTGGACATCATTGAGTACCTTGGTTACATCACTCTTTTTTTCTACACCGGGTTAGCCCAAGTAGACTTAGAGTTGATTTACTAAAGGTTCTTTGCTAAAGAGAACATGTGACATCATCCCTCTCTCAGTGTTTTTCAAGAAAATACTTTTCAAAGGGAGGAAGAGATTTTTGAAAGAGAACCACACCACACCTTTGCATTTGATTGCCAATAAGGGGGAGAAAAGATTGGCACACATGTTGACCCATTCATATGTGCTGAAGAAGTGTATTGACAACAAATACAAAGGGGGAGATTGAAGTGCATTGTGTTGCATTTGTTGTCAATGAGGCATGAAGTTGTCATGGAATGAATGGATGTCAAGGAATGTCAAGATGTGAATGAAAAAGGTTGTGATGGTGATGGTGATGAAGGAGAATGTCCATGGTACTAAGATGCATGTCACTTAGGAGATTCACTAAGTGACATAGGAGATGATGGTTGAAACATTCTCTAGTAATATCTGACGATTGTTGAACTGGTCTTTAAGTTCAAAGAACTTGTATCCTGATGACACAATGTCACACCAATTTTTGAAGACCATGGATTGTATTGACAATGCATGAGGAGTTGAATGGGATCCATCCACAACTTCTAAGTGGATGAAGTGGATTAATTAAGTCCATGCACTAACACTTAGTGCATGTGAATTAGAAGGAGATCCAATTGATCTCTGATTGGATCAATGAAGAACATTGAAGATTCTGTGATTCAGGAGCTCGGTTGATGAAGAAGACCCTTCGGGAATTCCATTCCAAAGTGATGAATAAATGTTGGAGAGAATTGGAGGAATTATTATGAAGAAGAAATGGGAGAAATGGAGAAGAATAATTTGAAGTGGCATTTGTCTTGGAAGAACTTGGGTTGACATTTATACATTGGGAGAACTTTGTTTTTAACAAAGTGTTTATTCAACACTTGGCCAAAAAGTAGCCACCAAGGAAGGACAGCCGAGGGTCATCACCCAAGGCTCATGTGGGACTCGAGGTCACCATGCCCATGGGGAACCCTCAAGGCCAAGGCGCTCCCTGAGGCAGAAGGGTGGGGCCGTGTATAAGCCCCGAGCTACGCGGTGATGAAGCCCGCGCAGCGTGAGCGCGAGGAGCGCGCGCCCGAAGGTGCATGGTGGATGCTAGGAGCGCGCCCGCAGGAGGCGTGAGTGGGCGAAGAAGTGCGCCCGCAGAGGCACGGTGCGGGGCGGCACCGTGGAGGGAGAAGAGAGATTATTGAACGAATGGAGGAAGCGCGAGTTTGATAAGGCGCTGAAAAATCGGAGGCCGTTTCGATGTGGGAACGAGTTTTTTCGCTGGGATTGAATCTCAGCCGCACATCTCATCGCGCGCTTGATCTACGCCGCACAATCCATTCGCGGCGAGATGATCTGATCCAGGCCGTCCGAGATCAATTGAATCGCCGATCTAACGGCTGCGAGACCGTCTTCAACCCTGAGCTCGTCTGAAGTCTCCCGCGAGCTGCCGACGAACCAGGCGCTCTCCGAGCAACGTTCTTGAGCTGCTGGCCACCATTTCCGAAGCCGAAGGCTCCATTGAGTTTGTCTGGACTTACTGAACACGATCATGCCTAAAAATGACCATGTATTCAATGTTTGGAAGAATCCGAAGAAGGCCGAGGCAAACAACGTTGCCGAGGCATCGGGTGTTCGTGTTTTGCATGGGATGGCCTAAACAGACGCCATGCACACGTTCCGCGACTCATGCATGAGAAGGAGCGAAAAATAAATGAGCTCGCGTGAAACAGAGAGTAAATTCAAGATTTGGAATGTTTTTAAAGAACCGAAACTTTTGGGGATTTGGAATTATCACACGCGGATGATATGAGGCTTCTACTGCCTATAAAAAGAGAGGGTGAACTCTCGTTTTTGCTTGCTGAGTTTTTGAAGAAAGAAGTTCCGTGAGAGCACCTTTGCCTTGCGAAGAAGAGCCTGCGCGCGCACTTGCGCGGCAGTACATCCCGGAGCTCCCCTAGCTCTGTTTGGTTCCTTTCGCGCACCCCTTGTGGGAAAGAAGAAGGGAAGGTCCCATGTTCGCCTCACGAGCGCGGCAGGAGGTACTTGCGCGCCCCGCGGCCAGTGCACCCTTGCGCGCCTGAGGTGTCTTCCCCCTGCGCGTCATTGTGCTCTAAGCACTTGCGCGCCTGGTTTCACCAAGATCACCTACGCGGCAGTGGGAGAAGAAGAGGTGGCCGCTTGTACCCATTGGACTTGTGAACCCTTTTTGAGACAGGAGAAGGCCCTACGGGTAGTAGCTTGTGTGTGCTTAGTGGAGTGAAGGCCGTAGCCTTTTGTGGTTGTGAAAAATAACAAGTGAAGGTCGTTGCCTTATGTGGGTGCACATTTTGAATAACAAGAACACCCTATGGCCATTTAAGTGTGTGCCAAGTGCTAAGAGGACCACACATTGTGTGTGAAGTGAAAAAGGCCGAGAGGAAGTGTGTGCAAGTGGAATAGGCCGTAGCCAAGTGTGTGTAAGTGAATAAGGCCAAAGACCACACCTAGTTGTGTGAAAAGTGGAGAACCTTGTGTTTGCAAATTGAAGAACACACCTTGAGTGTGTGTGTGAAAACAAGAAACAAGTTGGCCGAACCTATGTGTGTGCACTAAGTGGTGTGAACACACTTAGAAGAAGTAGAAGACTCACACAAAGTATAACACACATTTAAGTGTGTAACCACATTGAACAAAGCGTGAAGTTCAAGTGAGAAGGTGTGTGCTACAGTTGACTACACCCTTTGAGGGTTTATTGCACCGAGAGAAGGAAGAAGGGGAGTGCATGCATACATGCATGCACATGCACACGTGAACAAAGACAAATCTGGTTGTGTGCATTTGAGTTGTCCAAGACTTGAAGATCTTGAAGAGATTTGAGAAGGCCATGCAATCAGTGCATGAGGATGCAGAGATGCCATGCACTCAGTGCATGAAGTTGATGTGAACTGAGACTGGACCAGACTGAAGCTAAAGACATCAATTGTCTAAGTATTCAGTAATTGGAGAGAGAAGCCAGGACATCCTAAGAAGAAGGAGATAAATCCTGAGCAAGACGAGAGGACCTGATCAACTCAATTGATTAGAGGTACAGAGCAAGGCCAGCAGTCTTTATCCCAGACTACTGAAGATACTTGAAGAAGAACTTACAGTGAAGAAGAGATACTCGTGTGACTCGAGAAGCCAGGAGAAGCCCCCTGTGAGATTCAGGGTGAAAAAAGTCTTCAGTGGGATTCTGGAGCAGGCCAATGGGACTCTGGTAACACTGTGGGACGCAGTATAAAGACCCTCATGTGGGACTCAGGAGAGATACAGTGGGACTCTGTATCGACCATTGTAATACTAACCGATTATAATGGAGAAACCATGTTGGGGTGTATAACCAACATGGCAAGGACGTAGGCCTTTGGTGCCGAACCTTGTAAATCCTTGTGTCCAGTGCCTTTATATTTACTGCATCATTCGAGGAAAGGTGAGAGATACAAGAAGAGTGGATCGAGGCTTTAACCAGCCATAGAGGTTTAATTGATTAAGAATCAATTAGTAAAAAGTTTTAAAGGATCATTGATTCACCCCCTCCCCCTCTCAGTGATTCACACTGATCTGGGCACTTCAACTTCTTTTAACTGAAAAATTGAATTTGTTCTTATATCATGTTAAGAAAATACATAAGATTATTTTTAATGTTACATAAATTCAAAATGTGGTTAATACTATTCATAAAGGAAATTTCATATCCCATCATAAAAATTTAGTAATATATCATTGTTTAGTGAAATTGAGTATTGCGTACAAAGAAAGCTATCGATAAAGGTAAATTTTGTGTGTAACAGAAGCCTTGTAATTACTGCATGTAGTGAAATCTTCCTTTGGTGTTACGTATAACATAATCCAAACATATTTCTTTTATAAATTGAACAAAATCTATAATTAGTGTTTCATGTATCGTATTCCAACTTGGTGTTGTGTGTATAATACGACAATCAGTTTACTATGAATGAAATGTTTGACTTAGTGCAAGGAAAGATATAGATGTAAATTTTAATTTATTCGATGAAATGGTCTATAAAAACATAGGGTGTTACATTATACACCCTTAAAAATGAATTTATCCTGTGAAATTAGTCGGGGTTAAAAAACTTTTACTACTTTAAATTATCATTAATGGTAACCCACATCGTAAAAATGAATACTAAAATTTCATTTATAATGGAATTTTATAATCATTATGGTTAGCCAAAGTAATTCATCACTGTGTTTCTACACATAAGAACATTGTAGGGAAGTGAAAACCTGGATATGGAAGAAAAATATAAACATCATGTTCGGATGGATAGTGATAGAGAAGATTGTTTATAGAATATTAACAAAGAGAAAGCCATAAATATGTGATTATTTAATGGGCCAATAGATTCATGAGATAAAAATATAATAGGATACCATTTTTGGATATAAGAACCTTTTCCTAAATCTGAATAACATGAGAAGAAATGCTAACATGATTTTAGTATAATCTCGTATTTGTTCATTACATGATCAATTTCCACTCTATCTCTTATTCAAAGAAATTATGATGAATTTTACATTCTTAAAGTGTTATTAGATCATGAAATCCATAAATAGAATGATAGGTGACCCCATATTACTTTATCACAAATTGAATAGGAAAAGTTAACAAATATACATAAGTTCATATATGGTTAAAATAATCATATGTGGTTCTAAAAATATACTTATACATTATCTATAATACTACATAATGAAACAAAAGTAATTTATACTAACCAGGGAGTTACTATTGTCCAGTGATAGGCAATAAAATCATATCACAATTCGGTTGGGGTTTGGTTCCCACAGCCTTGCCTAACACGACAAGTTGTCTCCCATTATTCAGGTTATCCTTTTTCTAAAACTAAACTATTATATCATTAAAGAAATAATATTAAAAAATGTTTTATCATTAAACAATATATCTACTGTAAAACATAATAGATTACAACCTTTAAGATTATCTAAAATAAATATGTCCAAACTCACAATACAAAAAAATATTACAAGAAAGGTCATATATGAAGTATGTGAATACCTTCATTTATCCCCCATATATCATAAGATATACCCCGTTGGTCACCTTCCAAACATTTGAATGACTTAATCATGAATTCTCTTAAGTCTTGGTAATAACATAAATTACCCTATATACTTATTTAAAACATAGATGTTTCTATATTCGAAACTTTATAGGATATATTCCATATGTCCCAAAAAGATTTATACTTCATCCATGGTAGCATAATCCACTTGTCAATAGCTCTATAATTAGTTTCAATGAACCTATCATCATCCAATTTACTTATTCCATTCCTAAATTTCTTTATCCAAATATCATTATCTGAACATAAGAGACATATTTAGGGTTATTTTCTCCTTAATCGCGGGTTCTAAAAATATATCACATTTTCATTAAATCAAATTTCTATCTCCTTAGACCTATTAAACAAATCATTTTCAATACTTAATTTAATAATTATACAAAAAAAATTATATACTTCCTGATTTATATAACATAATCTTAAAAATATTAATCATATACACCTCAATCAACCAACTTTATTCTTAAACCAGTACTCTGGATCCATCTTCTTCATCTTTCATAAAATATTAACCATGTATTAAGGTTTATAAAACTCAATCTTGATAGGTTTAATGTAAAAAAATACTATAATAATAACACATAACTTTCACAAGTCATTTATAGTCTCTTTATCATCAATATTATGACAAATACTAGTACCACATTCATGTTTATATTTAAGATACTTCCTCATAGGAAATCGATATTCAATTTTACCCTAATTTCCACATCAAAAACATTCAATGGATAAACATGTTCTATATAGTTTTGGCTATTTACTAAGACTATAATTAAATTTTTATGAATACATATTATAGATTATAATACATAAGTAAGGTGAAGTTTCAATATATGATATCGTAGGTTTAATCCTAGTTTATTCATGATTATCACAACAAATCAAGGATTTTATCCTATAATTGACTTATCATTAGGACATCCACAGACATATCTTTTAAAATATCTCTAGGGATCTTACTAAAATTTCCGCATCCTTGTTTCCAAAGGTTGATTAAACATTCAATCTAATACTAACTGTAACGACCCAACTTGACCTATATGGACATATCATTACATATGAAGAATACATAATAAATTAAAAAAATTAACTCCCAAAGACTGTATTAGTTTAGTGCCTTTTGAAATTGGAAAACATAAAAAATCGGTTCATAACACATTCACACCATATCCTACATTATCCTTCATAACTTGAACTCTTTTTGACACATATTACTTAATAAGCTTCTTCAAATATTGGGGGAATGAAACCTGAAAAGTGGTGAGATCAAATTCTCAGTAAGGGTAAGCATAGAAAACATATTACAATACATAAAAAGGAGAATATAAAACCATGGACATAAATTTTGAAAAAAACAAAGCACATTTAACTTATACAAAAATCATGAGTCATGAAATAAATCATAGTAGTTCATAAGGCATAAATTACAATGGACTCGTGAGAAATGAGAAAATAGAATTGGAATAAAACATGGAATTATAGCACAAAAATCAACAAAATATATGATTTCCATCGTATCCAAGGGATTGCATCTAAGACCATCATAGTGGAAAAAGACTATTACTGAACTGGGATTATGTGTCGTTCAAGCCTTGTATTACAAAACTAGATTTACTTCCTATTACTTCCCAGTATTACTGAAAAATATTTTCTTTCCATTCCTGTGATTAATATCTCATTATATATAAATATTTACTCAATTCATTGAATGGGGATATATTTTCCAACCATATTATAAGGAAATCATTCTTACATATTCCACAAATACAACAATCCTTCATCTAGCATTACCTAATAAATAAAATGGGTTTCTTAAACATCATTCCATCATTACAAAATTATTATAAAATATCATTACATCATTCACATAATGAAATCATTATAATAATAGGGATATATACATAACCCTATTTAATGATTGAAATCTTATATGTAAATTTGTTTTTGATAAAACACTTGATATTATTTCTTGAGGAAAAGAACTTTTATTCCTCAAAGACATTTCTTTTCTCTAAATTAGTATCAATTTATAAAATTTGAATTCAGTTTCAAATAAACTTGAAATAATGTAGATTAAGGTTCGTGGAAAAAAGGCATTATGAAGATGTAAAAATCCTTTCATATTGTGTATGTTAAAAAAACATTCCCTCAAACTATTAATAGAAAAGCAAAAAAGTCTCTTTTATCAAAAAACGCCATAAGATTCCTTTCATAACACTTAATTTTTTTTACCATTTGGTAAAATTGAATTTAAAAAATTGTAGAAGAATAACAATAATATTATATATTTAGGAAACATGTATGTTTATGAATAATGTATCTCAGTAAATACATACATATAAATAATCCCAAATAATAATTGGATTGCGAAATTATCCCTTACCTTAGGCCTGATTTCATCCATATGTGTTTGAAACTCCGGTATAGTGGGTTTAAATTTATTATTTACTTTAATATAACCATAATAATATTTATGTTATCATATATTATTCAATTATGACTTTATATTAACCGTTTATTTATCAATTCAAGGTTAAAGCAACGTTTAGGGTAAAAATTGTTTTGTTTATCATAGATGTTTTGACTAGTTATTCTTGATATTATTATTTAGATCATTATTTAATTGCATAAATTATATCAAAATGATTTATATATCATTAACATTTAGTATATAAATATATATAATATATAGATAAATGAAATAGAATACACCATTCATGGAGACGGAAGGTCGTACATACGCCTGAATGTTGTTTCTGTTTCCTTATTGAATTGAAAGGAAGAAAGTAAATGAAATATATATATATATATATACAAATAAATCTGGATGTATATCATGTCGTATATTTCATGATTATTTATTATTTATTATTTATAATCATTCTAGAATGGTTGACGTGGAGAATGAATCTCACCTTGTTGTGGAGACAGTAGACTATATGTACGCACGAACGATGATATCATTCAACTAATGGTTAAATGGTATAGAATAGGACTTAAAATTAATTATAATGAATAATTATCATATAAATATATTTATTTATATCCATTATTCTCATCATTATACCCATATAAATTTAGTATTTGTGAATAACAAATTACACTATGGCATGGAGACTGTAACATGTATGTAAGCTCACATGGTGGTATTGTTATTAATGGAAAAGATAATATAAGGTACACGTTTGTCCCATAATTATAACAATATCTCATCTTTTATAACATAGAATATTTATTACTTTTTATTAAAACAACAAAAAAATAAAATGTAGAAGATGAAATGAATTCTAAATGAGGTGATAAAACAATTACATTATTTTCGAGTATCTCCTTTTGATTTGAAAAATAGTCTCCCTATGATAGATTTATACCAAACGTGTGGCCTATAAGAGTATGTTAGGTATTTTGGGAGGGTTGTTTGTCATGGGGTTTCCGATAAAATGGGATTTGGAGTTGTGAATAGATGAGAACTAGAAATGCATTTTTATTGTGGGGTGAGGAGAACTTTAAGAAGGTAATTAAGTATTTCTTTATTATATATTAATATTCATTTGATAATGTTCCAAAAGTAATTTATTTCTATGATAAGATGATTATGGGTCGAAATTCCATCATCTAATTAGTTTTAGACAAGTTTATGTCATAAAAAGAATCTTATCCTTTGACTTTAACCCTTATATAAAAACATTAACTCTTACCATGTCTAATTATATATTCATAATATATGGATACTATAGTTTCTATAAAATTTCAATTGAACAAAAAGTGGATCATTAATGATATTTTAAACATTATATAAGTTATTTTTTTGAATCGTGTATTTTGATGACTATTATATCATTTTATAAAATTGTATTTTTTATAAACTCATTTATTTCAATTTTGGTACTAATTTGAAATTGATTTTCATTAAAGTTATAACTACACCATTACATCGAAAAAGACATAAAATCAAATATAATATGTCATAATAATTCATAAAATTCTTGAATGATAAAAATACTTTCAAATTAGATTTATTGTAATATTTATAATATTATTTATTTGATTTCTTCAATAATAAAGTTAACACTACATCATTATTGTGTCCTACATATATTTAATTATTTAATGTATAAAAATTACAAATAAAATACCATGATTTATGAAATATACTTATATTTATAATAAATATTTATAGTTGAAGAGATATTTTATATAAAACAAAAACAATATTTTTTAAAAAAAGAAACATGATTATGTTATATTTCCATTTAAATTAAATTAATTATTATAAAAGGACATTATCACATCCATGTTGCTCCATGGGGTACTTAAATTGACCAATGGATGATCATAGTCATCCATATCTAATAGAGTAGGATTATAACATGTTTTAGGTTATTTTTAAATTATTATAGTATTATTTGTACTGTTATTTACCATATTTACACTTTACCGTGGTTAATAAAAAAAGTTACTAAAGTTACGATTCATAATATAGATAAATAAAAGTTAAATATTTGCACAATTTGGACATTATAATTCTTAATTTGGAACTATTATCTTAATTTCAAGACCCAAAATTTTTAGAAATTAATTTAAAATTATCTTTTATTGTCCAAACTTGAAAGTGGGGTTTTTTAAAATTAAAAACTATAAAAATACTGACATATGTTTATTACTAATTGAAATGTGAACATATTTCCAATGACCAAGATTAGATTAAATTTTAAAAACATAATAAAAGTATACTTTAAGACAAATTAAAATGTGTATCTGAATATATAAATAAATTAGTCAAAGAAGTTGTTTTGAATTAAAATGCCTTATTTTTCACTATACATCAAAATATGAATTTTACCATAAAAATACAAAAAATTAAAGAAAAGAAAATTTTGATATCCCTGATCAAAAGAAAAATATTATATTTTCAAATATAATAAATTAAAATTATTATATTCAGATTTAAAATGGGTGTGCCATCAAAAGGTAGCAAAATTATATTTTTTGAAAAGTAATTCATTTATCCAAAAAATTGAAAATGTTCTTATATAAAATCTAGAAAATACCAAATATGAAGTATAATGTTATATGAAAATAAAAAATATACTTAATACTATTCATAGATTCTTTTTTATACACCATTAAATAATATTATTTTAATTATATATTATTTTTTAGTGAATTCCGGTATTGCGTACACCACATGCAATCTAGGAATGTCTCTATTCTGTATAATGCATGACAAGTCATTATTGCATGTAGTGAAATATTCATTTGGTGTTACGTATCACATAATGAAATCATATTTCTTTTATTCATTTAAAATAATGTGTACTTAGTGTTGCGTGTATCGTACGCCAACTTAGTGTTGTGTGTAACATACGATAAGTATGTTTAGCGTAGAAGAAATTACTGACTCAGTGAATTGCAAGATATAAATGAATTTTTTAATTTATTAAACAAATGTTCCATAAATAAATGGGCTTTTATTTTAATAGAAGTTATATTTGGGATAAATTTACTCCTATTGAAGGAATCAAATAGATAAGAATGTTCCAAGATATTTCACATTATAAGATGTACAAAATCTATCAAATGAATATGAATTATACATTTATAAATGATGAAGTATAAAAGTATGTTTATATTATTCATTTTTAAGGATTCTTTCTTTACAGTGAAGAAACCATGGTAAATAGGTTGAAATAATATTTTATGATTTAAAATGAGCCCTTAGATCACGAAATTCATTGCTGGATAGATTCCCTGGAAAGACGAAGTACTCTAAATATAATTTTTACAATAATATTTGTATAAATAAAATGGTCATGAGTACTCTGATTTCCATTATTTAAATTCATGACACCAAAAAAGGTGATATAGAATGTTCTTGTAATGTTTTTTTAAAAAATGAATAGGAATTTTCAAATTTATATTTTAATATTTTTTAATTTTTTCATGGGATATCTGTTTTTGAAAAAATATGATTTTCTTTCTGTAACCTGAGATAAATATACCATGTAATTCATACCGATTGTTAGAATTTAGGATTCTACGGTGGTTTTTACACTAAAGAAAATTAGTTTGAAGCTATGTAATAATAATGTAGATAAAATTGGGAATTTGTTTTTGAATTTTATTGTAATTTTTATTTTTCTTATTGAATTTAGACCATTTATTTTTTATAAATAAAAATATTTTCCCATAAGAATTAATTATGAAAGGCCCAATATTTTTTTATATCATGAGAGAGTGGAAAGAATTTTTATTAATCTCAATTTGTTTATAATATTTTTAATATTATTTGAAGGATTTAATATTTATTTAAGGTGATAAATTATATTGAATCAGTCTTTCAATGTTAATATATTAGCAAAAATTACAATGTAATGGGATTTATAAGGTTTATTTATTATCTTATAAAGGTCCACTAAATATTTTTGAGGTTAAATCATTGGTTTAAATAGAAAATAATTTATTTTATTGATAACATTGTATGTTTGTTTTATGGATTTTTAATATTTAAACAACACATTATATGGTTAACATTATATATCATATGGTTAATTAGGAAAATCATAAGGTATATTTGGACATTCATAATAATCATTTCAAAAACAATATGTTTTTATATTTTCTTAATGTTTATTTAAAACATATTAATGTTCCTTGAGAGTATAAAGTTAATTTTGAAAAATTTTAAGGTTCACTAAGTCCATAATGTTCTTGTGAAAATAAATAAGTTCTATTGGAAATCATATATGGTTTTAAAAATTTTAGGTTGAAACATATTAAGGTTCAATGTTTATAAGTTTCATATATACTAATGAAATGGATGTGTGGAAGAAATATGGAAATGGAATTTAATGTTATGAAATATTCATTGTCTGAAAACTAAAATTGAAAAACCTCATACAAAATCAAAAGTGACTTAATAAGGTTTATACACAATTGTATATTTGATATGTAGAGTTTAATTGGATATAACATTTTGATGAATTATAAATTCAGGGGATTCTATATTTATATATTGACTTATCAAACATAACGAATGATATTTTTAATTCAATATCTATAATTATAATAAAATATAATTGGTTGATAATGTGTTATTTTAATGTACAAAATTCATAAAAAATTGAATATGATGTGATTCATGATGAAACATTTATGTATTTTCCATGATAACATGGGTCACAAAATCATTAAAAATATTAAGATAATCTGATCAAATAAATTTTAGTTTAATTGTTGAGATAATATTAGTACTATAAATTTATAGCATTCTAAAATGCCTTTACATAAGAATTATTTTAAATGGAAATCGTATATGATGAAATATTCATTAATTTTATTTATAAGAGGAAATAATTAGAAGGGTTTTTTGGAATTTCAATAGAGGAAACTATTAAAAGATATTGAACACATTTAGAGGTTCTGGGAGCATAGTTCTGTGAACAATGATTAAGGAATTTTATGAAGGATTTAATTATATCATTTAATTATTATATATAACAGCACATAATTTAGGTAGATATTTTAATTCAACATTGAATAATATTCATTTAATAACATAATAAAAACACACAATGACTATATAGGTTTAATTTCTTTAGAAACTGGGAAACATAAACAACTGGTTCATAAAGCATCTACATTGTCTCCCACATATTTATTCATAAAAATACTCCCTTTTGAAAAATCATATATAATAGCCTTATTCATGACCTAGGGAAAAGATAAATATTAAACGGTGAGATCAAATGCTCAGTAAGGGTAAACAAGGTAAATATCAATCATTCCATAATCGTAAGAACATAATAATTTAAAATCTTATCCTACATATAAAATATTATAATATTACTTCATGAGAGAAATCATAAATGTGAAATATTATCCAAATAGTTATAACATAACATTTTAAATTTTTAGGAATACACACATATTCATAGAAAATCATTTCATATTCGTCAGGGCTCATTACCAAGAACATTACAGCAGACAAAATCAATTATTGAACCAAGCTCAATCCTCATTCCATCAATATTTTACTGAATCATATTAACTTTACGTACCAATAATTTCCATCTCATGAGATATAAATTGTAACCTAATTAATTGTATCAAGATATAGGTCTTACCCATCTCATACTAGAACTATTCTCACATGTGGCACAAAAACATAAAAACATTCACCATAGCATAACCAATGAAATAAAATTTGTTTCGTAAATATCATTCAATCATAATTGATATAAAACCAATGGATTTACTAAATTAAATTCCAAAATAAACACAATAAAATCATTGTAATATCTGAGATATAAATTTTACCCAACATAAAGATTTCATCTTAGATGAAAAACAATGTTGAGAAAACAGTTGAAATTTATTCCGGAGGAAAACATCGTTTCTTAATGAAAAATGTTTTCCTTCATCAAAATACCAAAAAATTTCAGAAAAAATAATTTTATGTGAAATAACGTTGTAATAATATAGTGTAAGATTAAAGGAAACAGTGCATCATGAAATCATAAAATTTCTCTCATGTCGTAAATTTTTTTAAAAAATTATTCTCGTATTTTTTCTGAACAATTTAAAATGATCCTCGTAACGATTATTAAAAAAGATTCTATTCATACCATTTAGTTAAAATTAATTTATGGGTAAAATTGACTTTAAACAATTTTAGAATTATATAATGAATATTTTTAAATACACATTTAAAAAACATGTACATAGATTATAAATATAACCCCATAAATACTGGTGAATAAACTATCTAGGATAAAAATGAGATTTGCAAAATTATTCCTTACCGTAGATCTGACAGGTTTCATCTGTATAAAACCATGTTTATAATGATTTAAATAATCTTTATAATTTATTTATGAATCATAATCATTTTTATTATAAAAATTATAATTGTATATTCATCCCTTTCTTAGTTACATTTCATTGTTACTCGTTATTCAGGTATTAATTGTTTTATGTTATTATGCATGTTTTGTGAGATAATTCCTTATTTATCTTTTTTCAGTTATAGATATAACATTTAAAACATGGTATTGGTATAATATATATCATATTTATTCAATAAATTAATTTATAAAATCATTATTTAATGAAGATTATGTAGAACGATTCACATCGCACTCAAGAGAGGGTAAACCGTACGTACGCACACGCGACGATATCGCTACCATAATTGTCGAATGGTAATGAAGTGAATGGTGTATAATATCTCAGAATAAATATAATTCTATACTAATTATATATATAATTATTAATTCCATCATTATACCCATCCATGTAAGGTGGTGGTGAAAAACATATTACACCACGCTCAGGAGATGGTAAGTCGTACGTGGAGACACGTGGTGACTTCATTTTTCATATGAAAGGTCAAAGGTGGAATATTATTGTTTCATAATCATAATAAATTCTCAATATATAAGTACTATGAGATTTATTGATATACAATGAAATAAATCAAGAGGAGGAAGTGGAAGATGAAATAAATTTGGATGAATTTGTAAATGATATTACATCTTCTTTGATGTGCCTCATAAAAACAATCATCTTAGAGCACTAGATTTTGTATTTGAAAAAAACCAAGACCACTAAAATTTTTTAGGTATGTTTATAAGATAAATTTCACCTGGATACTAGAGCATGAAGTTTCAAAATTATGTGAATAATTGAGAGAGGAAGTGTCATATTATAGTTGAGGCGAGGGGCACTTTTGGATACCTAAAAAATATTAATTTATAATAATGTTAATTCCCACATAAAAACCTAAAAATTGTCCCAAAATAAAAAATATATTAGATAGTTTTGTAATTTCATCATGAAATAAATTTTCAACTAGTGTTTAGTTTAGTTTAAGAATTGTCAATTTAATTAAGATACAACTATTCTATTCAATTTTTAACTATGGTAAAAAATATTTCAATTATAAAAGAGTGATATATTTACTTATTTGAAGTAAATTAGTACATAAATGAATATATTAGAATATTTAATACCATATAAAATTTTTTATTTTAAAAAAATACTATGATTTTTAAATTATTTATGAAAACCTTATTTTGAAAAAATATCAATAGTGTTAATTTTGACAATATTTATTTCAAGGATTTTTAGAAATATAAACATTATAAGTGAACCTTGATCCAAATAAATTATTAAATCTATAAGAGGTCTATGTAATATATACAATTCATTTGAAATAATAATTATCCCAAATTATATTTATTAAAATATTTTTCATAACATTTATTTGATCTCTTGATTAATAAAACAATTATTACCTCAATTTGGTGTAATTTTTTAAAATTCATTTTGTGAATAATAATTAAAAATAAAATTACATGATTACAATAAATCCATTAGATTTATGAATAATACATGTAGTCAAAATGTTCTTCTAAAAAACCCCACATAAAAAATGTTATACTCTTTTAAAACATGAAAGTGACAAACATATCTTTACATTAAATAAAATAATATAAGTGTCAAAATTTTTTCTATAAGACTCCAAAATGGTCAATAAGTCGACCCTTTTATTCTTATGGTGAAGATAAACTCGATCAATAGGGGTTGTTCAATTTTTTGGTTCTTTTGATAGTTATTAAAATTTTAATAAAAATCGGTTTATTGATTTCTCATCAAATAATTAAATTTATCATTATCCAAGTATATGCCATTAAGGTAATTATGTTTTCCTAAAAATAAAATATAAATTTTCATGGAAAATAAAATCATTTTATCTCTCAAATGAATATTTATAAATGATTTTATCTTATGTATAACGATACATTAAAAATAATTTACTTATTAATTTTTGAGTGAGACGTATTGCACATTTATTTAAATAAAATAAATTAAATGTCATACTCCCATCCAAGTGGGTTCCAATAGATTCCATTTCAAACTTTGTATTTTTTATGTATAATTATAATAATACAGTTATATTAAGACAAGGGATAGGGTAATTTTGTAATATAAATTTTACCCTTAATTAACTGATTTACCTTTTTATTGGGTTAATAAAATTCCCCAAGGTTACTTTTCATACTTCCCTTAAATAAAATAAATATACTTTCACAAGTTGGGCCTACTTGTAATGTCTCGGACTTTTCCATACATTATTTTTAAAAATATTTGGGAATTATTTTGAGACCAATCATCGAGACGGCGTGCAGTTCCGAGGCCCGGTGAGCCCGGAAAAAAATTATGAATTTAAATAAGTAATTAAATTACACGCACGTGCGGTTTTATTGAAAAATTGTAATAACTCCCAAACGGGTGCTCGGATCAAAAATCTGATGGCACTGTTGCATTCAAAACAACGATTTTACCTTAGTCAAGGTCTAACATCGACCGACGCAGGTCGGTGGTGAAATCTAGTTTTTGGACGTAACAGTAATAAAATATTTAATAAAAATATTTTATTGTGCAGTGAAATATTTTTAAATATGTTGAAACAGATATATTTTATCCTTTTTAAATAAAGGCTAGCGTAGGGGTCTATGGTTACAAACCTCATAACCCTAAAACCCATGGCGGATCTGGAGGCTCTGGAGAAAACGTCCCAATGCAGCGACGACGTTCTTGACGATTTTCACCGACAGCGACGACGCGACGACCGAATCTTCGCCTGAAAACACCGCGGATCAAGGTAGGATGTTTGATCTTGATTCATTTCCCCGTTCTTGATTACTACGATGAACCTGGAGTAATCTGCAAACCGATTAGCCCGCGGATCGATCGTTTTGCAGGCGGGTGTGATTTGGGGTTTTATCGGGAGATCAAATACTCGAGATTTATAATCTGATGATTGTTGTGGCTTTGATCTAACAGCGATGAACCCGAATCGTCGCGAACAACGATCGAGGTTCGTTCCTCTTGTTCGATTCTTTGTATTGTTTTTCTCCCTCGCGTTCTTCATTGTGTTCTACGTGTTCTTGGAGGAAATCAATCGTTGCACATTCGTTTGTTGGAGAAACGATATGAGATTGTAGATCCAACCCCAGAGAAATGTCACGAAGGTGCGACGACGGTTTTGGCGGACGATTCGGAGCGGATCGAGAGATATGAGTTTTTAAGAATTTTTCTTCGGATGGATTGTTTGAGGTTTATGATCGGATTTAAAAACCGAAAACACTAGTTTTAGTGTTCGTATGATGAAACAAACCAACCCCTGGAATATCAGGACAAACAGATGAGAAACCATGGATCTGGAAGATCAGTCGCAGTGTGAGGAGGAAGACAACATTTCTAAAAAAAATCCCGACTACACGGCGTGTAGTATTGGCTACACGGCGAGTGTTCGTCGGCGGACCACCTGGCGTGTACTCCAGGAGTACACGGACACGGGTTGGGTACACAGCCAAGGACACAGCGTGTATACCCCTCCCCGGCAAGACCCGACCTGATACACAGGATACCCCGTGTGCAGGTACATGGGAAGACGACATGGACAGACTATATACGGGTACATAACTAGCATACATGAAGCGAGCCCTATGTGCTTAGACACGGCGTGTGATTCTTCTACACGCCGTGTATTACTTTTTATACCGATGAGCCAAATGACATGGTCCATTTACACAGACAGTACCCTGAGTCAAGGAACACAGTGTGTGATTCTTCTACACGTCGTGTAGTTGAGTTTTACAAAGCATGAACGGATGACTTGGGACGTTTACACTGGTAGTACCAGGGGTCATGGAACACGACATGTAAGCATACTACACGCCGTGTAACCAATTTTAAATGGCATGATCCAGTTGCCTTTTGTGACTTGGGCTAGTTTCCTTAGGGTTTATCCCCTTGGTTTCTCCTGAAGGTTCCCGGTATCATTTCCTACACATGGAAGTATGATCCCTTCAGTAGGACTTCTTGAATAGAGTTGCTGAAATCCTTTCTGTGAGACATGGCGCCGAATCCTCTATTCATTCCTGGAACCCTATGTAGAGTTCTTGTTATCGATGTGATCAACTTTACCCGGGCGCCGATCCTCTGTTTAGTGGATTTCCTCAGACTGAGTTGTCGGAATCACCCCATGACTTGGTTGTGATCCTCATATGAGCATCATGTTCTCAAAGTACTTGTGGAGTGAGTTCTCTTGGAACGAGTACTTCGTATCTCGCTCTTCAGACCTAGGAGTGTGTTCTCCAAGTTGCATGCTTAGTGGAATCTTCGAGCTGGATCTTAGTGGTGGTTTCACAATGGTCTTTTGTGTATGAGTATATTTGGATATTCATGTTATATGTTCTGTAAAAATATACTGTGTAGAGCTGACTGTACCTTTCTTTTGTGGTATTTCCCTTTTTGTATTCTTTTGTGGTTTCAGGGTGTCCTACTGCGTATTGTTATACTCACCACTACACGGGCTTTGCCCGCATGTGTTGTGTCTTGTGCAGATGAGCGTGCCTTTGATAGGATTCTAGGTAGACCAGGACCGGATGGTACTCAGTGAGCTCAAACAGGCCGAGGTGTGTTCCTACGACTACATATTTCAGTTCCAGCACCTTTCTTTACAGGTTGGACTTTGTTATGAACTCTCTTTTGGTGGGATTGTACTTTTGGTCCAGGGTTTTACATTAATGTACTTTACCTTCCCATCATACTCTATTGGCTGGGTTTTAGTGTATGCATGCATGGTTTTCCTTTTAGCAGTATTTACCTTTTCAGCTTTGTGGACTTGAAGAAGTGTGTGCATGTGTACAAGTTTATTGGCAATTCCTCCCATGTTAGGAGCATGCCTACTTGGTGCTAGTCACCAGCCCCTATCCTATTAGAGGCGGGATTGGGGAGTTGCGGCTTGGGCCCCACTGGGATGGTTCATGACAGAGTGGTATCAGAGGTGGTTGGTTATACCTTAGGACCGAGAGCCTGTGAGTTGGTTTGGGGAAATAGTTCTAAGTGTTTCGAGTTCGGCATTCAGGCCAGGGACCCCAGTGTTGGTGCGGGCGGCCAACATATCCATACACCAGGACACTGATAACATTATTTTCGACTCAGAACATGAGAACACTAGTTGCATGGGAAAATAATTGTACCTGAATCATATTGGAAGGAGTTGTGGTTTTCATGTCCTTCTTGTGTCAGCTCTCGAGATATACTCACTGACAGTGATACATCTTTTTTTATTACAGGATGCCTCCGCGATGCGCAACCACTAGGATCCAGCAGCTTGACCACGAGTATGACCCCCCTCAGTGATGAAGCTTCGATTCAGGGACCAGATCCCCCAGTTTTACCATCGAGTGGTGTGCTAGTTATCTCTCCACCTGTGGAGTAGTGTTTACTGTCTGCTATACTAGTGGAGGAGGAGCGTAGGCTGAGCGCACTCCATGAGCTTTAGAGACAGAGACCCCTCAGGTTTCATGGCGAGCCAGACCCTCCGGCAGCAGAGGACTGGCTTGAGGCAGTGACCAGAGTCTTCCGTTTGGTCAGGACACCAGCAGACTAGAAGGTGATCCTGGCAGCGAGCCTCCTGCATGGCTCGGCAGGGCAATGGTGGAGTTTGGATTTTCAGATTCACGACGAGGTGACTCTT
This sequence comes from Viscum album, assembly GCA_963277665.1. NCBI lineage: Eukaryota > Viridiplantae > Streptophyta > Magnoliopsida > Santalales > Viscaceae > Viscum > Viscum album. The sequence goes on from OY728144.1 coordinate 577,155,195, forward strand.
TCATGGTCGGAGTTTGAGAATCTCTTTAGTGAGGAGTTTTCACCGATTACCCTGAGTGAAGTACGTATACAGGAGCTTCTTCAGCTTCAGTAGGGAACCATGACGGTGGCTGACTATTCATCGAGGTTTTCAAACCACTCGCGGTACACGATGGATATAGTCAGAGATCAGTACTTTAGAGCTTCGACTTTCGAGCGGGGCTTGCACAGAGATATCCGAGCTAGCATCGTCCCTATGAGAATTCCTACATATGCTGGGGTGCTCGAGTGGGCTTTGGTGGTTGAGAGCTTCTTCGAAGAGTAGAGACAGCCGTTAGTTGTCAGTATTGAGCAAGCTGAAGTGGAGACCTCGGCAGCAGGGAGCCGATGTCAGGGACCCTGGCGTGGGAGACGTTTTCAGAGGAGATCCCAGGATAGGGGATATACCGTACTAGGTTTGCAGGGCGCATCCATCCAGCCTTGAGAGAGGTGATGCTGCTCATGTGATAGCAGGGGACATCTCGCTCAAGATTGTCTGAACCGCCGTACTACTAACACAAGAGCAGTGGATGGACCACCAAGGCAAAGGAAATCTGTGGAGCAGACAGATCCGCAGGGCGGCGGATGTGGTAGAGGAACTGGGAGAGCAGCCAGAGGTGGACGATGTTTTGAGATTTTACCACCACCACCCCAGGAGGACAACCCCAGGTTCAGCGAGTCAGTGAACAGAGGCAGGGATAGCTGCAGGCGGAAGAGGCTTATAACCCAGGTTCTCCTCAAATGATTAAGTGTACAATCTTTGTCTTTTCTACTTTGGCTGCCATACTGATAGACACAGGTTCTAGTCATTCCTTTTTGGCTGCTTATCTTGTTTGAGACCTTGAGATTCTAGTTGAGTCGTTGACTCGACCCTTACGCTTAGAAACACCAACTGGAGAAGATTCTAAGATCACACACCTTTGCAGACAATGTGACCTGACCCTTGGAGGCAAGAGTTTCTGTTGGAACCTCTTGGTGGTAGTGTCGAGGCCTTACAATGTCATTCTTGGTATGGATTGGTTATCCACAGTTCATGCCCAGATCAACTATTTTAGGCGAAGGGTGTGGTGTGTCCACGGTGATTGAATGAGGTTCTGTTTTTTCGGTGAATGAGAGACCCGGGCAACGCAGAATGGACTCATGCGTAGGAAGGTGCAACTGATAACCTATCAGTTGGCTAGCCTAGCCCTTGGTGCAGCAGATGTTACGAGTTTCCAGTTTCCTGCAGTAGTGGCTGAGTACGAGGACGTATTTCCAGAGGATTTCCCCAGACTACCTCCCCATCGAGAGATAGATTTCTGCATTGAGTTGCAACCCGAGACGACACCGATATCAGCATCAGCATATCAGATGGCTCTTGTATAGCTTCATGAGCTAAAAGTGTAGCTGAAGGACTTGCAGAATAAGGGATTTGTAAGACCTATTGTTTCACCCTGGGTGGCCCCAGTGCTGTTTTCCAAGAAGGCAGACGGGAGTTTGGGGCTATGTGTGGATTACCAGCACCTGAATCAGGTGACCGTAAATAACTGGTATCCACTACCGAGGATCGATGACCTCTTAGACTAGTTGATAGGGGCATGACAGTTCTCGAAGGTTGATCTATGATCAGGCTATCATTATTTGCGATTATGAGAAGAGGATATACCGAAGATGGATTCAAGATGTTGCTACAGTAACTATGAGTACTTGGTGATGACCTTCAGCGTGACGAACTCTCCAGCAGTGTTCTTGGGAATCGTGAATCGGGTCTTTGATCCCTATCTAGATCGGTTCGTAGTGGTCTTCATCGATGATATCCCTCTGTAATCTGCATTCGAGGAGGATCATGTGATACACCTATGTATGGTTCTGGACACACTTCGAGAGCACATGTTTAATGGGAAACTCTTGAAGTGTCATTTCGGGATATAGTAGGTCCACTTTCTGGGACAACTTATCTCAAAAGATGGTGTAGTAGTGGACCCAGCCAAGGTAGAGGCAGTGTTAGCATGGAAGCCACCCTAGAGCGTGATAGAGGTGCAGAGTTTCCTTGGGTTGGAAGGCTACTATCAGAGATTCATTCTTGATTTCTCCAAGATTTTAGCACCCATGATAGCTTTGACCCGAAAGGGGCAGCCTTTCGTGTGGACCGAGAGATGCCATCAGGCTTTCCAGCAGTTGAGATAGAGTCCAACGAGCGCCTTGATCTTGAGATTACCGGAGGAGGGTGTCGAGTACATAGTGTTTTGTGATGCTTCAAGAATTGGGCTTGGTTGTCTCCTGATGAAGAGGAAAGTAGTGATTTCCTATGGCTCGCGTCAGTTGAGGCCACACTATTAGAACTACGTGACACATGATCTTGAGTTGGCAGTACTGGTCTGCACGTTGAAGATGTGGTGGCACTACCTGATGGGTGAGTGGTTTACCTTCTACTCTAATCACAAGAGTCTCAGATATATCTTTCCTCAGAAGGATCTTAATTAGAGACAAAGACAATGGCTTGAGTTCCTATAGGATTATGACTTTGAGATCGTTTACACACCTGAGAAGGGGAACGTTGTGTCAGATTCTCTCAGAAGGAAATCCAGTTCACATTTGCTGGATGAGGTGATAAGTAAGTTGGCCTCCTTACAGTTATCCTTCGTGGATGGAGACAAGGGAGCTTACCTTAGATCGATGGTTGTTACCCCTCCACTCTTACAGTGAGTCAGAGAAGCACAACTCAAGGATGCTAGCTGTGAGACTCTGTGTGCTCGGATATCCACGGGTGATGCTACCGATAGATATTCAACAAGTGGGGGGAATGCTGTTATTTTCAGAGGGCGCCCAATAGTACTAGTGACGTTGAGATAGGAGGTTCTGAGGGATTTACATACATTCCCATTGGAGGTGTATCCAGGCGTGGAAAAGATGTATCAGGACCTCCGATATCAGTTCTGGTGGCCAGGAATGAAGAAGAGTGTGGTAGAATTTTTTTCTCGGTGCCTTACTTGTCAGCAAGTAAAGGATGAGCACCAGGTTCCGGTAGGTTTGACTCATCCCCTTGAGGTGACAGAGTGGAAGTGGGATGGGATATCCATGGACTTAGTGACGGGTTTACCATGTATGTCCAGGGGACACGATGCCATCTGGGTGTTCGTTGTCCAGCTCACCAAGTCGTCCCACATCCTAGCCATATGAGAGCAGAGTTCAGTAGAGGGCATGGGATGCCTCTACATACAAAAGATAGTTCGACTTCATGGTGTTCCATCCACAATCACCTGAGATCGTGATGCTCATTTCACATCCCAAATGTGGAAGGGATTGCTGGAAGATTTTGGGACTCCGTTACACTTGAGCACAGCGTTCCATCCTCAGCCTGATGGTCAGAAAGAGTGAACCATCTAGGTTCTAGAGGATATTCTACGAGCTTGCATACTTGACTTCGGTCGTATCTGGGAGGATCACCTACCACTGGTGGAATTTTCATACAAAAACAGTTATCATTCTACTATTGTTATGGAACCATTCAAGGTTTTGTACGGGAAACCTTGCAGGTCACCACTTTGCTAGACTGACCCAGGAGAGTCATCCCTCATGGGCCCAGAGATGGTGAGAGCTACTGCAGAGAAGGTTCAGGTCATCCAGGATCAGATGAAGACTGCATAGAGTTAGAAAAAGTCTTATGCCTATAGGAGGTGGACTCCCTCGGAGTTCGAGGAGGGAGACCATTTGTTCCTTCGTGTCTCACCGCAACGGGGATTACAGAGATTTGGCCGAGGCGGCAAGCTATCTTTGAGGTTCGTTGGACCTTTCCAAATTCTGAGTAGATTTGGAGAGGTGGCGTATCTCTTGGGTCTACATCCTCAGATGGACCGGGTACACAACGTATTCCATGGGTCACAGCTACGGAGGCACGTGCATGTCCCATTGCACGTCATCGACTAGGGAGAGCTGGACATCGATGATGGAGCGACCTTTGCTGAGTGCACAATGGAGATCTAGGATCATCAGGAGAAGGTCCTTTGTGGATGATATATTCCCTTGCTGCGTGTCCGGTGGCAGCACAAGAATCTCCAGGAGAGAACGTGGGAGCGGGAGGCTCAGATTCATGTGAAGTACCCACATATTTTTGAGCAGCCTTTGTTTTGGCTTTTCGGGGACGTAAAATCCCTAAGGTGGGTGTGATGTAATGTCTTATGTTTTTCCATACTTTATTATTAAAAATATGTGGGAGTTATTTTGAGACCAGTCTTCCAGACGACGCATAGTTCTGAGGCCCGGTGAGCCCGAAACAAATTTTTGAATTTAATTATATAATTAAATTACGAGCTCATGCAGTTTTCCTGAAAAAGTGAAGTAACTCCCGAACGGTTTCTCCGATCAGAAATATGAGGGCACCGTTGTGTTGAGAACATCGATTTTACCATAGGCAAGGCCTAACATCAGCTGGAACAGGTCTGTGGTGAAATCTAGTTTTTGGATGTAACAGTAATAAAATATTTAATAAAAATATTTTATTCTACAGTGAAATCATTTTAAATCTTTTGAAACAGATATATTTTATCCTTTTTAAATAAAGGCTAGTGCAGGGGTCCAGGGTTACAAACCTCATAACCCTGAACCCCTTGGCGGCTCTGGAGGCTCTAGAGAAAACCTCCCAACGTGGCGACAACGTTCTTGACGATTTTCGCCGGCGGTGACGACGCGACGACCAGATCATGACCAACAAACATCACAGATCCAGGTAGGGTGTTTGATCTTGATTCCATTCCACTTTCATGATTTCTAAGATTAACATGGAATAATTTTCGAATCGATTAGCCCGCAGATCCATCGTTTTTCAGGCTGGTGTGGTTTGGGGTTTTATCGGGAGATCTAACACCCATATATATCTCATTATTTTCATTACCAAATGTAATTCACTAAAAAATAAAAATATCAAATTGATTTTTATTTCTCATAAATAATTGATAGACAATGTATTAACATTTCATTTTCATATGTTAGTTATAATTATTCTCTATAACCTAATGATTGGGCTATAATGTAAATTTTATGATAATGGTGTACTAAGATTTGTTTAAACTCATAATTTCATGTAATGCAACATTGAGAAAAATAAAAATTATTTAAAGAAAATATTTCATAAAATCATCCAATTATTTCATTCTACCGACCTAAATCTGAATTTTTCCCTCAAAATTCATCACTTGGAAACTGACATATGAGGATACCTCTCTCTAATCATGTCCTCAAGTTCCCATGCAGCTTCTTCAAATTTGTGGACCCCTCTTAAAAATTTAACCTAATGAGTGGTCTTGTTTCATAGAACCTTTTCATCATGATCCATAATCCCTATCAATAGTTCTTCATATGAGAGAGCTTTCTCCACCAGTACAAATTATAAGGTTAGTATATGTGAAAGATTAGATATATACTTTCTTAGGAGATATACAAGGAAAACATCATTATCATTAAATGGATTTAGTGGAAGTGTTGATCGATATAATACCTTCCAAACACAATCCAGAATTTCAAAAGGACCGATATACATATGGACAATCATGCCCTTATTTCCAAATATCATTAATCTCTTATAGGTAGATATTTTTAGAAACAACTTATCTCCCACTTCAAACTCTAGGCCTTATATTCGGTTGTCATCAAAAATTTATTTTGACTATGAGTTATTTTAATATGATGTTAAACAGATCTGCCATTTTCTGCCATTTTATAAAAAAGAACAGGTCCTAATCAATTTATTTCCCTAACTTCATCCCAGTAAGTTGGAGTTCAACATTTATTTCCACAGAGGGATTCATTAGAAGCCATCTGAATACTCAAGTGAAACACAATTTTTTAAGAAAATTCCAAAAAAGGTTGTTTTTTTATCATAAACACCATTGAAATCCATAGAGAAATATCCCAAAATGCCTTCTAGAGTTTTAATTGTCCTCACAGACTCACCATCTGTCTGAGGATGATAAGCAGTGCTGAAACATAACTCTATATCAAGAGTATATTGATTACATCTCTAGAACATCGAGGTAAACCTAAAATCTTGATCATATATAATTAAATGTGTTACTCCATGAAATCTTACCACTTTCATTACATATATCCTGACTAACAGATCAAGATAAAAAACCCTCTCTAATAGCTATAAAGTGTGCTTACTTGTTAAGGAAATAAACTATAAACAATATAGCATTATAGACTTTAGTTTTTTTTGGGAAGTCTGATACTAAATTCTGTAGAGATGTTTTCCTGTTTCTATTCTGGTATATGTGATGGTTGTAACATGTCATTAGGCATCTATCTCTTTTCTTTAACATGCTGACAAACAAAGAATTGAGAGACATATTTAGTGACATCTATATTCATTCCATCCAACCAGAAACACTCTTCCAAGTCAATGTATATCATTTTGCTTCTAGGGTGAATAGATAATGTTGAACTATGAGCCTCATCCAATAGAACCTTATTTAATTATTGAATGGGAGGTATATAAACCCTATACTTGAATCTTATTTTTTCATCATAATAAATGTTGAATTCAAGAGAATTTCTCACCATAATTTGTATATATACATCTTTCATCTGCAACTCCTTCATCATCACTTGTAGAGATGGTCGATCATTCATTTGAGTAATATATCATTTAACCAAATACTTTATAATTTCACGATATATATAATATAAATCCATAAATATTGGATCGTTTGTGATCCTCATCATGGATAGGCTAGCATGGTATTGTCAACTCAAATCATCTGCCACATTGTTCACTTTCCTAGGGTAGTAATATATTTAGCATTCATAATCATTAATCAAATCCCAAAATCTTATTTTGTAAATATTCAACTCGTTCTCTATGAAAATATACATCAAACAGTTATGATGAGAATAAAAATCACACCTTTCAAAATAAAGATAATATCTTCATATCATTAATGCAGTGATTATTGAAGCAAACTCCAAAACATGAGTTGGGTAATTATTCTCATTGATTTTAAACTGATGTGAGGCATAAGCTTTCACCATATAATTTTTCATGAGATAACATCCTATTTCATTATTGGATGCATCACTTTATATCACAAACCATTATCCACTACACGGTAGTGTGAGCATAGGTGCACTGGAAAACCTTCTATTTAGATCTTTGAAATTTACTTTACATTCTTCCATCCAAATGATATTAACTCCTTTCCGAGTCAAATTGGTTAGTTTATTATATTATCATGAAAAACAATTCACTAATCATTGATAATATCCATCCAAACATAGAAAAAATTGGATATTAGTTACTGTTTTGGTCTCGGAAAAAGTTCAACAACTTCTATTTTTGTTGGATCAACATGTCTCACTTCTCTTGAGATCATGTGACCAAATAATGATACATTATAAATGAAAAGTTCACACATGGTAAATTTCACATAATGTTTCTCATTTATCATTGTATTCACTACAATTATTAATTGGTATTCATGTTCTTCTTTTCCATTCATATAGAAAAGAATATCATCAATAAGGACTACCAAGAATTGATGAATATAGTCACTAAAGACTCGATTCATTAGATCCACGATGAAAGTAGGAGAATTAGAAAGACCAAAAGGAATCACTAAAAATTCATTGTGTGCATACCATGTATATAATGTAATCATTGGTATATCATCCTTTTTTACTCTTAATTAAATATTTATTGAATGAAGATCAATTATAGAAAATTATTGAACTTTGGGTAGTTGGTCGAATAAGTCATCAATGTGGGGAAGATGATATTTTTTCTTAAGATTGATCCTGTTTTGTTCTTGATAATCAATGTAGAGTCTCATTGATCTATATTTCATCATAAAAAATAGAAAAGTTTCTCCCAATGGTGATGCAATAGGGAATATGAATCCCTTATAAAGATTATATTTGAGTTGCTTCATCAAATACTAAAATTCAATTGGGGACATTCTATATGATTTCCATAAAATAGGAATAGCACCCAGTATGAGTTCTATTGAAAACTCAACATAATGATATGGTGGAAGACATGGATATTCCTTTAGAAAGACATAATCAATCTCCCACGCAATGGTTTTATTCTAAACTGTTAGTTTCTCCCAAACCATTTGAGATAAATAAACGTAACTTTTATGAATCATGACCCATAAGAAGGAATAAATTTTTAATGGAAGGACATATTCATCATTGCATCGATCGATGATCATAGATTGATCTAGAGTATGAAATGTGACTTCCCTTCCTTGGAAATTGATATGTGATCTATATAATGAAAGACAATCCATGCTATGAATCACATAAAATTCCACTTTTGGAAGGATCACAAGATTTACAGGAAGAACATTTCCAAAAACATCAAATCATAGAATAATTGTAAACTTTTGATGTGAATGTTGTTCCATTAAGAGTTTCCACAGCTAACTCAACATCTAATAACTGATGTAATAGAACAATTATCATAAAACAGTCTTCAGAAATAGTAGATTTGGTGGATCAAGAATCTAATAAAACATTTTCTACATTTTATTGGATGTTAAGTGTACCTTTCATCAATTAATTATCATACTCCACATTTCCAATATTGATTTCATGTGACATTCGTTTTTCTTCATCCATAACGGTATTTTTATGTCAATCATAATCCATAACCCCTGGATTGGGGAATTGATTGGCATAATTCCCCATTTATTTTAATTTATCAAATTGAAGTGTAGGATGTTTATTCTGAGTATACTTTTCCTAGTTCACATCATTATAAATATTTTCCCCATCTCATCGGCATTCAACTTTTTTTTGAATTTTTTTTTGACACATATAACATTTACCAGTCCCTTTATGACAATTCGCCCCATGTTTCATTCAACACTCTGAACATAATGGGAAACTCATTAGCTTTTTAGTGTGGTCATTATATTTTCATTTGAATTCCATATTTCTCTTCTTATCAATCCAATATGACTAAGTGGTTACTAAAATATCTATCTCTACCTTTAGGGAATATTGAACAAAGTTCTCATAGCTACTGATGTCCATTACGGCTACTTCCCTTCAAAGACATTATTTTAAGCCACTAAAGAATTGATCAATTTCACTTTCTAGTTGGGTAATAATTCCCAAAGCATACCATCCATGTCTTTTAAAATATTCTTTATAGGTACAAACAAATTGATCATCATTTTTATAATGTTCAAGGAAATCCTAATCCATCTTTTTTCTAATAATGCGGGGAAATAAATTATTTATAAATAATTTATTGAACTTTTCCAATTACTTGGAATCAATTTCAAATATTTTACTCATATTCTTGATATGATTCTCCCATTGATTACATTCACATTCCCAATGATACACTGATCTGATAACTCGGTCATGTTCAGATAATTGTAGAAATGAATATGTATTTTTAGTGGTACTGATCCATTGTCAGCCACTAAAGTTTTAGATGACCTTCCAAATGAAGGTGGACACTACCTCATGAAGAATTAAACAGAATGTTGCTCACTAATTATATTGTAACATTTGGGTTCTGGAAGCCACCTAGAGGCACCTCATACCCGGCTGGTCACATGGCCTCGAGCACATTTCACTGCATGCCAGAGGATGACTACTAGATGTAAGGGATTGGGTGTGATAGTAGGGAAACTATTCCCTCATTGGCAGAGTACATAGCAGAAGTAACAACACACAATAGAGGAAGCAGTAAATATCCAACAACAGTAAACAACGGTAGACTGAAAAAATAAGCAACTTGAGCACATATACATATAAAATGATGCATGATACATATGTCTAGGAAAGAAGCCAAACGAGTCACAATGATGGAAATAAAAACTCTAGTAAACCCAAGCACAATAGAAAAAGATAAATAGATCCTCATCATCGCAAGCCTAAGCTTGGTCCCATGCTCTCCAGCTCCATAGCAAGTCAAGTACCTGAAGTAGAAGAGCGTCTTCCCTTATCTATACATGTTGAAAAATAATCTGTTTGGGCCCAAAAGCATGACCCAAATGGGGTGTGAGACTAAATCCTAGAAGGAAAACACCTTAATATTTTTTCGTAATAGTTATTGAATATATGGTAGGTAAAATTACAAAAAACAATAAACAGGAAAGTAATCAGTAGTAATCAATCCACAGTTTCTATACCAAGCAATCAACGAAACAAACAGATAAAAAAAAATAGGTAACCCTCTGGGAAGAACTCATAGCTATCCCCTATCATCTTACCTAATAATTATAGGAAATCATCTGGGAAGTGCACTCGGCTTAACCCCTCTGGTTTAGTCAAAAAAATTCATAACTTTTCTCTGAGGAAGCACTCACAGTCAATTCCCCTTATAGTCTAAGGTAGTCAGGGACTCTCCGAGGAAGCTCACACAGTCAATTACCATTATGTCACCATGTTCAAGGACTCTCCGATGAACCTCACTCAGTCAATTCCCCTTATAGACTAGGTCATTCAGAGACTCTATGAGGGAGCTCTCTCAGTCAATTACCCTAATAGACTAGAGAAATCAATGTAATTTAAATTAAAATAATGACTATCTGAGGAAGCTCATGCAGTAAATTCCCCTTATAGGCTAAATTTCTCAAAGACTCCCTGAGGAAGCTCACTCTGTCAATTCCCATTATTGCCTACTACACCGGGTTCTCATGTCCATGTGTAGGTTAACGAGCATAGATTTAAGTATGGCCAAAGTAAACCTACATAACTACTTGGCTAATCAGAGTACCAAATATCAAGCATGTCAGAATAAAAACACTACATCATACAGTTATAGGCGTGGAAAACAGGCAAGGCAACCAAAGTTGTTAAACAGGACCAAATATTCATAAACAGAACATGCATGAGAAAAACATCGAAATCATATAAATCAACCTTATTCATATCCAAATAACCTCTAAATAGACATGTGAGCATGGAAGACAATCAATAGTGGTATAATGATAAACACCCAATACCCCGTTCAAGGGTATTGGTGGAATTTTCACATAATACTAAAAGACACTGAACTAAAAGGCACAAACCACCAACCTCGATATTGTAGGAATGATATACATGAACATTGAAGCTTGAATCTCATTTGAATGTCGAAGATCTACAATAATGTATAAAACGTTCGACCAAAGAAATCTCACGAGAGAAGAGAAATCAAAAGATGGTGCTCAAGGAGATGATAGAACTCACCGATGCAATTCCAACGCAACTGACAGTGTTTTATTCTGAGGATGGATGCATGCTCGGGGGTTAGTCGAGGATCCATGGTTGTACGGAGCTCTCAGTCAAACGAGACCTAAAAGAAGAGAGTTTTAGTGATTAGACACGACCCCAATGTATTTAATGAAAAAAAAGAAAGTACACGACGTGTAATTTCAAAGTACACAGTGTGTACTCACCATTTCCGTACTCTTCTTTATTAAGCCTCCAAGTCACTCCCTCACGGTCATGTGTGTGGATACTATATGGCCATCACCTGGCCTCCTGTGGCAATATAGTACACAACATGTACTCATAAAGTACACGGTGTGTACTTAGAAAATTTCCCGAATTTCCTCTCTTTCTAAAAAATGACCAAAAAAGGAAAAACATACCAGAAAGAATATCCTGGTTCTTAAAAACTTCCCCCCTTAACGAAATTCGTCCCAGAATTTCCCTAGTGCAGCGTAGAAGAAGAAACCCTGAATAGCTCTTGTCACTATGACCGTACGTCTGCCTCTCTCTCCAAAGTCTCGTCCTATACTCGCCTGTGCTGTCAAAGCACTCGTACCAGAGGAACAGACCGGCCATAGAGAACCATATTACTTCAATCCAAAAATCTGAATAGGATGATCCCCAAAGGATTCATCCAATTCCAACTCAACTTCCTTGGGTTGGAAAACATTAGAAGAGTCTGAAAAAGTAACATCGAAGATGAGAAATGTGGAACAAGTCATGCATGGCACGATATCTCTGAGGTAACTACAACTGATAGGAAACCGACACAACTCTCTCTAACACCTCAAATGTCCCAACGTACCTCGTCGAAATCATACTCTATCTCTTGATTCTTTAGTGTCCCAAACTCGGTGTGTAATGTAGAAAAACATAATCCTCGACCTCAAACTCCAGAGGTCGTCTCTGCTGATCAGCATAATAATTTGGATGAGACTGTGTAGTGGCCATCCTATTCCAAACCAACTCTATCTGCTCTGTGGTCTCATGAACTAGATGTGGTCCTAGCAAAGCTACCTCTCCTGCCTCCAGCAAACATAAGGGTTATCGGTATGGCCTAAAATAAAAAGCCTCATAAGGTGCCATCTGTATAGTTGTTTGAAAATTATTGTTGTAGGAAAACTCTACAAGAGGTATATGCTTCTCCAAAGAACCTATAAAATCCAGGATGCATGCTCGGAGAATGTCCTCAAGCACCTAAATCGTATGCTCGGACTGACCATCTATCTGGGGATCATAAGTTGTACTCAGAAATACCTATGTACCCAATTCCTTATGAAGCCCCTGCAAGACCCAAGAAGTAAAACATGCATCGCTCTTTGAATCAATGGAGTGTGGAACTCCATGTAGATGTAAAATCTCACAAATGTACCACCATCCCAACTCATCAACACTGAAAGTCTCGTTGATAAAAAAGAAGTGAGAAACTGTCATGAGTCTGTCAATGACAACCCAAACTGTATCATTACCTCGAGCCATCCTCGGTAAACCTATCACGAAATCCATCACAACATTGTTACACTTCCACTCGGGGATAGGCAACTGCTGTAAAAGCTTTACTGGTCGCTAATGCTCCACCTTCACCTGCTGAAAGGTGGAACACTTCATGAAAAAACCAGTAACATTTCTCTTCATACCTGGACACCAATACTGATGGTGTAGATCACGATACATCATCGTGACCCCTGGATGAACTGAATAAACATAGAAATGAATGTCCTACATCATCTCCTCGCGTATTTCATTTGTCACCCATACATGCCCTTGGAAATGCAAGATCTCATCCTTGCCTATGGTCCATCCCAGAATAGGTTCCTCTCCTGACACACTTTCTCGTAGGACTTGGCCTTCAGAATCTAACAGATGCCTTATTATTACATGATCAATATGGGTAGAAGTGGCAACTATAGAAGAATGTAATGTCTTCCTCTGCCTGTCATGAACCTCCAAATGAATCTCGGATAACAGAGCCATAAGCTGCCACTCATTGCTGGCCTCCTAAACTTCTTGTATCTAAGTTTCCCTGGTCAATGCATTTGCCACTGTGTTGCCCATCCCAGGCATGTAGCCAAGGTCAAAGTCAAAGGACTAAAGGTATTCAACCAACCTCTGTTGTCTCATATTCAGACCACACTGAGTGAAGATGTACTGGAGAATTTTGTGGTCAGTGGAAACCACAGAATGTCCTCTGAGATGATAATGTCTCCAATAGCATAAGGAATGAACAACAGTAGAAAACTCGAGATCGTGCGTCGGGTAGTTCCTCTCATGTGGTCTCAAGTTCCAAGAACCGTAAGCAACGACCCCTTCTCCCTGCATAAGCACAACTCCTATCACGATACCTGATGCATCATATTAAATAGTATAGCTCTTTCCCGGTTCTTGAAAGACTAGTATCAGTGCTGAACTCAACCTCCCTTTCAGCTCCTAAAAGGATGATCACAAAAATCTGCCAATAAGAACTTCACACCATTCATAGTCAGACCCGTCAGCGGTGTTGTTAAGTGTGAAAATTCATGTATGAAATGTATTTAGTATCCAACCAGCCCTAGAAAACTCCACACCTCTAAGACATTCTTCGGATTCTCCCAGAAAACTACATATCTCACTTTCTATGGGTTTATTGATTCTCCTACCTCTGAGATAATATGACCAGGAAGTAAATTTGATCCATCCAAAAGTGTCCCTTTGATAGCGTAGAACATAACTGATGCTTTCTCGGTGTACTCTAAATAATATCATGGTGGGTATAATGGTCGTGTCGTGTATGAGAGTACAAAAATATATCATCCACTAAGACCACTACGAATGAATCCAAGTATGGATGGAACTCTGAGCGAATCAGTGCCATGAAAACTGCAGGCGCGTTTGTGAGACCAAATGGCATCACCATATACTTTTATAGACCATAGCTTCTCTGGAAGGCTGTATGGGGTATATCTGATGGTCTACAACACAACTGATGATAACCAGACCTCAAGTCAATCTTCGAGAACACCCGGGCTCCTCAAAGTTGGTCAAATAGATCACCATACTTGTTAAATGATATCAGTTATTGACAGTCAACTGGTTTAACTTCTGGTAATCCACACTAAGCCTAAGGGTATCGTCCACCTTATTTGAAAAAAGGACCAGAAAACCCCAAGGAGACATACTGGGTCGGATGAAAACCTTTTCATGTAACTACTCTAATTGTTTCTTGAGCTCCTACAACTCTGGTGTAGCCATCTGATAAGGTAGAATGGAAACCAGTGTCGCTCCTGGCCCAAGATCAATCGAGAAGTATACCTCACGCTCTAAAGGAAAACATGAAAAGAACTTTGGAAAGACATCTATGAAACAATCCACCACTGAAAGAATGTCCATCTATAAAGTCCCCTGGTTATCAATATATAGACTACCAATCTGGGATGTAACTCTTCCCAACCCATGATGCTCTGGACCCACTATGATCTCCTTGATTTCCCACTCTCCCCTATGAAGAAAGGATCCACCCTCTGGTGATACAAAACATACCCTACAACGATAAAAATCGATGACAGATGGGAAGCGAACTAGCCAGTCCATTCCAAATATGAAATCATAGCCTATCATCTATAGGAAATAGAGGTCCCATAGAAAGTGAAATCCACAAACCTCTTCTGGGAACTCCTTAAACTAACATACACTAGACGTTCTAGTCCCCAACGGTGTGTCTATAATCAAAATATCGGTAGAGGAAAAGATATAGAGAAAAAGGCTCTCCAAAACAGTGATGGAGACAAAGCTATAGGAAACCTCTATATAGAAAAGTGAAGAAGCTAAAACCGAGGATACTAAGATCGTACCATGAACTGTAGAGGGTCCAGGATCTTTCTCATGCTGGGTCTGCTCCACTTAAAAATTTCTAGCCTATGATGCGGCCCTGTGGCCCTGCCTGACTGCTCTGAGCTGATCCACCCTGTTATTGCTGAAGAACTAGTGACTTACTACCACATCCATGATATCCACCTCGGCCCAAATGATGGAAGAACTCTAGTTACCAGAATGAGGAGAAACTAGTGGCGCTGCGCCTGGATGCGTGGTCATAGAAGAACGCCTGTCACCATCTTCTAGTGAGAAGAACTGACAAAAGCACTGAAGGTGTCCCATATTTCCGCAATATCATCACTCCACAGTGTCTCTCAGGAAATATGGACTCATATTACCTTTCTTCCCACACTGGTGGCACAACAACTAGCTACCAGAAGATGCATCCTTCCTACTTTGATCTCCTCAGGAAAACCCCCTACAACGTTTCCTACTTTCAGGATGAGGGATACTAACTCTAGATACTAAACCACCATAGCTCACTGCTCCAGAATCCATTAGATTGTGCTCTGTGATCAGTGTCTAGTTGACGATAGAAGATATCGAAGTCAAAATGAAGATGTTCTCCTGGGATTGAATGTTGTTACTGAGAACATCCTCGATCTTCGGTACAAGGAACAACTAATCACCTACTGGAATAGGCATGAAACGCTGTAGCATTTTGAAACGGGAGGAATACTCCATAACAGAAAGAGTACCCTGCTTCAGACTCATGAACTCTCTGGATCGATCAGCCCTTAAGGTCTCCAAATATAAATAATCGTAGAAGAAATGCCAAAACTCATCCCAAGTCATATTCTTCTGACGCTCCGCCTATGAGATCACATCCCACCACCTATTGGAGGAATCTCGAAGCATGTAGGTATAGAGATTTACCCACTTCTCTTGAGGTATCTCCAGATACTCAAAAATCATCAACGTGGCTTCTAGAAATGACTTTGCAGCCTGGTGTCCTCCATCCCCTGAGAAAGTAAAAGGGTGTTGCTGCTAAAAGACCCACGTCAATTCTTCCATTCATGGGGAAGGAGATGACACTCCCTGAATGGTTTGAATCATCCTCAAAAATCCCTCCCTGAACTATGCATCTGCACCTATGTCAGGTGCAACCACTGGTGCTAAGGCTGGAACAACTGGAGGATGCACTGGGAGTCCCTGATCAACCATATCTGGTGTCTGATCCCTGCCTGGAAACTATCGTACAATCGGAGGATGTCTTAGTGGCATGAATCTCCATGGTCAAGCGCACACCTTAGATTAAGATTATAGAGGACTGAAAACTAGAAACAAAATAATGGAACAGGATAAAGAATGCATTCGTGTTTTACAAAACATGAATACAAGGAGTGTGTAATTCCGACACGGCGTGTTCCCTTATGTAATTTACACGGGCATGTACACCTTCCCAAACTGGTCGTGTAAAACCTGGAACACACAATGTGTTTTCTTAACACATGACATGTACTTGAATCTTCTTTCCCTACCCGAGTGCCTCTACACGGTTAAGCCACACGACTCTCCTAAGACAAGACAACACGACGTGTTCAATGTAGAGACAATGTGTACTAGACAAGATTCACCTGGACCGTGTTATTAGTGTCACGGCCTGACACACTGCTCACACCACACAACGTGTTTCAGACGAACATGGCATGTACGTGAAAGGATAAAAAAGACCCGTGTTGTTAGTGACATGGACGGGTACCTGGGTTAGACTACATGGAGAGTTCAATACTAACATAACGTGTATATATTAAGGTTTATCCATATTGTTTTGTTAGTTACATGGGTGGATATAGGATCAGCGCTACATGGCGTGCTCAACTGGTACACTGCATGTTTGCACCAGAAAATCCCAATCCTGTGTCTCTCCCCACATGGCTTATGACATGGATTAAGACTACACAGCATGTACAAAAAGTACACGACATGTACTTAAGAAAACAGGTTCATCTTGAATAGAAGAACAATGACATGTGGTAAAAACTACATGGCATGTATTCTGGGTTATTTCAGAGAGTAAGCCTCAGAAACTACTTCGGAGCCCAGAAAAACACTGAAATGAACATTGAAAGTGCCAAATTCCGATATGTGAGGGCCCATACTCACTACGAATCAAATTTTGGCATCTTATACACGTTATAAACAAGATAAACCATGAAATAATCCACCAAATTCCAGCCCATGAGGTCCCATAACACCTCAAGAACCAAAGTTTGGCATCCATTCAAGAAACAAATTACACAAAAGATTACCATATCAAATAGCAGGTATTTTATCAATGAAACTATCACAACAACATGCATATTTTACACAACATCTATCACAACAACACCCAATCTCTAATGCATCCTAGATGGCATGGCAAGAATGCATGACATGAGATTTCTAGCCAGTGCCTATATGATGCATGGGATAGAATACCCTCATCTCATCGGATTGCAACAGAAATAGAACCTCAATAACAATAACAATAACAACACAAAACATGTTAATAACCCAACGGTGAAAATCAAATCAATTGTAAAACTGAAAAACCAGAAAAATTGCAATAAAGAGGTAGATTGTCTCTTTGTTGTACTAGGGTTAGCTACTCCCAGGCACAACTTATTACCAAGTACCTATTTCTGTCCTATCCCTGATTATAGGCTCCAAATAGTAAGTCAAGGAGAAAAGAATTCCTCTGATACCTATTTTTAATGTCCCGGTTCTGGAAGCCACCCAGAGGTTCCCTGTACCCAGTTGGTCACATAGCCACAATCTCATTTCCCCACATACCAGAGGCTACCGACTAGCAGCGAGGGCTTGGTTGTGATAGTGGGAAAAATTTTCCCTCATTGGCAGATTACACAGTGGAAGTAACAACACACAATAGCGGAAGAAGTAAATATCCCAGAATAGTGAACATCGTAAGACTGGAATAATAAGAATCTAGAGCACGTATATATATATAATGATGCATGATAAAAATGTCTAGGAAAGTAGCCAAACAAGTCATAATGCTAGAAATAAAAACACTACTAAACCAAAGTACAAAAGAAAAATATAAACAACTCCTCATCATTGGATTCCTAAGCTTGGTCCCATGCTCTCTAGATACACAACAAGTCATGTACCTCAAGTAAAAGGTCACCAACCATTATCTATACCTGCAGCAATATAATCTATTTGGGACAAAAAGAATGACCCAAACAGGGTGTGAGACTAAATCCTAGTAGGCAACCACCCGAAGATATGTGCCTGACATTCAGTGAATATATGGCAGGTAAAAGTATAGAAAATAGTAAACATGAAAGTACTCAGAAGTAAACAATCAACTGTTTCAATATCAAACAATCAGCAAATCAAATAGTTAAACACAAAGAGGTAACCCTCTAGGAAGTAATCACAACCATCCTCTCTGGTCCGACCTAATAATTACAAGCAACCTTTTGTGCAATGCACTCAACCTAACCCCTCTGGTTCTGTCATAAGAATTTATAAATAATCTCCAAGGAAGAACTAATAGTGAATTACCCTTATAGTCTAAGGTATTCAGGGACTCTCTGAGGATGCTCACATGGTCAATTCCCCTTATATCCCCAAGGTTATGGACTCTATGAGGAAGCTCACTCGGTCAATTCCCCTTATAGAACAAGTCATTCAAAACTCCCTGAGGGAGGTCACTTGGTCAATTCCCATTATAGTTTTGAGTAATCAAGGTAATTCAAACTAAAACAAAGACTCTCTAAGGAAGCTCCCATGGTCAATTCCCCTTATAGTATAAAGTGATCAAAGACTCTCTGAGGAAGATCACTCAGTCAATTCCTCTTATAGCTTACTACACCAGGTTATCACGGCCCTGTGTATGTCAACGATCATAGCAATGCAGTATGGAGAAAGTAAACCTAGAGAACTACTTGGCTAATCAGACTACAACATATCAATCATATCAAAATACATACTCTCCATCATATAGAAACAGGCATGGAAAACAGGTAAGGCAGCCAAACTGGATAAATAGAAGCAAATGGTCGTAAAAATAACATGCATGCGAAAAACATCCAAAGCATAGAAATCATCAATATTCATATCCAAATAACCTCTACACAAACATGCGAGAATGGAAGGAAATCAACTAGGGTATAACTGTAAACACGCAATACCCCATTCAATGGTAATGGGGGAATTTGCACATAATACTCAAAGAAATTGGACAAAAAGGCACAAACCACCTACTTCAACGTTGTAGGAATAATATATGTCAACCTCGAAGCGTGAATATCCTTATAACGTTGAAGATCTATAAAAAAGTCTAAAACGTTTAACCCAAAATATTTCATGAGGAAGTGAAATCAGAAGATGGTGCTCTAGGAGAAGAGAGATATCACTGATGTGATTCCAACGAAACAGACGGTGTTCAATTCGGAGGACGGATGGATGATCAGGGGATCATCAATGATCTGTGGTCATACGGAGCTCTCAGTCGAACAAGACCTAAAAGAAGTGCATTTTGGCGATTATACGTGAACCTGATGCGTTTAATGGAAAAAATAAAGTACAATACTTGAAATTTTGAAGTACAAAACATGAACTCACCGTTTCTGTACTCCGCTTTAAGTGACATCCAATTCACTTCCACATGGCCGTGTGTGTGGCCACTTCACAGCCAACAAACGGTCTCTTACAGCCAGGTTGTACAATGTGTGTACTAATAATGTTCATGGTGTGTACTTAGAAAGTTTCCAGAATTTCCACTTTTTCTCAAAAACGAACAGAAAAGGAAAAACATACCTGAAAGAAGATTTGGGTTCTTACATATATCATATAGAAGTCCTTAATGATTCATAGCTTGAGAAAGTTGTGTTAGTAATGATGATTTTTTTTTCATTCCATCTCCCATAACATTTGGTTGCTGAGTGGGACAATAATTTCATTTCTCATACCATTAAACATTAATTTAGTTCCTTCGGGTTATAGAAATTTAATCATAACATGAAACATATTATGAGAAACAAAAATAATAATTTAAAAACAACAAAATTCAAGAATAAAATATCAATTTAGCACACATTAGGTTTTATCCTAGGTTATTCATGAACATATCTAAAACACTAAGACAATATTGTAAGCTATACATAGACATATCATTAAGGTTATTACTAAGGTTGTAACATCATAGTTTCAAAAGGAAAAATATAACTTTATATTGATAAAAACTATAATAGAACATAATTTATATATAGATTTTACATCATCATTGAAGAATATTTATAACATAACATTACAAATTCCATTCCAGGACTGTATTGGTTTTTTGACTTTTGAAACAAGGAATCATAAAGAACTGGTTCATAAAACATCTACATTTTCTGTCGCGTATTTCATTAAAACTAGACTTATTTTTTACATAACATACTTAATACCCTTCTTCAGGACATGGGTAAAGGACACATATGAAAGGGTGAGACCAAGTTACCTGTAAGGGTAAACAAGGTAAATATCAATCCTATCTCAATCATATGAACATAACATTAGAATATCTTATCTTGCATATAAAACAACATAATATCATGTCATGCGATAACTCATTAAAGATAAATGTAATCACAATAGTCATAACATAAGACATATAATTTCATGGGATACACACATAATAATACAAAATCATTTCATTTTAGTCATGTATCATTTAAAAGACCATCATAGAAGACAAAGTCCCTTACTAAACTGAGTTCACTCCTCGTTCTAGCGATGTATTACTAAACCATATTTAATTAACTTTTTAGTCATGTCTATATCATGAGATAAAAATATTTACCCAATTCATTGGAGTGAGTTATTGGTCCCCCCACCACATCATAATGAAACAATTCTTATATATTCCACAAAAATATAAAAACATTCACCCTAGCATAACCCCTTAAATAAAATGGGTTTCATAAACATAATTCTTTCATAATTGATATAAAACAAATAGATTTCATAAATAATATTCCATCAAAAAAATAATAATATAATTTTAATAACAGAGATAAAAATATAAAACTAATTAAATAGTGACATATTATATGTAAAATAATTTTTAGAAAACACATGAAATTTATTTTGGAGGAAAATATCATTTCTTCTTCAAAATCATTTTCCTTTCTCAAAATTCCATAAAATTTTAGAAGAAATAATTTTAGGTTAAAATAAAAATTCAATATTGTAGGGTATTCTTTAAGGAAATAAGGCATTATGAAAGATTAAAAATTTGTTCATTCCATACAAGTTAAAAAAACATCCATCTTGTACTTTTTCCAGAAATGTCAACAAGTACCTCGTACCGAAATCGACGATAGAATCCATTCATACCATTTAGTAAAAATTCAACATTGTGTAAAATTTTCTATAAAAGTTATATAAGGACATATAGAATATTTTAAAATAAATATTTAGGAACCATGGATGATGATGATAAATATACACTAGTAAATACTTATGAACAAACAATCTTGGATAAAAACATGATTCAAAAATTTATCCTTTACCTTAGCTCTGATATGCTTCGTTTATATCTAAACCTGATGTATAATGATTTAAATAGTGTTTATAACTTATTTTATAATCATAATCCTTTTTATGATAATATTTATGATCATATTTTCATCAATTTGTCAGTAACATTTAATTGTTACACGTTATTTCTGTATTAACCACTTTATGTTCTTATGCATGTTTTTTCAGATAAGTTTTTATTCCTCGTTTTGGGATATAGTTATATCATTAAATAGAATGTTTTATTATAATATATATCATGTTTATTGATTCAATTCGTTTATATAATCATGCTTTAATAAGGATTATGTAGAACAGATCACATCGCACCGTGGAGATGGTAAGCCATACGTACGCACGAGCGATGATATCATTCCCATATTTATTGAATGACATATAATTATATTGTAAATTTTATCTCAAGGTAAATATAATTATATATCATTCAAATATATATTTATTAATTCCATAATTTTACCCATCCATGTATGGTGGTGGTAAAAACGGATTGCACCACCGTGTGGAGCCGATAAGCCATACTTATGCACGCAATGTGATTTCATGTTTCATAGGATGTGTGTATGGTAGACTGTGGTTGTTTAATAATCATAATAACATCTATAAATATATATATGTACTTCTAGAGTTACTACTTTATAATCAATCGATTCCTGAGGTGGAAGTAGAAGAAGAATGATGTTTGAAAGAATCGGTAAATTATATTATCTCCTCTTTAACGTGCCTACTCTAAAAATCATTTTCTTGTACTAAGGATGGTATTTAATGATGACAGGGACATCAAAAATGATTATATAGAAATTGATAAGGGAAATGGGTAGGTTATGGAAGAGAATGAAGGCTCAAAATTAAGTGAAGAGTTGAGGAGGATGTTCCCTATTATAATTGAGGTGTGGGGCATTTTTGGAAACCTCAAATATATAAATTTATAAGAAAATAATATCCCACATAAAAAACTAAAAAATGTCAAAAATTAGAAGATGATATAAGATAGGGTTGTAATATCATCATCCATTAAATTTTATACAGGTTTTCATTTCAATTTATGCATTATCATTTTAATTACCCCTTAGTTATTCTATTTATTTTTTAACTATGGTACCAAATATTTCAATATTAGAATGGTAAAATATTTACTTACATGAAGTCAATTAGACCGTAAATGAATACATTTGATAATTTTGGACAATATTATAATTAATATATATTTTAAAAAATGATTTATGATTTTTAAATTGTTGGTCAGAGTAGGACACTCAAGAGGTGGGGGGTTAATTGAGTTCCTATAAGAATTTCTGTTAAAATTTTTATTTAAAAATATTTCCCCAATTAAAATAAAACAGGCTCGTTAACAATGGTAGTAAAATTATAATAGTTTGACTATTCAAATTGTTTCATATATGATTGATTAACTCTCAATTATAACAATAGTAGATATTGATACATCATTTGAAACTACAATAATAAGGCAAAAACAATTATAACTACTATCCAAAAAAAACAATCAATGTAAAATTTATTTGTCTAAAATAGGAGTTAAAATATTGATAGACTAAATTGAATGACTCATTGGATAATACAAGTGGTTAATTCTCAATCCATGACTTAATCCACTAACTTGGTGGTCACGTTACACCATGAAATAAACATTATAAACATTGAACCACCCCTAGAATCGAGGTTAACAATAGTACAGAGGACTTTCTAGGTGACAAGGCCTCTTCCACTATTCTATGTGATGAATGGTGACCCATGAAAACTTACATATTTATACATGGGTGAAGCATCACGTAAAAATATGTTTAAATGTGGAAATCTTGTATCCACTAGTTCAGTACAGAAGACGTTGTTTGTTTTTAGTATAGATACCAAAACTACCTGAAAAGTAGTAAAAAAAGTACACGACCAAGAAAATAATATGAAAAAGGAATAGAAATTATCTTAGCATTGTTCTATGAAACTCTAGACCTATAGTATATAGCATATGTTATTTTCTATTCCTCTTGTAGAAACATAGTATGATGAATATCATGTTATGGTTTCTATATCGAAGTTATGTGCTCTGTTACTCTTGTTTTTCATAGAATTTATACAACAATGATGTTTGAGATTCTAAATAATAGCAGTTTAGCTACCATGAATCAGGATTTATTCATGTGTTCTTTAGTGTATGTTCTTTCAGAAATTCACTTCTCATTTTTCTCTTATTTCTCTTGTGCCATGATTTCCTTTTTATTTAGGATGTATGTGTTGGATCTGACATGATTCACTATCTCCACACCTCGTACCATGAAATTTCGGCTGACAGTACTATAAAATAACATTAATTATATTAGTGTTAACAAAATACTCAAACTGGACCTTTAGAAATGAATTTTAAATTAATTTTAAAATGAAAAAAATGGTTATGTTTTGAATGGTGTCACATGTTCTGTCTTGAAACAGTGTCACTTGGAACAGTGTATTCTCCTTTTACATTAAGCGGTGATATAGTAATAGTGAGACAATCATGGGGACATATTCACGATTCCATAATTGCATTAATATCTGGACTCAGTAGCCTAGTTACGATGTATAGTCCTATTATAAAATCATGAACTGGTAGAATGTGGTAATGGTAGCAAGATTATTATAGAAGAACCATTGTATGATTTGAAACTGAATTCACAGTCATAGTGACTGATCATTTGCTAAATCTAGAAAAAATTTCAAGTCCTTTGAAAAATTTCTAAACGGTGTCTTGTTACGAAGTTACAGAAATGACATCAAGGAAATAATGTATTCTCCATGGTGGAAATTTGGAACTGGTTATAGTGTTTGAGTCTTGGTGTCTGGGTTATGGTGTCAGGGTTACGTTGTCTAGATCTTTTCCAAAATCAAGAACCAATGGAAAAAATAAGTTTTCTCATACTTGAAAATATATTTGTAACTTGTCGTAAGAAAAAATATTCACAGAATGGAATAAGATTAAACATAGTCATACTGAAACATAATATAAACAGATTAACCATAGTTTACAAAGATTCATACATGAGGTGTGATATGCTAAACATGATTTTTGAGCATTAAAACATGATACATTATTTTTGAGCATTAACACATAAGGATTCCAACAATACCACTATTTTTTATGATATGAAATCCTAGAATTTATGTGACATATATTTTAGTAAGGGTAAGAGATTTGATTATATGTGTAATTGACTATATACAAACAGTTCTTCCTCGATTAAGTTCATTTTCATATAAATGCTTCCATAAATGCATTATCCTGTTTCTCTACCTATTAGGATTAATAACAAGAATAAATAGAAAAAAATACATTTTGAAAGAAATTAATAGAATAAACAAGTGAAGTTTTCATTATATTGAATTAAATGAGAGAGATTAGTACATGAATAATGAAAAATACAATACATCCCTATCATAAATACATCCTTCACTTCTCTGTAGAGCCATAAGTCATTTATTTTCCCATATAAGAGACATCAGGAGGATCCATAGGAGCTGAAGTAGAAGTGTTATAAGGGATTGATCCATTGGTGAGAGAAGAAAAAGGAACTACTTCAATGATTGAGGGTGAAAAGATAGTTTTGTTGAAGACTGAGGCATGGGTTGTTCAATTTTAATAGGTCTTATCTGGATTAGATCCTATGATACAGACAAGGTAGCAAGAGAAAAGTAAGTAGAGGAGGGAGGAGTTGAAACATGACAGAAAAGGGAAGGTGTAGGAGCCACTATGGCATTACTTTTCCATATAAATAGGGTTCAACAACATAATGAAATTAGTGATGCTCAAACCTCTGTAATGCATAGACTTCTAAAAGTTATCTTTTTTTTCCGAAAACATGTCCAACTGAGGAGTGAAGTGTTTCAGCTTTAAAAAATGTGTCTTGAATGTTTGAGTGATAGGAAGAAAGTTTCAAATTTTCAACAATATACAAGAAGTGATTGTTCATATCATGATTAGATTAAATTATATTTATGTATAATTAAAATTTCTTATATATTTATTCCTGAGCATCATTGGGAATATATGAATGAATCCTCACCAAATCGAGCACTCGGTCTATATTCTTTATTGACAGCACAAAAACCATCCTTATCAACACCATTCAATACTGACTGAAGCTCGACCTTGTAAACTTTTCTGATTGAGTCATTGTCCATTACAGGATATAACTGTACATAGGTTGTTGAAGTAGTAACAGCGGTTGTGAGAGACATAATCTGATATAGAACCTATTGTTAACTTCCTTTATATTCAATAGTTAGCCTTTTTAATTCCATCAACTAGTTCACACTTGTCATTGACTATTTTTTTCTCTCTACCACTTTTTCATAAGCAGAGTGGTGGTTTGGTTGAATAATAGATACAACCTTTTTTTGGATCTTATCACCAACATCCTAAATATGATGAGTAATGTGGGATTCAATAGTTTGTAGGATTTTCTGCATACCTTTAGACATATATTTTAGAGACGTTACCTCATCACTCAAAAGATTGTTTTCAATCCTAAATTCCAATATTTTTGGAAGCATATTCGGTTGAATATATAATATAATTTTCACTAACATCAAATTAGCATCTCATTCACTGATATTAGTCATAGGGGTAGGCTACGACTTCATGATCTTTTCAATTCCAAATAACAATGTTTTTCCAAAATAATTCAGATCACAGTGGCTCACAAAATCCTAATAATCATTAGTAGGTTCCGGAACATAAACTAAAACAGGTTTAGGATCCTTAGAATATGTTTCTTTAATAGCAGGAATGCGTTTCTATTGAAAATTAGTGGAAAGAGATATGCCTTTTACTAAAGCCTCTTGGGTATTATACACATCAAAACAACTGTGAAATGTATACCAAGTATCCATAGAGAATTGGTCAACACAATTTTGAACATGATCTCTGCAAATATTGATATCTTCTTTTTCAGGTATGTCTTCCATTTCTATTCATTTTTTAGGAAGAGAGGAATTTCTTGAAATTTATGAAGTACATGTAGCGTACTTTATGAGTACACGCCGTGTACTCGGTTACCGTGGGTAGCAGTGTGCTAACTGTCTAGCGGCCATGCACATAGCCAAGTGGGGGTGACCTGGAGGCTGCCTAAAGTGTATTATAGAAATTGCATGTACACGCTGTGTACATAAAAATTACATGCTGTGTAGTTTCTTTTATTTAATTAAATGTACCAGGGTCACGTCAAATTTCCAGAAACACCTTCTTCTAGGTTTGGTTCGGTCGAGAGCTCTCGTACGGCCGCGATCTTCTTCCAAGTCCCTGATCGAGCATCTGATCTCCGATTCAACCGTCGTCGATTGTGTTGGGATCACCTTGATAATATCTCTCTTTGGCTAGAGCTTCACTTCCCAATTCCTCATCATTCTCATGTTATACTCTATTGAACGTTTTAAACATTTTTTTATCTTTGGTGTTATAGGGTTATTCAAGCCCTGAGACTCATGTCTATTTATCTCCCAATGCTGAGGCAGGTGGTTTTGTTCCTTTACATTTAATGTATTTGAGTTATATGTGAAATTTTTCCCAATACCCTTGAATGAGGTATTTCACATTTACTGTTTTAGCACAATTGATTGTCTGCTATGCTTGTATGCTTGAGTATAGGTTAATTGAATGTGAATAGGGTTAATTGATATTCTTTGGAAGTGTTTTACCATGCTTTATTGCATGTTTTGACCATTGGGTCTAGTTTTTCTATTAGGCTGATATTTACCTTCCATGCCTAGTATAGTATGATGGGGTGTTTGTATCCATACTTGATGTTATGCTATAGGCTTCTAGACAAGTACTTATTGAGGTTTAATTTGGATGATACACGTTGTTGTACCTACTTGATATACACCGGTCCTTGAGAACCTGATATAGTGGACATTAGAGATAATAGACATAAGGGCTTCTCCAGAGTATCTGTTTTACCTAAAATGTGGGAACATTAGGGGAATTGACGTAACTACTTTCTCAGAGTGCAGGTAGTTCCTCAACATAGTCCATAGAGGGAATGTGACATAAGTGCTTCCCTGCAATTCCTTTAGTTACTGATACGAGACTATAAGAGGAATTGACGATAGGTGCTTCTTCAGAGAGTCTATGATTAAGCTGAACCAGAGGGGTTAGAATATGTGTACAACCCAAAGGGTTGTTTGTGTTTCAAGGTAGGACCAGAGGGGATAGGCTGTGTGTAATTCCCAAAGGGTTACCTTTTGTGTTTAGATGCTATCTTGTGTTGCTAGTTTGGACCAGAGGGGATAGGCTATGAGTACAACACAGAGGGTTACCTGTTTGTGATTACCTGTTTGTGATTACATGTTTTGATTAGCTGTTTCATGATATATGAAACTAAATGCATTGAAAATATGGATTGTTTAATGCCGAGTGCTTCTATGTTTACTGCTTTCTGTACTTATTACCTGCTATATATTCAATGACTATTCGGAATAGATATTGTAGTGGTTGCCTACTGTGATTTAGTCTCACACCCTGTTTGGGACATGCTGTGGTCCCAAAGAGATTATATTGTTGTAGGTATAGATAAGGGTATGCCCCCTTCTACATAAGTTACTTGATTTTCTATGGAGATGGAGAACATGGGACCATGCCTTGTCTTGAGATAATGAGGAGTTATTTGCATACTTTCCTTTTTTACTTGGTTTAGTACTGTTGTATTACAACATTGTGATTTGTTTAGATACTTTCATAGACATATGTATCATGCATTATTCATATATATATATATATATGTGTCCTCCAGTTCCTTATTTTCCAGTCTTATGCTGTTTACATTTGTATGGATTATTTCTACTTTCTCTATTGCCTTGTGTTTTACTTCCGCTGTGTTACTCTGCCAATGAGGGCATAGTTTCCTCACTATCACACTTAAGGCCCCCACAGCTAGTCAGTAGCCATCCGGAGTTTGGGGAAATACGCTTGAGGCCAGGTGACCAACCGGGTACGGGAATTCTATGGGTGACTTCCGTAATCAGGACTTTACAAAGTGGTATCAAGGGAGTTTATTTTTCTTCTTGACATACTGTTCGGAGCCAATAGTTAGGGATAAAATGGAATAGGTATTTGGTAATAAATTGTGCCCAGTAGTAGCTATCCCATGTACAGGGAAAAGCCAATTAACCTCATTTATTGGAATATTTTTGGTTTTTCAATTTTACAGTTGATCAGATTTTCACTCTTATGTGGATCACATGTATTGTACTATTATTGTTGACATTATTCAGGTTCTATTTTAGTTGCAACCTGATGAGATGAGGG
Source organism: Viscum album (assembly GCA_963277665.1). Classification (NCBI taxonomy): domain Eukaryota; kingdom Viridiplantae; phylum Streptophyta; class Magnoliopsida; order Santalales; family Viscaceae; genus Viscum; species Viscum album. The sequence goes on from OY728144.1 coordinate 577,184,079, forward strand.
TATGCCATCTCATTCATCATTTAGGAACTTGCTAGAAATCACATGTCATGCATTTTTTCCATGCCATTTTTGGTGCATTAGTGATTGCATGTTGTTTTAATAGATTATGTGCTATAGATTCATGCTATTGTGATAGTTGTCTTGATAAAATACATGTTGTTTGATAGGGAATCATTTTTTGTATGTTTTAGTTGGAATGAATGCCAAACCTTTGGTTCATGAGGTGTTATGGGCCCTCATAGACCGAAATTTGGTGGATCATTGACTTTTTTACCTTGTGTAAGATGTCAAGATTTGATTCGCAGGGAGTATGGGCCCTCATGGATTGGAATTTGTCACTTTGAGGTTTTTTATAGAGTTTTATATGGTTTCTAGAGTAATTTCTAAGGCTTACTGTCTAGAAAATCCCAGAATACACGGCGTGTAATGTTAACTACATTCCATGTGTTCTTCTATTCGGAATGAAACTGTTTGGCACTAACACACCATGTAGTCTCGTTCTAAGGATAACCATGTCACTTAGCTATGTAGAATGAATCTGGCAGGGGAAGTGGATTCAAGTACACGCCGTGTGTCAGGTGAACACGCTGTGTGTATGGGGTGTTACATGACCAGTTCTGGTAGTTGTACACGCCCATGTAAATGAATGAACGGAACATGCTATGTTGGGTTTATACACGCCATGTAGTCATGTTTTGGAAAAACATGAATGATTTATTTCTCCTTTTCCATTTTTACACAATAATTTTTTAGTCCCATGTAATCTTGATCTAAGGTGTGTGATTGACCTTGTAGAGTTATGCTGCTGAGATGTCCCCTGGTTGTATGCTAGTTACATGGTGGTGATCAGACACTAGACATGAATGATCAGGGACTACCTGCAGATCCTCCAGTTGTGCAATTCTTGGGACCAGTAGTTATACCAGAAGAAGGTGCTGATGCATAATTTTTGGAAGGCTTCATGATGATGATGTAGACCTTTCATGGAGCACCGCCTACTGGCCAACTGATGGATGAATTGACCTGGATCATTCAGTAGGAGCATCCTCCCACTTTCTTAGGGGATGGAGGACCCCAAGCTGCAGAGTCGTGACTAGAAGCCATGCTGATGATCTTCAAGCATCTAGAGATACCACCAGATAAGAGGGTGAATCTCGCTATATATATGCTCTAGGATTCCACCAAGATATGGGGGGATGTGATATCACAGGTGATACATCAGCGAGTTATGTCTTGGGAGGAGTTCCAACATATCTTATATGACTACTTATATTCAGAGACCTTGAGCGCCGATCGATCCTGAGAGTTTATGAGTTTGGAGCAAGGTACTCTTTTTGTTATAAAGTATTCCTCTTACTTTACCATGTTGCAGCATTTCACGCCTATTTTAGGAGGTAATCAGTTATTCAAGGCAAGGAAGTATGAGGATAGTCTGAGGCACGACTTCTGATTGTAGGTGAACATATTTCGGTTGACTTCTATCACTTCTATCATCAACTAGGCACTGATCATAGAATGCAATTTGAGTGATTCTAGAGTTGTGAGCCAGGGTGGCTTGACATCAAGAGTTAGTATTCCTACTACTGACAGCAGGAAGCATCGTAGAGAGTCTACGCGTGGAGATCCAAGGAGGTGAGATACTTCTTCTGGTAGTCAGGTGGTGTGCTACCAGTGCGGGAAGAGTGGGAATACGAGGCCACATTACCTGAGAGACCCAATAGAGTGACAATCTTGCGGAATGATGGGTCATCTTCAGCGCGTCTGTCAGATCTTTTCACCTGCAGCTGGTGACATGGGTTCTTCTATGACTTACTGTTCAAGAGAAGCACCACCATTTTATCACCAATCTGGGAACTAGAGTTCTTCCGACCATTTAGGACGATGTGGAGGTCATTTCCATGGTAGCTTGTGTAACACCCCAAGATTTCATAGTGTGTTATTTCTTCAAAATAATTCAATAACTTGCACTACACGCAACAACGAGTTCAATCACACCATGACTTACAAAAAAATCCATTCAAAAGAGGTTATGGATAGTATTATCTAAATTTTAAACTTTATATAATCATTATAATTTTAGAATCCATATTATGAGTTTCTTAGATATAATGCAAGAACAAATTCATTTTCAGTATTGCACTTTTATCAACTTTTAATAGTGAACCCTTTTTAAATACAATATTTTAAACTTTTTGACTAAATGGGGACATCAAAAATTTAAAATGAAACATCCCAAGCTTCCACGGTACACTTTCTTTGAATAATACAGTAGCGTGTGTTGTACGCATCCTTGAGTTTTAACACACACCACAACCAATCAAACTAGCCGTTATGAATAGTAATACCTACTTTTTGAAATTATATATATTTTATATTTTAAAATGGACTTCATTTATGGATTTGGAATATCAAATTTATCCTAAGGAGAAATTTTGGTACTTTTCGGATAACTTTCATATTTTGATGAATAGTGAAAATTACTAAATTTTAATTAAAAACAACTTTTTTAATCAAAATAATTAATAGTGATAAATTCTGAATTCGAGTGGTTTTAAAGTATATTTAGAATATATTTTTACCATTTAATATAATGTTGGTCATTGTACATAATTTTACAATTAAACCAAACATAAACAAGTGTCAATCTTTTGATAGTTATTACCTCTTAAAAACACGCTTTTTGTTTTGACAGCGGGAATTAATTTTAAATTAATTTCTGCCACTTCTGTGTTTTGAATTTAGAAAAATGGATTCCATATTTGGAATCAGGATGTCCAAATCGTGTAAATAGGTAACTTTTATTTTTAGACATTTTGAATAATTACTGTGGTAAATATTTTATTTATCATGGTTAAAGGTAAATCCGGTAAATAAGGGTTAAAAAATAATATTATAATAATACAAAATTAACCTAAAACGTGTCCTAACCTTATTGGTGGACACATACCCGACCATGATCATCCTTGGGTCAATTTGGGGACCCCTTGGATCCACTTGTATGTGGTAGGGACACTTTATATTAATAAAGTTAAAATAAAAATAAAAATGGCATAAGCTTACATCTTTTAGAAGAACAATTTTTACATAGGGTTATACATGTTCGATTTTTGATTATAAATATTCATTAGAAATATAAAAAGATTTCCTACATAATGATATTTTATTTATAATTTTTAGACATCAAATAATTTAAATTATTAATGACACAATAATGATGCAATGTTTACCTCATTAATAAATCATTTAAATAAATAAGATTATAATGATTAAAATATTATCTAAAACCTGTCCAATTCTTATTGGCTGATGTTATTTAGAATATGAGTCATCTTATCTTCGACCTCAATGATTTTTGGACCATTATAAACCGAATATAATTATATTATAAAGTAATACTTTCACTCTTTCCTAAAGAGCCCCTCTTCTCCCTTATAAAAGGAGACCACTTCTACTCATTCCTCACACCTCTCAAGCCACTTGGCTAGTCCAAACTCTGCCCAACTAAGCTCCCCAAATCCCTCTCCAACTCCTTGAAGCTTCCCCTTAGGCAGAAAGCATTTCAAGAAGTCCTTTGGTTCCAACCAAAGTGAGTTACCTAAATTAAAGGTAACGATTTCTCTTAAATTATTTTCATTTATTTTGCTTCTCCAACCCCCAAACTCTTTTTATTTCCTTTCTTTTGTAACAACAATAGTATACTAAATATACTAGGATGTGGTTATAAGAAGTATTCAAACTACACATACACACAACTCCATATAATGGATGATGAACATAATGTTTCTGTGGATGGCAAACTAACGCCTCACAAAATGATGATTGTTCAAATACATCTTACCGCCTCTCATGGTGGCCATTATGATGGCACTATAATTAAATATGATATTAATGATATATATTTTATATATAATCTTCTGTAATTCCATTTTATTTCATACCATTATTCGTTTCATGTTGTATATACATACGATAATTTCATTTGAGGAAGTGCGGACTACCGCCCCCTTAAAATGATATGACTCGTTCATACCACACATGGAACGTATAAAGGATGGTGTTAATGAACTTAAGTAACATATATAAAATATTATATTATACTGGAATAGTAATATACCTATGTATCATTTGGATTCAATTCTTTTAAAATAAAAATTAAATGGAAGTAGCGTTTGTGCGTACGTACGGACTACCGTCTCCACGAACGCGGTGAGATCCATCCTCCATCGTATCCATTCAAGTCTTATTCTCATTTTAGGGTTAAAAATAATGTTAATATCATTCTGATTATGAATAAGATATAATCTATCCATTACAAACATGTCTTACGTATCCAAACATTTAAGAAGAACGAATCGATTATCACCCGAAACGACGATAATACGAAGATATTATTAATAAAGCAATGTTAAAAGAACATATATGATATCATATTAATGTATATGATTCTTGTATAATTTAATAACAATTATTTCACCATTATAAAGGAGGTTAACCTATCCCAACCAAGTAAAAGTACAAGGTAAGGGATTTTTCTTATCTCACATTCAATTCTGTGAGATTTCCATTGTTCGCTACTAAATTATTGAAAGTGGTGTATTGTGTACTTCCATTTGATATATATTATCATGATTCACTTTATATTCATGTTATTCTGTAAATCATTTGGTGGTTATTAACTTTTGGCCATGCGACTCAGTTGATTAACGTGGTAAGGGGTTTTCATCTCACTCCTTATTCCCGTGATATTCATGCCATATTTCCACCATTACCTTTTGTGTGGTGTATGTACTACCCATAATTATATTCTTTGTGTAATACACTATAATTTATGTGTACTTACATATTCATTGTATGATACCTCTTTCATGGGTTGTATGTTTCATAAGTTACCAAACTGGTAAGGGTTATTTCACAATCTCTTCATTATCCGAGGTTGTTTATACGTAATAATCTACTGGGATCTCGTTATCATCCACATCCATGTTTCTTCAAAATGTATTTCAAAACATTTTTAATATTTAAAAGAATATGGGTTAAAGTCATTTATACCCTTGTTTGACTTTTTATAAGAGGTTTATAAGGGAATCTTTCCGTCGTTTTCCAAACAAGGTGCTTTTTAACCTTTTCGACAGAATTAAGATAAGAATGTTTTTTTAACTTATACGGCGGGTGCGGTTATTTTCCGCCGTTATAAAATCATCAAAGCTTCCCTTAAAAGCTTATAAGATTATTTTCAAAGAAAATGTTTGATTCTATATGGATCTTAAATGATTTCAAAATAAAAGGAGATATTTCTTTAAAAAGAATTTTGATTTCATCTATGTCAACATACTTTGATGGGTTTTAAGATTATTTGAAGTTGATTTATTATGATACAAAACTTCTATATTGTTTTGAAGGATTTGTGATATGTTTGACTGTGGATGTGCTATTTTTATACCATTCATAGTTTATGGTGAAAGTATTGACATTTCGTATGCTAGTTCCAATAAGAATGTTTATGTTATATTTCAATCTTTACTTCATATGAATGTGTTGGACAAGTATGTTCCAGGTTGGGGACTGGTTAAAGTAAGCCCTCCAGGTTGGGGACTGGTAAAAGTAAGCCCTCCAGGTTAGGGACTGGTAAAAGTAAGCCCTCCGGGTTGGTGTCCGGTTATTAGAGGCACTCCGGGTTGGTGTCCGGTTATTAGAGGCACTCCGGGTTGGTGTCCGGTTATTAGAGGCACTCCGGGTTGGTGTCCGGTTATTAGAGGCACTCCGGGTTGGTGTCCGGTTATTAGAGGCACTCCGGGTTGGGTTTCGGTTACAGTTAGCCCCAAGGTCTTGGGACGAGGCCTTGAAAAGTAATTAAAGTTTAGCATTATGCATTCCAACATTATGAAAGTGGTTATTGATTTTGCATGTGATTATTCGATTAGTAGAATATCCATGAGAATAAGTAAATGGCATTATCTAATTTTATTTATGCCATACTATGTTAAAAGTTCAGGTTTAAAAGGCTTTTGTTTTAGTTATACATTGCCTTAAATGTTTATTCTTATTTATGAAAGTTTCCGCTATATTGTTATACTTACTGGGCATTTGAGCTCACCCCTTTTCTATGTTTTATTTTTCCCAGGAAGTGAAGAAGTAAATTATGAATGACCTGCAGGGATATTATGAGGGGATTATAGTGTGGACTATGGAAACATTATGTTGTTGTAGTAGTTTTTCATTTTATGATGTAATGTAAAACTTATGAATATATCTAGTGTTTCCAAGGCTACTAAACCAATCGGTCTTTCGAGATTTGATCTTTCTTGTGATCATTCCAATGTTATGTAATAATGCACCGACTCTGGGTAACTAGGGTCGGGGCGTTACAGTTGGTATCAGAGGAAGTTTAGTACAAACCTTGGAAGATATATTTAGATAAACTCTGATTAGAGCATGTAGACCTAAGATGAACTTTGAGGATTAGTATAGAAGAACTTCCTAGAATTTTGGTATTGTAGAGATTTTGTGAGTTTTCCGAGCAATACATCCCTGTCTGGATACGAGCAGGTAGAGGCGGCTCTGGCACAGATGTACCTAGGGGTAAAACCCGAAAACACCGCTTTGAGCTAGACTCGAACGGGAACTGGTGCACGGCAACGGGCCTTGCTGCACTCTTGGTTACGACACTCCCGGGGGATATGCTTAGGATAACTCTCATTTTCTTTACAAATCATTTTAAAGGGATTATGAGTATAAACTTCCTCAAAGAAAACATTCTTATGATTATGTATTATATCCATAAATAGTTCAATTTATGGTAGGTGTTTTATAAGTATGGGATTATGTATTTTGATTCATAAACTGATCTAGTTTATGCCATTGTATATAAATGGCGCCCAGTAGAAGGAATGAGAACTCCAGAAATGCACATGATCCAAAGAGAAGGAAGGATCATATCTTTCATGGTCTTAAGCTAGAATTTATAAGAGAAATAGTCTCCCATGTACTATCATCATATGAAGAAATAATATCATGTATTTTACTGAGTCCTATGGATTTGAAGGGAAGCAAGAGAAGAAAAGGATAGAAGAGAGAAAGATGGATAAAGGGAAAAGGGAAAAGAAGAATTTTCCCATATGTGGTAACTGTGGAAAGAAACACCCTGGAACTTGCCTGAAAGGAATGGGAGTTTGTTATAAGTGTGGAGGAAAAGGGCACAAAGTACGTGAATGCAAGGGTAAGAAAATGGTTTTAAATGTACAATGCTTCATTTGCAAGGAGTTTGGACACTACGCGAACCTATGCCCCAGTCATCAGACTATGCCGCAAATGATGCTATTGGATAATAATCAAGTTATGATACTACCACAGATGAAGAGGAATGATTAGAGTTCTTATGTTGATTATGTCAATTGAGTGTTGTATCAACAATGTACTTGTTATAATAATTATGGAGTATATAAGGATTGTACTGCAGTACTATTTCATTAAGGACTTGAGATTGTGTGGAACAAAGAAAAGTTACTCAATAGCAGGATAAATTTTTGGAAAATATATGGTTGAGGGAATGATAAATCATAATATAGTTCTGATACTGAGGTAGTGATTTTGGAATAATATGTGATTGTTTTGGATAAATTATATTGGATATTCTTGACTACCCTGGAACTGATTAATGATTTGTATATTCCATCATTGTTGGGGTTTAAAACATTTTTGGATTAATGAAGTATATCCAGCATTTTATATGGAATAAGGGAGCATGAATGTAATCAATAAGGAATATGGTAATACATGATGAAGGTATTCATATTCTATTACGGGGTAAAAAGGATCTATATTATGTTTACCATCCTTATAAATGTTGGACTGTGAGTTTAGACAGAAGTATTTTGGATAGTTCTAGTTTGGATTAATTTGGATTGTCATAAAAGGACAACCCGGAGGTCGGGCGGCAACCCGTCGTGTCCGGCAAGGCTGCGAGACTTGAACCCGCAACCGAAGGGCGACAAGGGTGTATCACCTACCACTGTCCCACGAGATGTCCTGAATTAAATAATGTAGTATTTTTTAAAAGATCTGGTAGATGAATTATAAATTCATTTATTTTGGGACCCTGTACGAATAGTATAAATAAAAAAAAAATTACGTTCTATTATCTTTTAGAGTGAAAGATGAGTTTGTGGTAGAAATTTATTAATGGGTAAAATTCTAATTATAAAGTAAGTATATCTCTTTATTATCTTAACCAATCTCATAAATAAATTCCTCAACATTAATAATAGAAACTTAGAACAAAAATGTTGTCCTAGATGGTACCTTAAATCATCACAAATTTATGGCATTGGGATTGTTGGCCTTTTCATAGCCATGTTCTCTACCACTCTCCATCAGATAATTGATGGTTATATTTCTCTTCCATATCCATATTTTCCTACGTGGAACCCTAGTATGTGTTATTTTCGGTAATCTTCATACTTTCCACTCTTTATTTTAAATAGAGGCCTCATTAATTCATTTTTCGATGTGGGATTTCAACTAAGATATTTTGAAACGTCAAAAATGTGTTATCCTAATACCCTATGTTTTGTTCAACCGATGGTATTTCAAATCATCATAGATTGATGAATTTAAGGACCTCAATTATACACTTGTTTGTGATTTATGATCTCAATCACTACCTATAAATATTTACGTTTTTCCTCCAATTATATGTCTCTAATTTCCACCAATGTTCTCCTAATCGAGATCATAATTTGGTGTTGACTCTTTCATTTCTCTTTTCCTCATTTTAAGACTAAATTTTAGTAACCTAATTTCCGATGTGGGTTTTCCCACAAAGATATTTTCTATTTTCAACCTTTTATTTTCGAAGAACAATTTCAAATTGCGAGGATGCAATTTATTGAAGGAGGGGAGAATGTAACACCCCAAGATTTCATAGTGTGTTATTTCTTCAAAATAATTCAATAACTTGCACTACACGCAACAACGAGTTCAATCACACCATGACTTACAATAAAAAGCCATTAAAAAGAGGTTATGGATAGTATTATCTAAGTTTTAAACTTTATATAATCATTATAATTTTAGAATCCATATTATGAGTTTCTTAGATATAATGCAAGAACAAATTAATTTTCAGTATTGCACTTTTATCAACTTTTAATAGTGAACCCTTTTTAAATACAATATTTTAAACTTTTTGACTAAATGGGGACATCAAAAATTTAAAATGAAACATCCCAAGCTTCCACGGTACGCTTTCTTTGAATAATACAGTAGCGTGTGTTGTACGCAGCCTTGAGTTTTAACACACACCACAACCAATCAAACTAGCCGTTATGAATAGTAATACCTACTTTTTGAAATTATATATATTTTATATTTTAAAATGGACTTCATTTCTGGATTCGGAATATCAAATTTAGCCTAAGGTGAAATTTTGGTACTTTTCGGATAACTTTCATATTTTGATGAATAGTGAAAATTACTAAATTTTAATTAAAAACAACTTTTTTAATCAAAATAATTAATAGTGATAAATTATGAATTTGAGTGGTTTTAAAGTATATTTAGAATATATTTTTACCATTTAATATAATGTTGGTCATTGTACATAATTTTACAATTAAACCAAACATAAACAAGTGTCAATCTTTTGATAGTTATTACCTCTTAAAAACACGCTTTTTGTTTTGACAGCGGAAATTAATTTTAAATTAATTTCTACCACTTCTGTGTTTTGAATTTAGAAAAATGGATTCCATATTTGGAATCAGGATGTCCAAATTGTGTAAATAGGTAAATTTTATTTTTAGACATTTTGAATAATTACTGTGGTAAATATTTTATTTACCATGGTTAAGGGTAAATCCGGTAAATAAGGGTTAAAAAATAATATTATAATAATACAAAATTAATGTAAAACGTGTCCTAACCTTATTGGTGGACACATACCCGACCATGATCATCCTTGGGTCAATTTGGGGACCCCTTGGATCCACTTGTATGTGGTAGGGACACTTTATATTAATAAAGTTAAAATAAAAATAAAAATGGCATAAGCTTACATCTTTTAGAAGAAAAATTTTTACATAGGGTTATACATGTTGGATTTTATATTATAAATATTCATTAGAAAGCTAAAAAGATTTCCTACGTAAGGATATTTTATTTATAATTTTTAGACATCAAATAAGTTAAATTATTAATGACACAATAATGATGCAATGTTTACCTCATTAATAAATCATTTAAATAAATAAGATTATAATGATTAAAATATTATCTAAAACCTGTCCAATTCTTATTGGTTGATATTATTTAGAATATGAGTCATCTTATATTCGACCTAAATGATTTTTGGACCATTATAAACCGAATATAATTATATTATAAAGTAATACTTTCACTCTTTCCTAAAGAGCCCCTCTTCTCCCTTATAAAAGGAGACCACTTCTACTCATTCCTCACACCTCTCAAGCCACTTGGCTAGTCCAAACTCTGCCCAAATAAGCTCCCCACATCCCTCTCCTCCTCCTTGAAGCTTCCCCTTAGGCAGAAAGCATTTCAAGAAGTCCTTTGGTTCCAACCAAAGTGAGTTACCTAAATTAAAGGTAACGATTTCTCTTAAATTATTTTCATTTATTTTGCTTCTCCAACCCCCAAAATCTTTTTATTTCCTTTCTTTTGTAACAACACCAGTATCCTCAATATACTAGGATGTTGTTATAAGATGGATTAAAACTACACATACACACAACTCCATCTAATGGATGATGAACATAATGTTTCTGTGGATGGAAAACTAACGCCTCACGAAACGATGATTGTTCAAATACATCTTACTGCCTCTCATGGTGGCCATTATGATGGCACTATAATTAAATATGATATTAATGATATATATTTTATATATAATCTTCTGTAATTCCATTTTATTTCATACCATTATTCGTTTCATGTTGTATATACATACGATAATTTCATTTGAGGAAGTGCGGACTACCGCCCCCTTAAAATGATATGACTCGTTCATACCACACATAGAACGTATAAAGGATGGAGTTAATGAACTTAAGTAACATATATAAAATATTATATTATACTGGAATAGTAATATACCTATGTATCATTTGGATTCAATTCTTTTAAAATAAAAATTAAATGGAAGTAGCGTTCGTGCGTACGTACGGACTACCGTCTCCACGAACGTGGTGAGATCCATCCTCCATCGTATCCATTAAAGTCTTATTCTCATTTTAGTGTTAAAAATAATGTTAATATCATTCTGATTATGAATAAGATATAATATATCCATTACAAACATGTCTTACGTAACCAAACATTTAAGAAGAACGAATCGATTATCACCCGAAACGACGATAATACTAAGCTATTATTAATAAAGCAATGTTAAAAGAACATATATGATATCATATTAATGTATATGATTCTTGTATAATTTAATAACAATTATTTCACCATTATACAGGAGGTTAACCTACCCCAACCAAGGAAAAGTACAAGGTAAGGGATTTTTCTTATCTCACATTCAATTCTGTGAGATTTCCATTGTTCGTTACTAAATTATTGAAAGTGGTGTATTGTGTACTTCCATTTGATATATATTATCATGATTCACTTTATATTCATGTTATTCTGTAAATCATTTGGTGGTTATTAACTTTTGGCCATGCGACTCAGTTGATTAACGTGGTAAGGGGTTTTCATCTCACTCCTTATTCCCGTGAGATTCATGCCATATTGCCACCATTACCTTTTGTGTGGTGTATGTACTGCCCATAATTATAGTCTTTGTGTAATACACTCTAATTTATGTGTACTTACATATTCATTGTATGATACCTCTTTCATGGGTTGTATGTTTCATAATTTACCAAACTGGTAAGGGTATTTCACAATCTCTTCATTATCCGAGGTTGTTTATACGTAATAATCTACTGGGATATCGTTATCATCCACATCCATGTTTCTTCAAAATGCATTTCAAAACATTTTTAATATTTAGAAGAATATGGGTTAAAGTCATTTATACCCTTGTTTGACTTTTTATAAGAGGTTTATAAGGGAATCTTTCCGTCGTTTTCCAAACAAGGTGCTTTTTAACCTTTTCGACAGAATTAAGATAAGAATGTTTTTTTTAACTTATACAGCGGGTGCGGTTATTTTCCGCCGTTATAAAATCGTCAAAGCTTCCCTTAAAAGCTTATAAGATTATTTTCAAAGAAAATGTTTGATTCTATATGGATCTTAAATGATTTCAAAATAAAAGGAGATATTTCTTTAAAAAGAATTTTGATTCCATCTATGTCAACATCCTTTGATGGGTTTTAAGATTATTTGAAGTTGATTTATTATGATACAAAACTTCTATATTGTTTTGAAGGCTTTGTGATATGTTTGACTATGGATGTGCTATTTCTATACCATTCATAGTTTATGGTGAAAGTATTGACATTTCGTATGCTAGTTCCAATAAGAATGTTTATGTTATATTTCAATCTTTACTTCATTTGAATGTGTTGGACAAGTATGTTCCAGGTTGGGGACTAGTTAAAGTAAGCCCTCAAGGTTGGGGACTGGTAAAAGTAAGCCCTCCAGGTTAGGGACTGGTAAAAGTAAGCCCTCCGGGTTGGTGTCCGGTTATTAGAGGCACTCCGGGTTGGTGTCCGGTTATTAGAGGCACTCCGGGTTGGTGTCCGGTTTTTAGAGGCACTCCGGGTTGGTGTCCGGTTATTAGAGGCACTCCGGGTTGGTGTCCGGTTATTAGAGGCACTCTGGGTTGGGTTCCGGTTACAGTTAGCCCCAAGGTCTTGGGACGAGGCCTTGAAAAGTTATTAAAGTTTAGCATTATGAATTCCAACATTATGAAAGTGGTTATTGATTTTGCATGTGATTATTCGATTAGTAGAATATCCATGTGAATAAGTAAATGGCATTATCTAATTTTATTTATGCCATACTATGTAAAAAGTTCAAGTTTAAAAGTCTTTTGTTTTAGTTATACATTGCCTTAAATGTTTATTCTTATTTATGAAAGTTTCCGCTATATTGTTATCCTTACTGGGCATTTGAGCTCACCCCTTTTCTATGTTTTATTTTTCCCAGGAAGTGAAGAAGTAAATTATGAATGACCTGCAGGGATATTATGAGGGGATTATAGTGTGGACTGTGGAAACATTATGTTGTTGTAGTAGTTTTTCATTTTATGATGTAATGTAAAACTTATGAATATATCTAGTGTTTCCAAGGCTACTAAACCAATCGGTCTTTCGAGATTTGATCTTTCTTGTGATCATGCCAATGTTATGTAATAATGCACCGACTCTGGGTAACTAGGGTCGGGGCGTTACAGCTTGTCTCCTGGTTTTCAGCGACAAAAGTGTGGATCAACTCAGGGTGTCCATGCATTGTTGTTGGGCTATGGTACATGCCATACATTGGTAGTGGAGCAGACCCAACAAGAGTAGGATCCCGGACCCTCTACAATTGAAGGTATGGTCTTAGTATCCTCAGTATTAGCTTCTGCTCTTTTCGATACAGGGGCATCCAATAGCACTTTGTATATTGTGGTTGTGTAGGGCCTTGGGATCGACATATTTTCTTCGGTTGATATTTTGACACTAGAAACTTCGTTGGGGACTATAATGATGAGTGTACATCAGTGCAAGGAGTTCCCTCTAGTGGTTGGTGGGTGTCACTTTTTATGGGACCTCTATGTTCTAGAGATTACATGCAATGATGTCATTCCCGGAATGGACTGGCTACTTCTCTTCTAGGAAGTCATCGACTGTTATCCCCAAAGGGTGAGTTTCATATCACCAGAGGGTGGATCTTTTCATCATAAGGGTGAATGGGATGTTCAGGTGTGTAGAGCGAGGCTTGAGGATCATGGGTTGGGAGGAGTTACAACCCAGTTTTCTCATCTATATATGGATGACCAGGGTAGATGGTACCCTCAGGCTTTGTGTAGATTATATAAAGTTGAACCAGTTGATGGTCAAGAACTGATATCCATTAATGAGGATTGATGATCTCTTTGATCTGCTTCGAGGAGATCGAGTGTTCTCGAAAATTGAATTGAAGTCCGGTTATGATCAGTTGGAGGTTAGATAATCAAATATACCTCTTACAGCCTTTCAGAGAAATTACGGTCTATATGAGTATATGGTTATACCATTTCGTCTCACAAACACGCCTGTAGTTTTCCTGGAACTAATGAACCTAGTGTTCCATCTATACTTAGATTCATCCATGGTGGTTTTTGTTGATGATATCTTGGTGTACTCTCACAATCGACACAACCATTCCACACATCTTGATATCATTTTGACTACACTGATAGAGCATCAGTTATATGCTATGACCTCAAAATGCCACTTTTAGATGAATTAGATTCACTTATTGGGTCTTGTAATATCTAAGATAGAAGTGTTAGTAGACCCATAAAAAGTGAGACTAATAGCTTCCTAGGAGCAGCCGATGAATTTCTTTGATGAACGATGTTTTATAGGGCTGGTTGGGTACTACAGATGTTTCATTCAGAACTTTTCACGCTTAGCAGCACCACTGATGGGTCTGACTAAAAACGGTGTAAGGTTCTTATGGTCAGGTTCTTATGAGTCAGCCTTTGAGGAGATGAAAGGGGGGTTGAATTCAGCACCGATACTATTATTTTTAGAGCTGGGCTTGATCTATACAGTGTACTATGATGCATTAGGTATCAGGCTTGGAGCAGTACTTATACAAGGGGAAGGAGTCATTGCGTACGAATCATGGTAGTTGAGACCACATGAGAGGAAATACTCGACACATGATCTCAAGTTAGGTGATGTGGTTCATGCCTTACGCTGTTGGATACATTACCTTCTGGGAGAGAATTTTTTGTTTTTCACTGACCATAAGAGTCTCATGTACATTTTCACTCTGCGTGATCTAAATTTGAGACATTCAAGCTGGGTTGAGTACCTTCAGTCTTTTGACTTTGAGCTTGCCTATATGCCTTGGAAAGGCAATGCAGTGGTTGATGCGTTGAGTAGGTGGACTCATATACAAGCAGTTAGGGAGGCCAACAGTGGGTGGAAACATATGTCTCTGTTCTCTGAGATGCATTTGGAGGTGCATGATAGACAAGATCAGATGTTTAATTCATCTGTAGCAGTTACCTCTACTATTCTTGATTGAGTGCGAATGAGGTAGCTATCAGACTCAGATGGCCTGGTCCTACGGGAGAGTGTTCCATGAGAGGACCCTTTTCCTTGATAGACCATAAGAGAAGGTTAGATCTTGTGTTTCCAGGAGCGCGTATGGGTGCCGACAGACATATTCTTTGAGATAATGAGGGACTTTCATTCCTTAGTTAGGGCAGTTCATCCTGGTTTCACCGAGATGTATCGTGATCTACACAGTCATTATTGGTGGCCAGGTATGAAGAGACATGTTGCTAGTTTTTTATTCAGATTTTACACCTGTCAGGAGGTGAAGACAGAGAATTAGAGACCCATAGGGATTTTACAACAGTTACCCATTCCTGAGTGGAAGTGGAACGATGTCACGTTGGATTTTGTGACAGGTTTACTGAGGTCACCTAGAGGTAATGATGTAGCTTGGGTTGTCATTGAAAAACTCATGATGGATTCTAACTTTTCACCAATCAAGGAAACCTTCAGTGTTGATGAGCTGGGACGGTTGTACATCCGTGAGATTGTGTACTTACATGGACTTCCACACTCCATTTTCTTAGACAGAGATGCATGTGTTACTTCTCGGGTCTGGCCGGGGATTCTGAAGGCTTTTGGTACACAGGTACTTTTGATTACATCTTACCCCGAGATTGATGGCTAGTCCAAGCATATGATAAGGGTGCTTGAGGACATGTTTTGAGCATGTATTCTGGATTTTGGAGGTTTGTGGGAGAAACAAAAACATCTTGTGAAGTTTTCCTACCACAATAGTTTTCAATAAACTATTTTTTGGCACCATATGAGGCTTTGTACGGTAGGACATGTCGATCACCCTTAGGTTGGCTAGAGGCAGGAGTGGCAGCTTTACTGGGACCTCGACTTTTTCAGGAGAGCTCAGAGTAGATAGTGTTGATTCAGAAGGGGATGGCTAACGCACAGTATCGACAGAAGTCTTATGTTGATCAAGAAAGATGACCTCAGGAGTTTGAGGTCGGGGATCAGGTTTTTCTATGTGTCACACTGAGGTTGGGATTTAAGAGGATTAGGGGACATGTAAAGCTTTCACCTAGGTACATTAGGCCATTTTAGGTGTTAGAGAGAGTTGGGCCAGTTTCCTATTAGTTGTAATTAACTCAGAGGTATCGGGATATGCACAACATTTTCCAAAATTCTTAGTTTCGACGTTACTTCTCAGACTCGTCTCATTTTTTCCAACCTGAGGAGGTTGTGTTGTAAGTGGATGCGTCATTAGATTAGCATTCTATCCATATTTGTGATCGAAGTATGAAGGTTCTACATGGCCTGTCTGTTCCTCTGGTATAGGTTCTTTGGTAGCACAAGAAAGTACAGGAAAAGACTTGGGAGAGGGACGCGGATGTGCGATTATAGTGGACAAAGCTATTTGGGTTTCTTCTTCAATGCCTCCTTTCTTGGGAAATTTGGTGAAAATTTTCTTTAAGGGGGGAAGTTTGAAAGAACCAAGATCTTCTTTTTCATGTATTTTTTCCTTTTTTTGGTCATTTTTTTAAAAAGAGGAATTTCAGGAAATTTATGAAGTACACGTCGTGTACTTTATGAGTACACGTCGTGTGCTTGGTTACTGCTGGTAGCCGTGTGATGGCCGTGTAGTGGCCATGAACATGACCAAGTGGGGGTGAACTAGAGGCTACCTAAAGTGTAGTACAAAAACGGTATGTACACACCATGTACATACAAAGTAGAGGCCATGTCATTTATTTTTTTATTAAATGTACTGAGGTCGCATCTAATCCCCGAAATCACCTTCTTCTAGGTTTGGTTTGGTTGAGAGGTCACGTATGACCAAGATCTTCCTCTAAGACCCCAACTGAGATTCTGATCTCATATTCGACCACCGTCGATTGCATTGGGATTGCCTTGGTAAGCTCTCTCTTCTGTATGAGCGTTGTTTCCAAATTCCTCCATCTCAAGTTATCCTTTGTTGAATGTTTTTTACATTTTTGTAGATCTTTGGAATTCTAAAGTGATTCAATCCCTGATACTCAAGTATATTTTTCTCCAAATACTGAGGTAGGTGGTTTGTGCCTTTCCATTAAAAGTCTTTGAGTTATATGTGAAATTGTTCACAATACCCATGAACGGGGTATTGCGCATTTACCATTTTAGCCCTATTGTTTTCCTGTTATGCTTGTATGCTTGAGTAGAGGTCAATTGAATATGAATAAGGTTAATTTCTATGATTTGTAAGTGTTTTACCATGCCTAATTGCCTTTTTTACCGTTGGGTCTAGCTTTCCAATTAGGTTGTTTTTTACCTTCAATGCCTAGTAGAGTAGGATGGGGTGTTTGTATTCTTACATGTTGTTATGCTATATAATGCTATCAAAGTAGTTCTTGGGGTTTACTATGGCTGATATGCATTGCTATACCTTCTTTACTTACACAAGGATGTGAGAACCTGGTGTAGTGGACCATAGATAGAATGGACGTAAGGGCTTCTCTAGAGTGTCTTTTTTTTTACTTACGATGTGAGACCATAGGGTGAATTTACGTAAGTCCTTCCACAGAGTGTCCATAGTCCTCAATGTAGGCCATAGAGAGAATGTGATGTAAGTGCTTCCCTAGAGCGTTTTTTGTTAACGATATGAGACTATAATAGGAATTGGTGGTGAGTGCTTCCTCAGAGAGCCTATGCCTAAGCTAATCTAGAGAGGTTAGACTGAGTGTACATCCCAGATGGTTGCTTGTGTTGCTAGGTAGGACCAGAGGGGATAGGCTATGAATACATCCCAGAGGGTTACCTTTTGGGTTTATGTACTTTCTTGTGTTGCTAGGTTGGACCAGAGGGGATATTCTATGAGTACTACCCAGAGGGTTACCTGTTTGTGATTAGCTGCTTGTGATTACCTGTTTTGAGATTACCTTTTTGTGATTACCTATTTGTGATTACCTATTTTGATTAGCTGTTTCTTGATATATGAAACTGAATACATTTAAAACTGTGGATTCTTTACTGTTGTGTACTTCCTTGTTTACTACTTTATGTACTTATTACCTGCCATATATTAAATGGATGTAGAGAAGAGATCTTGTAGTGGTTTCCTACTGGGATTTAGTCTCACACCCTATTTGGGACATGATTTCGGCCCAAACAGATTATATTACTATAGGTATAGATAAGGGTGGGCCCCCTTCTACATTAGGTAATTGATTTTCTGTGGATCAGGAGAGTATGGGACCAAGCCATGGCTTGCGATGCTGAGGAGTTGTTTACTTACTTTCCTTTTTACATAGTTTAGTACTGTTGTATTCTCGAATTGTGATTTCTTTGGATGATTTCCTAGACATATGTATCATGCATCCTTTATATATATATATATATGTGTGTGTGTGTGTGTGTGTGTGTGTCTACTCCATTTAATTATTTTACATTCTCCAACTATTTACTATTGTATAGATTTTGCTGCTTCTTCTATTTCATTGTGTTTTACGTCTACTGTGATAATCTTCCAATGAAGGTATAGTTTCCCCACTATCACACCCAAGGCCCTCGATGCTAGTCAGAAGCCTCTGACAGTCAGGGAAATGCAGTTGAGGCCATGTGATCAACAGGGTACAATGTGCCTTTGGACGGCTTCCGGAACCGAGACGTTACAAAAACTTTCTAAACTGGGGTGATGCTCTGCCTCAATAGGTGCATCTCTTTTATGACTAAGAGAATAAATCTCTTGATCCAAATCCAAATTATCAACTCTTTCATGATCACCCATCACTTTTCCGGCTATTTGAAATTCTTGTTCCACTCAATCTTTAGTAGATAAGATATCTTTAGTTTCAGTATTTTATGATTGTTCCACAATAGCAGGTTCTTTTTCAATGAGAATCTCTTCTTCAACAGTAGGCTCTTTCTCTATATAAACACTTCTTTTAGTAGTAAGTATATATTTTTCCATTAAATCTTGTGGAATATGTAGAACATATTATTTCTCTTTTAAGACAATTAGTTCCATGGTGTAGCTACTACATTTTCTACAAATTCATTTGAGTATTCAAAAACTTCCTGAGGTTAAACTACATTCTTAGGTCTTTAAGGGGTTTTAATAGGGTTGATACTTTCATAATTTATTTCATTATCCTCAACCCACGACTTCAACCATGGGTTTCAAATAATTTTTCTTCTTATAATAGTGTCCATTGAGATACAATAAACATAACCTTCAACTAATTATTCATTATGACCAACTAATCCCTTGTTTAACAACATTGTATAAATTAGCCTTGAGTAAAATAGATAAGTTGATTTTGAAGTTTTATTGATCATCTCACACATGTGATGCATAATATACATTCATAGATTTATCTCGTTCCCATTCTTTATAAGATGTATCAAGAACATATCATGATACTTAAGGGTATAAAAATCTCCAATCCTTGGACAAATAATATGTTCAATAAACATAAACAATAGTCTTGTCTCACCATCAAGATCATCAGTAATTGATATTTTATTCTTCCTATTTCTAGTTAATCTTCTAATAGATTATTAAATTCTAAACACATCACTTGGTGGAGGATGACCTCTTTGGTAATCCTCAAAAAATCCATCATGAGGTATTCCTAGGAATTTATCCCATAACCTCGAGGAAAAGATACACCTTTGATTATTTACTCAGCTTTATACTACAAAATACTTTTCAGATTTTAATGAGAACTGAACATAATGATAAAACTCTGAAACTCTCATGTGATAAATGGGTCTTTTATCATTTTTTAACTAACTCAAACATCGTTTTTCATCCAACACATTCAAAACAAGTGATTTAATTTTTCAACATCCTATTTTGACAAAAATATTTCTTCAAAACTAATGATTGATTAGTAAGGCATAGATTTAGAGGCCCCTAATGCATTAATTTTGAATCCCTTTTCAATTTCTTCTAAGAACTGTTCTTATCATGAGATGATGAAGACTGACGCTTCATTCTAGACAACCAATGTGGTTTTGAGAGAGATGATAAGTTGGAACAATGCTAACGATTTGAGAGATAAGGGTCTTAGCTTTCCGAGTAGAGAGATTGAGTGAATAGAGATGTTGATAATTTGTGTTCTTATCATTTTAGGATTTCAAACCACATAAGAAAATGTACACAACATAAAATCAATAATATAATTGATACAGTGGTACAGGAAAAAGAAATTCTAATAATAGAAGTCTGGTTCATAATGGTGAGACTGGAATAGGTAGTCATGGTGTTAGCATTATGGTGTGACTCCAAATGGTGTGGCCATATCATTGAGACAACACGTATGAGATAGTAACTAAGAGATATTTACTGTGAGACTATATTTGTGAGATAATAGCTACAAGAATGTAACTTTTGAAACCCTGAATCATGAAACCATAAACTGTGAAATAGTAAACTGTTCACTTAAGGCATATCATCTCAAATTCAATTATGATGTAATATTTAATTTTTGAATTTAATGGGTTAGTCAATATATTAGAAAGATGAGTTTTAGTTCCAATGAATTTCAAAGTGATATTTCATTTTTGATAATGATCTATCAAAAAGTGATTTCTTACATCAATATGAATTGTTCTAGAATTATAAATAGGATTAATTTAAATATTAATAGCACTTGTATTGTCACAATTTATTGGCACATGTCTACATTTATATCCATAATCAAGTAATGTGTGTTTCATCCACAAAATATTTTCAAAACAACTACCAAAATATTTGTATTCAACAATGACAAGAGATAACGCAACATAATTTTTCTATTTACA
The DNA here is from genome assembly GCA_963277665.1 of Viscum album. Classification (NCBI taxonomy): domain Eukaryota; kingdom Viridiplantae; phylum Streptophyta; class Magnoliopsida; order Santalales; family Viscaceae; genus Viscum; species Viscum album. The sequence goes on from OY728144.1 coordinate 577,205,036, forward strand.
ACAACATGATACTAGAGACATTCTTTAAAAAGTCACATATTCCATTGGTTCTTTTTCTATCCAACTAACAACCACCAAAATAAGCATCAGAATATCTAACTAAATAAAATTACTATCCTTGAGGATAAAACAATTTTAAATTGGTAGAATGTTTGAGGTATTTGAAAATTAATTTAATAGAAATAATATCTGACTCTTTAGGATTTTCTCGAAAATGAAAACACATACAAACACTGAACATAATATAAGTCCAAACAGTAGTTAAGTAGATTAAACATCCAATCATTCATCTATAAGTAGTTTGATCAATAGATTTACCAGTTTCATCACGATCCAACATATAAGTAGTATTAATTGGAGTATCACTACATTTTTTCTATCTAAACCAAAAAAAATTATGAGATTTTTTTATATCTTCTTTGATTTAAGATAATAAATTATTTGTTTTGGGAATTTTTAAGTCCTAGAAATAATATTAATTTACCCATAAAACATTGTTCGAATTCATTTTTCATCATTATTTAAAAATTATTACATATATAATTTCTTAATGTTCCAAATATAATATCAACTAAATATATTAGAACAAATTAAAAACTTTAAAAATTCCTTTATTAAAAAGAGACGGATCATATATATCTTTTTTAAAACATTTTGAAATAAGAAAATGGCATAATATATCATACCAAGCTCTTGGATGTTGTTTTAAACCATATAAATTATTAATGTATTTAAAACATACATTTGGAATCTGTGGGTTTGTTAATCCATTGGTTTTTCAACAAAAAATTCCTTAACTATATTACCATTAATAAATTCACCATTGACTTCCATTTGATAACGTTATCAATTGAGATGTACTGAATATTATTTAATGAATTAATGGAATCATTTATAGTTACTCGTGAAGAATTTTAATCATAGTAAATTCCATCTTATTGACTTCAATCTTGTCCCACCAATATCGGTTTGTTTCTAACTATGTTATTGGATTCGTCTAATTTGTAATGAATCAGACATTTAGTTCCTATGATCAAGGTGTCTTTGGTTATTTCCACATGTTTCCAGACTATATTACATTAGTACGAATTTAGCTTCACATGCATAACCATCTACCAAAATTCATCATTGATAGAATCATTGATGTTATTAGGATCAAGATGTGAAATAAAGTCTTGATGTACAACATGATTCATTATTGAAGCTCCAGTCTCTGTTCCATTTTAATGGTCTAAAACAATTTCATCTAAAGGGTGGTTCTTGAGGGTTCTAACATATCTAGATGAAGAAGGGCTCATTATTTTAGAATCTTCATCATGTTAGGGTTCCTTATGGATAGAATATTGAGAGTATCTAGAACTGGATGTTTTAATAGATTCCATCATAGGATAATCTGAGGATTTATCATTAATGTATACATTTTACATATCATCCTCATGATTCTCTGTGGAGTTATTTAGTTCATGTGGATTTGTTTTATCAAATTTGATATGCAAATAATGTTCCACACATTTGGTTCTTCGGTTAATGAATCTATCGACTTTACTAGAGATTTTTTATCCTATAAAAATTCCATCATTGCACTTGGAAGTAAAATTATCAATATTATACATAGTAATATGAATATAGACTTTTCAAACCAAAAACATTTAAGTAATTAACATTGAGTTTTCTATTGTTCCATAACTCATAAGAAGTTCTTTTAATAATTGGTATTATTAACACCCTGTTAATAATATATCATGTTATGTTGAAAGCATCATCCCAAATATTAATTTTTAGTCATACTCACAAAGTAATTTTTCTTGCAATTTCATGTTAAGTTATCTTAATTCATTCTAAAACTCAATTTTTTGAGGTGTTCTATCAGTATATAAATTATAACTATATAATTTATGTGAGTGGAATGATCCTAACTCTTGTATTTCAAACTCAAAGCCATGTTAAATTCTTAGGGATTTAATTCTAAGATCAATACTGTTTTCTACAGTCCTAGTGTACATGGTAAAATGAGAGAGGACTTCTCTTTTGTGATCTAAGAAGTAAGTCTTAGAATATCTAGAATAGTCATATACATGAACAAATACATAATGATTAATATTATGATTTGAGACTCTATAAGGTCCAAACAAATCCATGTGAACCAACTTGAGAGGTTGATAAGTTGAAACTTCATTATTTGGTTTGAAATAGATTTTGTGTTGTTTTCCCTTTTGACAAGGATTACAAGATTTATTATTGAAAAACACATGTTTGGGTAGATCATTTACTAATGAATTTTTATTAAGATAGATATGAGATATTATATTTTATTGTACTAGTCTTATGTGCCACATCAATGACCCTTTTTAAAATACAATTAAGATTGAAATATTTTGAGAAACAAAATAATCATTGTGAACTTTGTAAATAGATTCATTTATAAAAGTAGAACATATTAATTCATTATCCGAATTAAAAAAAATGAAAGGATCCTTTTCAAATTTAACATGAAAACCATCATAAAATATTTTGGAAATACTAAGTAGATTATATTTTAATCCATCAAAAAAAATTACTTTAGAAATTAAAATTAAGTTTGATGTACCAATATGGTTGAGGCAAATTATTTTTCCATTAGCATTGTCACCAAAAGTGACATGCCCACCATAAATAATTATTAAATTCCTGAATAATGATTAATATCCTATACTATTTATTGAATATCCAGTATATAGGTACAGTAATATTTTACATTAACACTTTAAATAACATTCCTACAAAATAATCAAACAAAAAATATTTCGGTACCCAAATTTATTTGGGTCCTGAAACATTAGTATTCGGTACTTTAGGCACCCACATCGAATTCATGGGTTCTCTATATGAATTATGTAAAATATTTCAAAATCGTCTTTATTTGGTCCTAAATAAAATAGAGGTAGTAAAATATTTTCCAAAACTTGTATAAGTAACAGACTTTTTGTTCTTTGGTAGAAAGACAGCTTTTTCAGATTTTCTTACAAACTTGTTTTTGGGGATATCTTTTTCCCCAGTTGGTATCCTATACCAGTATTGTATCTAGGGGAAATTTGTTTTCGAATAATATAAGTAAGAGTATTATTGATATTGGTAAATTTTTCTAGGTTATATTTCAATTAATCATTAGATAAATACAGTTCGTTGTTCTCTTTCTATAATTGAACATTTTTCTCTTTCTAAAAAGTAAGTTCATATTTGAAAGTAGTAATTGAGGCATTATGTTTAATTAAAGAGTTTTATTTATATTTAATTCAGTACACGTGTCTTCTATAATATTACAGTATTCAAATAATTCCTCAATTGTCATATTTTCCTCAATTACATATTCATCTCCAAAATAATAAATGTTATAGACAAGATCTTTTTGTGTTACGTCAGATGTGTTTTTCATAAAACACATATTGTCTTTGTAATCCATTTCATAATTTGAAGTCTTTAAGTCACATGACATGTCCGCAGAAGCACAACATATTTATTTCATGTCTTTTTTATACTTTATATCATTTTCCTAATATTTATTATTATATATTAGCTTGGGACAATAATACTTTAAATGTATTTTTCTCTTATATTTATTGAAGATTATTTAAAAAGAGGTTTCACTTCTTTTAGAATCATTCTTCCAGTTTCCATTGTAATCATATCTTTATTAGAAGATGGGATTTCTGAAAGACGTTCATTATTTTATAAAACATCTTAAATTGTCTAGATATTTAGTATATTTCCTCATCATTTTGTGGTGATGATTGTTCATTGTGGGACTTTCTACAGTGTCTTTTAATTTCTCCTTTTTCTTTTCCTTAGATATGGAGGTAGTGGTTTTGAATGCCACTATCTTTCACTTTGGTTCATCTTCCACTTCCTTATTGAATTCTAATTCATCCTTATACATCATACGCATTCCTTTAGTCTCCCTGACTTGAATCTTTATAATATCCCAAGATTATCTAATTTCTACATAGGTCCCTCTCAATCTAGATGTAAGAATCTGTGTATTCTTATAATTTTCTTCCTGGTTGTAAAATCACATCCCAAAGAGATCACAATGTTCACAATTTAATTAAACGTAAGACACATGTATGAAATAGGGTTATTATGATTTATTTTAAAGTTATAATATTTAATAGTATATGTGTTATGCCTCTATTTTTTAATAATAGAGGCAATTTCATGTGAAATAGAGAAAGTATCCCATATTTCATGGCCTATTTTACTTGCAAAAATTCTGTTAAATGCTTCATATCCTAGATAATTATATATGGAATTTAGGTATTTTCAATTATTATTATGAGATGCCTTAGTTGGGTCATTCCAAGATGCCTATCAATAGATGGTATCTTATATTCATCAATAATGGAAGAAAAAATCTCGAAGACCTTACTTTCTATGTTCTTTTTCATTTTAATTTTCTATTGTGCATAACTTGTTCCACTAATGATTGGAGGCCTATTGGTTACAACACCTTCCAATATATTATTTATAATAAATAATAAATTATTTAATTTTCAATGAAAAAAATTAGAACTATTATAAATTTTGAAATCTTTTAAACACAACTAAAATCATTATTGGAAAATATTTTAAAATAGTTTAAAACGTTTGAAAATAGTAACGTGAAAATAAAATCTAATATCAAAAGATAGTTTTAGTGAGATACTAAAGAGGGAGGTGAATTGAGTTTCTATAAAAATTACTTTTAAAAAGATTATTTAAAAATATTCTCCCAAATAAAATAAAACAATCCAGTTAACCATGTTAGTACAATTATAATTGATTGAATGATATAATAGTTTCCTAGAGGATTGATTAATTCTTAGTTATAAAAATTTTAGGAATTGATACGTCTTTTAAAGTATCTAGAATACGGAAAAATAGTTATAACTACAATCAAAGACTAACTATCAATGTAAAATTTAGTTTCGTGAAATATGAGTTAAAACAGTGATAGACTAAATTGAATTACACAACGGATAAAACAAGTGTTTTAGACTCAAGCTTAGACATAATCCAATCCACTTGGTGATCACCTGCCACTAAGAAATATATATAATAAGAATTGATCCACTCCATGGATTGGGGTTAACAATAGTGCACAGGATTGTCCAAGTCATAATACCACTTCCACTGTTCAACATTGGAAAACAAACATCCAGGTCACACATGGCCTCCACCACAGTTATATGTGGGTGAATAAATGTGGATTAATATGTTTAAATGGGTATATCTTTTATCCCTCAATTTGGTGTAAGAGACTGTATATTTTTTTAATAAAGATACACTCACTGTTGGAAAAGTAAAAAAAAGTACATAGTAGAGTAAAGTTAATGATAATGGATTAGAAATGCTCTGATTGTTGTTCAATGTAGCTCTGGACTTGAATGATATATCATATATGATTTTAGAGTCCTCTTCTAGAAACAGAGTATCATGAATCTCATGTTATGGTTTCAAGTTCGATTATATATTCTTTGTAGCTATTTTCTTCTTATAGTTACTGCTATAAGGATGTTAGAGATTCTGATCTGTATTAGTTTAGCCACCAGTAATCAAGAGTTGTTCATCTATTCTTCAGTGTATGTTCTTGAATTAATTCACTTCTTATTTTTTTACACCAGTCCCACAAATTTATTTTTATTTTGGGTGAATGTGTTGGAGCCAAAAATATGCACTATCTCTACACCTCGTATCTCATACTGTCTGCTGAGAGGACATCAAGAAAACATTAATCATATCATTGTCATTAAATTAATTATATATGAACACTAAAAGAAACATTTAGATATAATAAAAATAATAGAAAAAGTTTTATATATGGAATGGTGTCACATGTGGTGTCTTCAAACGGTGTCACATGGAATGATGTATTATCTTTTCAATTGAGAGGTGAGACAGTCACAGTGAGACAATCACTGTGAGATAGCCATAGTGAGATAGTTCTAGTTTCATAGTTTTTTTAAGATCTGGAACAAGTATCAAAGTTATGGTGTATGGTCCTTTGAAAAAATATGGAACTGATAGTATGTGGTAATGGTTACAAGATTGCGGTAGAAGATCCTTTGTGTTACATTAAATTGATAGCATGGTCACGGTGTATGGTCCTTTTCTAAATCATGAAAAAGTTTCAAGTCCTTTGTCAAATTTCTAAACTGTATCTTGTTATGGTGTCCTTGAAGTGGTTGTAAGAAAACAATGTCATGTCCATTGAGAAAATCTGGAACTGGTTATGGTTTCTGAATCACAGTGTATAGGTTACTGTGTCTGGTTCACGGTGTCTGGGACATTTCCAAAATCCAGAACCTGTGGAAAACTTATAGTTTCTAATACAAAGCCAAATATTTGTAAAAATTACTAAGAAGTAATATTCACTAAATTTATAATGACTAAACATAATAATACATAAACATAATAGAACAAGAGTAACAATACATTACAAGATTCATACATGAGCAATGATATGTTAAACATGATATGTGATCATTAAAACATGATACATGATTTGTGATCATTCAAACATGATACGTAATTTATGAGCATTAAAATATGATACATAATTTGTGAGCATTAAAACATGAGTAATTCCACATAAATTATTTACGAAATCCTTATTTTGAAAAAATATCAATAGTGTCAATTTCGACACAACTTATATCATGGAATTTAAAAAATATAAATATAAGAATTGAACCCCAGTATAAATATTTTTTTATATATATAAGGGGTAAAGTTAATCTAGAAACTTCATTTCACCTAATGGTTATCCCAAATTATATTTATAAAAATATTGTTTTATTACATTTATTCTATCTCATTATTAATAAAATAATTACTACCTCAATTTTGTGTAATTATTTAATATAATTATTTGTTGAATAAATATTCAAAATAACACAATATTATGAATATAAAACCATTATATTTTAGAATAATACTTGTATTCAAATTTACCATCTAAAAAACCCAACATTAAAAATACAATAATCTTTTAAAACATGAATGTGAAAAATTTATCTTCACTTTAAATAAAATAATATAAGGGTCCTAATCTCATCTAGAAGCCTCCAAATGGTCAATCAGTCGCCCCACGAAAACTTATGGTCGAGTTATACTCCACCAATAAGGATTGGTCAATTGTTTGGGTCTTTTTATGGTTATTACTATTTTAATAATTATTGTTTTTTTTATTTCTCAACAATTAATTAATTTTTTCATCATCCAAGTATATGGTTTTTAGGTAAAATATTTTTCATAAAAATTAGAAATAAATTTTCATGATAAAGAAAATAATTTTAGATTTTAAATTAGTATTTACAATAAAATTTATCATTTGTATAACCTTATATTAAAAATAATTTAATTATTAATGTTTGAATGAGACATATTTAACTTTTATTTAAATAAAATCAATTAAATCTCCTAACCTCACCCAAGTGGTTTACAATGGATACCATTTCAACCAACGTTTGTTTTAGGGATAATTATAATCATATAGTTTTGTTATGACAAGTTTTATGGTACTTTTATAACACTATTTTTAAACATAAATACCTGATTTACCCTTTTACCATGTAAATAAAATTTACTTATTTAACTATTCATATTACCCAAAAATAAAATAATTATATGAACCTAATTAGTACCTACAAAATCAAAATATTGAATAAAATTTTCAAATTCACAACACAGAAGTTGCGGTAATTAATTTAAAATTAATATCGTGGTTTAAATGATAAAATAGGTTTCAATAGTTAAAAGCTTGCAAAAGATTGAAATATTTTGACATGATAATATAATGTAAAATTAATTCCAATGACCTATATTATATTAAATTATAAAAATATATTCAATTTATACATTGAAACCATTCAATAATATAATTTACCCATAAAACATATTTCAATGAAAATAGATATTTTCAAATTTAATTTAGCGTATTTTTACTATTCATCAAAACATGGAAGTTATCAGAAAAATATCTGAAATTCAACTAAAGTAAATTTTTATATCTCCATTCGAAGTAACATGTTTATGTTTTCATAATAAATTTATTAATGTTTCAAAATATTATTTTAAAAGGGATTCTCTATTTAAAGGTGTAAAGTTAATCATTTTAAAAATAGGTTTTGTACATCAATTAATGTTTTAAATAAACCCTATGACTAAAATATCCATTGGATGAGTATAAAAAGTATATTATAAATTATATAACACAAATATATCTCATTAATTTCATTACAAAATGTAATTCACTCAAAAATAAAAAAATATATAAATTTTTTGGATTTTTCATAAATAATTGATAGCCAATGAATTCACAATGCATTTTCATAAGTAAGTTATAATTATTATCGATAACCTAACATCTAGAATATAACAACAATGTTATATAAATGGAATCTCATGGTTCGTTTAAACTCACAATTGTGTGTCTAGTAATATACTGTATAATAAAAATTATTTAAAGAAAATATTTCATTAAAACATCTAAGAGTTACATTCAACCCCCCTTGAACTAAATTTCTCCCTCAACATCCGTCACATTGAATCAAAAAAATTAGGATACCTCTACTTTATCATATTCTCAAGTTACCATGTAGCTTCTTCATGTTGGTGAATCTTCTATAAAACATAAATAAATATGTGGTCTTGTTTCATAGAACATTTCCATTATGATCCAAAATCACTATCTGTTGTTCTTTATAAGAAATATCATTCTCCAATGGTATGACTTTTAGGTATAGTACATGTGAATGATTGGGTATGTAATTTCTCATTATAGAAAAATGGAACACATCACGAATTTAAGAGGGATTTGGTGTAAGTTCCAATTGGTAATCAACCTTCCCAACATGATTCTGAATTTCAAATGAACCGATATACATACGGATCAGCATGAAGTTCTTTCCAAATCTCATTACTCTCTTCTATGGAGAAATTTTTTAGAAACACCTTATCACCACTTCTAACTCTAGTTCTTTTCTTTAGTTGTCAGCATAAATTTTTTATCGAATGTAAGTAGATCTTATTTGTTGTTGAAAGGACCTATCATATTCTTCCATTTCATCAAGAAGATCATGTCCCAATATCTTTCATTCACAAACATCATCCTTGAATGTTTGATTTTTGTACTTATTTCTAGAGTGGGATTTATAAGGAGCCATATGAAAATTTTATTGAATGTTATTTATGATATAAAACTAAACAAAAGGTATGTGTTGATCGGAATAACCTTTGAAATCCAAAGAGAATGATCTCAACATCTCTTCAAGAATTTGAAATGTACACTTGGATTGACCGTCTGTCTGAGGATGATAAGATGCGATGAATGTTATATCTATATCCATAACATGCTAAAGTCTTCTCAATAACATTGGGGTAAACGTAGGATCTTGATTAGATATAATAGAGTGTGGTAATCCATGATATTTTACCAATTCCTCTACACATATCCTATCAAGATGGTCAACAAGGAAATCCTCTCAAATAGAAATGAAGTGTGATGACTTCGTGAGGTTATCAACTATAACCCATATAGCATTACAGACAATAGTTATTTTGGGAAGTTCTACAATAAAGTCCCTAGTGACATTTTCCCATTTTCATTCTGCTATAGGTAATGCGTGAAACATCCCCCCCCCAAAATTTGTCCCTCATCCTTATCTTACTGACAAACCAAGCATCAAGAGACATATTCGACGACATCCCTTTTCATAACATCCCACAAGGAATACACTACTAAGTCCTTGTACATCTTGGTTCATCCAAAGGATAATAGAGAATTAAGAACTATGAGTTTCATCCAGTAGCTCCTTCATTGATTCTCGTATGGGATGAGTAAAAACTGTGTTCCTGAACTTTATTACCTCACCCAATCAAGGTTAAATTTTGAAACATTTCTCACATTATTTTGAATCTCAACATCTTACTTCTACTCCTCCTTACTATTCAATTTTATAGATGGTTGAGAATTCCTTTGAGAAAGATAATATGTTTACCCTTCCTTTAAAATATCATGATCTATCCTTATCAAATCAATAAATATTGGATCATTTGTGATCCTCGTCATAGATAAGATTACATTGCCTTGTCGACTCAAACCATATGTCACCTTGTTTCCTTCTTTAGGGTGGAAATTGTTTGTACAGTCATAAACTTTAATCAACTCCAACCATCATCATTTGCACATATTCATCTCATTTTCTGTTAAAATATATATATAATTTTATTATCATTATAAATATCACACCATTCAACTTAAATATAACAACTCCATATCTTTAAGTACAATATTACTGCAGCTAACGCTAAATAATGAGATGGGTAATTTTGATCATTTATTTTCAAATGTCATGGAACACATGATATCACCATGTAATTTTCCATTAGAACACATGCCATCCCCTTCTTTAATGCATTACTATATATCAAAAACCTATATCCACTAAAAGGAAATGTGATAAAAGGTTCACTAGAAATCCTTCTTTTATTCTATTTGAAATTCTATTCCAATTGCTTCGTTCGAACAAAAATAACTCCTTTTCAAGTAAACATAGTGGTTGGATTATATAATCATGAAAACACAATCACAAAACATCCATAATATCAATAAAAACCCAGAAAACATAGGATCATAGTTACCATTTTTGGTATCGTCCAACATTAAATAACTTCTAGTTTTGATGGATCCACATATATCCCTTTTTTAAGATTATATGACCCAAAAATGAAACTTTCGGAAGATAAAATTCAAACTTGATAAATTTCTCATAAAGGTTATCCTTTCTCAAGGTCTTCTGTACAATTCACAATTGGTCTTAATGTTTTTCCTCTCTCTCAAGAATAGATGATAATAACATCTATAAATACTACAAAAAACAGATCAATATAGTATCCAAATACACAATTCATTTCATTCATGAAGATAGTGGGGGAATTAGAAAGACAAAAAGGCATCACTATAAATATATAGTATCCATACCATGTACGGAATGCTTTCATTGGTATATATTCCTTTTGACACTTAGATAATGATATCCTGAATGAATATCTATCTTGGAAAAGTATTGTGCTCTGTGTAGTTGGTCAAATAAGTTATCATTGTTGGGAAGATGATATCTGATCTTGATATTGATGTTGTTAATTTCTCGATATTCAATTCAGAGTCTCATTAATCCATCATTCTTATTAATAAATAGAACATGTGCACCCCAAGGGGTCGCACTAGGGAATATGAATCCCCTATCAAGATTCCCATAGATTTACTTCTTCAATTCATGTAATTGAATTGGGGCCATTCAATTAGATATATCTGAAAGAGGCATATGACTCTATATGAGTTCTATTTGAAACTCAACTTCACGATTTGCTACAAGACCTAGAAATTTTTCAAGAAAGACATCATAAAACTCTCATACAATGGGTGTATTCTTAATCTTGAGTTTCTCCCTAACCATTTTTTGATAAATAAACATTATTTATATGAATCAAGAACAATAATATGAATGAATTTTCTTCTGGAATATTATATTCATTCATGCATCGATAGTTTATCATAGATTGATCCGGAATACGAAATGTTACCTCCCTTCTATAGAAATTGATATGAGCTCCCTGTAGATAAATCTAATATCATCCAAGGATCTCATAAAATTCCACTATAGGATGGATCCAAATATTTTTATGAATAACATTCCAAAAAGCATCAACTAGAGAATAACTATAAACTTTTATGCGACCGTTGTTCAATTAGGCATTTTCACAGCAAACTCAACATCTAATTGTTGAGGTAATATGTTGATACCCTTAGGAAATTTAATAGAAATAATAGATTGGGTAGATCTAGAATCAAATGAAACATTTTCTACTTTATAGTGGATGGTAAGTGTACCTCCCTTCACTTCAATATTATACTCCATGTGGATGATAGTTATTCCACATTACTTTACTTTTTATTTTTTCCTTGAATTTTTTTTACATAGATCATCATTAATAACCATTGGATTTGGTAATTAATTGATACAATGCCCCATTTCCATGAACATGTAGCATTAAGGTGTAAGATGTGAATTTTGTGTATCCTTTTACAATTTTACTTCATTATAAATATTTTCCACATCACTTCATCTTTCAATTTCTTGTTTAAAATATTTTCAACACTTAAAACATTTACTAGTCCCTTTAAAACACACCCCCCATGTTTTTCTCCACACATGGAGCATAAGGAAAATCCCATCTACTTTTTAGTGAGGTATTTATATTTTCCTTCGAAATAAATTTTCCTCTTCTAATGAAAACCATGTGGATGATGGGATACTCAAATATCTATCTCACCCATGACATCACATAGAACTATTTACTCGTAGCTATTGATGTCCCTTATGATTAATTCTCTTTTGAGCCTTGGTTTTAAGTCACTAAATAATCAATCCAATTTACTCTTAGGTTGGTTATTAATTCAAGAAGAGTACCATGAAAGTCTTGTAAAATAAGCTTTTGGGTACTAAATTTCATCATACATTTACAAAAGTTCATGGAACTCCTCCATCATTGTTCTAATAATATGAGGAAAGTACTTATTTAAAAATATATTCTTGAACTCATCCAATTTCTTAGACTCAACATTATCTCATTTCCTGGTATTCTTAATATGATTCCTCTATTGATCAACTTCACCTTCCAAATTATATACTTCTAAGATAACCATATCATGTTCATTACATTGTATAACTAAAAATATATTTTCAGTGGTACTGATCCTGTGATTGGACACTAAGGGATCTGAAGACCCGTATAATGAAGTTTGGTGCTACCTTAGGAAGGATTTAATATAATGTTTCTAAAAACAATTATAATTTGGATTTTCATTATGATTCATATCTTGAGAAAGTTATGTGATCATGGTTACAAGATTCTTCAATCCAGATCCAATAAAATTTGGTTGCTTCATGGGAGAATCAATGCATTTCGCATCACATTTATCATTATCATCGTTCTTTATGGTTCCAACCATTTACTAAAACAAAGAAGCATATTTTGAGAAATAATAATCATAATGGGAAAACCACATAATTAAAGAATAATATTTCAATTTTGGACACAATAGGTTTTATCCTAGGTTATTCAAGAACATCTCTAAAAACTATGATAGGATTTTAACCTATACATAGTCATATCTTAAGGGTTTTTACTAATGTTCTCTCATCCTTGTTTCCAAAGGATAACTATATATTTTCTATGATACCAACTATAATGGACCATACATAACATATATATTTTACTTCAACATTAAAGAATAATAATTACATAACATAACAAAAACCACACCAAGACTGTAAAGGTTTAGTGTCGTCAGAAACTTGAAAACCAAAACAATTGGTTCATAAATATATATATATATTCTCCAAGAAATTTCATTATAACATTACTAAAATTTGAAATATATTACATAATATAATTATTCTGGACCTGCGAATAAGAAACATATTAAAGGATGAGCTCAAATGCTCAGAAAGTTTAAATAAGGGAAATATCAATCATATCATAACCATAATAACATAACAATTGAAAATATTTTCCTGTATATAAAAGATCATAATATCGTCTCATGGGATAAATAATCAAAGATCAATGTAAAACCAACAGTAATAATAGAATGAATGAAATTTAGTGGCATATACATATAATAAAATAAAATCACTTCATATTAGTCAAGGTCTATTGACAAGACCGTCATATCTGACAAAGTCCATTTCTAAACTGAGTTCACTCCACATTCTAGCCCAATATTATTGAAACAGATTTACTTGTCTATCCAATCTTATCTATCTCATGAGATATAAATCATTTCCTGATTAATTGTATGGAGATATAGGTACCTCCCTTCTCTTAATGAAATCATTGTTACATGTGCAAAAAAACATAAAAACTTTCACTATAGTAAAACCGATGAAATAAAATGTGTTTCTTAAACATCATTCCATCATAATTGATATAAAACTAATAGATTTCCAAAATAATGTTCCATAATAAACACAATAAAATCATACTAATAAAAGGGATAAAAGTATATCCATATTGAAATATTTTTATCTTATATGGAAACTAATTTTGAGAAAACATTTGAAATTTATTCAAGAGGAATATATGATTTCTTCTTCGAAAACATTTTCATTCCACAAAATGCCACTCAATTTTAGAATAAATAATTTTATGTGAAAATAATCTTGTAATATTTTAGGTAAAGCTTCAATTAAATAAGTAATTATGAACTTAGAAAAATATATTAATGTCGAACATGTTAAAAAAATATTCTTCTCGTACATTAGCTGGAGAAGTCAAAAAATACCTTTTACCGAAAAGGAAAAAACATTCCATTCAAACCATTTAGTAAAAATTAACCAATGGGAAAAGTTTACTATAAAAAATTTTAATATAATATATTTAATATTTTTAAATAATTATTTTTGAAACATGGACGAGGATGATAAGTTTAACCCAATAAATGATTGTGAATAAACAATCTCATATAAAAATGAGATTTGCAATGTTATCTGTTACCTTAGGTTTGATATACTAAAAATGTATCTAAAAATACTATATAATGATTTTATTATTGTTAATTGTTTATTTCAGAATCATAAACATTTTTATGATAACATTTATGATCATATTTTCATCCATTTATTAGTAACATTTTACTGTTTCTCATTATTTAGGTATTAAATACTTTATGTTCTTATGCATGTTTTGTGAGATAAGTTCTTATTAATATTTATAGGTTATATGTATCTCATTTAAATCATGGTATTATTATAACATACATCATATTTATTAATTAAATTCTTCTAAATAATCATTATTTAATGAATATTATGTAGAATGAATCACATTGTAGCATGGAGACGTTAAGCCATATGTAAGAAAAGGGATGATACCATACACATAATTCATGAATGGTACTGAAGTGATTGGTTTATAATATCTAAGAATCATTATCATTTTATATTAATAAAATTTAAATTTATTAATTCCAACATTATACCCATCAATGTAATGTTCTGGTGAGAAACAGAGGACACAACGGTGTGGTGCCAGTAAGTCGTATATATGCATGTGCGGTTATTTTATATTTCATAGGATGGGTAGAAGGTGGAATATTCATTGTTTCATAATAATAATAATCTATAAATATATAATTATTACTGGATATATTACTTTATAATGAAAAAACTCAAGAGATGTAAGTAGAAGAGGAAATAAGTTTGAACGAATCAATAATTGATATTACATTTTTTCTATGTCCCTCTAATAAAACACCTCTTAGAGAACTAGAGTTGGTATTTAAATATGACCATTCCTTCTATAATATTTGAAGGGAAGTGGGTATAGGAAATGTGTTGGGAATTTTTGATTCAGATGCTTCGAAATGAAGTGATAGAGTTGAGGGAGTAAGATCCCCTTTATAATTGAGTTGGGGGAACTTTTGGAAACCTAAAATATATTAAAATATAATAAAATCAATCCCCACATAAAAACCTAAAAAATGTCCCAAATTTGAAGATAATATGAGATAGTCTTGAAATATCATCAATCAAATAATTTTAGACATGTTTGTATGTAAAGTTAATCATTATCATTGTAATAACACTTAGTTATTATTTTTAATGTTTTACTCGGGTAACAAATATTTAAATATTAAAAGGGTGATATATTTACTTATTTGAAGTCAATTAGATCATAAATTAATACTTTAGAAAATTTTACAACATATATAAATTATAATTTATATTTAAAAATTCTTTTTTATATTTTGAAATAATTTATGAAAACCTTATTTTTACAACATATAAATAGTGTCAATTTTCACCCTATTTATTTGATTGATTTAAAAAAAATAAAATAATAAGTTTTGAACCTCAATAAAAATATTTTATTATTTAACTAAGGTGTCAAGTTAATATATATAATTAATTTTACATAATAATTATCATGAATTATATATGTGAAAAATATTTTGAATAACATTTATTGGATCTCATCAGGTATAAAAAAATTATAACCTCAATTTTGTTTAAATAAATAATATATTTATTTATTGAATAAAAATTCTCAGTAAAATAATATGATGAATATTAATTCATCATATTTTACAATAATAAATATTATGGAATTTATGTTTAGAGAAATCCAACCTAAAAAATGCAATATTCTTATAAAAATGAATGTAACAAATTTATCTTCACTTTAAATAAAATAATATAAGTGACATAATCTCATCTACAAGCCTCCAAATTGTAAATTATTTGACCCTTGTATGATTATGGTCTAGAGATAGTCGAAAAATATGATTTGTTCAAGTGTTTGGGCCATTTTATTGTTATTAATATTTTAATAAAAATTGATTTATTGATATCTCATCCAATATTTAATTTTTTCACCATCCATGTATAAACCTTTTCTGTTAATATTTATTTCATAAATAACCTAAATAAATTTTCATTATAAATAAAAATAATTTATGTTTAAAATTAGTATTTATAATCTAATTTATCTACTTAATATCCTAATATTAGAAATAATTTCATGGTTAATGCTTTAGTGGGACATATTTCACTTTTCTTTAAATAAAATAAAATAAATTCCCTAATCTAATGCAGGTGGGTTCCAATGGATACCATTTCGACCCAATATTGTTTTAAGTAAAATAATAATAATAAAAATATGTTATAAAAAGTGTATAGATAATTATATAATATTATTTTTATCCTTAATTACTCGATTTACCCATTTACTGTGTTAATAAAATTCACTGAAGATATTATTATTATTGTTGAAAAAATATTTCTATTTACCAAATTTGTACCTAATGATTGAAAATTTTGAATAATATTTTTAAAATTCAAAACACAAAAGTTCTAGTAATTTATTTAAAATTAATCCTATAGTTGAAATGAGAAAACGTGTTTTAAAAGATAAAATTTTGTAGAATATTGAAATATATTTACATCTTAATTGAATATAAAATTAATTCCAATGACATAAATTATATTAAATAGAAAATTATATTATATTTATACTGTGAAACCATTCAATAAAATACTTTAACAATATTAATTATTTCAATGAAAAAAATATTCTCAATTAAAATTTAGAATATTTTTTCTTATTTATCAAAAAATTAATGTTATCATTAATATATCCTAAATTCATCAAAAATAAATTTTTATATACCACTTCAATATAAAATGTTTAGATTGAAATATAAAATTTATTAATGTGTTAAAATCCTAATTTAAAAGTGTTTCTTCATTCAATGGTGTAAAATTAACCTTTAGAAAATATGTTTGTATACATCAAATAAGGTTTTATTCATGCCCTATGACAAAAATATCCATTATATGAATATAAGAAAAATATTTTATTAATTATATAACACCTATATATATAACATTAAGTTCTTTACCAAAAGTAATTTACTCAAAAAAATATCTAATTTATTTATATTTATTATAAATAATTGATAGCCAATGAATACATATTGGATTTTCATAAGTGAGATATAATTATTTCTGCTAACCTAATGGCTAGGATATAAGGGTAATTTTATAATAAGGGCATCTCTCATTTCCTTTAAACTCAAAATTGCGTGCAATGAAAGCAACCAAAAAATAAAAATTATATAATGAAAATATTTTATAAAAAGATCTCGGTGTTACACAATAATTCTCTAGATTATAGGCTATAAATTATATAAAATTTTATAAAATTATGGAATAATGGGAATTTATGAAAATGGGATTATTTTTGTGGGATATAGTTTGTACCAAAAAATGAGAAATATTTAGTTAGTATAGAGAATATTATCAATCATCCATTACAAGGAAGTAAATCATAAGATTATAAGAATTCAGTGGCTCTAAATTTAGAATAATATAATAAAAAAATTCCAGTAGAAGTGAGAAATGATGGTTGATACAAGATCAATATTAAATGTCAAATAAAATGGTTAATGAAAAATTGTGCGGACGTCAATTTTATTATCTTGGAGCCCTAAGAGGATAGTCAACATAAAATTATAAAGAATCTTTTATTTTTTTCTATTTCATTACTCACACTAGTTTGAATAAATTTTATTTTTCATAGAGTCAATTTATTTATAGTCAGATTCATTGTAGTATTGAGAAACATAATTTAAGGGTTTGATATATCCAAACAAATTTAATTATTGATTTACTATAAGTTTAAAATATATTAATTTCACACCCTAATCACTTAATATGTTTTTACACACACTTGGAATGAACCTAGTAAAAACTATGTATTCCATTTCATTATTCATTAAAATTTATTATTTTTTTCATTTTGAGTTTAATATTTATTTTATTATATCTAAAATTATCATTATGATGTATTTTTAAATGATGATATTGAGAAGGGAAAAAAGAGAAATAAATTTAACCATGAATTTTTAGTTGTTTACCCTTCCATAGTGAATATATACTAGTATCAAATCATAACCAGGTCCTATATGTCATATCCTATAATTATTTTAAGGGATAATCTAAATCATTGGGAAAATATTGTTGTTCCCTAATTTGATTGTATGAATCATCTAAGTAGAATAATTGAATGGTAACCTATATACTATAACTTATTATAGAGCTTTCTAATGTAGAAATAATTTGATTTCCACCAAATAAAAGACTCGATAAAAATTATTTTTTTGATAAGAATAATATTTAAACTAATTCTAAATCAAGTAATGATATTATCATGTAATTATTTTAATAATTTTTTAATAATGTTTTCGTGAAATGACCTCGAACCAGTAGGATAATGCTGGTGGTTACATTATTATAAATTTAAATGATACATGAATCATATACTGAATGAACTATAATATTTGAAACATTGTAAACTAGATATATAATTGAATATAAATTACTTTCAAGTCATAAAATACAAAACATAGTGAAGGTAAATAGTATGCATCCTTAAAAACATTAAAATGATCCTTATTTAAATCCTAGAGAAAGGAAACAAATTGCGGATGAGCATGTATACTTATTATATTTTATATAAAAAGGAATAAATAATGAATAATTGAGGAATAAGAAATATTGAAATGTAAATAACTATAAACAGAGTCCACTTAATTTATAACAACTACATTAAAATAATCCATGGTTAATATAATTGTAGTAATTGCATAGATAAGAATAATTGAATTAATTATAAATGTAATGCATAAAATTGGATGTCAAGATCTCATGCGTCATGATATCTCAATCATAACGACCTCAAACCAAGACAAATTATTCTATGGGATTGTATACACTAGAAAACCATTTAATTCTTTATAAATAATTATATCAGGAGACCTGTCGATGCTTCAATGGGATATCTGTAATTGTGCCCCACCCAAAACTACATTTCAAATATATTCCTCACATATTGATTGACCAATTAAATTCATAAACAATATCCTGAATCCATAAATATTCATATTGATCAAGAATATAGATTACAAAAGGATTCATATGAGATAATAAAATTACATTCATATTAAAACTTCATATTTAGAAATTATATGCAGTAAAAATAGTAATAAAATCATTGATTAGAAATAAGGATATTAATGGGTAATGTAATGTCCAATAATCATAATAAATTTAATGTTTCAAGGGGAAGTTACTAACTGAAAAATTAAATTGGAAAGTGAATGTCAATACTTTATCTGGTCAAACTAATTACAAACCATCTAGAATATAAACATGGATGGTTTCATTATAACATTATTTATTTGAATATATGAAAAATAATGGGTATTTATCATGATTAATATAAATAAAATAAAAATATTCGTAAAACATTCATGATTAAAATACCTATTCCAATATAAAATTAATTGTAGAATGATATTATTCCCTAAAAACTAGATAAAAAAATTATTTTTAAAGAACATTGAAAACTAGTAAAGGATTATTCAAATCATTCATGGTTCTTGATAGAAGGAAAATTTTGTTCATTCTATGTATTTTGAAAGAACGATTCCATTCACATTTTTTGTAAAATTATAGCACATACAATGTTAGATAAAATAAAAGAATATTATATTCAAAAAAATTGTGAAAATCTAAAAAGGGGTACAAATTAATTCCAAAATAATTGGATAATATTAATGTCAATATTTAATTTTCTTTCAAATGTTTAAATGGAAGTAAATATTACATTGACCTAAGATAAAAATAAATACGGGTTTTCATAAAACATATTTTTAATCATTTTAATTACTAAACAGAGAAATCAGGTATCATTACTTGAAAAAATCATAAAGAACTCTAGCAGATTAAAATTAAAAGGATTTATAACACGAAAAAAATAATTTCCTTAAATATATATATAATTATATACCATCCTGATTAAAATAATATTATTAAATAAACATTTACTACTAGGGTAACATTTTATTCATGACCCCCCAAGAATGAAATAAAAAACCATTCATTAAATACTAGGAATTTTAATATATTCAAGATATATCATAAATAATTAGTCGTATATGTATATTATATAAATAAATAGGTGTCTAATACCAAATAAGAATCAATGGTGTGGAGATTGAGATGAAATATCTTACAATGAATTAATAATTTATGTGAGAATTACTAAATGAATTAATAAATTATAATAAATTTCAATCTAGATAAACAAATTTGAAATTAAAATTAAAATAATTAGTCACAATTATGAACATAATCATAGAATATCAAGGGCAATGAAGATGTAATTTAACCCAATGAAAATAAATTTAGTTACAAAACCCCTTACAACTAGGAATCATACAAGTCAAATACATTTCTATGAAATAATTCAAATTCAATTATTAAATACAATAATGTCTGAAGGATTAATTAAAATAAATTTATACATTTATTTATTTATACCATATAAAATAATTTGGGGGGATAATAATAAATTATGACTCAATAAAGAAGAAATGAGACAAAATCTCATACCCTAGGTCTGACTAGCCATGTGTTCTCATTTATAATTTAGAATACTATAATTTTATTAATTATTTACATTAATAGAAATAATTTTAATTTTTTTTATTCCATTCATCTTATTTAATAACATGATATATTTAATATCATAGTCAATTAATTTAACATCAGATGTTTTGATGAAATTCAGTTCATATGTCCAAAAAGACTTAAATAGTTTTAATTTTGAAAATGGGGTCATCATTCCAAAAAATAAAAAATAAAAATCATCACATAATTATAACAATTATACAAAAATTATAAATTTTTAACCTACCATGATATACGGTTATGAAAAATTTACTATGTTAGAGTAATGGAGATGTTAATTCTGAAGTAAGCATGACTAAAGTTTCCATTGTTCAACAGTCATAATGGAATGATGATAAATGTTATTTTATTATATATAGAATTATAATTATATAATAAATATTATATTTTTTATTGAATACAAATTCATATCATATTAAGTTTATGTGTTTATGAAAAATGAATCACATTGCTTCATTGAGGAGGTTATCCATACATATGCACGAAGGATTATATCATTTTTAAATGTATGGATGGTTAAGAAATTATATTTTGTAATATCATTAAATATTGATACAAATTTCAATAATATATATATATATATTTTAAATCCATCAATAAAACCACCCAAGAGTAGTGGTGATTGAAATCCAATTACATTTTTTTGTGAGGGGGTAGTTCACTATACATAGAAACTATGGTTTTGTTTCCCATTTTATGGATATAATAAGGACATAGGTTATTAAATTAAAAAGAATATTAACATTTTTATGATACTGATATTTTTAAATCATCATTGTTGAAGAATATTTTATATAGATAAGTAAGAAACAATGAACAAAATGCTCGATTAAGAATAATAAATCTTCTTCATAAATATACATTAGGATTGCACCAAAAACCATACAAGGATGATTTTATAAATAAAACAAGGAATATTGTAAAAATTAAGATAATTGAAAAAGTTATATGAATAATTATTATGTGATCCAAAATACATTTTATGTTTCGAGAGTAGTGGATCGAAATTTCCCTTCTATAAGTGAAGAGTATAATTTTTGTAAATACTAAAAACAATTTAGTAATGGGAAGTAACACTCAAAAAATATTACTTAGACAATGATAACTAATAGAGTGGAGGTGTGTTTAGGTTGAACCATATCTCCACCACTAAAAGGTAAAAAAAGTAAAAAAAAATATTCCCTTTACCTATACGGTTACTAACAATTACCATTTCGGTTTTCAAAATAGTGATATATTTTTACAGTAATAATTTCTCATTTAGTAATAAAAATATAATAATAAATTTTATAAATTTTTTTCCCACAAATTATATTTAATGAAACAAAATTTATTAATAAATATTCCCACATGTGAGAAAAAATAAATTTAACAGAAGTGTATTTAACAAACAAACACCTGTTTTAATCATTATAGAAATAATTAATTTTTAATATTTCTACTACTTATTATTGAAATAAATTTGATGAAAATTTTACCTAATATTAAAAAGATAATTAAAAATATAAAATATAGTTTACTTAATGAAATCCATATACTTTTAAAAAATTCATTTTATTATATTCTGACAAAGGGCTCAGAAAAAATGATTTTTCAAGAAAACATTTTTTCCAAGGAAAAATGACTTTACATTGACACCATGAATCGTATTCTTAAATATATAAAATTAAATGAATAAATAAATATATACATATAATATGAAAGTTTAATTTTTTATCATTCCATATTAGAGGTTATTTTACATAATTAAAATTGGAAAGCCTTTTCTATATAAAAATAGTTTTATGAAAAAAGTGTTTTTAATCATTAAAATGTACTTATAGAAAATTGTGTAAAAATCAATAAAATTAAATTAATAAGAATTAATCTATAATAATACTTATGTTATTTTTAAATCACTTTAAAATAATAGTATAACTTATAAAATAATAAATTTATTAAAAATTGATGACAGTTTATCAGAAAGAAGTATTTTTCAATATTCACTAAAAACCACACATTCAAAATAAATTCTAAAATTTCAAACCTTGAATATTTGAACATGATAATTAAAAAAATTATTATGGTTTTTTACTATAAAATTTCAAGATTTTTTATAAATTTATATTATTATTTTATCATATGAATAAATAAATTCTTTGTTGAGGAAAATTATACTTCTAAATGACGTAAAGAAGATACTATAAATTGATTCCATATTTATAAATATATTATCTTCATATTTATAAATAAACTTCATAAATTGTTTATTACTATTCATACTGATAATTCTATTGGCTTAGTAATAATGATCACATTTAAATTGTATATCTTAGTTAGTTTACTATCTATATTTCATTTCATACACACCATCAAATTAATGTTATATTTATAAAATATTAGGGTGCTAACATAGAATCCAAATATTTTCATAAATTGATATTATATAATTTTTTATAAATATTAATTACATTACACAAATACAAAAATGAGGACTATAATAGTTAATTATCCTTGGAATCATGGAAAAACAAAAAACTAGTTTATAGGTAAACTACATCATCCCACAATATGATCTTCACAACTAGAACCATTCAAATAAAAGTCATCATAATAAATTTATTCATAAACCGTAGAAATGTAAACAAATGAAAGGGCCCCCTAAAATCCCCAGTAAGGGTAAAAAATAGTGAAACGTATGCATAAAATGAACAGAAGGGTATGAGAACATGATTATAATTTTTGATACCCATGACCATTGTAAAGACCCAGAAAGTTTAAGTATTTTTTAAATACTTTGGTATTTTACGATTACACAGTTTCTGATGATGCTTGATTTTGAGGCCCGGTGTGACCGGAATCAATTTTCAAAGTTTAGCTCGGCTACGTTCAGTGAACGAACGAGTGGGTTTTTCAAACATTTGAAATCGGTGCTCGGAATTTAAATCTGAGGTCACCAATGAATTTGAAGCGCCAGAATTTTCTTAGGCGAAGCTTAACTTCGGCCAGCAAGGGTAGAGAGAAAATGTTTTTTTCCGGACCTTTCGAGAAAAATAATAAAATAATTTAAATGAATTATTTTATTTATTTCTCCTCCTTTTTTGGGTGGTGGGGCGGCGACAGGGCGGTGAAGATGCACATAAATGAGGCTCATTAATAGATCATTAAACACATAGAGTAACGACGTTTTAATGACACCATTATGGAAACGTTGTGACGTTCTCCTTTATATATTTTGGCACATTGAGAATATGTGGAGGAAAGAAATTGGACGATTCTCTGGCGAACCTCTGACGGACTTCCGCCCCATCGAAGAATGAAGAACACTGACAAAACCTCTTCTTCTTCGAAGCCTTTCGAATATCGGATCCGGAAAGCGACGCTGACGCCTTAACCCCCCTTGAGGACGAACGTGCCACAACGAACCACTAAGAGGTTGGGGTTTATTTTGAGAATGATAACACTCTCATGTTTGTTTTCCTCTGATACCAATTGTCACGACGCGTCCTCGGGACCCGGTTGGTTTTTAAGGTAAAATCAACTTGACCGTATTTCACCTGTGTCCAAACTTCGAGTGGAGTAAGCCAAAAAAACTCTCTCACAAAGAGGAAACCAACAAAGCCGACGGCACGTCAATCAGACGTCCGGAGCTCGAGTTATAAGCGTTTCCGCTCCGAGGGCCCTGTTGGTTTGAAGTTCGAACCAACTTGGCCATAACCATGGTTCTCCGAAAAATTGAGTGTAATATACCGAAACGACCATCTCGATTTAAGGACCCAAACGCAACTGACGGTGTGTCGATCAGAGGTATGTAGCCCATGTTATGGGCAAAAAACTGAAAACAGTCTGATGTGGAGGTCTGGGTCCGGCCCGAACCGAGTCGACCCGACCCGGGTCCAGGTCCGGCCCGGGAGGGCACAACCCAGCATGGTGGGGCGCGGCCCACCCTGGCCCGGCCGGGCAAGGCCTGGCCCGTTCCACTCGACCTGCCCCGCCCTGGCCGGGGGGACGTGGTCCCCCCTCCTTTGTGCTCCACAGACACGACGGGTGCCCCGTTCTCCTCTGGATCCCGGGCGGCCATGGGATCCGGCCTCCTTCCACCGCGTCGGCGTCCCGCGCCGCCGGAAATTTCTGTGGGCCATCAGAGACGTTCTGGTGGTCCGTTCGTGCTCTCGTTTGCGCCTGCGGTCGTCTCGGGACCCTCTCTTCACTGTGATGGCCTTCAAATGTCGTTGCAGTCCCATTCCATCGTCGCCCAACGTTCCGCACATCAAGAACAGAAAAAAGGTCGGTTCAAACTTGTTCGTATGTCCACACCCACCGCGTTAGTGGTTTGAAAAAACTCCCAACAATTTCCCCGCAATTAATAATCCACAACCCATAAATAATCGTTCGCTGATCAACTTGATAAGGAGTTGATCCACGTTCATGTTTTAAAGGAAAACAAACATGGGAGTATTATCATTCTCAAAATAAACCCCTACCTCTTAGTGGTTCGTTGTCGCATGTTCATCCTCAAGGTGGGTTAAGGCGTCATCGTCGCTTTCTGGCTCCGATATTTGAAAGGAATCGAAGAAGAAGAAGTTTTGTCGGCGTTCTTCGTTCTTCGCTCAGGCGGAAGTCCATCATAGGTTTTCCAGAGAATCCTCCAATTTCTTTCCTCCACATATTCTCGATGTGCCAAAATATATAAAGGAGCATGTCGCAGCGTTGCCATAATGGTGTCATTAAAGCATCGTTACGCTATGAGTTTAATAATCCATTAATGAGCCTCAATGATGTGCATCGTCACCGCCCTGTCGCTGGCCCGCCACCAAAAAATAAGAGAAAAGGAGAAATAAATAAAATAACTCATTTAAATTATTTTATTATTTCTCACGAAAGGTCCTGAAAAAAACTTTTTCTATCGGCCCTTGCCGGCCAAAGTTAAGCTTCCCCTAAACGAATTCTGGCGCTACGAATTCAACAGTGCCCTCAGATTTTAATTCTGAGCACTAGTTAAAATGTTTGGAAAACTCACTCGTTCGTTCAATGAAAATACCCGAGCTAAATATCGAAAATTGATTCCAGGCACACCGGGCCTCGGAATCATGCGCCGTCAGAAACTACATAGTCGTAAAATTACAAAGTATTTTAAAAAAAAATTCCTTGAAATTTTCAGGTCTTTACATTACTCCCACCTTAGGTCTATATGTCCTTGTAAAGCTACATCATAAAATAGGGAAATAAATGAGGGTACTGAGCATGCATCTGAGCCTCCCTCTCCCATGTTCCCTCTTGGAAGTTCCCGTGCTGCCACCTGATGCGCACTAGAGGAATAGACCGTCTATATAGGACCCGCTCCTGTCGATCCTCAATCTCTACCGGGACCTCCGCAAAAGTCGCCCCGTCATCAATGTCTAGCTCACCATGATCGATGATATGCATCAGGTCATGCACGTATCTTCTCATCTGAGATATGTGGAAGACGTCGTTCACCCGGTGCAACTGAGGTGGTAGAGCCAGACGATAATCCACCTCACCTATCCTGCTGAGAACCTGGAATGATCCGATGAAGCGCGGAGATAAATTGCCGCCCCGACCAAATCTCTTTAATCCACATCGAGGTGAGTCCCGTAAGAAAAAGTGGTCGCAATCCTGGAACTCCAGTGGTCTCTGCCTTCTATCAACATAGGACTTCTGTCGGCTCTGAGCAGTCCTCTTCTGCTCATGAATGATCTGTACCTTCTCTGTCATGGCATGGACCATCTCTGGTCCTACTAGTTATGACTCCCCACAGTCTGTCCAGCACAATGGTGATCTACACAGTCAGCCATACAAGGCCTCGTATGGTGCCATACCGATCGTGGAGTGGTAGATGTTGTTGTACGCAAACTCCACCAAGGGTAGGTGATCCTCCCAGCAACGACCAAAGTCAAGGACACATGCACGGAGCAAGTCCTCAAGTGTCTGAATGGTCCTCTCTATCTGGCCAACAGTCTGTGGGTGAAAGGCAGTGCTCAGGCGTAGCTGCATCCCAAAGGCCTCCTGCAACCCCTTCCAAAGCCAGGAAGTAAAGCAAGCGTCTCAATCAGAGACGATAGACAATGGCACACCATGAAGCCATACGATCTCCTGAATGTAGAGTCGTCCCAAGCTCTCCACTGAGCCCTTCTCTCTGATTGGTAAGAATTGGGATGACTTGGTGAGTCGGTCTACAATCACTCAAATGGAGTCATGTCCTCTGGAAGTATTTCGAAGCCCCATCATGAAATCCATGGATATCCCATCCCACTTCCACTCTGAGACCTCTAAGGGTTGTACCAAGCCTGCAGGTACAGGGTGCGCTGCCTTCACCTGCTGACAAGTGAGGCATCGAAAATGAATCCTGCCATAACCTTCTTCATACCCAGTCACAAGTACTGTCGTTTGAGGTCCTGATACATCTTCGCTACTCCAGGATTTACCGCTAGAGGGGAAGTGTGGAACACTCTCAGCACCTCCTCCTATAGCGTAACTGGTACCGTGGTACATTCCCTGAAAAGGATGATGCGATCTCCTCTCATAGAAAATCCATTAGGTGCCTATCCTAAGGATATCTGTGCACGTTGAGTCTCCCAGTCCACGTCCCCATGTTGTGCCTCTCTGACCCGCTGATGTAGTGGTGGAGTGACTATGAGGGACTGACGATAGGCTGCCCCATCACTATCCATGAAGGATATCTGAAAAGATGCTAACTGCTCTTTCATCTCTCCATGTAGTTGAATGCCTGATCTCCTGCTGAGAGCATCAGCCACAATGTTCCCCTTACCAGGAGTATAGAAAATCTCAAAGTCATAATCCTGGAGGAACTCGAGCCATTTCCTCTGTCTCCGGTTCAGGTCCTTCTGCGAGAAGATGTACCTGAGACTCTGGTGGTCAGAGTAGACTATAAAACGATCAGCCATCAGATAGTGTCTCCACATCTTCAGGGCGAAGACCACTGCTGATAACTCCAGGTCATGGTTGGAATAGTTCTGCTTGTGCGACCTCAACTGCCGTGAACCGTAAGCGATCACTGCTTTCTCCTGCATCAGGACACACCCGAGTCCGGTCCCTGATGCGTCGTAGTAAACAACAGACCCTACTCCCTCCTCTGGTATCCTCAAGATGGTCGCACTGGTTGATCTCCACCTCAGCTCCTAGAAGTTATGCTGGCATCTGTCTGACCACACGAAGGGTTTCCCCTTCTTCGTCAAATTTGAAAGCGGTGCTTCAACTATGGAGATGTCTGGCACAAATCTCCAATAGTACCCAGCTATACCTAGGAAACCCCACACCTCCGTCACACTCCGGGGTGGCTCCCAAGAAAGTATCGCCTCGACCTTTGTGAGATCCACTGTAACTACCGCCTCAGAGATGACGTGCCCCATGAAGTGAACCTCTCGAAGCCAGAACTGGAACTTTGAGGGCTTACCATAAATCTGGTGCTCTCGGAGTGTATCTAGTACAACCTGTAAGTGGTAGGCATGCTCCTCCTCAATTGTAGAGTAAATCAGTATGTCGTAAATAAAGACTATGACAAACCATTTGGGGGTAGGGCTGGAAGATCCTGTTTATGAGACTCATGAACACTACTGGAGTGTTGGTCACACCGAAGGGCATGACCAAGTACTCATAGTGGACATACCGACACCTGAAGGCTATCTTCTTCACATCCTCATCCTGAACGTGGAGCTGATGATAACCTGATGTGAGGTCTATCTTCGAGAACCAACGTGCTCCCTTGAGCTGATCAATGATGTCATCAATCCTCGGAAGCAGATACTTTTTCCTCACGGTCACCTAGTTCAGGCGACGGTAATCGACACACAGTCGCAAGCCCCCATCGGCCTTCTTGGAAAAAAGGACCGGAGAAGACCCGGGTGAAACACTAGGTTGGATGAAACCTTTCTCCTGTATGTCCTCCAGCTATACCTGCAACTCACGAAGCTCGACGGGAGCCATACAATATGCTAGAGTGGATATTGGTGATGTCCTGGGGTACAGGTCTATATAGAAATATACCTCCTTGTTAGGAGGTAGTCCTGGAACATCTTCATAAAAAATGTCCGCATACTGGTCTACCACTACAGGAAAACTCAGACTTCTCTTGTCGACTGCTCCGAGGATGAGACTAGCCAACTGATGTGTGATCGGCTGCCCTCTCCTCTGTATGAGTCCATACTGTGCTGCAAAGGTTACCTTCTCACTGGTGAAGGAGAACCTGGTCACATCCATGTGGACACACCGCACCTTGCACCTAATACAGTTGATCTGGGCATGGACTTTAGATAACTAGTCCATACCCAAGATGCCATCGTAAGGCCTCGATGTTGCTACAAGAAGAACCCAGCAAGAGCATTTTCCTCCTATAGTAAGCTCACACTGCCGACACTAGTGTGTAATCGTCAAGTCTTCTCCCGTAAGAGTCTCTAGCCACGGGGATCAAGCCAACGACTCTGTCAGAATCTATGAGCTCCAAACAAGGGTTGCGGCAATAAAAGAATGACTCTCACCTGTGTCTATAAAAACTGCAGCAAGGGTGGAGTAGACATAGATAGTACCTCGAATCATCTCGGGTGTGCTGTGGTCGTAAACCTCTACTTCTTAGAGCTAAGCCTGCCAGCTGGGCTGGGCCGTGCCCTACCAGGCCGGACCCGGACACGGGTCGGTTCGACCCTTTTTGGGCCGACCCAGGGGGGCCGGGCCGGGCCCAGACCCCCCATTTTGGACTATTTTCAGTCGTTTTTCCATAACATGGGCTACTGATATCTGATAGATGCACCGTTAGTTGCGTTGGGATCCTTGAATCGAGACGGAATGTTGTGATACATTAACTCTGGACTTCGTGAGGGTTGATGTATCGACCCCTTGGCTCGTGGAGTGGACCCTCCCTGAATCGAGCATGTTGTTTGCGGTAACCCTAGAGCTAGCTGCGACTGCGACGATGACGAATGCACTTGGATCCTCCTTGGGTTCGACAGTGAGGATGAATGTACTTGGATCCTCCGTGGGTTCGGCAGTGATGACGACCGTACTGGGATCCTCTGTGGGTTCGACGGAGATGACTACGGTTCTTGTATCCTATTTGGGTCCGGCAATATTTGACTCTATACTTGTATCCTTTGTGGGTCCGACAGAGTAGCTATTCTTGTATCCTTTGTGGGTCTGACAGCTTAGCTGGTCTTGTATACTATGTGGGTCTGACAGCTTAGATGAATCAGGGGCTACATCTGATCATCTCTATCACCTTACCAAGTGTATACCTGGGTGAGCTGAGTCGTGATTCTCAATCATTATCCTTGATGTGGTTGACTTTCTTTTCCTGTGTGGATTGGGTTGTGCTTTCCTATGTGGACTGGGTTATGCTTGGGCTCGTGAGATGGAGACAAACTGTAACTGATGACTTAGGTATTTGTATGGGCATATACCTAAGTAGTTTTATTGATACTTCATGATTGTATCTTTCCTTTGTGGTTTATACTTCATGGATTCTAGGAGGCCTTCGGGGGTCTCAGGGTCCCTAATGAGTATCGTATACTCACCCCTGCACGGGCTATGCCCGCACTACGTTGTGTTGGATGCAGACGACAGACAACACTGATCGAGGTGGAGGCTTGTAGAGCTGGATGGTACCCGGTGGTGGACCACTTGGCGGGACGTACATGGAGCGGACAACCGGACCTAGGAGGTGAGGAGACTATCTGTACCCACCCTTCAGGTGAGATTTCAGGAGGACGACTTGGAGTTGCTGTTTTACTTTCTGCTGCTGTACATTCTTTTCAGTTGTATTATACATTCGATTGGGTTTGTATTCTGACCCATTTACTTTCCATCACTTACTTTAGTACTCAGTTTAGTTAGTATTTACATCGTCTTGTGTACTCTGTGGTGTTTGTTTTCTTATTTAAAGGCAGTGCCTTCCCTTTTATCGAGATTTACACCTTTGGTGCTAGTCACCAGCCCCTGGCCTATGGAAGGCAGGATTGGGGTAGTCACATCACGGTCCCCGAGGACGGGTCGTGACAACCGTAATGTCATGGATAATATTATTTGGTCAAGAAATAATAATTGGAAAGTCAAAATACATAATTAATTAACTTGTCAAGGAACCTTATCCACTTGATAATCATATTAGTATATGTCAAGGATTTGTGGAATACACATATGGATAGAAAATCACTTACATAGTAGTCAAAGATCAAATTCAAGGCTATCATAGTGGAATTAATTCACTACCTAATTCATAATAGTATTCAATGTTCAACCAAAATACCATCATATACGAATATTTCCCCTAAAAAATTGGGTCTACTCACTATATGATTCTTTTTTATCGCATTAGTAATAATTCTTACCTAATGAGTTGGAGGGAGATACCGGTCCCACCTTTCCCAAAAAAATAATAATTTATATTCACCATAATATCAAAATAAATTACTCATATTATATCGCATAAAATGAAATTGCTTTCATTAAAATTTCATCATATCATAACCAATATAAAATATACAGGCTTAATATTCATTTCATAATTTTATCATAGCATAAACCTTGGAAATATAAGTAGGTTTCATATTTATTGTATCACATTATAACCCAAGGAAGATAAAACAGATTCGTAAAAATAATTCCATAATAAATATAAATAATTTATATAATGAATAAGAATGGTATTCTGGGTTATATATACTATAAATAATGAGTAACATAAATATATATCTTCATAGTTAGATAATTATTTTGATCGATAATTTAAAAATATCCCTCATGAAAATGTTCTTTCTATTTATAAAAGAAATATTTCTTAAAACATAAAATATTTTTTAAAACATAAACTATATTGAATATATTTTTAATTTAAAATAAACATGAAAATATATAATGTAATCTTAAAATAATATAATGTCTATGAAGACGAGATGTTTCATTAATTCCATACATTTTAAAAAAATATTAATTTTACATTTTTATTAAAACAAAATTGGACTTGATTAGAAAATGGAATAAATATTCCATACAAATTTTTTTTTCTAAAAATATAAACTAGGGTTAAAATTAATTTTATAATCCATGGAATAATAATAACACAATTTTGAAATAATTTTTTTAAAACACGTTTTTCGACGAAATCAGATTTTTGACCGAAGAGTTAAATAAATTTTTATTTTATAAAAAAATATTCTATAAAACTATTGGGTACATAATGTGAAAAAAATTAAGGGAAAAAATATATTCTTAGATAATCCTAATAGGAGAATAAATTCTTGGATATATTTAGATATGGATCATAATATTTTATCACACATAAAATTATCATAAACTATCCCTATAAAGGATGAAATTTAAACATAAAATCATTACCACTTTGGGAAACACAAGTCCTATGTTGGAAAATAATTAAAAAACATTAAATATCACATGTAAAATTAAATTTATGATATTAAATTTAATATTTTGTGTATATAAACCACATAAACTAAGATAGGTAGAAAACACAACATATGTCTCAACGAAAGAAAATTGAGATAAAAATGCATTGTAACTTTTGAGAATTTTGATCTATAAAACTAATGAAGATGAGGCACTAATTTGGATATTTAAACCCAAAAAATTGTATGTATTATATTAATTATAAATAATTATGGGAAGTATATACACCATATAAAATAAACAAGTGGTGCATATGGCATGTATATCGTAGAATTTAAAAAGTGGGAAGGATATTTTTTACCATTAGTATTGACTTCAATAATAAATTTTCAAACTTAATATATAATAAATATAATTTTATTATATTATATATATATATATATCATACCATGTAAGACATTATTATGAACTTTTAGTACAGGTTTATTAAAGATTCTTTGTTAAAGTTATGTTTTAGGTAATACCATCATTATTTATCAAATATGTTTTGAATTTTTATTATTGTTCCTATTAATTTGATCATGATTTAATTATTTTTTTTTATTTTAAACATTATAAGTAAAAAATATATTCACAATAAATTCATTTTGAGTATTCCATAAAATTATGTGACAGAAAATGAAATTCACTATTCTTGGAGACAATAGGTATTATGTACACATGAACGTTGTTTCCATTTGCTGGTTAGGTTGAAATAAATTTTGGTAAATGTTATATAATATTTAAATGAAATTAAGTTCATATATATTACATATGTTTAGTGAAATCATCTTCATTACTTTCTATGTAAATCAACACCGAATCACAACACTTCATGAGGCGGTTGTCCATTATACACACAAGCGATGATATCATATTTAAAAAAAGTCTGTTTTAAGGTAAGTATGAAATAATAATTCTATAATTATTATAATTTAATAAATACAATATTTAAATAATAATCCGTCATTATTTCCAACCTTTATATGTAGTAATAAAAAAATGAATGACATCAATTTGTGAGGCGGTAGTCCGATGTACACAAGAATGATGGTTTAATATCACATTCGATTGAAATGGATATGTTTACTGGTTATTACCATAACATAACAAAATATCATTATATTTATGATAATAAGGATATTAGATAATCATGGTATAATATTAATTTATTTACATGGTGGAAGAAATGAAACAAAGATGCTCGTTGAAAAATGTTACATCTTTGTGGGTATCCTCGATATGTTGGCTGGAAAATCATTAAAAGGGTTGATATCAGTACAACATTAGGATTTTAGGATAACCATATTTTATTTTCAAGGTGTGTAATTTTTTTTTATGAAAATTGGTTTGAAGGTGTAAATAAGAGAGGAGAGGGTGTGGCCTTTTATAAGTGAGTGAGTGGCATAATTGCAATTTTTCGAAAGAAAGAATTCGAACCGTCATTATTATCATTCCCAATGGCTATAAAAATGGTCCATTAATGATAATATAAGATATAAGGTCGTAATAGTTTCATCCAATGGCTGTTGAACTTGTTTTGGGTTAATTAAAACCCTTATCATTTTTATTTAACCCTAGGTAAACCAATTATTACTTCAGCCGTAGTAAATAATTTTTGATGTTTTACTATTCATTTTCATAATGAATTAATGCATTATTGTAATATAATATAAATTATTCTAATTAAAATTATGAAATTCAATTTTCGAAATTCCATTCATAGAAATGAAATAAAATAATTTAAAATTAATCCAGTAGGGATGACAGAAAAAATGTTTTTAATGAGAAAATTATCAATTGTTTTCAATGTTATGATATGAAAATTCAATTTGATATTAATTGAAAAATACTATGTAAAATTAATATATGTCTTATTTATGTAATTTTAATTCAAAATTAATTTATAATTTAATGTTACAATAGAAACAAATTAAATGTAAAGGGTGTTTTCAATTAAATTTTTTTATTGTTATCTATTCATCAAAAAATGAATCCTTTTAGAAAAAGTTTAAAATTAATCATAAGATATTTTTGGAATGATTATTTTTAAAATTATATTCAATTTATAAAATAAATTTTATAAAATTGTTGCAAATTAGTTTTATTATTAATCAAAAAAATAATTTTTTTTGCAAATAATTTTTTTGAAATATATAATTAATTATATAAAAATTAATTACTATTTTATCACATTTTTTAATTTATATAAAACCTTTATAAAAAGTATTACAATTTTTGTTATTATTGTTAATATCATTATATTTAATGGAAAGTTTATAATGGTCATGTTTAAATAATAATATTAATAATATATTTTGGTTTTATTAAAATTCAGTATCATGTGTAACGTAAGACAACTTAGTGTGCCATGTATCCCTGTATTAACTTGATGTTATGTTAAAAAAAATTAATTTTATTTTATTTTAAAAAATAATAATTTGTAACAAAATCTTGTTGTTACATTCTACCGTCCTTAAAATTAATTTCTTTGTCGTAATTCATCCCATCGTTATGAACAAATGTGGATAATGTTTCCCCATTATATCCAGATGTACCTTCATTACATCCTCAAACTAGTGGTTTCCCCACAAAACTTTTACTTGGAATGTGTTCTTGTTTCATTTAACATTCTCAATATGAACCAACATCTCCACCAGTTGTTCATCATAATAATGATCTTCCTCTATTTGTATGACATATGGATTCATTACATGTGAAGGTTCAGATATGTACTTCCTCTTGAGTGATACATTGAACACATCCCAGTCTAAATAGAACTTTAATGATATATCCATATGATAATATATGATCCCAATACTATCAAAAATTTTAATTGTAATTATTTACCTAGTGATTATATTCCCTTTTTGCCAAAATCTCATAACCTTATTCTGTGGTGAAATTTATACAAACACCATTTCACAAACATCAAATTACATATCATGCTAATGATTATCATCATAACATTTCTTCCAAATTTGTGCCTTCATGATGAGTTATTTAATGAATCATACATTCTATTATATTTCATAAAATATCATATTTCCCAAAATATATTGTTTTATAACTCATTGAACAACAATGGACCACTACAATTAATTCCATTGAGGACTTCATAAAGATCCATATGAATGCTTGAGTGAGATCTATTTTTGTATGAAAATTATATTAGAGAAAGATTATGACCCCAAAAAACCATGAAATACTAAGAAAAATATATCATTATATACTCTAGGGTTTGAATTTATCTCTTAAATTGGAAATCTATCCAGGGATGATACATAAGGCTAAAACTCAACGACAAGTCAAGAGCTTTCAGAATATTATCTAGAACATTGAGGAAAACCTAAGACACTAATCAAACATAATATAATATGGTTCTACAAGTAAATAAAAATATTCCATAAAATATATCCTTGATAAATTATTCTGGTATAATTCTTCTCTGATAGCAACTAAGTGTGATAACATAGTACGCTAGCTACAACCCATATTTCATTATTCACCTTAGATTTTTTAGGGAACCCAATGATTATAAAAATAGTGATGTTTTAGAATTTCTATTATAGTAAGATTAATGGATTTAATATTCCATTGAGTTTTTTTATTTTAACTATATCAATACGAAATACCAATCTCCATGATTTAAACTCAATAATAACTCTCTTCATTCCGTCCCAGCAAAAATAATCATTCAAATCAATATACATCAAAATACATCTTGAATAAATAGAGAATAATGAACTATGAGATACATATTATAAATCATTTTTCAAATATTATTGGGATTAAAAGGATACATGGTTGTTGAACCATATCATTCTATCATGATCTTGGTTAAAATCCGCAACATTTCTAAGCATCGTTTTCATATAAAATCTTCCATTAAAACCACATTAATACTAATTTGGATATATGGTTAAAAATTTAATTGATTAAGATATTACTTTCCCCATCCATAATGTATTCCTTATCTTTTATTTATAAATCCTAAAATATGGTATCTTTTCATAATCCTCATCAAGGATAAGCTATCATGATCATTTCAACATAATTAATCATCTTCCATGTTCACTTTCCTAGGGTGGTAATGTATTGAGCATTCATAAACATTAATCCAATTAAACCATTTTTTGTTCATATTCAACTCCATATGAATTAATTTTAAATTAAACTATTATGATCAGTATATATATCAAAAACAATTTCTATAATGATAATTCATTAATATATTTACTAATATAATTAAACCACAAAACATTAAATCAATATTTAGGTAATGTTTCCGGTGAATCATTATTTTTTTGTTAGTAGAATCTATAACTATTTAATTCTATATTAGAATACATCCCAATACCTTCTAGGATAAATCATCATGTATTAAAATCCCTTATCTACTATATGGAAATCTACGAATAGGTATATTTACTACTCTTACTTTGGTTTCTAGAAAAGATTCTCACAAACATCTGTCTAGAGGAACATGGATTCCATCCGAGTTAACTAGGTTAGAGGATTATATTTTAATGAAAAATTATCCATAAAAATTAAATAACATCTATCTAATGAAAAAAATATATGGATCTCAGTTACTGTTATTTATTAAAACAACATTAAATATCCTTATTCTTTGACTGATCTTCCGATATACCCTTTCTTGAGATTATATTTCCCAATATGAATCCATTTTCATCCAATATTTACAATTTTTTTTCCTCCTTCCACAGTTTTTTTAAAACAATTATTAAATGGTATTAATTGTATTCCTTTCAAATTGAATAGATAAAAATATAATATATAATGAAATTGAATATATGATCAAGGTAATGTTTTAATTCTCTATTCATTAAATCCATGAAGACAATGGGGGTATTAGTAAGGCAAAATGACATCACCATATATTCATAGTGTACACTAAATGAATGAAATGTTGATTTACATATATCATCCTTCATGAACATCAATTTATGATATCCAAAATAAATGAAAATCATAGAAAATTATTAATCTCTATGAAATTTATCAAAAAAGGATCAATATTTAGAAGTTGATACATTTACTTAATTATTATCTTTTTTAGCCAATGATAATAAATGTAAATTCACATTGATCCATATTTACATTTTTAAAATAGAAAATTTGAACCCCAAGGTTACTCTAATGACCGAATGAATACCTTTCTAATTATTTCTCGAAGTTTCATGTTCAATTCATATAAATAAATTAGAGGTCCATTCAATAGGGAGTCATTATAATTGGTATGAAACAAATTGAGATTTCTATTGAGTACCGAACATCCCTTTTTAGCCAATGGATATGAAAATATTCTCTAAAGTCCACAAAAAACTACCCCACACTAGGAATATCATTAATATCTAGTTTCTCCCAAACCACATGAGATAATGTCCCCTTTGGAATGGGAACTACGACCCATAAAATGGTTTTGATCTCTATCGTAATTACATACTTACCATTAAATTGATAAAAAATCAAAGGTTGTTTAAGAATATCAAATATAACATTCCTTCATCGACAATTGATATGCTATTTATGATGAAAATTCAATAAATCCCGAATATGACATAAAATTCAACTAGAGAAAGAATGAAAAGATTTGATGAAATAACATTCCCAAGAATGTCTATCGGAGAGGAATAATAGATGTGAGATGTGATGATCATCCTATTAGGGGGTTCAAAAAATAATTACACATATAATCATTTGTGTAGAATATCATCAAATATATTGAAATTCACAGATCCATAGACAAATAAGACATTAACAGATCTAGAGATGATGGTAAGGGTACCCTTCATAACATCATTACATAACCCATCATCAACAATATTCATCACATTATATTTCTATTTGACTTATGGGATAACAGGGTACTGTAGTAGATTGTCATCATTATTCTTCATATTTGGGAATTAGTTATCATAATGTTTTTACTCCATGAATTTAAAAGACCAGAGTGTGGGGGTGAAGTTTATGATGTTTTCTCCCTATTCACATAATTAAATTTTTTTTTACCATCACATTATAAATAAATTTCCTAAAGACTTCCCCTTACATCCTTAAAAAATGTACAAGTCCCCTTAAGATAATTTCTTCCATTCTTTTTCCCATAGTTTGAGCATAAATGAAATATCATCTTCTTCTCCCCGTGGTTAATATATTTTTTTATGAATTAC
The DNA here is from genome assembly GCA_963277665.1 of Viscum album. NCBI lineage: Eukaryota > Viridiplantae > Streptophyta > Magnoliopsida > Santalales > Viscaceae > Viscum > Viscum album. The sequence continues at coordinate 577,243,737 of OY728144.1, forward strand.
AATTTTCAATTTTTTTCAAAACTAAGAGATTCATACCGCAATCTAACATAAAATACTCCCTTGATATCACATAAAAAATTTATCTTCGTATCAACTGAAGTCTGTTATTAATAACTCATTTTGAATACATTGTATAATCAATTAAATAATTAACCAACCTTACTTCCAAGTTAGATGATAATACTAGATGTTTACATCAAATGTATTATAAAACATTCCTCATAGGTAAAAAACAATATCATACTTTTTCTTCTACTCAAGGAATTCCTTCTCAATCATCTTACGAAGAATAAGAAGAAATTAGATATAGAAAAATAATTTCTTGATATAATACCAATCCATGGGGTGATTTTTATCATGTCTCCATATATTCCTGAAAAGATTACAACATTGACCCATTTCCATTTCAAAAAGGCAGAAAGATGAAATGAATTATAAAAAATCCAATCAGTGTAGAATTAAAAATATCTCTTTAGTGTTGCTAATCCATTATTTTAAAAAAGTGGATTAGAAGTCCCACTTAATAAAGGTGGAATTTGCTTCATAAAAAACTCAATAGAATATTGTTCTACCAATTATATGGTTTTATTTTACACCATGACTTATATCATGGGATGGTCGTGTTAGTATAGAAATGATATTTTTAATTACATCTCCCAAATAATTTTTATTGTTAAGAAGAAAAACATTTCATTGTCTGTCACACTCATTGTTACAAATATTCCATTGGGTTACATAAATTGAAAACAACATAGTGTATGAAATAATAATCATGATGGAGAACCACATAATCCTGAAAAATACCTAATATGATGTCGAAATAATGAATCCATGTTTAATCTTTAACATCATAGGTTTATCATACATAATTTATATTCATCATATATTGACATAATTCACGATGGTTTGTAGTTTTTTGTGAATTTTCAAATAATATCCCCAAAGAGTGTCCAACCATGTCTAAATAAAGGTCAATTACAATGGACTAGGTAATAGCTAGTATATGTCAATAAACCCTTTTCTATTTATAACCACAAGATACCTTTGTTCTAGAGCCATATCCTCCTATATTATCTAGAGAAGGAGTTAATTTCTTATAATCCACTAGGTAAATCATTTATCAAAATTAATGGATGTTTTCCTATCGATAGACTCATCAATATAATTACCCTTAGACATGTCCTTATATATGTCACTATGATTTTGTCATCCTAGTTTCCGAAGGGTAACTAAACTAATCCTATTATACCGAAAATAGTGACACATTCTTATCATGGATGGATATTAGATAATTTTTTATGAGTATTCATTACAATAACCAAACACATGCCAGAAGACCATAATATTTTAGTGTTCTTAGAAACATGTATACATAAAAAACTGGTATATAGGTAAACTAAATCATATCCAAAAATGTTATCAAGAACTCGAACCCTTCCTTGAAATTTAGATGTATTAAATTCATTCTTAACATGGGGAATGTAAACATAAGAATGGGTTATATCATATGATTGGAAAGAATAATCTAGGGAGATACATATGAATTACATAAACATAAGTGTATAAGGATATGACAATAACATTTAAAAACCATTCCCTATATATCAAATATTATGATCATGATTCATGGAATAAATATTGGCTATTCATATAACATGAATCACAATGAAATCAATGAACACCGTTCATGAGAGAAAACATTATAATATGACATCAATTCATCATATATATATTTAAAAGGAAAATAATTTCCATAGTAGTTAATGATAACATCAAAGGCCATAGTATTAGAATTGGGTAACTCCCCCAATCCATCATAGTGGAAAGTTTCCCTTTCTAAATTGGGTTCACATTCCATTCTAGTATTGTCTATCTTCTGAGAAAGAACTCATTACCAAATTCATTGAAAAGAGATATACATACCACCCACATAATATTTAATACCATATTTATGTGTTCCAAAATATTAGTAAACATTAATCATATCATAACCCATCAAATTATAAGGGATTCAATTTTTTTTCATATCATAAATAGTGGATATGAGACATGTTTCATAATCATTTAATCATGTCATCATAGATTATCCCATGTAAAAAATAGTGTTTTATTATAATTGTTTCTTGTAATAAACCTTGTTGGTGAATTAGGACTGATAAAAAACTTTACATCATAAACATAAACTATTTAGAGAAATAAATATAATGGTATCCTTGGATAATATCCCTATTAAGGACAATGTAAAATCATTGTTTGTCATGTTAGAAGGAAAATTATATTTGTCGATCATTTAAAACATTTATTGAGGAATATATCCATTCCTTATTTAATTTTTTTTAAACAAAAAATATTTCAAAGATATTTTTCTATGAAAATTATATTGAAATCATATAATTTAATCATTAAATAAACTAATGGTAATGATAAAAGAATGTTTTGTTTAGGTTGTACACATTAAGAAAATTCATATAATATTTTTAGTAAAAGGAAATCAGAATTATTTGGAATTTGACATGAATATTACTTTATGATTATTTATTAAAAAATAAAAAGAGATAAATATTTCCTTTAAGAACATTGGAGAATAAATTGTTTTCTTTTTCAAAACATGGTTTTAAAAGAGATCGTATTTTAGAAATAAGAGAAAAATAATGTCAATTTTTTATGAAAATATTTTTTTAAACTATGGGTTACATAGAGACAGTAAGATGAATGGAAACCATGTATTATCGTGAAATTACCAAATGAGAATAAATTTTATTTATTTATTTAGATATGGATTATATTATTTAATCATTAGAAATATAATCATAAACAATATCATTAAACAATGAGACTGTAACCTAAAATATTTCCCACTTTACTAACTTTGAAATGTAATCCCCATGAAGGAATATCATCAAATGAATAACATAAAATAATAAGGATAAATAAATTCATGATATTAGATGTCAAATGGGTAGTATATATACACTACTAAATATTATATAGGAATAACATAACAAGTGTCTGTAAGAAGAAAAATCGATAAAAATGATCTTCCATCTTAGGTAACTTTTGAATTATAAATCCAATGAATTAGTGGTCCACAAATGGTATTTAAATTACAATTATTTTAGGGATAAAAATCATAAAAATCATTTTTTGTAAGTATATATGTCACATAAAATTAATAATTAGTGAAGAAGGAATGTTCCTCACAAAAGTAAAAAATTGAGATTAAAATCCATTACCATAACTCTTGAATTTCATCATACAAGTTTGAAACACCAATTTAATAATTTTATGTTTATTTTAAATATAAAACACAAAAATATATATATAAGTCATACCATATATTTACCCTTATGATCTTTTATAACCATATTATTCACAATTCCATGTTAATAATACATTTGGGGTAATAACATCTTTTTTTATATTTGTTTTGATTTGTATTTTTTGGTCCTATATCATATATTATGATTTAATAATCTATAAAATTTTATATAGATATAAAATATTTTCATTATATATGTATTTAGATTAATCAATAATATTTTATGAATGAAAGTGAAATACACTATTTACGGAGACAATAGGCCATACGTACGAATGTACATTGTTTAAATTTATATATCAGATTGAAAGAAAAAGGGTAAATTATATATTAATATTATATAAAAAGATTATTTGATATATCTCACATTTTTAAATTAAACACATCATTATAAACTTCATGGTAATGTGTTAATGAATCAATTAACTTTATTAGTCAGCACTCTACCGTATGCATGAGAGACACCTTCATATAATCAAAAAATGGGGTTTATGAAGGTACATGTGACATAATAATTCATAAATAATAATAATATAATAAATATTATTTTTAATTAATAAATAAATAATTATTTAGTTTCTCTATAGGTTGTAATAGTAAAATGAATGACATCATTTCGTTAGGTGGTAGTCCACCCAAAATATGAACCATAAGTTTCGAAACCATTTGATGAAAGTTTAGATTGATTCAGGTCATGAACATAACATAAAAAATATGATTATATTTCTGATTCTTGGGGTGTAATATTATCATGGATTAGTTTTTGAAGGATGTGGAAGAATACAGATGACTAAATTTCCCATTATTGAACATTACCACTTATTCGGGAATCCTTGTTAGGTGTTCACCAAAAGTCATAATAGGTTTAATAATTGCCCAAAATTAGGATTATATAATGAGTGGAGTTTATTTTTCAAGTTATTTGGGTAGGTATTATCTGAAAAGAGGGTTTTATGGTGAGAATATGAGATTATATGGGGCATCCTTTTATAAGTGAGGTGAGAGACATACTTTTTTGTTTTTATAAGTAATAATTCCACCCATGTTTTTCATGAAATATTATTAAATAATAGAAAAATAATAGATAATATACGATTTAATGTTTAAATAATACCTTATAATTTATTTTGGATATTTTTTGTTTATTTTTAACAAATATAATTTTCGTTTAATCCTCCAATAAACCGATTTTTTATGTTAATTGTGGTAAATAATTTTTACTATTTTTAATATAAATTTTGGTCAAAATTTATGTTCACCTAATTAGATAATATAAATTAAGATGATTAGAAATACGTAAACAATTTTTTCACAATTTTTTACAAAAGTGGAAAAATATTAATTTAATTTGAATCTTGGAGATGCGAAGAGAATGTAGGGTTTTAAAGAAAAAATGTTCAAAAGTTTACTACATTATTATATTAGAAATCTATATTACACCAATTATTATTAGCTAAATTAGATTACTGGATTATTTATTATACCAATATTAATTTGAATCTAATTTTAGAATTAATTTATCTTTAAATATTTATTGAATTAAAAGGATGATTTCAATTAAAATTTATTGTTTTCATTATTCTTCAAAAAAAATGAAACATTTTAGAAAAAAAATTCAAAAATCTACACCACGATAAATTTTACTTGTTCATTTCAAAAATGGTTTTTATTTAATAAAATTAATTATCAAAACATTATGTACTATTCTGTTTATAATTATTAATAATTGTAATAAAAAATTATTTTTTGATAATATAGTATTTTTTTTACATTTAAAAACATTAAAAAAATTAAAATACCTTATTATCTATATGTATCTTATATATAAAACAATTATAATTAATATTAAAAAATTATTCTATACTATTCTTATGACTATGTTTAAAAATATAGGTTATAATAGTTTTATTTAAATAACTATATTAATAATATATCGCTTTTTTTTCTAAAACCCAGTGTCGTCTGTAACACAAGAAAACACAGTGTTATTTGTAGCACAAATAAAATATGGTTTTATATAAATTCATTAAATATGATTTATGTTATTTTAAAAATTAGTAATTTATATAATCATTAGTTTTACAATTGCATTCTTCCCAGTATCAACAAATTGTGTCCTCTAAACATAAACTTGTTATTAGAAATTAAGGTTTTGAAATTAGATAACTCCATTGTATAAAACCAATATCATAATAATGTTAATAAAATATAATATTAATAATAGGGAAAGATAAATTTTATGTTAATCTAATAAAATGAAAAATTATGTTTCCATATAGGTGTACATTAATTGAAATTTAAAAAATGGATGTGGTGAAAAAAACCTTCCTATGGACTTATTAAGAGTGATGAAGATTATGTGAAATAGAAATCTAATCACCAAAAATCAATAAATATGCGATGGATGAAGAGACTATTGATTCCTCAAAAATTAAGGAAAATATATACCATTTTTTCGGATTCTTTTCCTAAAGTTAAGGAATTATTTTACAAATCATTATAAATGACACTATAAAATAAACTTACTAGATATATTAATATTTCATAAGAAAAATTTCATTGTTATTTTTTTACTACAATAAATTAACACTTTATTTATTACATAAAAAATAAATTTAAAATGTTCATTTTTATATATGAATAACTAAAATTAATATTTAACACACCAAAGAATCCCTTATATAATTATCTATATTTCGATCTCGATCTAAATATTTACCAAAACAAAAATGGTTAGCTCAAGTTATCCAATATAATAAACTAATTTATAAAACTAAATCATAACACCCAAGTATCAACATAATATTTATCCATAAAAATATTTTAAGTAAAAAAAACATATTTATGAAGATATCATGTTGGACCACAATATGCATTAGTCTATTGTCTCCCTCCGGTTGTGGGTTCAAACCCCTTGGCCTTTCTATATGTGATGGCTTATCTAATATATCGTGGGTGGTAATTTTGGAAAAACTATGTTAATATGATTCTTATAAAATTGACAAAAATTTGATGAAAATCCCCAGAAATAATATTGGTCATTATATATAATTTTAACCACTATGTTTATATAGACAAATTATAATTTCCTAAAAATAAAATAATTTTACTTAAAAATTATTACCTTTACATCAATGATCATATTAACCCAAATTTTTATTAAAAATAATAAACTCATGCCAACAAAATATAAATGAATTATTACGCAAATATCATTTTCCCTAAAACATATACCAAATAAAAGTGTTATATTCTATAACTTTCTCCACAATTTTTCATAGTCATGTTAAACTCTCATCACATAAGACATCAAGATATATGTTTATTACATTAAACATATGATAAAACATACAAATATCAACCAAATACACTTTTTATTTTACAATGTTCATTCTAGTAAATCATCTATTCAATTCATTTATAATTTTCCATTAATAAAATTTGAATTTACCTCGTAATGCCAATCATGAGTTTCAAATAAGGTCCATTGTAAGGGTACACTCACCATGCTCCTAAATATTGGATAAGAATTATATGAAAAACACTTTTATTAGTTATTACCCTAATATGAAACTCCTCCAAAACCATAACCCCATGTAATATGCAACGTGTGATGTATTTTTAGGGAAACCGCCTAATCTATAGCTTTCCAAAACATTAAGATGTTATCATATACATATTCTTATCCTCAATATCATTGATAGAGTCATGTTCTCTAATACATTTTTTCCAAAAAAATGTTGACAAGGATTCTACTAAAACTACTCAGATACAAACTATAAATAACATTACCCCAATAGACTAGGTCATATGGTAATAATATTATATTTTCACAAGATATAAGTAAAAATATCCCTATGGACTGAATATTTTTTAATTCTTGGAAAACATGGTATATACTAGAATATCATATTTCATTAGATTCCATATAAAACAATACAAAATGATCATAAATAATCTCTTTCATTGAGATCATTAAATGATTCATTTTTCATATCATATGGAAATGAAAAAAACCAAAGGTGAGAACATATTTTTCATACATGATTTGTTTACTAGAAACTATCACGAATCAAAATGTTTTTATCGATATTGATGGTAAATTACTAAAAATACATTTCATTTAATCAATAAAATGATCAAATAAAATATAACATGTATAATATCACTGTGGTAATCTCATGAATAATATTAATTTAATTTCCAAATATATAAATTCTTAATATAATTCATCACGGTCCCAGAAATTATGATATCTATACCATCTAAATCTTGCATCAAGAAAGCTTAATTGAGGGGAAGGTATACACTACAAACTCTCTTAAATATAGATTTATAATTTTCTCATTAGACATATCGATTTATCAAGGGTATATCTATAAATTTTCCATATCCTTCACTTCATGAAAATTAATAGCTAACATATTGAATGATCAATTCAATAGATAAACAATATTCCTTATCCATAAAATTTTGTATTAAGTAACCAATTTAGATTCATCAAGGTTATATCATAGTAAATCAATTAAAATATATGTTAATATATCGTTTATATAAATGATATCTAGTTTATGAAATAATAAATTCCATGATAAATAATAAGGATATTTAAAGGGAATGAAAAGTTTAGTGATCACAAGAAAGTGAATGTGTCAATAGAATGATAATGATTATAAAATAATAATGAATGTGAATATAAATACTTTACTCAGAAAATTTAAATATAAACTATAGAGCTAAAGAATAAGGATATCCTCATTACAACATATCCATAGTATATTGTTGGTAAAACAAAAACATTTTCTCCTTGATGTAGAGAAAAAATATAAAAATATCACTAAAATCAATGTAGTGGAAATTATACTTACAACGTTGAAAATAAAATTTAAAAACTAAAAATTATTATTATTCTAGTAAATACCATTTTTGGAAGATAACTGCCTATAAATGTAAATAATGATTCAAATAAATGAACATTTAATTTGGAGGGAATATTAAATTAATTCTCATTACATTAAAAAAATATTTATTTCACATATTTGGTTAAAACTAAAAAAATTACATTGTTTGAAAAATGAAAAGAAAATTCTTTTTAAACTAGTATGAAAAAGACATAAAATATGTAAAAACTTTTTAAGAAAAGAACTGATTAATAGTAAATATATAATTGAAAACATATTTAGAAAACATGTATTTAGAAGTGAAATGATTTTTAACTGAGGAGGTAAATAAATATGAATCTTATTTAAAAATAATTTCTAAATAATTTCAAGTACCACAGAGATGAAAAAAAAGAATATTAATTGAATATTTTAAGGAAACAAAGTGAAAAAAATTGAAGCTGTTTATTATATAATGATCTAATAATATCCTGCAACAAAATTTTTGTCATAAACAACTCTGATTAAATGAGACTATGAAATAAACATTGACCAATTTGGATACTTCTAGTTCATAACCCCCATCAAATAAAGAAAAAAAATGAAATAATAAATACCATGAATATAAATGTATTTGTGATATGATGTATAATAGTTGTAGTAGATACACATCATAGAAACAAATGGGGGGGGGATACTATAAAATTTGCTTTAATAGAGTGAAAATTGACATGAATCTCCTCGAAATATTATAAATTGAAGTTAAAAATAATATATGATTTCATTATGTTTCTTAAATTAAATTCAAAATAAAAATGTGTAAATGAAATATAAATTATTAATTATTTATTACACAAATAAAATTAGAATAATAATAATAATGAAGAACTAATTTTACCCAATTAAAACAAATTGATTATCCAATACCCTTATTATTTAGAAATATTCAATTTTATTACCCATGGATAAAATATTGGTTATTTTAATTAATTAAATTGGAAAAACAATATTCACATAAAAACTATTTAAAAAAAGATTTTTAATCCTAAAATTAAACTTCTATCAAAATCTTGTAAAAATGTTGATTCAAATGTAATTAATTAAGCAAAATATATAATATTTACACATATTTTAATTTCAAATCAAATTCCAAAAAAATATTAATCTTAAATTAAGTAATTGTTTGAAAATAAATGATATTTTTTGAATGAAGTGGCAATTTTTACTACTCACTATAAAATATTTATTTTAGGAAAACCAAAAAATTTCACCCAATGTAAATTTTGACATGTTAATTTCAAAAATAATGTTAATTTTTATAATAATATTTAAAAAAATTCAAAATAAATTTTATTTTTCGCTCTCACTAAAATAATGAAAATTTTGTTTTTTATGTTTGTAAAGATATTAATAAATATTTAGTCTTTATTTACCAATTCATTTTCTTTATATTTATAAATAAATTAATAATATTGATATTTGTATGATATGAGTCATATAATGAGGTATGTTCTTTGTTACCTTTTTTAACTTCTTTAAAATAGATAATAAATTGTTTTCCACATGAATGGAGGGTCTCGATGGTTCATAAGGTGTTCGGGAAATGAACGAGGATGGAAAAAGGCCATCTAGTCAAGGTTTCATGGTAGGGGCATGGTTAGTGCTAAATATAGGCACGAATTGTTCGTTGTAGAGAGGATTTGTTCATGTTTGATCAAACCTTCATTTATGGAGACCATGCAATGTATCATTGGATGGAACCATCCACCATGACTACCACATTGTTTCAGAAACTTTTTAGCTCCCTAGGAAACTATGTAACCCTGGCCCACTCTTTAACATATGGTTTCCCACAGTTACTGCCTATATTTGCTAACCATATAGCCAGCTATGTGACTCATTAATGATTGGAAATGTTCAATTCCCCACCTTGGGATTTATGTTTTATCACTATATTTTCCTCCACATTCCTCCAACATCAAAAAATGGTTAAAAACCTTCATCCAAAAACATCCGAGGGATCAGTCACCCTCGTTTCTAAGCTGTTTGGAGCGTCGTTGCATGCATATAAATGCTCTAGTTGATTATAACACTAATATTAATTCCTTTTAATAGAATAGGGATTATATAACCGTTATTCCTCTTCTAAATCCCTCAAATCCTATTTTGAAGTTGATCCAAGAGTTTGGAATTAAAGGTTGTTTACGTTCAAATCCTAAAAAGAAGGTGGTGTGAGTGTTTATCAAAAGAATCGATAGAGGTGGTCTATAATTCATATCCCATTTTCATGTTTTTCGGTTTATTTTTACATTGTTGTGATAATTTACCTTATTATTGTCCAATTGATGTCCTTAGTAAGAACTAATAAATTGTTTGGTTAATTTTGTTGTTGAACCCCTAATGATCCGTGTGGGATCATTGAGGTTGATGAGACCAGGAAAGGTGACACCCAAGGGGTGTTCCAAATTTGTGAACATGGTATGGGGTTATTAAATATGCAGTTGTGTGTTTTATGAGATAGATACTATGATATTAATGTTTATCATGTAAAAACGTGTATATAAAAAGAAACAACTAATAAATGTGTTTATTTTTTTAACAATTATTCTGAAATGAAATTGATGTTATTTTGTCTAGTATACAACAATGAATAAGTGGGAGTTTGGAATAATGTAAACTTATTAATGAGTTAAGTATTGTAACGGTTGTATGTTTTAATTTAGTTAAGAAATATGAATTTTAAATGAGTTAATGTGTAAAGTCATGAAGATGGTATTTGGTTGAATCAGTTATGGTTTGTAAATGTATGATTTGTTAAATGAGTTATTGTTTAAAATTGATATATGTGTTGAATTTTTATTAATTATCATGAACATATATTTTTTGTACTAATTGGGTGATGGACAAGAGGTTGTACACACATGGGGTGGGTTAGACTAAGGCTCTATTCCCCACACCTATAATTCATGGGTATAGGAGTCAGACTATGGATATGTGAACCTAATGAATGCATGTAAAATGTAAACCTGGAATGAGGCTCTGTGTTAAGTGTTATTAAATGTTTTTGGCAATTATTTCCATTATGATGTAGGGAAACACACTACTACATCTCATTCATTGATTATATAACTATCAGTGGACAATGGGTATTTTTTGATTATGGCTATCTCATGGAACAAATAATTAATACAAAAAAGAAAATCTTTAAAAAAAATGGTTTCCACCTGATTTTATGTTTAACTTGTATTTATTATTTAAATACATACACTATCTATTTAGACTATATATTTTATAGAAACTATTTTTTGTGGCCTAATAATTTTACTCACTCCCAACTCAGGCCACAATTGGGTACCCAAGAATACATAATGATTGCATATCTGGACAATGGTATGGGCCATATGAAAGATAGTTTATATGGGAATGAGATGTATATAGATGGGGGATACAGATGTGGAGTTAATGAACATTTTTAGGATTCATCGTTTTGTATTTATTTTTGGGTTCCATTATACTTTATATTGTTTAACAATACATTGTATATTTACATTTTGGTTGCAGTCTTATATCTAGTTTTATGAAATGGATTCATGATTTATTTTTATTGTTTAATTTTTTACTTTACGTCATACTTTATCTATTTTTCATGTCTCAGATAAATAGGGTATAGACATCCCAAGTGTACTATTTTCCCTTGCATCATGTATGTAGCTTTTTTCATATGGGGAGGCATTCATGAGGTCATGTGGTGAACCAGATCAAGGAACCATACCAGTGTCACCTAATTCGGTGTGTTACATAGTTGGTTTAGAGTGGTTTTTTCTTTTTTTGTCTTAAAATTTTGGTATGGTAGATGTGAGAATGGGATTTTATAGGCATTTTCAATGATATCATTCATGGATATAGCTAACCCATGTATGAGGGAAACCCCAGGTATAAGTATGGGATATCCTTTCCTAAGGTTTATTATTATAGTTATATGATATTTCACCTTGGGTGCAATTAATGTGTAATTTTACTATTTTATGGTATCATAATTATAGCTTGAATGAAATGCAGTTTTGAATTAACGAATCATTTTAAGAACCTAGGTATGCATGTGAAAAGTTTCATAGAAGGCACATATGAAAAGACTATTGGGATGTGAGGGGAATAATTCTTTTCATTTTCCATAAACAATTGAGAGAAATTTTGTCTTACAAATTAGATGAAAATAAGAAAAAGTAAATTATGTAATGGAATTTATAATGAATAGTTCATAATAAAGGGTCATAAATGTGCTAAAATATAGTTGTGATGAGTTTTAAATAATATAAAAGGGCCCAAAGGAGAACACTGTTTTTTGTAATTGTAAAAAAAAATTAAAAATGGTTTCTAATTAAAGGCATATAAACATGGAACTAGGTCCAACCATTACTAACCATGGCCTGTGTACAAGATGGAAAAGGGAAGTGATTAAGATGTGACTATATTTCTTATGATAGTTTATTAAATTGGGGTTTTTATTCTTAGGGGACAATCTTATTTTGAGTGAAATTTTAAAAAGTTATGTTATCTTTTTTTATATGTTTGTTTAGAATTTAAGAGAGATGCCACCATTACACAGTGTGCTAGTTGGTAGACATGAAGATATCCCCAAAAATATCAATCCAATAGTTTATCAAGAAACCCCATTGATACTACGTAATAGAGGAGAGTAGATGTTATGTGATTCCTTTTCTAGTTTTATATTGATGATGGAATGGGACCTAGGGTAGGTGTTAATGATAAAAAAGAAATAATTTTGAAGAAAGACTACTGTGTAATGTTTTTGGGATTTTTCTTTTTGGAGACCATCAAGAAAGTTAATGTTGTATAGTGTATAAGTATGACCCAATGGATTGTGATGGTGATGGACTTTTCTTTCCACTTAATCGATGTGAAATTGTTTGTTTCTACATTGACTGCAAATAAGTGTACTATTAAAATACATTTTTAGGAAATACATAGACATGAGATAATGTCCTAGGTGATTATATTACATTTTAAGTTGACTGAATTTGGAGTGGTTAAGGCCCTTATTTTTTAAGGTATCTTATAGTAAACTAATTTTTTTGTACATGTGGTTCTAGTTGGGAAACTCAATGGTACATATTTGGATATTAGTAAGGACATTTTTATCAGTTTTCTATTGAACGGTGGTAGAAAAAGTACAAAGGGAAGAATTTTTACCTCTTAGGGTTAGGACTTGGTGTAATTTTATTATTAAGGAAGGATAATACACATGAGTGTTTAGATCCCCCAACTACTAGTAGAGTACCAAACATGTGGAATGTTGGGAAATGTGTGGAGGTTATGTAGGAACACACTAAATTTGAGAGGTGATGTAGGGTCATGGAATATGAAAAGTTCTAGAGGTGTGTTGGTTCCCTAGTACCCGAAAATAAGTTTGAGTCCTACTAGCCACACTAGTCCTAGTAGTGTATGTGGTGATCCAGGACATAATAGTGCTTATCACCAGGGTAATGAGTCAATAATAACTTACTCTAGAACCCAAGGTATAGGTACATGTCATCTCCAATCAATTTAACCCACACATGGAGGTGGGAGGTCTTGACAATCAATAATTCATTTAATTTTTTTTGTTGATTATGTACTTTATGATGCTTTATTTGATACATGTGCCTCATAATTTTCTATATCAACTCATTTTGTGAGTTTATTGGGTCTATTGGTGAACATGTTTTTCATTCATGTTGATGAATACATCATTAGGAGTATAATAAGAAAATATGTGTAAATATAAGGAGTGTAACCTTATGATTAGGGGTAATATTTCTTGTAGGCCTTATTTGTTCTTGTGATGCAAGATTTTAATATGATATTAGGGATAAATTTTATTTTACTTTATTAAGACCATATTGATTTTAAAAACATTAGGTTAAAGTTCACATAACTACAGGGGGACCTTATATTCACCATGGGTGATGGGATATTTAGTTAGGAAATGCTCAACCGGTTTTTTTAGTGGCTGGGTGGGTGAATATGATAGGTGTAATGTCATGTACTTCATGCAGGTGAAGGAGGAAGGTTTTCATTCATTCTATGGGGAATAGTTCTAGGACGTGTTTCAAGAGGGATTCTATGGTATGCCACCCTAGATAAAGGTTGAGTTCATGATTTAGTTGCTACATAGATCATGACCTATTTTGATTAAGCCATACATAATAAAACCATTATAGATTGAGGTAGATACAGATCAGTTGAAGGAATTAGAGAATAAATGTTTTATTCATCAGAGAACATTACCATGGTGATATATAGTTTTTATCGAAAATGGATATGTATTTTTTTGGTTATATGTTGATAATAAAAGAATGAATCAGAAGAATTTGGGGAAATTATACTCTCTCATAAATCATTAGTCTTTTTGACCAGTTGGGAGGTGCTTCTGTGTTCTCAATAATTGAAATGAGATAAGGTTACCATCATTTGATGGTGAGAGATTCTGATATACTTCAAACTTCTCTCAGGAGTATGGATAATTTAAATGAGTTTATTTTCATGCCTTTTGGTTTTAATAATGTTCCAGTTGGGTTTATATCTCTAATTAACCAAATCCTTCACCCTTACTTGGATCAATTTGTAGTTGTGTTGGTGGATGAAAGACTGTTGTACTACATTAATGATTATGATCATGTCAAAATTGTTGAAATAATGCAGAGTATAATAAGAGAGAATATTCTATACTCCATATCATCTATGTTTCATTTCATTATTGATATAGAACATTTTATTGGTCATAATAACTATTAGGATATTGTATCAATCAATCTAGAGAAATTGTAAGAAATTGTTTCTTCAGAGCAAACTGATAATGTTTTTTATTTCTAATGATTTATGGTATTAGAGGGTTATTATCAATGGTTCATGAATTACTTATCCAATTTTGAGGAACAACTTTTAGGCTTGAATAAGAAGATTTTCATGTTTTAATGGTCTATGGCATGTGACAATGATTTCCTATAGTTAATGAATCCATTAACTACAATATTAATTTTGATCATAACCAAGCTAGTTGATGATTATAACTTATTTTGTTATGTGTACTATGTTGTTTTTGGGAATTTTTGATGTAGAATGGTCATGTTTTAGATTACTTTTCATGTAATTTGAGGACTCATGAATAAAATTACCCAACACATCATCTTGAGTTGGCCAAAGTGGATTGTTATTTAATGTTTTAAAGGAATAAATTTTTGGGAGATACAATTACTATGTATATTGATCATAAAATTATTATGTATATATTCTGATTTTTTATTTGAATATTCTTCAGTGAAGAAGATTTGAGTACATAAAGTCATTTGATTTTGAGATGGTCTACACACCAGGAAGAGAAGCAAGGTTGTTTTCTTCATTTAGTTGAAATACCCAAACATGGATAGTAATGGAATCTAGGTCTCAGTTGGTGAGGATGAAATTATTTTGTGAGAAGCGTCTAGAGGTACAAATGGGACTAGTTATATCTTTAGTATTTGAGTCCATGATTTTGATTTGGATCAAGGAGATCTAGTGTGAGGATCCATAATTTTTATCCATGAGGGAATTTCATGATGTTGGTGAGTCAGAATAAAAGTATACTACTGATGATGATCAGTTATTTTATGTTCATGAATGTGTTTCAATTCCAACATGTATTATTAATGAGTCGATGCGGGAGATTCATGTCTAAAATAGGGAGGTTCACCCTATTTAGATCAAGATGTAACATGGTATTAATAGAGAGAATATGTGGATAGTGATGAAGAATGGGGTTGTAGGTTTTGTTATGTAATGATACGCATGTCAGTAAGTGAAGGAATAATAGATTTTTTTCAAGGTATTCTGAAAATTCACAAGAAGAATGTTATTTTATCATTAGTGGTGGATTATTTAACCCTGGTTGTAATTTTTTTGCTGATATGAGTGACCTTCATTATTAACCTATTAGGTGAGTCATATGTTCATGAAATTAGGTGGTATCATGGGGT
Source organism: Viscum album (assembly GCA_963277665.1). Classification (NCBI taxonomy): domain Eukaryota; kingdom Viridiplantae; phylum Streptophyta; class Magnoliopsida; order Santalales; family Viscaceae; genus Viscum; species Viscum album. The sequence continues at coordinate 577,259,948 of OY728144.1, forward strand.
GTCAGGGACTATAGTTTTTTATTGTGTTCTGTTTTTTACTTCATGCTTCTAGAAAGAGTTATAAATAGTTCTTGGGACTCTTGTTTTTGGACATGGTCTCCACTCGTAGATGGATTGAATGTCACAGTGTTCTATTAGTGTTTTAGAGGGAATATTACTGGCATATGTTCTACAATTTGGTGTATTTATGTTAATAATATGGATATTTTTGAGTTTTCATATAACAACAATTAACATATGACTATTCATATGGAAGCATATGAGGTTCTCTATGACAGGACATGTATATCTCCACTATGTTGGAAGGATGTTGGTGAATTAGAGTTATTTGGATTGATTCTCATGTAGGAGACTTCTAATAATGTACATTTGATTCAAAATCATCGAGGTACAACTTAGATTATTCAGAATTAATATTATTATAAATTTGGTTGACCACTTCATTATATGGTGGGTGATCATATATTCCATTGGTAGTATATATGGATGGGTCACCAATGGATTCCGAAATTCGGGATGTTCATGGTTAGGAACATGGATTCATTTGAGATTGTAGAGAGGATCAAATATTTGAGTACTGATTGGATCTCCAATAATGTTGTAGTGTCATGCATAATTTTTTTCTTTTTTCATAACTTTGAAAATATCACCATCACCGTTCCCATGTGACAGATTTTGATGATGCTAAGCTTTAGTCTGATGCATCTATTTAGCAGCATCGGTTTTACATTATGGATTATAGAGATAATTCTCTGGAGGTAAGATCATATAATTGGTTTGAGTGTTGTGGAATATTAATAACATTCAGAAAGTGACATGGGATATGGATTTTGATAGTCTGGCCCACTGGCCCAATATTTTTCCCTTGGAGACATAGTGCATTTTTGGATTTTGGATCAACAATAATCCATTATATGGTGAAGATGATTTACGATCATGAAATTATAAAGTGGTAAGTTATTGTTTATTTTTTAGTTAAACTTATTTAAAATGGTAAATTAATTTGTTATGAGAGTATGGATGGACTCTGGGATATCCCAAAGGTTTGGGATGTGAATGTGGGAGAAATGAGGATGTTTAGTGCATGATTCATCTTTGGCACAAGGTTTGTGATGACCATGTGCTAGAACATTGCACACTATAGAGGGGTTCAAATAGTATATGGTGGGGAACCAAACCCTGAGATATTATAGAGAGCCAACCCATATTGGCTACCACATGTTTTCTCAATTTATGTGTCTTCATGGGAAAATGTGTGACCCATGCCTCCTCCTAGACAAAGGGTGGTTCATGGTTAACACACGGTTTGGCCTGCCATGTAGTAAAACTGTGTGCCTCATTTAATATGGGAAATTTATAATTAATACCCCATGAGTTTTAGTTTTTTTACCCACTTTTACACCTTATTCCTCTATCAATAACCATTGGTGATGATCCCATCCTCCCAAACATCCGAAGGATAAATTTAAAAATTTTCAATGACTTTTTGTGCACTGTTTCATTTGGTTCAATATTTAGTGTGATTCAAATAGTTCACCTTGTTCATCATTATAGATTAAGGTTTCTAGAATAAATATTCTCCATCCAAATCCAAAAAACATCCCTTTTAACGTGTATCCTAGTTTGGGTATTCAATATATTTTTAAGATCAAATAAAATTGCATGGTTTTTTAGTGTTTTTTATAGATTTATGGAAGTTATTATATAGGATATAACAAATTGTATTTATTTTTTGTTTATCTGTATGCATTTGAGCTATATTATCTTCTTGCTGTGAATTTTATTTCCTATATATGAATTGAAAAATTGGTTGTTTCATTTTTGAATTGAACCCCTCATGATCCATGTGTGATGTACTTAGGTAAATAAGAATTAGGAAGAGGTCACCCAATGGGTTGTGCCACATTCATGTTATTGGGATAGAGTTATTAATTATGGAATTGGATGGTTTTTGAGATTGAACCTTTTATAGTTCTATTTAGAATGTTAACATAGGTTTATAATAATACTCCAATGGGAATTATGTTTAGCTGGTTAACATGAATTATGAAATGAATTTTTTGTTATTTTTATTATATAACCTATAGTAAGGGTGATTTTGTAATAATTTGAATGTGTTAATTAATTATAAGTTGTAAATGTTAATAATTTCAAATGGGTTATGTAATTTAACTGATATATGAGTTTACATGTTATGTTTTGAAGATAGTATTTAATCGGAGGATTTGTGGTCTTTAAATAATTAATGGGTTTAATTAGTCAATGTATGCAAATGATATATGTGCTAAATAGATAAGAATTCATGTGCACAACTCTTGCTTGAAGGAGTGGGGCATGTGACTTTCATCTCTATGCCCAAGGATCAAGTTTGAATGAGGATCTATTCCCCGCTCCTATAATGCATTCTATAAGGATTCATTCTCATGCTCTATGTGATTAACAAATGAATGTGATGTGAATACATAGAATGATTCTATGAGGTAAATATTATTGAATGTTTTATGTAATGGTTTCGCTTGTGATTTTTTATCATGACTCCTCATCCTTATAAATAGTTTATATGACTAGCATAGGCTGAAGTGTATTGGAGGATAATAGTTAACCCATGGAAAAAATAATTAAATTGGCTTAATAAAATATTCATAACTAATGGAACCTATTCTATATTCAATTAATCTTGTATTTACTATTTCCCTACATAAACTATCTATTTAGACTAGATATTTTGGATACACCAACGGTAGTGGCCTATAGAGTTGTACTCAAAACCTTCTCAGGCTGCCATTGGGTACCCAAGACGATGTCATGGTTGTAGGTCAGTGGAATGGTAATGTTCCCATTGTAGACAGTTGATTTGGGAATGGGATGTGTGCGGTGAGGGATTTAGATGTAGATTTCAGACCTTTTAGGGATTCTTATATTTTTATTCATGGTGTTTTTTTGTACAGATGGATCTTTATAACATGACACTACAAATTTACTATTTGGTTGTGGTCTTGTACGCAGTTTTCTTAAATATATTCATGATGAATTTTCAGAATTTAATTTCCTCCATTACTTCTCATTTTATCTATTATTACTATAACAATAAAGAGGTTATATTCTCCCCACTTGTACCATTAAAACCTCACCACTATTTGGTAGCCTTTTTCATAGGGGAGGAATGCCTAAGGTGTGGTAAACCAGCTCAGGGCACCATATTATTGGAACGTGGGTTGGGTTGTTACATTATTTATTTTAATACTATCTATTTTAATGGATATTTTATAAAATTCACATTAAAGTAGTGTATCATGATTCAATTATGCATGGTGTTTTGTGTCGTATAATTTAACTAATATAATATTGATCTTTGAAAATATTGGGGTGTTACCAATGGAACATAAAACAACAATGACAGTTGGTCAAAAAATGGATTCTAGTTATTAAGGAAATGTTAATGTTAACAAAGATATTTTGTTGATTTGTAAGAAAACAAATTCAGGATATAAAAATGGATAAATAAGAACCCATATAATTTTTTTATAATATTTATTAAAGTATCTAACAATAGATGGATCTATTGAGAAGGAATGAAGATTTAAAAATTATTATGAAGTAAATGAGAACCTTTACCAACATTTTTTATCATAAAATTGTAGCATTGGATGATATAGTTGACCATAACCTTAATAAATTTAATAATATTTTCTTTTAATAAGAAATATTAATGGATCAAACATTCATGATAAAAATAAAAGCTTAAATAACTTCTGAATCTATAAGAAAAGAAAAAATTAATGATAAATAGGATTAATATTCCACTAATTTATATATTTATCATTAAAAGTATAAATACTATCGGGATAATTAGGTCCCTTATATCAATAATGACTAAAAAAAGGAAAGGTATATTTCAAATACCAATAATGTGTAACAATGTAGGTAGAATTTGAAACATTTATAGCCACAATACAAAGTAGAAACATTGTAAGTATGAAGCTAATAATCCAATTAAGATTCCAGAAAATGAATAAATATTATAAAATATAAAAGTATTATTTTTAAATATTTTTAGAGAAGAATGATATGTTTAATTAAAAAAATAATAATTTTGATGAGGGAATATGGATAATATAACCTCTCTTAAACCATAAAATAATAATAATAATAAAGGATTAATATGTTAAAAAACATCATATATCATGTGAAAAAACATTTATATTCATCATGAAGTGAAAAATATCAAGAACATATTACTTATATAGAGAACATGGTAAAATTTGAACATCAAATCTATCTTGAGATTTATTCAATGATTAAAAAATTATATTGTTGAAAAATTAAAATGGGAACAATACTGAAGGAATGGTCGACTATATAAAAAAAGTAATATACATTTATGAAATCAAAATCAATATGCTAAGCTGTACTATTTAAGAGAAAATTATTAATGATCATGATGATAAGTTGTCCAAAATGTAAGAAAATATAATAATTAAAAAATAGAGATTTATCAAATTGATAAATAATTGTAGAAGATAAATGATGATTTAAATATTTCTGTGGATGTCTAGAATCAATCATGCAAATTTATTGAAAAAGAGATCCAGAATAAAATATCATAAATTATCTTAATAAAATAAAAATAAAATATGTCTTACTAATAATTCTTGTTCAAAATTCAGAATAGTGTGAATTGGGTAATTATAGATGGTGGGAAATATTCTATAATAGTGGAAGACATGAATTTATCAATGATAAACACAACCCTAAAATAAGGAAATATAAAAATATGGTAATGTAGTGTCATAGATTTTATTACTATTTTTTTATTATCAATATGGAAGATCAAGAATGAAATGATATTTCAGGTAATATAAGATTTAGGTTAAAACTCATACACATTCAAAAAAAATCATTAATTTTGTAATGGGATAAATATGGTTGATTTTCATAATTGAAGAGAATCAACTCAAAAATATGAAGAGGAATAATTCTATTAGCCTAAATTCACCAGGTCTAGTAACAAAAAATAAATATGAGTATCTTGAGGTAATCAATATATGGTGGGGGAAAATGTTAAAAATATTGGACAATACATTACTACTAAACTAGGGAAAAATATATATTCTTAAAATTTAATGGAATTTTAGAATGTAAATAAGGAATACAAGTCACTCATTGTATAATCTTCTCTGAAGTATTGTGAGAATGGTAAAAAATAAATTCTAGATAATGGACTTCCCCCAAATGTTCATGAAGATATCATTATTTTCAAGATCATTTAAATATATTATGTAGGGGTGGTGAAATTTAATGACAAATTTTCACTTAATATTATTCGACCCAGAACTGCTGAGATAGAATATCAATGATTAAAAAATTTGTATAATATTTTGAGTGTGCATATGTTCTGTTATGATGAAAGAGATATTTTTTCTTCAATAATACATGAATCCTTATAAACTAATAAGAAGGAAGAGTTATCAAGAAAGTTTAAAGATCATATATAAAGAAGATTAAATATGGTGACCAAACTAGTACACTCTATCTAAGTTCCAAATATGATGAGAATAACCCATGATATATGACGCTTTAAAACATTGTCCAAATTAATTTGTAAAAAATAAGAAATATAATATGGTAACTAACCTACCCCAACATAAATGAGAAAATTTTATTCCCGTTTCAATATTCCAAAAAAGTTTTTTTTAAAGTATCACACTTAAGAGTGGATACTAAATTCAATAGGTCACTAGAACTTATTTATTTATATGTATGGGGTCCAATAATAGATATTTCAACCTGGGGTGAACTTCAATTAATTACATTCATTGATTAATTCACTCAAATTAATATTTTATAGTTCTTAAACGAAAATAAATAATTTATTGATACGTTCAAAATATTTTGCAGATAGGTTGATAAATAGACTGAAGTTTTTTATCAAAATTATGAAACTATGTAATGGGTAAAAGTAAACATATAATTATTTTGAATGTCATATTTCAAATCAAATAATCATGAATCATTATAGTTCATAATATATAATCCAGAAGAATTTTGTTGAAAAAAGAAAAAATAGAAGCATTCTTGATATGGGGAAAGTTATTATAGTTGTACATAAAATATTAAAAAAAATAATAGGGAAGGTTATTTTTATAATTTTACATTTTGAAAATAAGAGTCGTATGACTCATGAGACACAGATGACACCCCAAGAGATGTGGTAAAAGAAAAATTGTTAATTAAATATGGTAAGTTTTTTATCATCCCATGATACATGAAAAAGTTAATAACTAATATGGTAATGTTTGAAAAATAATTAAATAAATGGATATTCATGGGCTACTTAACCAATGTATTTGGTTTTAAATTATAAAATAAATGACTTCCCAAAAATATTGATTACATGGGGGGGGTAATTATTAAATGATATTTCAATACATGGATGGATATTAAAGAAGGTTGTCAGGGCATTGAAGATAAAATCCTATAATTTTAATTAAAACATGATTCTGAATATCTTAATAATGTGCATAATTATTATAATGTTAATTTTAACCAAATTAGTAAAAAATATATTCTTTTAAAAATATATTTTTGGTTGAATAAAAAATGAAATACATATATTTACATTTAAAATATTATTGTAAATCATGTGGAGCCAGTTCAAACAACAATAATATGGATTTTTGTAAAGAAAATCTAATTCAGTTCTCATGTTGTACCAATGAATTGTTAAAAATAAGTTTTTCATCAGAATTAGATCAATTATAAAAATGAATAACTTGATCATATTTTGAATAAATATACCTAGGATATTTTAAAATACCATAAAAATGATTTTATTACAACCAAATTGGTCGTTAGAAAAAATTTAATGAGAAACCTGAACTTTTAATAGAAAAAAGATATACCTGGTCACTAATGATACTCATGGATGGAAGAAATTTAATTTAATAAAATATGTGAACAAGTGGATGGATATAATAAATTAAAAATAATCATCATATTCTTAGGAAAAAAAATATACATTTTATCTAATGGACGTCGAATATTCCCTCATAAATGGAAATCTAGAGGAAAAAGTTTTCAATGAAGACCCTAAGATAATTCTTCTAGATGACGAATAAATTATTGGATTAGGATTATGTGAAGACTCATATGGATTAAAATACGATCCTAGATGATATTATTAAAAATTATATGGTTGTTTAAGATATATAATATTTTCAATAGTAAACACAGATAGAAAACTATATATTAAATAGATGTCCATAGGTACACTAATTTCCATTGTGGGTGTCTATGAAAATATATTTTATGGGGAAGGATAGTTTTATTGTGGTGAATTAACAATCAAAAATTAAAATGACATTATAATATCCATATTATGTGAAATTTAAAAACTTTTTTGATTTAAAATAACTTATAAAATCATTAAATATTCGTATCCAAAGATATTTATTTTATAGAAATATAGAACAAATATTTCATATATGATTTTAAAAGGGAAACATCACACATAGTAGTTGGAGTAGAATTAATTCAGGATTATGATGGAAAAAATGTTAATTAGAGGGTACTAATGTATAACCATTATGAATATACTATATCTAACAATATAAATTCCAAACATAATGTTTGAAATTAAATTTTTTTAAGATATCATAGTGTTCGTACAGAGTCTCCTATGGTGGAAACTAAATGTTTCCTAATAAATGACAACATTGTTCTTTGATATGTCATATATTATAGAAACCAACTAGACAAGATCATATAGGGATAGAAAAATGGATAATATGAAGAATATTATACATAGAAGAAGTCTATATTTGAGGGAATGTTCTGCCATGGTGGGGGAAATGTGTGTCAATGTAGTTTGAAACATAGTTCATTTTTTACAACTATCGAAAATTATATTACAATAACATACTCATATACACATATGTTATCGATTAAAGTATAACTAGTTTATTTGAATGATGAATTTGAGAATGAATTGACAATTTATTCTAACAATAAAAATGGTACTGATCAATCCAAACATTTATTTAAAATATAAATATCATGAAATAAAAATATCATATATCATTTAATTATATAAAATGGTTTTGATTTTGATTTTAAACATGAATACATTTGGAAAAATTATTTTAATACCGACATATACACAAAAGTATTTCACCATGTGATATATTCATAATTGATCTAGAAACACCTTGTACAACATTATCCACTCAATTGATAATGTGAAAGAAAAACCACACAAAATATTATTAGGATTACATTTTAAAAGGGGGAAATAGTATTTCTCTTCTTTTCAATTTGTGGGGGGGAGGTGTTTTTTATCAATGATTTGATGTTAAAAATATATTATTAATTATATTTTATTATGATGTAATTCAAATTTCATAAATTGGAATAAAATGTGAACGAATGAAAGAATTTTGGGGGACAACCACTAAATCAGATGACAAAATATTTCTTTTTATTATAAGACAAAATAATCAAAAAAAGACATCCATATCTATTAGTGTGGTTTCAAGACACATATCAATTTATAAAGGATTTACTTTGATTATTTTGATATAAATTTTATAATGGATATTCTAAGAGTTTTTTGGAAATAAAAAAGCTAAATATATTCTATAAAAAATCCTAAGTGTTAAAATTAATGATACTTATTGGACTATTGAACATTTTTATTTTTTGAAAACATTATATTTGAATCATTAGAAAATATTGGGCTTTATCTATATGCATTGAGCGTGTTTTTGAATCAATTACAAGTGTTTGAGATGTTTGTTAGATGATTTAAGTTATGATGAACCCATTATTCATGAAACAAGTATTCAAGTGTATGATAAAAGATATTAGAAAATAAAAAGAGGAATACAATTTGTGATCATCAATTCTATAAATCATTATAATTAATTTCTCTGTGAATAATCAACTCAAATGTTTAATATGGAAAAGAAAATATGATGAAGATGTTTTCTAAACTACATACGGATATTTCAGGACATCACATGGATTAAAAAATAATTTGTAAGGCATACTATAAACTTCATAGCAGCCATTTTTATTTTTGTAAGGTTAATTTTTTTTATAAAGAGGTTTATTTGAAAGAAATTTCAATATTACTATGTTTTTAATATTCATTTAGAAAACAAAATTGTAAGATTGTAATGTTCATTTGAAAAAAATCATATTTTCCAATGATTTTTTAATGTTCATTAAAATAATAGTATAGTTCACTTGGATACTTGCATGGTTATAGCTTCAAAACGTTTATCCATTATAAGTATAAATGTTTATAGTGCGCATTTATCTATTTTAAATAGAATCAATGTTGTTATATAGAAAATGAATTTTACCTTATGAAATAATCAACATCTCAAAATTGATAAAAGAATTTATTCACATTCAAATAAAAAGAAAAATAATAGTTTTCATACAAATTTTAAAAATTTGTAATTTATAGATTTATCTTTTAAATATTCCAGATAATGTAAATATCAAGTGATGTAATTGGATTTATCATCATAATTCAAAATTAAGAAATGTGTTTTGTGATTTGGGGTCTATAATATGAGTAAAATAAAATGGGAAGATATTGTGTTCTTGAATAGGTCTACAACAACATAAAAATAAAAATTTTATGCTTCAAGATGAGTAATTTAATAATTTCACATTGAGAATATATGTCGTACAATGAAAAATAAAACTTGTATATAATTGAAATGTTTTTTCTGTAATATAATTAATGGATATCACTAATACAAATTTCTAAAATTCACAAATGCAAAAAAATGTGGATTGTTTTAAATAGTTTTAATTATTGATGAAATTCTTGAGAATTATATTTATCAAATGAAATAAGAAGAATTTTATTACTATAATTAAACTAGAAATGATAGATAAATGTTCATAATGAAATTATGAAACCATGGGAGCACACCCATATTAATAGTTGATTGACAAAACACACTAAGGATGTCATTGCACAATTTTTTAAATATAACTCTCTAGAAGTTGAGGTGAAATAGTTTTTTATAATGAAATTATTTATTGAATAATGATAATGCCAGATAAAGGGGATCTATTTGGAAAGGGATGACATATATTAAGAAATAATGACATTTTTAGCAAATATTTAGATTGAAATAGAACATCAGATTCTGGTAAGTAATTCATCATTGTATTATCATTTAGTTATTTTATATTTAGATGTATATTATAAAATAATTATGCATGATATTATAAAGGATAAGTGACCTGGTTTCAATAATGAATAAAAAATGTTAAAGATCATAAATAAGTGAGAACATGGGGATATAATTGTATTAATGGATCAAGTGTAATATTAACATTATTTATTGAATCAAAAAAAAAATATTATATGATATTACTAAGCATAGTTTGAAGAATGTTCATTCTTGTGGGAGTTAATTTATTTCCCATGGGATATTATATAATTTTGGGAATCAAAATGGTAGAAGATGATACATCTCAAACCACTTTTTATTTACTATTTATTATCAATGGAAACAATATGGCTAATATAATAAGATTTCTAAAAGGTGAATGTGAAGGCATTTGGACCTAATCTTGTAAAACGAAATTCTTCCTTCACTTATTTAATTTTTTTTCACTCGTTTATTTTTTAGTAAAATATTTATTTCAAAAGATCTAAACCACTTATAGATTGTTTTTTGGATAAATGTTTAAAATGAAATCGCCAATGATTCAATACCTCCATTCCCAGTGGTTAATAAATTCATAGGGAATATCATAAGTTATGTAAAATAATTACCCATTATGTATAAACAATGAGTTATACAATATATCAAAATGTATTTCAATTTTTAGATGATTTATATAATAGGTGAGAAATTAAACTTTATAAGGTAAACTATTGTCAATTTGGATGATGATTTTCAAGAAAAGCATTAACAATAAGTGGCATATTCGTTTTTGTCGAATGATTTGTGATTTGGAAATGTATGAAAATACATTTAGTGGATTTATGAACTATTGACATTGCATATGCGGTGTTCAAAAAATCATGAACATATATGATATTAGATAAAGGTAAAATGGAATACATAATTGTGATAACTGAGAATCTATTGAGAATTTCAAAGTACCAATAAATATAAAATTGGTATATTCAAGAATCCAATGTAATAATCCATATTTAAAAACAATGATTATATATATCATTTTATTAATGAAAATTTTGTAAATAGTGATATGAGGTTACAATAGAAATCTATAAGGAATCAAAATACTAATATTATTACAATGCACATTATAAGGGATATAGATTTATATATGATGATAGAAATATAATCCAAACAATTACCTCTTATGGTTTTCATTTTCTAATTCCACACAATCATTTGTATTCTATTCTAAAATGGGGGAAAGTTAAATAACTCTTATTTCTTAATTTGAATCCAAAACATGTTTTATTTTAAAAAGGGGAAGATATGATTGATTTCTTCAAATAGGTGAGAATCAAATTTATGAGTTGAAAATTTATTATCACAAATTTTTGTAATTTCCTCAGAAATATTTCTTTATCAATAAATGTGGTCTTAGGAAATCTCTATTTTTGAAGAGCTATGATTTTATGAAATATTGGTTTGAGTTGTTACAGTTGAAAAAAATTAAAAAGGTGGTTATTGAAAAACCCATGGAATTTTTTTATGATTTTTTAATTTAGCTGGAAAACATTTCCAATATAATAATAATATTATTGATAATACACTTATTTTAGTATGATATGGATAAATATGCTTCATGATGATTTGAGTTGAATAGATGCGAGTTATACAACTTATAGATTAATGTTTTTAAAGAATATTTCAATGTGATGGATATATAATCTCAACTCCATGATAAATAAAATCTATGTGATTATATATAATATATTTTGATGGATACTAATGAATAATCTATTATTTGTATGATTCATTTGGTTATATTTAATTCATCTTCTAGTTTTCCAAGGATACATAACATCTCTAAGGCGACAAATAATATCTTACTATTATATTTAATAAATTGAGGGTGATGTGTAAGAATAACTAAATAATTCAAAATATTATTTACTGTGTATTAATTACATGTAGGTCATATAGAAGATATCCTCAAGTAATAGTTATTATAATGTATAACTAATGAATAATTATTTTTGATGTGTAATATTTTTTAAAATTACTAATATGAGATTTTTCAAGTTCTGTAACTTTACAATTAAACAAAAACATTATAAACACACACTTCATGGATTAAAAAACACATTATTTAATAGAAAATTTTATTAATCAAGATTAATTTGGAGGTGTAGTGGATATGACAATGGTTCATTGGGTGTGTCTTGAGGTGTCTTTTGATTTGCGGTGTTCTGGACTGAGGAAAATTGGCGGTGATGTAATTTTGGAGTAGGACATGATTGAATTTATAATATTTTAATATTTCATTATTTTTGTTTGATGATTGAAATTTTTAAATTGAATTTCTAAATATGTGTTTTGGCAGTTTGTATCCAATTGAGTTTGCAGTTAAAACTAAACCATAAGGTGTATTTAAACAGACAAATTTAGACTAAGAAGAAGATATAGTATAAGTGTTATAAAATAACAATTAATATCATATGAAAACTTTTTTTCCATATTTCCATGCACTTATAGATAATGAGAATCAGACAATATATAAGATAAAATGAATAATTGATTGATATTATCATCGTAAATTTATTTGGAGTTTTCAAAAATGTTGAATGGAAAATCATAAATGGATATAAAATGAGAGATATTAATTGAAGGATATTTATTTCAAATTTAATTGTGAGGGTCATGGGTGTTTAGGGAAACTCATATTAAGGATCATGCTATGATAACCCATGTGGTCTATTAAGAATTAAAATTTGTTGAGAACGATGAAAATTAACTCACACGATTGGTTTGAGGGAGAATATTTAATGAAAATGACTCTTGTGATGAGTTGTTAGATTAAAATCTTCTAGATCTCATTTAGGAAATTGTTTTCCTATAATTTCAATATTTCTAAATATATAATCATTTATGTGGTCTGATGAAAATATAAAAAGATAATAATGAGTTGAATTTATTATTATTTTGTATAATTATTAATGGGGGAATATTTTGAGATTTTAAAAATAAAAATTAGTTCCACTTGATGAATATTAAAGGTCATGTTCTTGAAGAAAAGGATATATGAATATTATGGAGTATTCTGAAGGCTTAAATTATAACATTTAAAGATTCAAAATAATCATGGAATATACTAGTGATACTTTATAATATGGTTAAAAATCATACAATAAACTAGAGGTATTACGTATAAATGCAATCAAGATATAGCTACAACCATGATTTAGGGATAATACATTTCCTTCACAAGTATTGAATTCATGATAATTTTGATAAAATTACTAACTAAACTCTACATGAACACATCAATGACATGGTCAACCATCTTGTGGGTGAACCATGTAAATGTATTGTGTACTATGTTTTTAATTCATTTAATTATGTATATAGGTTATTGAGTTTTGGTTTGAATGTATTTAAATCATAACCCATCATAAATTATGATTTCTAACAGGAGATAAATTTTTAAAAGTAACATTATTTCCTCCCCCTTCTCAATACTAAACAATTGATCAACTATGGATTTCAATGATAATAGGAATTCACTCTATCACAATAATTTATATAGGATAAAAGGGTAATATTTATACTTTATAGTCACCATCCATCATCTAATCTTGTATCCTACTACATTAAACAAAATATTTATCCTATTATATGAACATGAATGAAAATAATATTTAGTCTATAAATCATCCTTATTTTTTGGTGACAGTGAAGTAACGTGGTTCTCAAGACTGAAATCGATATATAGAACACTGATTACCACATTTATGATATATATAATGCACCATATGCCTCTACATTAATATATATAATAATTTCTGTCCCAAAACCACCTTTAACACCAACCCCTTTAATATTTTATATAGAATACATTCAATTCAATTTATATTGGCCATCATTTACATTCCTTTTCTAACCAAATAAAATCTTTCATAAGCCATTAAATATTATTATTAATGTCTTATGATGAGGGATAATATACCCTTAATATGAAAAAATTAATAAATAACGCATCCATAAAAAAACCAATATCCTCACATAACCGAGTAGTATAAAGGACCAGGTTAGACTTTGAGAGGTAGTATATTTAACAAGAAGATGATTTTATGTGGTAAAAAAGGATATTGAGGAAATATAATCACACAATGTTTGATCAATAACCTACCTTCTATAATGTTAAGGAAATAAATTCTATTAATCTTAATAGAATTAGAACAGCCATATAAAATTATATTATTCACATTATAATGAATTATATTGAAATTGTTTTTAAACGACTTTGGAGATATAGATAATATAATTTCATTGTATTTTTAACAGGTAACAATGCTTATATTATAATTGAAAACTATAGTTTTATGATAATAATGTTCCCTAAATTATATGGAGTGGTTCAAGAGATTATAGGGCATGTTTGGAGCTTGAATCTCTCAAATTTGAGGAGTGAATTGAATCTAAACTGCTAGCATACTGTTGTTGCTATCCATGTGACTGTACAATGTATGGTTCTTAATACAGAACAAGTGGCTGCATAGTTTTTCTAAAATAGTGTGAGATAAGATGCATAAACATTTATTCTATACATAGTTTGTATTGATGAATATCTCATTTCATATTCATTTTTATCCAAACCATGCATCTCTCTCATGAAAGGTGGTTCCTTGGGAAGTGGATTCCACATGGTTGGACCATGTCTTGGCCTATAGTGCAGCCAAACCCTATACCCCTTATTGAATGGGTAATTTGAAAATTAAACATAAAATGTTTAAACCCATAATTCTTTATCCTCCCTATTCTATCCCACCCAGTATAACCTTTTTTTAAAGATCCTCCCTCATGATTGGATTGTATTTTCCTTTTCTCCAAAATCTAATACCCATTTCATTTGACGCTAGATAACTAATATCCTCATGATAATATATATAATACACATAAACCGTTTATTATTTTATATTCCCATCACATTTTCTATTTTAATTTAAGTACCTATACATTATTTTTAAGGAATTTATCCATTCTTTTGATGTTCTGCAGTCCAAGATTTAGTCAATGGATGAAACTGGAAAACAGAGTGATACATGGATATAATAGAAGGTCTACTTATTTTCACTAAATTATAGCTTCATTTATTATATAAACTATTGTTTTGTGCATCATACTTATCTGGTGTCACTTTAGTTAGGGCTATATAATTAAATTAAATATCTCACAATTCAATTTTTTCTCCTACATATCATAGGATCAACATCTTTGATTCATAGCCTAGATGTGAGCCAACCCTATGGTGCACCCTACATTAAATTCCATGCATCCCATTTTCCATGGATTTCTAAACTACATTTTGAGTTTTTTTCCCTTCAACAAAAAATTCATTTAGATTGGATGAAATTTAATGAGAAGTGTGGCAATGTGTTTAGACCACTTTGACTAATTTCATCATTTGAATGGACTGTTATAAATTAAATGATTTCAAATAATTGATTTAATTTTATTTAATGAAATTCCTTATAAAATGGTTTGAATCAGAGATGTTATTCCTTTACTAATATTCAATTCGAGGGAGATACTTGGATCCTTATAGGTTTCTTTGGAAATGATCATCATGGTATATAATTTAAAATTACATGGGATTTTAAATATGTTAGGCGTGATATGTGGATCCTTAAGTGATGTTTTGGATGATCCCACTAGGCAGACTATATACATGCTCAGTAGTGATACCTGATTCCAAAAAGTGTCACTTAAGGAAATATCTATGGAAAGATTGATATACTATGGAATGAGTGACACTCAATCCCCTATTTCAGATACATTGGATGGGATCATAGGGTCATACATATGCTAGAAAGAAAGTGATCCACTGGTTTCAATTTATGTGTCTATATGTGAAGACTCTTTGGGGAGGGGTATTTATATATCTATCGAAGTGACACATTGGAATATAGTTATAGATCCCCTTGTATGTGATTTGGATGTCACATGTCATTTCTAGAGATACCACATATAGATTATTAACATGCCATGTTATTACATTATGGAATGTGCCTTCCAAGATACATCTCGTCCTTGGGGTTGGTCCACTATTGATTTATCATTTTATGATAACCTGTTATTACAAAATATTATATCTTTACAATTTCACCTTTAATCATATAAAACCATATTAGGCCAAATCATGTAGTGTTTTTCGGTTATCCATAAAAAATCCAGACTGATATGATTTATTTATTTTATTTATTTAGATTAATTATGTTCCTGAAAAAATGCAATTTTTTATGCACTAAATATATTTTTATAGATACTTTTTGGTGGTTTCATACTTATTACATCTCACACCTTGCTAGGACATCATTTATTAACTGATAAGACTTCATTATTGTAAGTATAGATAATGGGAATCATTTAGCATCTCATGCTTGATTCTGAGTATTAGGATGAAGTACAAGAGCAGTGGACTGATCTAATGCTCATGATTCTATTAGTCGAAAATTTTGGTCCATTTTTATAGAATATGGCCTATTAATGTTTCCCGTTTATCATATATAGGAGATTTTATATAGATACGTAATATGATCATAGTCATAATTTTTTTATCTGTTATTGATTCAACATCTTCATGTTAATTTTTCTTAGATTATTTGTTATTATAATTCTATTGCATAGCATATTTTAGCACTGTTATCATACACATTGTTCTAGAACTGCATTTTATCATCAATTGAAACACACTAGGACCTATAAATTAATCAAAAACCAAAATTATATTGAGAGTAATTATTGATGCATTGTGTCCATCCATTATAGGGAACTGTTTAGATAAATCCCTTATGGGAAAATACAAAGTGATATCAAATATTTGATTTCCCATTGGTCTTAATTTCTGGGTATTATAAAGGAGACTACGATAAATTATAAATTTCTAATCAGTGTTTTATTGGTAGTACCTAAACCATATATACGTGGAAGAAAAATTACCTAGGATAGGTAATTTTTCTTTTTGGATTCTGCCTACTATAGATGTAATGATTTCACTTTTGGATTGTGTACACGTATTTTGATGTTATTACTATAGATATTATTATTATAATTGTTATTATTATTATGGATTTATTTTATTTTCTCGATATTGAAAGAAGGAATCATTTCATGAAACATTAAAAAAAATAGATCTTATATTCCATGCATTATTCCATTCCACATTTACATTATTCACGCAATGCCTATATAGAATGGGAGTGTTATGAGTGCCTTGGTTGTTCTATATTTAAATGTCTAAATTTTCTTATTGGTATAAAAAATTGAAATAATTAATGTTTGTACATAAATATAAATAATTTAATCCTACATATATTGATGATGATGATATAATTAACTATTTATACCATGATTGAACTAGACTTGTTTGATGGGAAGCAATATTAGTCTGATTGATTGATTAATGGAAATTTTATTTTATTAGGTATGTACATTTGTAAATTGGGATTGGTGGTTCATTGAATCAAATCAATTTGAATTAGTTGTTTCATCTTGATATTGGATGTTAATGTCTGGTTGTAGTTACATAATGTTCCATTTTCAATATATAAAGACTACATGCCTTTTTAGATTACGAATGTGACATATTAAACTAGATTGGGATAAATATATCTATATGGATAAAAATGATATTAAATAAATATTAATTTCAAAATGAAATGTATCCTCATAAATGGGGATTTTGATTTTAAAAAATGGTGTTTTTTGCCTCAAACAAACAATTGACACTCCATATAATGGATACTCTGATGTGTTGTTTTAGACCATGACCTTGACTCAACCTTAGTATTGGAAAGTAGGCAGTGTCACCTGAGTATTCAGTGTTATTCATTATCACCTAGTCCTAGATTTAAGAACAATCATAGTGTATACATTAATTAATAGGAATTATGTGTCCCTATCCATTCCTAATTTCTTTTTTTTATTATGTTATACCATTAAAAAATTATCAGAGGAGTGTGTCTAAAAATTATAGAGTTGTTATACCTTGAAGACCCATGGACATATGCCAAGAGGATAACGATGACCATGACCAAGATGTTGTGGGACCTTAGCCACCTCTAATACATTAAATAGTGCCTCCAATGTCACCTCCCTTGAATCATCCATTAGGAATCAATGCCGAGTTTCATGATAGTTTATCATTCTTCCTGATTTCTAAACAAGGAGCTCTATGATGTATCCCTAATATGGATGAAGTGAAGTGGGAATTCCAATAGCATCACATTCCTACCTTTTTTAGGTTTATTGGCCCTCAAACTGATGAGTCTTTCTTGGATCCCTTGATTTTAATCTACAATAAGATATGGATTCCTTTAGAGAAAAAGATCATTTTTACACTTATATACTTCCCTACTCCACAAATAATTGGGAGGATGTCATATATTAGGATGATTATCAATAAGATATGGCACAGAAAGATTCCTAGATGTCTCTCTATGACCACTTCTTTTGATAAACCTTGATAATGGACCAATCTAGATATATTATGCACACACAATAGGGATCTATGTCTGTGATGGACTACTAAAATTATTTCATCGAGCTTCAAAAATTTTACCTGACTATCACTAATTACTACCTGAAAAATATGAGATGATTTGAGGATGGGCTTATGTAGTCTATTTGATCACATGTGAATGTTTTCTAGATAAATATAATTTCAAAGATAGTGAACTAGTCCTTTAATACAGGGTGGTGATTAAGGGAATATGGATAGGTTATCCACATAAATTGATCTTCCCGATAGGGGGATGTTATATCTAGTGCTTGTAAATTTCATTTTGAGGGTCCAAGTTGGGGTAGTTATTGGTATATTACATGCACCAAAATCTATATAGTGTGACCTCAATTTGGTAGGGAAGGGAATAAGAATCCATATTGTTCTTGGTACTGGATCTATTATCGATATTGTGGAAGGATGGGTCCCCTTCATTGTTTCTTCCTAACATTCCTTCATGTACCAAGTGAAAGGGGATCTAAACCGACACCTCATTCAGGTACATGATGACTATCTCAACATTGGGATGGGATTTGTTCTACTACCATTCAATCATGTCGATGAGGTTTTAGTGGCCAATGAATTCAAAAATCTATGTTTCAATGTCAGTTGAGTGGAAAAACCTTAGTTAGTCATTTTGTATCTTAGGGCCATACATCATGTCATATTTATAGTGTACAACAAAGACCTGAGAAAAATAGTCCGTGAAATTATACTGCATGAGGTACTATTCTGGAAGCCTCGACTTTTATTTATTCCTTATTTGAAAAATTTTCATCAATATTTTTTATATCGGTATAAATTATGTAATGTTTGGGCATATAGATTGAGTACGTTTTTAGCGCTATGAATCACAAAATGTATTTATGGGCTTGATTAGAGCATATAGGCCAGTGAAAGGAGTTCCCCTTGAGATTGTTGGGTAACATTTCAAGTATAATTAATTTATCTTATAGATAACCATTTTCATAATGATTATAAATGTGTATTGGATAGTACCATATCATACCCATACTCATTTTTATTTCTGAAGGCTGTAGTTTACATCACCTGAGGATAAATCATACATTCATACGGGTGGCTTGGATATCAAACATAGTTGATATGGACTTGAGTATGATTTTCCATTAATGGTTATATACATGATAGAAATTATCTTCCTAAGCAATTTAGGAATTTGTATTTTGTAATTTCCTCTTTTGGTTGATCATTTCAAGGAAGTATTCATTGATTATTTTTCTAGCTTACCTACTATGAGAGAGGTGGAGTTCACCATCAAGAAAGTGTCGAGAGGAACATCAGTTCCTATTAGTAATTATAATATGTAACCTATATAGCTCCAAGATCTCATGATATAGATAGATGATGTGGAAGCTAGTTGAATTATATGACCCACTTCCAATACATGGGGTCCACATGTGTTTTTCTCCAAATAGACAGATGATAACCTTAGGTTTCATATGGATTACCAAGGGTTGAAAAAAAATTGGATTAAGAACAAACATACACTTCCTCATGTAGACATCATAAATTCATATCTCTGAGGAGTGATTGTTTTATCTATGATCTGTTTGAGGTTGGGATACCATCTGGTTTAGGTGATACTAGAATGCATAACACATAAAATTTTCTAGATTTGATATGGCATATACATGCACCGGGTGTTGTCATTCACCCATAAGAACAAGGAATCATTATTCATGGAATTGATGAATCATTATTACAACCCATACCTAGATCATTTTTTCATAGTTTTTTTGGATGGTATATTGGTTTATTCACAGACTAAACATGAATAAGAAACCCATACATAGATCATGCCGAATACACTGTTGTAGAATAAACTATATGCTAGTATTATAAAATTAATCTTTTGGATAGATATGGTTATCTT
The DNA here is from genome assembly GCA_963277665.1 of Viscum album. NCBI lineage: Eukaryota > Viridiplantae > Streptophyta > Magnoliopsida > Santalales > Viscaceae > Viscum > Viscum album. The sequence continues at coordinate 577,280,556 of OY728144.1, forward strand.
ATTGGGTTATATAATTTCATATAAAATAAAATATATTAATCAATAGAATGTGAGCTCCACTGTTCCCTCCGATAATTAAATGTAGGTCAATGAAATATTCATTTTTTTGGTGCTTGATGGCTATTACATGTGATAAATTTGTGGATTAATTATGACTATAAACACCTATTATAGGATTGAAAAATAATAGTGTGAAATGATTTTGATCAAAATATTTTTCCGATAAAAATTTAGGAGTTGATTTAGATATTGACCTTAGTGTCGGTCCTGATTCTTCCAGATCTAAGAAAAACCTATAATTTTTATTGTGATGCTTCAAGAGTCTATATAGATGTAATTAGGATGAAGTGAGATCTGAATGTAGTATACGAGTCCCATAATATGATACATCGTGTGTAGAATAAAACTATTCACAACCTCAAGATTAAATTTATGGTGAATGCTTTATTCTATTGGAATCATTATGGATTGGTGAAGCAATTCATGGATGACATAAATAATAAAATACTCAAATACATTTAAACAAACTGTGATACGAATATGATGTAGAATATGGGGGGTATAACACTATAATTTTTTTTAGAAATTGATCATGGTTATAAAATTATAAAGGATAATGTTGTAATTAAAACACTGATCGAGAAGAATGAGAAATATTCCATCCAGGATTACAATAGTGGGTTGCAGTAGATGGATTTACTTTCTGATATCCAGGTTGATTTTAAGGAATATCAAGACTATCATATTCTTATAGAACTATTACTAACACAATCTCTTCTAGAATGGGTGCATATGATATATCTATCAAATCATGAGGGACATTTTACAAGGGATAGAGTCTCGGGTGAGAACCCATAGCATAGTTAGGATAATATGGGGAATATGATCTTTCAATTATGGGGGTGTGTGTTGGTTTTTGTGAAAATATGGGAATATTTGATGAATGAATTTCATGTATCTTTATCGGTAATTAGACATAGGCTTACCAATAAACAACAAAATATATTTTACAAGTATTTGTTTCCAATATGTTTTGGTAGACTATAGTCTTCATCTTGATGTGCGATACCTCATAGTACTTGAAAGTGCAGAACTAGCTATATTATAGACTTCTACAAACTATATCCATTCTTGAGAAAAATATGGAATGACATTAGTTTTTATTTTTTATTGGGTGTGCTGAGATCCCCTCGAGACATCGAAGTCATATTGGTGATCATGGAATGGTTGGACATGGTTTGAAACTTTATAATGATCTTACATATAGTCATAGTTGATGCGCATGGAAGGATTTATATGTGGGTAAATTTTCACCCTCATGGTGTTCCCTGATCCGTCATATTGGACCAAGACACCTAGTTTACATCATACTTTTGGAAGGGGATACAAATGTAATTTGATTCATAGGTTCCCTTGAGTACCACCCATCACCCTCAAACTGATGGTATTTTTGAGTTTATTATACAAGGGTTCAAATATATTCCCTAGGAATATGTAACCAATATCATAGACTCATGAGAAATATATATCAATTTTTTTTTATTTTTTCAACAATAACACATTATAGGAAATGATTACGATGGCTCCATATAAGTCTCATTATGGTATGCCATTAGATTCACACTGGTGTTGGATAGAGTAAGGAGATGTAATACTACTAGTTCCTTGTGTCATTCATCAATATTTATAACATGTATAAAAAATTAAGGAACTTGTGGCTCCAGTTCAATCCATTATGAATTCTTTTACTGATCATAATAGTCGACCTATATATTTCATTGTTGAAAATCAGATATTTATTCTAGTCTTACCACAATTGGTTTATAGATGGATACCGAGACATGGAAAGTCATAACCTAGTTATATCAAGACTTTGTAGTTCAATGAGATATTCGGGCTTGTATCCTATCAGTTGCTATTATCTCGTAGGTAAAATTCCATAAATTATGAATTCCACATATCATAGATTATCCATTATAATTATATCATGCCTCATCTATTTTATCATGCTTATATTGAGCTTTATGAAGATACATCCTTTTATGAGAATATGAAATATATCATTAATCAGACCATGATGGCTCCCCATGGTAGGTCGGTTCCACTAGAATTTGTGTTATGGAAATACAACCATGTAAATGATAAGATTCAGGAGTTATAGGCAGAGGTACATTCTTAGTGGTTGAAACATTTATCACAAAACCCTTTACCACCCTAAAAAGGGAAACATGGGGATGTGTTGTATTATGAAGGTGAGGTTGAAACATAGTAGTTTTTAAGAGAGGTGTAGACTATTCTGTTACTATTTAAACCTATTTTTTATTGTTAGTAACATAGTCTAAAGGATTTGGATTTGTTCAAGAGATTTTGAGGCTCATTTTATAACACCACAATATTTATTGAATTATTTATTTGGAATTAATTTATCCTTTCTGATATTTTTCATTTCAGGAATGACTAAAAATATTTAATGTTATAATAAAGAACAATGTTTGGCATGGGATATATGTTACACCAAGTTAATAATGCACTATAAGAAACATAAAATTTATCTTTTTATAAATGGAACACTGATCTTAGTGTTCATTACATACAATAATGACTTTTTGTGATGACTTTTGTAATAATAAAGACAGAGTATTAGAAAATAACAATGTTAATTAAAATGTTATTATTTAAGATAACAAGATATAACATTACTGTTAGATTATAATTTATTAACCATATTAACAATGTTATGAAACTATATGGTTTATGAAAATATAATATGAATTCATAGGTTACTTATTAAATAAAAATCAATATGAAAATTAATTGAAGATAAATGGAAATATTATTTTTTTATGGTCACAAAGCTCTGTTACCCTATTAAATTAAATCAATTATTGTTATTTATTATTCTTAATTTAATATATATATGTTATGTAATAAATAAATTTTTCTTAATATTCATTCAATATATTTTAATGAAATATGATACGAACAAACCCAATTTTATGCTTTAAAATATTTTTTATAATGGTATTTTTACCGTCTATTAAGGGAGAACCCATTATTACGATAATTATTCAAACTTTTAAAAGTTTAATACTTAAAAATAAACATCATATTTTAAAGTGGAACATAATAATTTTTTTATGGTAAATGTTGGGTATTTTTCTGTGAAGTTTCAATTTTTATGAATAGTAAAAAATAGTGAATTTTAGTTCATAACTTATTCACATACCATTTGTTTATTTAATTAAATTAAATTTTAAATTTCCTTAAAAGATAAATTATATCATATTTTTATCAATAATATCAATATGGGTCATTGGAATTAATTTTATCATGAAATTGAATATCAAAAAATGGAAGACTTTTGAACATTTTAACTTTAAAACCCCACATTGTCGACCTGACTGGTAGATAAAATTTAAATTAATTTATGCCACTTCAATCTTTGTAATTTATAAAAACCAATTCAATATTTTGAATAATTATAATTTATAATTTATAATATTTTTATCTTAATTTTTTACCCAAAATAATATTGGATGTAATTACTGTTGATGACATCGAATAAGGTGAAAGTTTGCTTAACTATGGACAACACATTAATGTTAAGGTCCTAATAACCTATAAAAATATCCTAAACCCATGATATGGATATATTTATACCATATAATAATATTTCTTGACTTTTACAATTATTGAATCCACATTCCATTGGAAAAACCTCGGTGGAATTCCCTTTCCCAAAATTTACAAGAGTGCCACTCCTCCTCCACAATAAAAAGTCCTCTTATACTCCCACTTATTACCTCCTATCTAGACACATTAGATAAACCTAGATATTATAAAAGATATCCTCAACATCTCTTACCTCATCCTAGAATCTTATCCTAGGTAATAAATCACTCCATGTAAGCCTTTGGTGAAAACCAAAAGGAGTTCCCCGAATAAGATGTAACATTATTCTTTTGTTATTTTATTTTATATCCATTATCCATCCCCTAAACTATGAATTATAAATTATTTTATAACAAATAGTATCATAAATAAAATATTATGTTTTTATTATACGTTTTATACCTAAAATTACAAAATACATTATCTAATTGGTAATAAACATATTGTTTAGGTGTGTGATGAACTACTGCCTCACAAAATGATGAATGTTCATTTTTAATTTACCATATATCATAGTTTTAATTAAGATGGAAATTATATTTATATATATTTTATAGGATATTTATATTTTATTTAATCTTATTTAATTATTTTATGACAATTATATTTATACATTATATTACATATTAATACAATAATTTTGTTTGATGATGTTTTGACTACTTCCCCTTCAATGCGATGTGATTTGTTCAAACAATACATGAAATGAATTAAGGATGAGTATAGTGAACCAATAAGATAAGTATAATATTTTAATTATACTATATTGATATTATAAACATATATATACATAGACATATATTTCAATTTCCTTTTTTTCTTTCAATACTACAAAAAAAAACGGAAAACACATTCATGCGTACATACAACATATCATCTCCATGAACGGTGTATTAAATTTCAAACATATATATTATATAGATTATTATAATAAATATATATATATAATAAAAATGTAATATATCATGTTTTACATTATATAAATCATTATATATGTTTATGAAACATATATTTGACAAATTGACACACATGCATAGAGCAATGAGAATATTCATCGAATTGAAACCTTAATACATGACTGTTAAAAAGCGGGTAATAGAAGGTCAAATCCAAATAATATATGGTATTCTATATAATAATAGTATTCTGCAAAATATTTATAATAAACATAAATTTATTACATTGTAATATTGTATGAGTACGAATTATGTGAAAACGAAAAGTAAAAGGAATTTCATCTCACTTTTTATTTCCCTGAGAAACATGATTTATTCAGCACCCATTAATTTTATGTTATGTTCATAATACCCATGGATATATTATATGATTCATATACTTATATTTATAAGTAATTTCATATCCATTTTATTATATTTCTTTCATTGAGATTATGTTTCAAATATTAAAATATCAATAAAGTAATTTTGTCTCAATTTTCCTTAATTGAGACCCATGCTAGGTAATTCTCAGATATTTTAACATGATGTGTATAAAATACCTTTAGAATGTTATATCAATAATATCATTCATTTCCTTCTATTCTTGTCTTGATTTAATATTATTTTATTATGCGGGGAGTATAGTTTAAAGTTACTAAGAAGTAAGAGTTTATTGAAACAATCTCATCGCTTCTTGATATTGATTATGATTATGATTCCATTGATGAAATATAATGATATATATCTTAAGAACTCAAATGAGTTTTCTTATCCTTTATTTATTCACTATATATTCATTTATTAGTATAATTTTCCCTCTCTTTTGTAAATAACATAGTTAATAAAGTGTTTTTATAAAAGCCTGACTTTAACCTCTCTTCAGTCGGAAATATATATTCCTTCAAAACCATGGAATTTAAAAGTTTTCCCAAAAAATATTCTATTATTTTCTTATGTTATTTAGAAGAAATTTTAACTCATGTTATACCTTTTTAAATAAATTCGTTTCTAATAAAGAATTTTCTTATAATTTTTCAGTCGAATCACCTTTCAAAAATTTTATAGTGAAAATAATAAATTTTATGCATGTATGGATTCAACCTCCATAATGAACGAAATTACAATGAACCTTTATCTTAGAGAATAATTTTTGTTACAAAAATAGATTTTCCAAAAATTCTGTAAATTTATTGTTCTAAATAATTTTTTAAAAATGGATAAAATGCTTTAAATATTTCATTATAATATTTAAAAGTATTTTCATGGATATGATTTTCAAAATTTCTTCAAGAATTATTTACATGTTTTGAAGAAGATTTTTATGAAAATGTTTTTCATGTGGTTTTATAAACGAAGGTGAAATTTTCATAGATGAAAGGATAAGTTCCTCATGAAATGTTTTTAAAATCTATTTAAAAAATTATTTTCCATATATGATGACATCTGTTATTGATACCAATTTCCCATATGTTCCATTAATATTATTGAATTATTGGTTAACAATTACATTGAATGACACTTATCACACACGTTTCTCTTCCACTGGTTATATTTTATTGAATCCAACTTATTTTCATGGGCTATTCATTAATGAAATGATTAGGAAACCTATATATTTTCAATCAGTTATGACGTGATGAAAGCGTAACCATACCCATTTCAATTCCTGGGTTATGATTATTTTTTATGAAACCAAAAGCGTTTTATTGTTCATGATTGAATGCTAGTTTTATTATTGTGTGTCACATGGATGTATGATTTTGATACATGATGGGTGGGACATAAATCTCCCTCCAACACCTTTGATAATGATAAATTCTATATGATATAAAAGGGTACATGAGTTGTAGCCCAATCCCAACCAAAATAAGGTACATTGGTTGAAGCCCAAGACTGAACATATTGAGGTGCACAAGTTACATCACAAACCTATATGTAAGAGGTTGAACATGATATATCTCCATCTAGAAAATAAGTTGGTACACGAGTTGTTAGCCCAATATCAAATTAGGTACATTGGTTGTAGCCCATTCATATCATGTTATGATGATCTTGATTGGTAGTATTGACATTGTATTTTTTGTAACACCCAAATATTTCATAGCAATTTATCTCTCTAAATTAATTTAATAGTTTATATTTCACACAACGCGGACTTGGATTGTGTTATACTCAAGATTGAGTTTATTCAAAACAACACATTATTATTATAATTACATAAATTATATATTTATTTATCAATCAAAAATTGTAATATGAATAGTAACATGTAAATTTTAAATTTTATTTATAATGTTTTAAAATAAAAAAAACATATTTATAAGGAAACGTATATGTATTTTAATAATAGTTAAATATTTAGAAAATCAATTTTCCCAAAAGAACTACTTTTATGTCCTTTAGTGAAAAATAATGAAAATAATTTTAGAGACTTTTTAAAATTTAATTCGGTAAAATAGACTTAAATTTTGAATTTGGAATATCAAAATTAGATTAGGGTGAATTTTTTTTTTCTGAAAACATTTATTTTTTCATGAATTATGAAAAAATTGTCCATAATACATAAAATTGACATTTTCATTTAAATAACAGTTTTTAATTAAAAATTTATCTTAATGTAAAAATAGTTACATAATACATATATTATTCTAATGTAAGTCATTAGAGTAATTTTATAAACAGATTAGATGTATAAAATATTATTGAATTTTTAACGTCTTTTACCCACATTCTATGCACATTTGCAAATTTCCACAAAACGTAATTTTACCACTTCTGTGATTTGAATTAAAAAAATCTATGAGACACGGTTGAAATTATTCTATAAAATGTGGTTCAATATGATGAAAATTATTGTTGGTGAATAGTATCTTTGGAAATTATTTTTACTAATGTTAAAAGTAAATAGCTAATTAATGGTAAAAGCAATATTATAATTATATAATATTACACCAAAACATATCCTAATTCTATTGGATAAGTGGTTTTAAACCCAAATGAACCTTCGGAAAAAAATAATATTTTTTCATTCATTTGGGTAAGATTAGGCCATTTATTATATTTTATTAAAATAGTTAAAAGTGTTAAATTCAATGTTAAATAACTAAAACCTTTTTAATATGGGGTTTTAAATAATATAAAATTGATTATACATATTAATTAGAAATCTAAAATTATTTCCTATATCATGGTATTTTATTTACAATTTTTAGACTTTAAATTATTAAATATATTTATGACACAATGATGATGCAGCAATTACCTTATTAATGAATGATTACAATAATTGATATTATAAATATTAAAATAAATGTAAATTGAAACTTTTTAATCTATCAACGAATTTTATAGGTTAATATTAAATTTTAGGGTTGATTAAATGTATTTATTTTGATATAATCATGTTGTTATGACTTTAACAAAAAATAAATACTAAATAGTCTAAAAAATTGACATAAATGGGTTTCTAAAACAAATATTATTTTATTAAATTATATAATATTCATAAAATCAACGATATGGCCAAAAGAATTAAATAATGATATCTATTTCATTAATGAACCACTTTTGGTTCTCTGGGAATTTTATAATAATTTTACTAACCATAGAGTGTAATAGTAAAGAATACATCATAAGAGTTAGACAATTTAACTAAGAGTTAAATCTAAAAGATAAGGTTAATATGATGACCTAAACTTGTCTAAAATTTATTAGTTGAGAGTATTTATATCCATCCCCAACCAAGACACTATATTAATCCATTTTAAGCTATTATAAATGGAAAATTATTTTATAATAAATTGATATTTTCCATCTCTTCCTAAAGTGCCCCTCGCCTCCCTTATAAAAGGGTACTCCTCATTCTCTCAAATTCACACCTCCAAAGACATTTTACTCAGCCAAAACCCACTCAAATATCCCTTAGACTCCTGTAATTTAACATAGGAGACTTACCTTGAGCTTAAATTCGTCCTAAAGATCCTTTTTGATCAAATCAAAATGAAACACCTGAAGAAGAGTTAATTATTTGATCACCACTATCAAAGTTGATTTATTATCCTACTTCTTCTTTATTTTTTGTTTGCATACCAAAATAATAACTCCAATACCTTTTACATACTGTAATGTTATGGTACAACCATATTTAATATTCTATATATCATATTAATGATAAAGTCACCATATGTGCATACGTACGACTAACAGTCTCTACGTTGTGTTGTAGTCTGTTATTCAAAACTTTAATATTTGGTTGGGTATTATATAGAGTATAATTGATGTAAATAATAAATATAACATCTTAAATATTATTTATATATTATATTCCATCCATTTATATAGTATTTAACCATAAATACAATTATATCATCGCTCGTGTGTAGGTATGACTTACCGTCTCCACAACACGATGAGATTCATTTCCACATTCATCATTCAACGGGATTATATAGTATATATTATTAGAAATTATGAAATATATGACATAATAATGAAACTATAAATATATATATGTTTATATATATGTATATATTTATATATATGTCATTTACTTACTTCTATTCAATACTATATGAAAATGGAAACATCTTTTATACGTATGTACAGCCTTCCGTCTCCATAAATGGTGTATTCTATTTAATATATACATTTATTATACATATTTATATTTTTAATATATATGATATATAAATCATGTAATAAATATTGAATGTATTTAAATAATGAAAAAAGTTATTCGTTCAAGAATAAAGAGTTAGAAAACGTACAATAAAGAAAATTATTATTACAAGGAATGTTACATTAGCATGTAAATTATAAATAAATGTGTAGTATAAAGTAATAAATGAATCATACATGATATAATAAATATTAATATGGTTGTGTTATAATTTAATAAAATACTATGGTCATTATACATAAGGTTAAATGTACCATCGACTAAAGAAAAGTACAATGTAAGGTTTAATTCATCAATCTCATTGTATTCCGAGATTGTTTATGTGTAAGTATTTAATGGGGTATATTTATTATAAATGTACATGTTTCATAAAAATGTTTTCAAAAGGAACCTTTTATGTTTTTATTAGCATGTATCTTTAACTAGATCATTATGTTAAATGTTTTAAATATTCATTTATCTAAATCTTTTTAATTAATGTTCATACATTCAAAATGATTTTAAGAATTTATTTATGTGGAAATGATTTTTTAAAAATGTTAATTCCATTCAATAGTTTCAAAGTGGTATGGGGAACATTGATTCAAAAATCTCTTTAAATGACTTCCTTTATAAATGTGCGACTTTTAAATGATTTCACAAAAAGGGAAATTTCTCTCAAAGAGTTTTACTGCTCAATTTCAAATATGTAGACTATCTTTAAGGAATATTATTCTTGATTGAGGTTGATTTATTATAATAAAATATTACATATGGTATTGAATGAGCTATGATTTTTTTGACTTTGGATGTGCTATTTTTATACCATTCTTGTTTTATGGTTAATGTATTAAGATTTGGTATGCTGGTTTTAATATGAATGTTTAAGTTAAGATTCAAAATATTAATATGAGGATTGTACATGACATAGTTTCTGATGGGAGGGGCCCAATATAGCCCCTCGATGCATCGGTAGGTCTCACAGGACTATCCTGTGTCTTGGCACAAGGCCTTGAAAAAATATATATTTAGATTCTTACTACGAGGCCTTGAATTTGTGGTTAGGATGTCTGGAATTATGCATTCCATCATTATGAGATTAGTTATTAATGTTACATGTGATTACTAGACTATTATAATATCCATTTGAATAATAAAAAGGAATATTTGACATATAAATGCCATATTATACTGAATTTTATGTTTAATGGGATTGTATTTAAATTTTATACCTTTCCATAAATGATTATGATAGCTTCTACTATATTATTTTCCCTTACTAAGAATTTGAGCTCACCCCATTCTTATGTTTTGTCCCAGGATACCAAGAAGTGTATTATGATTTTTCGGCAAGGTTATGTTTGGGGAATAATTGATTCTCAAAGGATTATTTATTCTGTGTTTTATGATAGAAAGTGTAATATAATGTTCATGTATGTAATCTATTTTCCTAGAATGCTAAGCGGATCGGTCCTTAAGGACTTGATTTCTAATAATCATGATAATGTATTAAAATAATGCACCGTCTCTAGGATTCGGGGTCGGGGTGTTACATTTCCTCCGTTTATGCTTATCCCAGAATTACATGTATTACTTCAGTGTAATTATTTTATGGACTATTCTTTTGAATCCTTTATGATTCATGTCTTATGAACTGTTGATCCTTATTCCATGATTTACATTTATGATATTTGATATGTGGGGTATGATATTCTAATGTTATGATCACATTATTATACCATTATAATCATATTTTTGCTTACAATTCTCTCTTGTTTAGCCTTATTGGGAATCTAGGGAAAACCATTTGTATGTTCCATTCCCCATGTTATGAAGATATATTTAATGTATGATATTCATAATACTGGTGTTGGTCTTTGAGAACCTAGTGGTATATAATATAGCTTACCATTGTACTAGTTCTTATGTTTCCATGTCTCTAAATTTACTAGATTTATATGAAATTTTGGAATATTTTTGTATAATGTTTTGACTATTCCTAAAAGGTTATGTAATGTTAAAGTATGATAAGAGAGGGTCTCCATAGTTGGTATTAGAGAAAAGGCCTAGCTATCCTTTGGAATCATTGATGAGAATAGCTTAGTTATAATTATAATGACATGTCTAAGGATAAGTACGAGGATAGGGAAACGTATAAGAAAAAGACCTTGAATTTCAATAAAAGATAGAGTGAGTTGTTTCATAGAAATACATCAATATATAGATAATAAAAGTGGATTCAACTCTGACCCAAATGTTCCTAGGGGTAACAACACTAATATGATTTCCCTGACCTAACACAGTCTAATTTAGTACACAATAATGTGTCTTACTACATACCTATTTTGAAACTCACTAGGAATATTCTTTGGGAATTCACTAAAAATTCATGAACTATCGTAATGTATTTAAATAGGAGTTGGTTATGAAAAATCTAGGAAAAAAATTAGGAGTCATAGTTTATGAAATGTGTCAAAATTTAGACATTCTATATTTTTTACATGATTTTGTGAATTCTCACTACAATAATCACTTCTTACTTAATTATTCCATGTTTTAGTCAATGTACTTAACTAGAATTAATTTAATTATTTTTAAATATAATTGAATATATTTTGATGAGAATTCAATTGGGTTTATCACTAGAGTTAAGTATTTTGTGATCATTCATATTCATTTTTTAGGGTATATGATCAAAAATGTGTACGTTATCCAACTCTCGGACGTACCAAGGAAGTGGAAAGAATGGTTCACTAGGTGTTAGTATAATGTAGACCATGGATTACAAAATATTTGTTTTCATTCATCTCCATATTGTTGAATAAATCTTCAAAGTGAATTTATTAGAGGAATGAGAAGGTGATTTGACTATCGAAAATAAGGGCATGAAGAATGTATCTTCAAAAGAAAAATGAAGAGTTTGGTTAATGAAGTTGGTAGGAATATTTGCATCCCCAAAAAATCATAAATTATTAATTGTTTTATGTGTGTAATAAATGGTCCTTATTCCAATAAATGTTCAATGAGAAATGTTCTTTAATACAATCAACAAGGTGGTGTGAGTGATGGTTACATTGTGGATGATGAAGAGACAATGGATGAAATGTGAAAGGAAATGGGTTTTGTGTAATAGAATCAGAAAGGCTTGTTAATGGAATAAGAAGAAAGAGGGATAGTCAATGATTTTATATTTTTGGATTCCTAAATTATTTTTTATAAATGTTGAAATATACAAGGATTGATATATTTTTGTTTTCCACTATGGATTAATAAGAACACATTGAATTGTTCTGATAGAATAGAAACATGATTTAATGAAATGGTGATTCGCATGAAAAAAACATGATTAAGGGAATAATAATAATTAAAATGATCCACATGTGGTGATAATATTGTATGGATAAAGGTATGTGGTATATGAATATGTAAATTGGAAGGTACTGATTACCTTAGAATACTTAAAGACTTTTTGACAGGAGGTTTATGATATCATTGATGATGTTAAAAACATTTTTTGATTTATGGAATAATCACAATATGCTATTAATAATAGAAATGCATCTTTTCAATATGTATTTATTATAATTCAGGTCATTAACCTAATTCATGAGATAACATAATGATAGTATTCACATGTTTGGAATGTGGCAACCTATAGATACTATTTGATATTTTGGTAATTAATGTTAGGTTGGTTTCGTGACATTTTTTCTAAAGTTATAAATTTTAGTATTTCAAAATGGTTATAAGAGTTAACGTTCATGAATACATTGTTTTAATATTCAGATAAAGTATTTATGTTTTTAAAATTTTTTGAAATTCCATGTTAAAATCATATTTAGTTATTAACCATACTTTAAGGACCACTTTCATATTTATTTTTGAAATTATATTATTATATTTTTAGAGAAGGTCATTATGTATATCAGGTGAGAACCAATAATTCCAAAAAATTCCGTGAGTCTTGAACCCATGACCTTAGATGATAATGGTTTCATTCCTACCACTTTCCTACTTGATATCCTAGTAAATGTGTAATTTTTTATGAATAAATATTAATACTGAAACTGTAGAGTTATATTTTATATATATAGATAAATGTTTTTAAAATATTTATTTTGAAGAATATTAATATAAAAATATTTATTACTTTCATTACTTATTGACCATTAATATCTAATAAAAGTGTTTTTTAGAAATTTAGTAATCCATGTTAATTTTTGGACATCAATTTCTTGATTTAATGGTCAAATCATAAATATATAAAAGTAAAACTAAATAATGAAATTTATTTAATATAAATATATAAAGTTTGTATATATCCTTATATTATTGGATAAAAAAATAATTACTCTTTGTTAATATAATTATAAAAAAGGTCTTTTCCTAATACAATAAGTTTTGTTGAGATGATGGCATATTGAATCATCATAAATTTATGACTTTGACAACCTCAACATTTCTTTGATCATTCATGTTTTTGTTATTAATGATCTCAATAACTCCCTTAAAATGTATACGATGTTCCCCCAAGTCCAATATTCACTCCCAACCTATCTTAACTTATATGTAAACCTAGTTATATGTCACATTGGATAGCCATTATGGTTCCAACTGGCCCTTTTTAAATGGATTTTTGGTATTCATTTTTACAGTGTGGGATTCTTTGAATGAAAAATTAAATTAATAAATTTTTGGTATTCCAAATTAAATTTTAGGGAGAAACTCATTTTAAGGGTCTTGAATGTAACACCCCAAGATACCATGAAGTATTATTTTTCAAATTAATTTTTCCTTTTTGATATTTTTCATTTCAGGCCATAGTGAAAATAGTTTAATAAATTAAGGAACCATGTTGGGCTTGAGTTATACGTAACACCAAGATAATAATGCAATAGAAAAAATTTAAATTTTATCATGATATAAAAAGAAAACATAGGTTAGCTGTAATTACATGCATCAATTAATTCCCTTGAAGACTTGCTTAACACGCAAGAATGAATTTTACAGAACAATAATATATTATTTAAATGTTATTATTTAATATAATAGGATAACAAAAGTCATTAATATATTGATTATGAATAATATTAAAACATATATGAAAATATAATGTTTAGAAAAATATAATATGAATTCGTATTTTACAAAATTAAATATAAATTAATATAAAAACCAATTGAATATAAAAGAACATATTATTATTTTTATGGTCAAAAAGATGTTATACCATTTGAAATAAAATTAATGACAACTAATGATTGATATTAATGTAATATATCTATTATTTATTATATAAATTGTTTTATATTCATTCATTTGACTTTGTAGACATATGAAAAGAATAAACTCAATTTTAAACTTAAAAACCTATACATTCAATAATAGAAATTTTACCACCCTTTATTGGAGAACCATATTTAAATCAATTTTTTAGATCACATATACATTACATATTTCATAATAAACATCATATTTAAAAATGGGCCATAATAATTAGGTTATGGTGATTTTTGGTATGTTTCTGTGAAGTTTCATTTGTAAATTAATTGTGAGATTTTATAAATTTTAGTTCAAATCTACCTTTTCATATAATTTAATTAAAATTATAAATTAAATTTGAAATAGGATTTAACGTTCAATTAGATAATATTATTAAAAATCATCCCATTTTTTGATTTTAGTCAATTTCACGTTGATATTAAATATAAATACCATGAAATATTTTGATCCTTTATTCTTTAAAAAAATGCATTGTCGACCCGACTAAAGAATTAAATTTAAATTAATTTCTTGATTTATGAGATTGGAATTTGTAAAACTGGATTACAAAATAATAAATTTCAAATAATGTTAACATATGTTTTTTACAAAAAACATGAATGGAAGAAATTAAAATTAAAAACATCGATTAATGTAAAATTAAGCTTAAATAAGTCCTATACCATTAACATAAGGGCCTAAATGACATATACACTTGTAAAAAGACGTTTTATGGAAATAATTAGACCATATCACCCCTTTTATTAAAATTCTATTATTATTGGATACACTTTTCAATGAAAAAATGTTGTTGGAATTCCATTTCCCAAAATTTAAAAGAGTGTTATTCTACATCAACTATAAAAGGCCTCCTATACTCCCACATCTTCACACCAATAAATCCACATTTTATCTACCAATATCTTCCATAATATGTCAAAAAATACATACCCTAACCCTATAATTCTTCCCTTGGGTATATATCAATACACAGATGCCCTTTTCTAAAAAACAAAAGAAGTTACATGAATATGAGGTAACATTTTTCCTTAAGTTTATTTTTTTATTTCAATTATCCATCCCCATAATCAGATTATCTAATTATTGTATAAAAAAGTATAAAACGTATACTAGTATTTTTTTATACTATTAATTCTACCTACACATACACACACCAACTTCTAAAGTGTAAGGAACACATTGTTTATCTATAGGAAAAAGTTCTGCATTACATAATAATGATTGTCAAATTATCCTTTACCATATATTATGTTTGTAATTATAATGGAAAATATGATAATATATAATATATATGATATTTATAATAATTTTAAGCTACATTAAATATATTACAACACATAATATTATACTTCCCATTTTTTTGTTCATAGTATAATTTTGTTTGAGGAAGTGTGGACTAATGCCCCTCAAAGTGAAGTAATTCATTCCCACACGACATGAAATGTATTAGGGATGAGTTTAGTAAACTGATATGATAAATATAAAATAATAACTATACATAAATGATAATATATACATATATCTATACATATAAGTCATTTTATTTTTTTCATTCTATATGATAAAAAAAATGGAAACAACGTTCATGCATACGTAGAGATTACCGTCTCCATTAATGGTGAATTCATATCCCTAATTATATATTTTATATATAATTACAATTAATATATAATGAATATATGATATATATATATATATATATATCTATCTTGTTTTATATTATTTAAATAGTGATATTTGTATTAGGACCAATGACATGACAATTTAAGACACATTCGATGAACAAATAGAATATTACCTAAATTGAAACATTAACATAAGATTGTTAACAAGTGTGTCATATAAGGTCCAAATTAACCCATATATGGTGTTAGATATAAAAATATTATTGTGTTAAATATTTATAAATAATATTAACTTGTTATATAGGAATCATGTTTGAGTGTGAACAGTGTTAGGACACATGGTAAAAGAATTTCATCTCGCTATTAATTTCTAGGAGATACATGATTTATTAACAACATATTCCTTTTAAATGGTGTGTATAATTCCCATGGATGTGTTCTATTATTTTAATAAATAATTTTGTTGTTCTTTTCATATCCATTTTATGATTTTCTTATTATGGGATTTATGTTTCAATAATTACCAAATCGGAAATGTAATTTTGTTTCAAGTATCCTTCTTTGGGACACAAGCCATGTTATGCACCTATATTTTTTCATAATGTGTATGAAATGTATTTAACATGTTATTTATGGAATATTATTCATTTCATGATACTTTATGTTACATTTATTTTTATTTTCTTATATAGGGAGAATCGTTCAATGTTACAATGTAGTAAGAGTTTATTTAAACTATCTCATCATTTCCCAAGACTGTTTAAAATTATGAATCCATTGATGAAATATTATTATCCATATCCTAATAAATCCCACAATTTTTTATCCTTTCATTATTCACAATATCTTATTGATTTGGAATTACATTCCACTATTTGGTACAAAAAATATTTAATAACATGTTTTTATGAAATCCTTACTTTAACCTCTCTTCGGTCAGAAATCTGTGTCACTTCAAAACCATGCCATATAAAAGGTTTCCAAAAATGTTTTAATATTATTCTATGATATTAAAATTACATTTTTACACATGTTTAACATTTTAAAACAAAATGGTTTTTTATATGTAATTTTATCTTTGTTTATCAATTTAGGGACCTTTCTAAATTTATTATAATGTGAAAAGGAATGTTCTCAATCTATGGATATTTCTACCACCAAAACCGATATTCCATTAAATATTCATTTACATGGTTAAAAAAATGAAATAAAAATTTTCATTAAATTCATTAAATTCTTTATATAAAATAATTTTTAAAGATATGGATTTTAAAATATTTAATGGCATCATTATAATATTTAAAATTATTTTAATATAAAATGGATTTCAAAAAGTTTTCAAGGATTCCTTATATGTTTTAAAGTTTATTTTTATGAAAGTGGTTTAAATTTTTTTATACTTTTAGATTAATTTTTCAAAGAAGAATGGATATTGTCCTCAAGAAATGTTTTTAAAAGATATTTAAAAAGTTATTTTCCATGTGATGATGACATCTGTTGATGATACTAATGATCCAAAGGTTCGATTCATATTATTACAGTAATGATTTATGTTTTGATGAAATTATTATTATGAATTTTTTTTCTTCACTTGGGTTATATTCATTTTAATCCCACTTATTTTCATTGGTTAGGATTTAATGAATTTATTAGGAAATCAATCTATTTAGAATAAATTATGATATAGTGAAATGTTAATGAAACCCATTTAATTTTAGGGGTTATGATTTTGGCTTACAAAAACCATCTCTTTTAATGGGTTATGATATAATGAAATTTTTATTATCCCTTGGAACATGTATGAATGATTTTTGTATATGAAGGGTTGGACTTATGTCTCCCTCAAAAGACAAAAGTGAGGAAAATTGTCGCCTATCGACTATCAAAGTCTCCGATGTTCTATTAATGTATATAGAATCACTTGGTTTGAATCCTTGGTGATGATACATTTCAGTAGTCAATTGTTTTTAGTTGATTTTATTTGGATTTTGGTGGGGGGTTCATATGTGGAGATTAATTGAAATTATTGTTTTTAAGATTGACTTAACAATTTGATAAATATTTTGGAGAGTTCATTATTTGGTAGTTGATCTTGTGATATCCTTTATTTTTTCTTTATATTGCATTATCATAACACCCACATCACAAGTTTACATGGAATGAAATTCCCTAGTGTTAATTATTTCATGCAAACCTTAAAAAATATATTGCTCTAATACTAGCCGTATCTTGTTTATAGTATTGTATTTATGGTTCCAATAATCAATGGAAACAACTCTTTTAACAAAACAACTCATTAGTCCATGAATTGTGATGTTCAAAATACACAATGTTAATTCAAAAATAAATTACCGAGAAAAAGCTCTTAATAAATTAACATATCTAAATTATAACTCATCCTAGTGAGATATTTACTTATCCATCAAAATGATTAGAAAAATAGTTTATTATATTTATGATGATGAATTAAAAAGAGTTGGAAACAAAAGTGATAATAAAATAGTTGGGCACCAAACACACACACACAAACGGTGAAGGGAATTAAATATAGACTTTAGATTGAATGATAATGGGAAATATGTGAAGTGGATTCAACAGTATTAAAAATATTTTAAGAACATTAATATTATTTAAAAAAATATGAATGAGAATATCAGTTGAAGTAGAAGAAACAATCATTAAATTTTGATTGAAATGAAAATAGACATTCACGAATACAAATAAGAAGAACACAAAAGAACATGAAAGAAAAGAGAGGAGAAAAGGTACCTCACGTAAAAATATGAGTATAGAAGGTCCCAAAAAGACATTGGAATGGATTTGGTCATCACAGTGTATTATCCAATCTTCTAAAATGCCAACCACTTGAATGGAAAAGATGTGGATGTACATATAGCCCATGGAGGTGGACTGTTTCCATTGCAAAACAACCCCTCCACTTGGATTGATGATTTTCTCATCCAGACAACTGAATCACGAAATATAATATTATTAATTGTTATAAAAATTAATTTTTTCTATCTACTCTAAACAGTTGGCAGCCATTCGACTTATAGAGAAAATGTTATGGTGGTTTGAATAAATAATTGTAATCTGTCCATTTGAATCTACACTTTTTCAAAGGTATAAATTTCAATGGTTTTTTAACAGAAAGATTCCCTCAAATAAAAATATTTTCTTAAAAAAATATGGAATCCCATATCCTAGAATTCACATTGAAAATTACCAGTTCGATTTTATTAATAGATCAGTAAAAAAGTCCTGAATAGTTTCAGGATTTTATTTCATGGGTATAATGGTGGGATGGACATCAAAGCCTCAGTTAGGCCCCTTATTTTTGAATATAGATAGTGAAATTTTTTCCCATGATTCATTTTGATAATCACTAACATATGGAGTTTCAAAAACATTGGGCTTCAGGATTTAGAACGACAACTCAATCATCATGTTTGGTCATGTTTCTTCATAGATTCTATGTCCCTTCTTGTGTTTACCATATGAACCTCCCTATGGACAGTTTGGCCAAAAGTATCTTCTAATGAATTGTTTGAATACGAGTAAAGAAACCTAAAAAAGAATGAATACTGAAATTTCGATATGTGGGATGAGATTTATAATTAAAATATTAAACTGAGTTGATTTGATTAATTCAAATAATGATCCCATGATGCATTTTAAAATTAAAACTTGAGTATTTCACACAAATTATGCACTTTTCATTGGAAATTAATAAATAGAGTAAATAAAAAGATATGAATAAGGTAATAAAATAAACTTCCCCACACTTAGGTTTGTGCATGTCCTCATGTGAAACAAATATAAACACCATTATAAATTCATTTTCACTCACCAAAAAATATTAAATTTTGTTTTTCCCACTCAAAAGAGGTTTAGTCTGTTTCACTCATCCATATTGAATT
This sequence comes from Viscum album, assembly GCA_963277665.1. Lineage (NCBI taxonomy): Eukaryota > Viridiplantae > Streptophyta > Magnoliopsida > Santalales > Viscaceae > Viscum > Viscum album. The sequence continues at coordinate 577,300,651 of OY728144.1, forward strand.
CCTCCAAAAATATTTATAGAATACATGATCCAAAACAATCATGCTAAAATTGAGAAATATAAAACATGGGCACCCAAAAGATACTCCTCTTAAGAGGTTAAAAATTTAGTTCTGGTGGTTCACTCATTCAATAAACAAAAGTAAACATGTTAGAATTTAAAAGAGTTATCAGTTTCTTTTCCCTATCAAAATGTGAACATGAATCACGAGGTCTTTTGATGGGGTTTTTTGTGGCTATGGGATGGTAGAAATTCAGTATTCCAAATATTAAAAGTGGGGTAAAACACTATCATGGAAAAATAAATGCATAATATTTTTGAAATATATCATGTAATGAAATGGAGACACATATTTACTAGTGAACAATTTTTGGAATGAAGTCCCAAAAGTGAATGGAATTTTAAAGTGAATGAGATGGTACAATATTTACCATACCCAAAACATCTCCCCATGACAAAAGTGTTCTTATTTATTTGAAATTTTTAATGTTGAACTTGAAAAAGATCTCACACTCATCTCTTGACCCATGTTTATACTCTTGACGACACTAATTATAATAGTTAAAACAAAATCAAAGGTTGAGTAAGAGTGATTTTTTATCCAACCAAGACCCACCCATTATTTATTCCTTTTAATAATTTTTAACATATTTCAATAAAATTTAAAAAATATATCAAAAGAATTTATACATTCCCAAAACTCACTGAATGACAACCTCCCCCCCACTAAAATCGATTATTTCCCTCAAGCATATGTTATCACATTGAAAATCAATCAAAGAGAAACAAAAATGAAATAGATTCCCCCCACTCGTATATTTAAGTAAATAATGAAATATAAATCCATTTTGACTTTGGGTGGGATAAGGTATTGGAATTGTAATGTGGCTATCAAAGAAAAATTTCACATAGGATTGGAGGGTCTTTCAATAGTAAGATTAATGTAAGGGTAATGAGGAGATATTTCTCTATTGTGATTCTCATGAGTATCAAAAATTCCTCTATCATATTAATTCACACCAAAGTTTGAAATTCAGACCGAACATCCCCAAACTCACGACTCACAACCATGGGTGAATAAAACACATTTTGAAAAGATGGCCATAGGAGGCCTTGGCACGAAAGATAATGTTTTTCCTTATAGTTGGGGAAGCATCAATTTATATTTATAAAACAGATCATTCAAATGTGGTTTGTTTTAAGATAAGATTATCTATCCAAAATTCATGATGAAAATAAAAAATGTTTGAGATGAAACACGTATATTGACCCCCCCCCCCCCAAATGGTTGGAAAATATTTCAAAATAGGTTGATTAGTATGTATGATTGTTTTTGGATTTTTTTCATTTTTTATGTTTTTTAGTGTGTTTAAAATATACACCATCATTAACGAGAATGAGAAAAAGAAAGGGTTTTATAAAGGTAGTGGTAATAATGAAAAATAATCGAATAAGAAGAAAAAATGGATAGAGGGAGAGAGTAAAAGGGAAACATGTCCCCCTATATTGGATTTTGTTGGTCGATGTCTCCATCCAGTGCTGTATTTACTATAAATATTGTGGATCTAGTTGAATTAAATGTTGTTCTAGGATTCTGTGTCCTCTCATAGTGATTCTTTAAACGATGTCCAGTAACTATGAATATCATTTTTGAAGAGGTTTCTTTAACATTTACTCCAAAAAATGAGTACACCTGAGAAACAATAAAATGTCCCTCCCAGCGTGAATATAGCTTACTTTGTGAAGTCGAAATAGAGAATTAAAGAGTATCACCATTCAACCTTCATGAAATAACTTTTGAATGGTGGTCTTGTCATGAATTTCCTTGTATTTTTCATTATGGATATTAGAATTCTCGTAATAATAATTTTGAAGCTCCTCTAGTTCATCCAATATCAACAATCATTCTTCAAAAGATTGTTCAAAATGAAAATTACAAGTTTTCACTACCCATAATGATTTGTTTTGGATTTCAACTGGAAAAAGAAATGCTTTACCAAAAATAGCTTAAAATACATCCCAATGGGTGTTTTTTAGGCAGTTTGATAACCCAAAGTGCTTCACCATGTCCATTAGGACAGTCTTTTCAGGTAGGTTTTACAATTCCCTAAAAAACTCTATTCACATTCCTATTAGAAAGTTCCACCATGCCATTAGTCTGGGGGTTATATGCAGTTGATGATTTATGTACAACCCCATTATTTTTCAAATGGGATTCCATGGTTCTATTAAAAAAAATGTGTTCTTAATTCACTTAAGAAGGCATCTGGTGTGACAAATCGGGTGAAGATGGGTGTCTTTAGGAACTCACTAAAAGTATGTGAATCACACTTTCTAGTGGGATTGTCCTTGACCCACCTAGAAACATAATCATCCAAAAGAATAATTTATAGTAATCCATTGGAAGGGGAATGGTACATTAAATAAATGCACAAAATATAGAATATCTCATTGGAAATTAATGGATTTCGAGGAATTTTATTTCACATAGATGTTTTTCCAAACATTTTTCATGTGGGACATGACTAATAAAACTTATGAGAGTTTTTTAATAGTGAAGATCAGAATAATCAAGAGTTTAGGACCTTTCAGGTGGTCCATTGTGGTCCATAGTGGCCAACTTCAAGAAGTGAGTGACATAATTATAAGATTGATAAATGTTCATCTTCTTCAACACATCTTCTAATTACCATGTCAGCCCTAGTTTTCCATAGTTTAGTATCTTCCCAAAAATATAATTTTGAATCAATTTTCAGCTTCATTTTATATTCTTTTGAAAAGGATTTATGAAACGTACTAGCAACCAAGTAGTTTAAAATTGGGGCATACCATTGAAACATTGATGTGAGAGATGAAAGGTGCTCAGTGGGGAATTCATGATCAATGATTTGTGAATGAGAATAATTAGAAATTATAACCAGGTTATCTTCCATATGGTTTTCTTTTACTGTTATATCTTTCATTTGATTGTCAAACTTGTGGAGCTTTATGATCCATCTTATTATCCTAAATTTATAATCACTTTTCATGAGTAATAACTTTATAACAGAATGGTATATGAAGATTATGATTCTGGAACCTAAGAGCTGGGGACATAATTCATCTAAGGTAAGAACCACTGCTAAATGTTCCTTTTTAGTGACAGTGTAGTGAGATTTGTTTTTCATCTAATGTTTTTAAAGATTAATAGATGAAATAAGGAATATTTTACTTTTCTCTAACCATGAACATCCCCAACGGATCTGTTAGAAGCTTCACACATCAACTCAAAGGGTATAGACTAATCAAGGTGTTGGATTATTAGGGAAGATATAAGAGCAATTTTGAGTTCAAGGAAGGATCTCATGGAAACCTCATCAAAATGGAAAGTGACATAATTTTGGAGAAATTAAGTTTTTCGGAAGGAAATCCTACTAATGTTATAAATGAATAACCGATAGAAACTTTCATGACAGAGGAATAAATAGATGTCTCAAATAGAAGTGGGTTCTTGAAGGGAATGGATCTCCTCAATTTTTTAGGATCAACTTCAATAACCTTTTTTGAAGTAATATGCCCTAGAAAAATCCCATTTTCAAACATGAAGTGTCATTTTTAATAATTTAACAGAAGGGTACACTTTACACACTTTTTAAGGACTTTATAGTTTGAATTAATGAAAAATTTAAATGAATCGCCATAAATTGTAATTTCATCCATGAAGAATTCCCTATAGTGTACAACGAATTCGGAAAATATACTCATCAAACACCTATAAAATGATGCAAAAGCATTGTAAACGTTAAAAGGAATTATCTTATATGAATATGCTCCAAAGGGTTAGGTGAAAGTAGTCTTTTCTTGGTCCTGAGGTGTTATTGGAATTTGGAAGTAGTCGGTGTATCAATCAATAAAGCAATTGGGTGACATTCCAACTAACCATTCTAGAATCCGAATAATGAATGGAAGAATGCAGTGATCTTTTCTTATTTTAACATTCAATTTAATTTTGTTGATGCACACATGCCATTTTTTCTTTACTCAATTTCGGATTTCCTCCCCTTTTTCATTTGTGGCAACAATTATCCCACCCGTTATAGGTACAACATGAATTGGACTAACCCATTCACTATCAGCAATTGGGTAGATAATACCAATTTGAAGAAGCATGGTGATATCTTCTCTAACTACCTCATGTATGAGTGGATTGCGTCTTATTTTTGGTTTTCTAATGGGTTTGGATGATTACTCAAGATGTATTTGATGCATTCAAGGAGACGAGTTGATTTGTGGTATATCATCTAGGGTTTAAACTAAGGCCTTTTTTCCTCTAACAACTAAACATATTTGGACTCCTTAGTTTGGGTAAGTGGAGAAGAGATAATGATAGGATATAAGTGATCATGGAAAATGAATTCATATTTTAGGTGTTTAGGAAGAGGTTTCAGGTCAGAATCATATTTCATTTGGGGGTTATAAAACTTTCGAATTGAGTAAGGGTCCTCAGTTGTTGGGGTTCAATAGATTTTGAAATTTATCCAATATTTATGGAGCCTATGAATGAATGTTAAAAATCAACTTCACCATTTATGACTTGGTTAATCATGGTAATGATTTCAAAAGATCCTCTCTTATTAGAACATGATGAACATGATGGAATGGGGTTCAATTGAGTCTCAGATGTGTACTTAGAAGCATGGATTGAGAATGTATACTGATCCTCATATGTGTATTACATGGCTTGTAAAATAGAGTACTTGGATAGTTGGTCACCAATATACATAGATAAAAATCATGAATGGACATCAATTTTGGTTCTCACTGTCATTTGGAATGTTATTCCTATAATTAATAGAGATATAGAAGAGTTTGTACCACCTTCTAGGTCAAGGACAGAAAACTCATTAGGGAAGATAAGATCATTCACACCAACATGGACATCCTCGATTACACCCTCAGGACTAGCAGTGCTTCGATTAGACAATCGAATTACAACACCCGTCGGATGTATGGGACCAAGACCATGTTTGGAGACGACAGATTTGGGAATGAAATTAATTGTGGCTCCTAGGTCTATGAGTGCATCATCCATGTTGTAAATTCCAATTTGGCATGGAACCGTAGATGTCCCTAGATCTTTTCACTTTATGGGAATTGCCTTATGGGTGGAAATATTTTCAAAGGTAATATGGTTCATCTTACAGGTGAAAAAATACTTAAGAAACTTGGCATACATAGGCATTAGTTATATGGGATCAAAGAGGAGAATGTGTACTTCCACACATCTAAACATGTCAGGCATTTCAGAATCAGGTTCAATGGAATTCATTGTCTTAATAATTGATTGAGGAAAAGTAATTGGGTTCATAAGAGGAATGGAAGGAGGTGAGGTAATGGATTCAGATTTCTTTTCTTGTTTATTTTTCTTTTCATTTTATAGGTCATCATTGAATAGTGATTGGAGGAATCATCATTAAGAATTGAAATTTTCATTCCCAATATAAGTTAAATTTTACCTACATTACCATTGGGGTTGTGTAATGGTTGAGTAGTGAGTTGAGAAGAATTTGATTACTATTTCTGGCATAGGTGAGATGAAAATTGACCAATTTGGGATTCAATGTTCTGAGGCTAGAGTGGGTAAAGGAGAAAATATCATCCAATACACTTTCAAATGGTTGCATGGATGAAGAGGCTTCTCCTGGATATATATTACCTTGATTTTGGTTTTGGGGAAAGCAATTTTATTGGTTTTGGAATTGGTATGGCTTACATGGATAGTGTAATCCAGGAGTGGAAAGAGGAGGATTGATCCATTGAGGTTAAACAATAAAAGGGTAATGTGGTTGGAAGTAACCAACACTTTGACCATATTGGAATTGGTTTGGGTTTTTAGGAGGTATTCTAAGGGGATGAAAAATGGGATCACCATACCTAAAACCATTGTTAAAGGAAGAATATAAGGGCTCAATGTGGGGTTGGATGATGATTTTAATGAACATACCTGATTTTTAAGGGTTGATGTTCCTCTGAGAATATACTATATTAAGATCCATTGTTCTAGATGAATCAGAGGGATCCTCTTGAAGTTGTGGACATGTGTTAGTTGGATGAGATGGGGAGCTACAGATTCCATAGTACATGATAGGTCTAGGGAACATAGATTGTGGATAAGATGAGTTTGGGGATTTAGAAGACACAACTAGTTGTTGCACAAGACCTGTAAGTTCCCTCATCCACCCTATCATATCATTCAGATCTATATATTGACCATCTTGGTCTTGTTTGACTTGATCATGTGATCAATTATCGAATTTTTGTGTGTTTGCAGCCATGTCACTTATGATATCTATTGTAGCTGTATGAGTCTTATCAAAAAGAGAACCTCTTAAAGCGGCATCAATGATTGTTCTCAACATAGACAATAGCCCCACATAGAATTATTGGATCAAGAGTTGGTCGGGGATTTGGTTGTGTTGGCGTGTTTTTTCTTGCCTTTTGAACATCTCCCAATACTCAAGCAGTGTAACGACCCAAACTTTTGAATAAATCTTGTTTCCTAAATTTTATGTGTTATTTTATTTTATTTTTATACTCAACAAAAATGTTTCATTTGATAACATGAGTATAATTAAAATGAGACCGTTGGGTTTAGACGGTTATATGACCATTGGTCAATATGACCGCTGGAAACTAAACGTTTTGATTATTGTCTCTAAATACAAGTAATCTTCGTAAATTATTATAGAAAGAAGATTCGATGGCCTCACCCAGTAGTCTTGGACTGATCTAAGCCCATCTAACAGAACGTGGGAAGGAGGTAGCACCACTGGGCTTTGCTCTGGACCAAACCCAAGACGAACTTCATCGTGTGAAGTTAGAACGGAATATCCTTTACGAGAAGTTAAAACTAATAGAAATTACTACTCGTGCGATGTTGGCCAAGCCTCCCTCAGATTCTCTCACCTTATCACACCTTACACATAGGTCCTGTGCTGATGTGATAAGGGGCTATGTAAGGAGACCATAACTGCCTTGTGTAATCCTTTGTTTTAAATAAAAATTGGGATTCTTCTTATAATGTTTATGAATTTTCAAATGTCCGGATAAATATAGTATGCATATTTTTGGTGAATTTTGGAGAAAGGATATTTTAAAAAAATGTTTATGTAAACCTTAAATATTTAAAAATGTGTAATGATTTGCAAAAAATGGTCTTCTACAATTATGTTCAGTACGAAATTTAGAGTCTAATAAGATCAACTTTATTTTTGATGAATAGTAAATTATAAATAGTGATATTATGCTCAGGATTAGTAATGTGTCCAAATGGATTAGTAATCTCACTTAAAGAAAGTATTAATATAATCTAGGCACCTTGATTAATTAATGTGATTCAATAAAATGGGTAAATAACGGTTTCATAAATTATTATTCTAGAATTAGTTTTTTTGAGTGAATAGTGTTTTTTAATTAAAAATTAAATTAAAAATATTTAAAAAATTATTTTTATCAAATTTATTTAATTTTTGAACTCAGAGCACCGATATTATGTTATGGTAATTTTTGGGGTTTTTTCTGAAAAATAGAATTTTCAGTGAATAGTGTATTTATTTAAAAAATAAATTAAAAATATTTAGAAAATTATTTTTATAAAATGGAGTTCATTTTTGAAATCAGAGCATTGATATTTGATTAAGGTTAAATTTTGGGATCTTTCTGAGAAAGTTGAATTTTCAGTGAATAGTAAAAATATAGTTTTAGGGTTTCGGTATGTTTAATGACATCATAACCGTGTCATGATGATATCATGAGATATTTTAAGGGATGGTCGACCAAAGGTGATGAAGTATTATATGGGGGGACCCATGTGGCCTAACTTCGTGGGAAATATCTTGGGAGAGCACATGGTTTTGAGAAAACCACTTTTGAGGTGTCCCTTGGCCATTAATGCCTTGTCCCCTCACTTTCCCTATAAATACCAAGACATCCTCTCATCCATTTCGACTCCCCACTCTCCCCCAACGAAGTTCTGGTCACATTACCTCCCACAGAGTCCTCCCAAGGTGCCCTCAGGGTCCCAACCTTTGAGTTTTATGAGTTACGTTTTAAGGTAAGGGATCCGATCTCTCTCTTTCTTTTCAAGAAATCCCTTTTATGTAATTTCATTTATGCTCCATGTTCTTATGTTAAAGGGTGTTCTTTTATACTCATATTACTTCCCTTTTCATGTTCATATAATGAGATATCCCCTCTTACTCTCATTATTTCGTTTTATGATGTTTTATGTGGCGCCGTTATGCTGCCGAAATTTTTGTAACAGATTCTTTTTCCCTTCTCATTTTTCAAGATCTATTTTCATGTAAAGTATTTCAAGTTCCTTTTTATTATGTTGGGTTATGATCTATAAATTTATCATACTGATATTTTATGATCTTATGATGAGAGACCCCATTTGATCTCTTCAATTCAGTATTTTGATGTTTTAAGTGGCGCCGTTAGGCTGCCAAATTTTTAAGTGGTTCTTTCACCTTTCTTCTTTTTCAAAGTTCTAATTCCATGTCAATTCTTGGAAGTTCATTTTTATTATATTGGGGTATGATATCTAAATATATCATACTGATCTTTTATGTTCATATAATGAGTGACCCTATTTGATCTCTTCAATTCAGTATTTTGAAGTTTTAAGTGGTGCCATTAGGCTGCCGAATTTATCAATTTTCTTGTCAAGTCTTTCATCTTACTTTTTATTATGTTGTGTTATTATCTCTAAATATATAATTCTGTTCTTTTATGTTCATATGATGAGATACCCTATTTTATCTCTTTAATTTAGTATTTTGATGTTTTAAGTGGCATCATTAGGCTGCCAAATTTTTAAGGGATTCTTTCACCCTTCTCATTTTCAAGATCAATTTTCTTGTCAAGTATTTCATGTTCCTTTTTATTATGTTGGGGTATTATCTCTAAATATGTAATACTGATATTTTATTTTCATATGATGATAGACCCTATTTGATCTCATCAATTCATTTTTTTTTGCAGTTTAAGTGACGCCGTTAGGCTGCTGAATTTCTAAGGGGTTCTTTCACCCTTCTCGTTTTCAAGATCTATTTTAATGTCAAGCCTTTAAAGTTCCTCTTAATTATGTTGGGGTATGATCTCTATATCTTTCATAATTATCATTTATGTTCAAATTATGAGAGACCCTGTTTGATCTTGTCAATCCATTTTTGGAAGTTTTAAGTGACGCTGTTAGGCTGCCGAATTCTCATAAGAGAAATCTTATTTTTGTCTTCCTTTCAAGTTCTTCGTTTCATATGGTATATCATTCAAATTTCATTACCATGTTCTTAAATCCTTTATTTTCACTTTCCCTACTGTTTTATGGATCATTTATGAATGGGTGACCCATGTCCCCTCTCTTTTCAATGTTTTCTAAAACCTCGTAACATAGCCTTTATGCTTCAGAATTTCTGTCTCAAAATGCCTCTCTCTTTTTCTAATGTTCATTTATTTTATTAAGTGAATACTCAAAGCTCTTTCTTCTAAATGGGTATTCACATATATATCAAAATGTTCTATTTTAAATTCTGGGATTTACATACATGAAACCATATTTCCCTTTTTCGTGTGTTTAAAGTGACATAAAGATCATGTCTTTAAAGCAGTTTTTAAAACGTTATGATTATGAAATGAAACCCATTTATTTTATGCTTTATGGGTTGTTTATGAAATGATTGATTATGATATATGTGGATCACATGATAATAAAGACATGTCAAGGGTGCGCCCAGATAGCGGTCCAATGCATTGGGTAAAGACTTAATCTTTAGAGATGACTTTTTATACTGATATCTTGGTGAATAACCTTGGTAATTTTTAATGACACCTTGGGGATGGACATTGGTGAAAGGAAATGATTGTTAATATTAAATGTTGTAGCCACATATTCATGTTATGAAAAATGTTATTTTTACTATGATATGTCTCATGATTTATTTCTCATGCCTTAAAGTTCTTTTCATGGCCTTATTGAAGTATCTCAAGTTCACATGTAAAATGATTCTCTTGTTTCCCTTACTGGGCCTTCTGATCACCCTTTCTTTTGATGTATGTCCCCAGGTTATGTGATGCAGTAATGAACCTAGGATGAACATGAAGAGAAGCCTTTCAAGTGTTTAAGAAGAATGTTTTATGTTTTCATGTTTTAAGTTCCTGGTTTCCAAGACACTAAACCATAAAGATCCTCGGTTTTGTAAAATGTAATGAAAGTTTATGTGATAAAAAGGAGGGATGGTATAGTTGGTATCAATGGATGGTTTATTTATTTGTGGAAATTAGGATATCAAAACTCTAGGAAGAACCCTATAGAAAAGTTTAAATATAGGAAATCTTCCTGGTATTTTGGTGAGTATTGAGTAAGGGGTTTCCAAGAAAATACATCCCTGTCTAGATACGAGTAGGTAGAGGTGGCTCTGGCACAGATGTACATAGGGGTAAAACCTGAAAACACCGCTTTGAGCTAGACTCGAATGAGAACTGGTACATGACAACGGGCCTTGCTACACTCTTGGTTATGAAACTCCTAGGGGATATGCTTTGGTAAATTCATAATCTTCGTATGAACCATTATTAAAGGAACAAGGATAAAACAAAATAAATATTCACATAAGAATATATGATCATGGATAACCTATATTGGAACCTAGGGGATCACAAGTTAGGATATACTTTTATTCTACATGTTTATACTTTTATGCTTAAATTTTCCTTTTCATGATTATTAGCTAAGTATTTAAGCCCCTAATTATAGTTTCTTTTCTTAGTTAATGGCGGGAAATGGAAGAAAATTTCCTAAAACCAATGTGATAGGAAATGCAATGATTGTCGTGTTAATATGACAGAGATGATTAGGGTATTAAAAAAATGATAATTATTTTGGAAGATGTTCACTATTTTGGGGACCCTATATGATCGAGGTAAATAGATTAATAAGGTATTTTCATTGAGGAGTAAGGTTGACTTATATTTTGAATAATCGATGAATTTAAGGTGGTCTTATAATAATATAGGCTACTTATGGGAATTATTAACCTATATTGGGTAAAATATGTTTAGGTTAGCTACCTTTGTTATAAGATGTTAGGAGTGGTTGATGTGTTTTGGAGATGAACAATGAAGTTTATTTTGGAAGACTATGTTATCAAATCCTTCTGGTATTTGGGTTTCAGTCTTAGTTTGGTTTATTTTAATGAATTTTAAGGACCGTTATTTATGGAATGGTCTATGATGAACTTTGGGTAGTTCCATGGAGCTTTGAAGATTTAAATGTTGTCTCCCTTACTATGGAATTATTGTTTGTTTGAATAGTTGTTTTACCTTACCCTTTCTGTTTTTGGGATAATGTTTAAAGATAGAAGAAATAGATAGTTAATCTTTTGTGGATTATGTGATTCTCTAGAATATGATTCTTGTGCTTTTGATGAGACCATGTGCTTTTGATGAGACCAATTGTTTTTGAATTCTCATCATTTGGAGAAAAGATTAGTTTTGGTAGAAACTTAATAAAGGATGAAACTCTACATGAAGGTAGGTATATTTTCTTATGGTTTTGTTCTATGTAGTAATGAATTCCTCAAAATTATGAAAAGGAACGTAAAACAAAAACTTTATTCGTTTACGTTTCTTACTAGGTAATCAATGAATGTTTACACACATCCTAAGTTTGGGATTTTCTTATTGTTAAATTTCTCATAATCATGTTTTATATCACTCTCCCTCAGAACTTGACCCTTTTTTTCTCCTCCATGTCCATGTTTTCCTACATGGAATCCTAGTGTGGGTTAACTCGGGAGACCTTTGTACTTTCCTTTCATTCTTTTAAAGTAATAGTTTTACTGACTCCTTTTCCGATGTGGGACTTTCAATGAAATTTCAAACCCCAATTTAAAAAAATTGTGAGGACGCAATTTCTTAAGGGGGGAAAATTGTAACGACCCAAAATTTTGAATAAATATTGTTTCCTAAATTTTATGTGTTATTTTATTTTATTTTTATACTCAACAAAAATGTTTCATTTGATAACATGAGTATAATTAAAATGATACCATTGGGTTTAGACGGTTATATGAGCATTGGTCAATATGACCTCTAGAAACTAAACGTTTTGATTATTGTCTCTAAATACAAGTAATCTTGGTTAATTATTATAGAAAGAAGATTTTATGGCCTTACCCAGTAGTCTTGGACCGATCGAAGCCCATCTAACAGAACTTGGGAATGAGGTAGCACTACTGGTCTTTGCTCTGGACCAAACCCAAGCTGAACATAATCATGTGAAGCTAGAACGAAATCACCTTTTTGAGAAGTTCAAACTAATAGAAATTAATACTCGTGCGATGTTGGCCGAGCCTCCCTCAGATTCTCTCACCTTAGCACACCTTACACTTAGGTCCTATGGTGGTGTGATAAGAGGCTATGTAAGGAGACCATAACTGCCTTGTGTAATCCTTTGTTTTAAATAGAAATTGGGATTTCTTCTTATAAAGTTTATGAATTTTCAAATGTCCGGGTAAATATAGTATGCATATTTTTGGTGAATTTTAGAGAAAGGATATTTTAAAAAAAAAGTTTATGTAAACCTTAAATAATTAAAAATGTGTAATGATTTTCAAAAAATGGTCTTCTACAATTATGTTCAGTACGAAATTTAGAGTCTAATAAGATCAACTTGATTTTTGATGAATAGTAAATTATGAATACTGATTTTATGCCTAGGATTAGTAATGTGTCCAAATGGATTAGTAATCTCACTTAAAGAAAGTATTAATATAATCTTGGCACCTTGATTAAGTAATGTGATTCAATAAAATGGTTAAATAACGGTTTCTTAAATTATTATTCAATTATTAGTTTTTTTTCGAGTGAATAGTGTTATTTAATTAAAAATAAAATTAAAAATATTTTATAAAATATTTTTATAAAATTGATTTCATTTTTGAACTCAGAGAACCGATATTATGTTATGGTAATTTTTGGGGTTTTTTCTGAAAAAAATGAATTTTCAGTGAACAATGTATTTATTTAAAAAATAAAATAAAAATATTTAGAAAATTATTTTTATAAAATGGAGTTCATTTTTGAAATCATAGAATTGATATTTGATTATGGTGAAATTTTGGGATCTTTTTGAGAAAGTTGAATTTTCAGTGAATAGTAAAAATACAGTTTTAGGGTTTCGGTATGTTTAATGACATCATAACTGTGTCATGATGATATCATGAGATATTTTAAGGGATGGTCGACCAAAGGAGATGAATTATTATATGGGGGCCCCATGTGGCCTAACTTCATGGGAAATATCTTGGGAGAGCACATGGTTTTCAGAAAACCACTTTTAAGGTGTTCCTTGGCCATTAATGCCTTGTCCCCTCACTTTCCCTATAAATACCAAGCCATCCACTCATCCATTTCGACTCCCCACTCTCCCCCAACGGATTTCTGGTCTCATTACCTCCCATGGAGTCCTCCCAAGGATCCCTCAAGCCGTCAAGGTCCCAATCTTTGAGTTTTGTGAGTTACGTTTTAAGGTAAGGGATCTGATCTCTATCTTTCTTTTCAAGAAATCCCTTTTATGTAATTTCTTTTATGATCCATGTTATTATGTTAAAGGGTGTTATTTTATACTCCCCTTACATCCCTTTTCATGTTCATATACTGAGATATCCCCTCTTACTCTCATTATTTCGTTTTATGAAGTTTTAAGTGGCGCTGTTAGGCTGCCGAAAGTTTTGTAACCGATTCTTTCTCCCTTCTCATTTTTCAAGATCTATTTTCTTGTAAAGTATTTCAAGTTCCATTTTATTATGTTGGGGTATGATCTATAAATTTATCATACTGACCTTTTATGATCATAAGATGATAGAACCCATTTTATCTCTTCAATTCAGTATTTTGAAGTTTTATGTGGCACCGTTATGCTGCCAAATGTTTAAGTGGTTCTTTCTCCTTTCTCCTTTTTCAAAGTTCCAATTCCATGTCAAGTCTTGCAAGTTCCTTTTTATTATGTTAGGGTATGATATCTAAACCAATCATACTGATATTTTATGTTCATATTATGAGATACCCTATTTGATCTCTTCAATTCAGTATTTTGAAGTTTTAAGTGGCGACGTTACACTGCCGAATTTTTAAGGGATTCTTTCACCCTTCTCATTTTCAAGATCAATTTTCTTGTCAAGTCATTCATGTTATTTTTTATTATGTTGGGGTATTATCACTAAATATATCATACTGATATTTTATTTTCATATGATGAGATACCCTATTTGATCTCATCAATTCATTTTTGTTGAAGTTTAAGTGACGCCGTTAGGCTGCTGAATTTCTAAGGGGTTCATTCACCCTTCTCATTTTCAAGATGTATTTTCATGTCAAGTCTTTCAAGTTCCTTTTTATTATGTTGGGGTATTATCTCTTTATATATCATAATTATTATTTATTTTCATATGATGAGAGACTCTGTTTGATCTTGTCAATCCATTTTGGGAAGTTTTAAGTGACGCCGTTAGGCTGCTGAATTCTCATAAGAGAAATCTTATTTTTGTCTTCCTTTCAAGTTCTTCATTTCATATGTTATATCATTAAAATTTCATTACAATGTTCTTAAATCCTTTATTTTCTATTTCTCTACTATTTTATGGATCATTTATGAGTGGGTGACCCATGTCCCCTCTCTTTTCAATGTTTTCTAAAACCTCATAACATTGCCTTTATGCTGCAGAATTTCTGTCTCAAAATGTCTCTCTCTTTTTCTAAAGTTCATCTATTTTATTAAGTGAATACTAAAATCTCTTTCTTCTAAAGGGGTATTCACATATATATCAAAATTTTCTATTTTAAATTCTGGGATTTACATACATGAAACCCTCTTTCCCTTTTTCGTGGGTTTAATGTGACATAAAGATCATGTCTTTAAAGCAGTTTTTAAAACGTTATGATTATGAAATGAAAACCATTTATTTTATGCTATATGGGTTGTTTATGAAATTATTTATGATTATATATGTGGATCACATTATAATAAAGACATGTCAAGGGTTCACCCAGATAGCGCTCCAATGCATTGGGTAAAGACTTATTCTCTAGAGATGACTTTTTAGACTGATTCCTTGGTGAATAACCTTGGTAATTTTTAATGACACCTTGGGGATAGACTTGGTGAAACGAAATTATTGTCAATATTAAATGTTGTAGTCAAATCTTCAAGTTATGAAAAATGTTATTTTTATTATGAAATGCCTCATGATTTATTTCTCATGCCTTAAAGTTCTTTTCATGACCTTATTGAAGTATCTCAAGTTCACATGTAAAATGTTTCTCTTGTTTCCCTTATTGAGCCTTCTTCTCACCCTTTCTTTTGATGTATGTCCCCAGGTTATGTGATGTATTAATGAACCTAGGATGAATATGAGGAGAAGCCTTTAAAGTGTTTAAGAAGAATGTTTTATGTTTTCATGTTTTATGTTCCTGGTTTCCAAGACACTAAACCTTAAAGATCCTCGGTTTTGTAAAATGTAACGAAAGTTTATGTGATAAAAAGGCGGGATGATATAAGCAGTGATTCATTGGGGGAATTAATGGATACCACTAATTTCTTTTCTAATTGTATTAGTATGAGAACTATGAAATAATTTCTCTATAAAAATTCAATTCATGTAAATCCATGAGTTTATGGAACCATGAGGGAGGTAGTAGAGCCATCTCATGGCATAGTTGACTATTGAAAAATGGAATGCTCCAAGATTGATTTATTCCTCAGAAACCAATTGAGGCTTTATGGTAGAGCACAAGACTGTGAACTACTTATGGTGGAGATGTAGATCATCACTGGCTAGCCCGTGGAATGTGGTAGACGATGAATCAATCCAGATTTGAGTTTGAAGTCGGACTCTATGTTTGGATGTTGAATACCAAGGGGTTTTTAATTCATATCAGGGGTATCATGTTCATTAAGGTATTGTTCCATAGAATTATCCATATCCAATTCATTTTGATGGTCAAGGTTTTTATTATCTCTAATGGTCCTCCAAAGATGGTGATGTGTCTGCTAAATTTCGGGGTAAAATAAATTAGAGGGATTTTTTTGGAGGCTACGGGGAATTTAGATAGATTTTGTACGAAATATGAAGGATGTTTTTTATTGTGATTTTTTCATTTATTATATTTATGAGATGGAAGGTTTTCTTTGTGTTTATTTACATGTTTTTTAAAAAAAATGTTTTTTTTAAATGGATGACTACTTAGAGAACCATCCACCACAACGAAACCATCAGAAATCATATCCAATTGTCACTTATTGGCCGTTCAAGGTTCTGGTGAACGGCTAGTGTGTATATAAACACTCAGGTCGAATCCTTAGCAATGATACTTTTCCATAGTAGTTTTTATTAGTTGATGGTATTTGGAGTGGGGGTTCATTTTCAGAGCTTAATTGAAATGATTGATTTCAAAATATTTATTTTAAAATTTGGTAAATATTTGGGTGAGTTCATCATTAGGTAGTTAGTCTAGTGATATCCTTGAGCCTTTCTTTATATTGCATTAACATAACACCTATGTCACAATTTGACGTTGATTGGATTTCCCAAGTGTTAAGGATTAAATCAAAGACATAACGTATCGTAGAGTTCTAATATTAATCATATATTGTTTATGGTTGTGTATTTATGGTTAACATAGTCCATGGAAATCACTTGTTAAAAAAACAAGTCATTAATCCATGACATGTTATGTCCAACATACACAATGTTAATTAAAAGAATATTCATCGAGCAAAATCTCTCATTCACTTAACATACCTAAATTATAACTCACCCCAATGAGATATTTAATCATCCATTGATACTATTAGTAATTTTGTTTATTATTTTTGGGATGGTGAATTACTAATAGAAGAAAATGAATGGGATAATAAAATAGTTTTTCACCAAACAAACACAGAGAAACAATGAATGGAATTAAATAAAGACATTAGATTGAATGAGAAAGAAAATGAATGGAATTTTATTCAACTGTATATAAACTATTTTAAGAGAATTATTATTATTTAATAGATTATGTGTAATTTCCCGGTTCCAGAAGCCACCCAGAGGCTCCCTGTACCCGGTTGGTCACATAGCCTCAAGTGCATTTCCCTGAACGCCAGAGGCTACTAACTAGCAATAAGGGCCTTGGATGTGATAGTGGAGAAACTATGCCCTCATTGGTAGAGAACAAAGTAGAAGTAAACAACACATTCAATAGTTGATGTTGTAATATCCAACAACAATAAATAGTGGAAACCCAAACAATAAACAACTAGAGTACACAAATATATATATGAAATTATGCGTGATACATATGTCTAGGAAAGCATCCAAACAAGTCAAAATGATTAATACAATACTAATCCAAAGTAAAAAATAAAAATAGATAAGCAACCCCTCAGCATCACAAGGCTCAGTATGGTCTCATGCTCTCCTGCAACAATGAAAGTCAAGTACATGAAGTCGAAGGGAACTTTACCTTGTCTATACCCACAGTAATATAATCTTTTTGGGCCCAAAAGCATGACCCAAACATGGTGTGAGACTAAATCCCAGTAGGAAACCACCCGAATATCTATGCCTAAAAGTCTATGAGCATATGGCAGGTAATAGTACAGTAAGCAGTAAAAAATAAGCAGTAAATAAGATGATACACAACACTATACAATCAACAGATCAACAAGTAGCAGTGAATCAAACCGCTAACTACAAACAGGAATCCATGTGGGAAGTACTCAAAGCCATCCCCTTTGGTCATATCCAAGAAGTACCAACAACCCTCTGGGCAGTACACTCAGCCTAACCCCTTTGGTTTGGTCATACGAAAAATTATATGACTCTCTGAGGAAGCACGCTCAGTCAATTCCACTTATAGTCTAAGGTAGAAAGGGAATATCTAAGAAAGATCACATGGTCAATTCCCCTCATAGCCCCAAGGTCTAGAGTCTCTCTGAGGAAGATCACTCGGCCAATTCCTTTTATAGCCTTAGGTCGATCACATACTCTCTGAGGAAGCTCACTCGGTCAATTCCTCCTATAGCCTGTAATGGTTTAAGGAAACTCAAACAAAATAAAGACTCTCCGAGGAAGCTCACTCGGTCTACCCCGTATAGTCTATAAGGCTCAAGAATATCTGAGGAAACTCACTCGGTATATCCTATTGTAGTCTATAATATCCAAAAATCTCTGGGATGCTCACTCAGTCTATCCTCTATAGTCTATAATGTCCAAGACTCTCTGAGGAAGCTCACTCAGTCTATCCCCTTATAGACTATAGCACCAGTTTCTCAGTTAACCGTGCAAGTCAGTGCATAATAATGCTATAAGAACAAAGTAAAACAACAGAGCTACTTGTCTAACTAGTCTACTTCATAACAAGCATGTTAGGGAACAACCCTCTATCCTATGGTCACAAGGCAAGAAAATCAGGTATAACAACCAAAGGCTGAATAAGACCAAAAGGTCGTAAACAGAACAAGGCATGGGAAAAACATCTAAGCATATAAATTACCCTTATACACAACCAAATTACCTCTACACAAGAATACAAGCAATACAGGAAAACAATAGGGGAAAAAAAGTAAACACGCAATACACCGTTCAAGGGTATTGGTGTAAATTACACATAAAACTCAAAGAATTCGAACGGAAAGGCACAAACCACCTACCATGATGCTAGGAGATCAATATACTTCAACCAAAAGTCTTGAATCTCGTTAAACATTGTAGATCTACGAAAACGCACAAAATGTTCAACCCATGATAACATGAAAAAGAGGAGAAATTGGAAAACGATGCTCTAGAAGAAGGAATTCATTACCGCTGCGGTTCCAATGCAATAGATGGCAGTCGTTTTGGAGAAAGGATGGAGGCACGAGGTCTTAGAGGAGATTTGTGGCAATACGAGATTCTCTGGGTCGAAGAAGTTGGGATGAAGCATGTTCTGGTGATTAGACACGACCCGAGTCCGTTTATTAAAAAACAAAAAGTACACGGTGGGTAATTTTGGAGTCCATGGAATGTACTAGGCTTATCCGTAATCTGCATAAAGAGGCCTCCACATCACCCCACACAACCGTTTGTGTGGCCTGGACATGGCTAACACATGGCCTCAAGCGACATCAAAGTACACAGCGTGTACTTCAAAATTTTTAAAAAATTACTCTTTTCTCTAAAACATTAGAAAAAGGAAAAAAATACCAGAAACAAAGTTATGGGTTCTTACAAACTTCCCCTCATAAGGAAATTCATCCCCGAATTTCTCTAGTGAGGCATGGAAGAAGAAACCCCGTACAACTCCAGCCACTGTGATCGTACATCGGCCTCCCTCTCCCACGTCTCGTCATGTACTCGACCGTGCTTCCATAGCACCCATACTAGAGGAACAGACCGGCCATGAAGAACCTTCGTACTGTGATCGATAATCTAGATAGGATGCTCCTCAAAGGATGCATATACCTTGAGCTCAACATCCTCAGGTTGAAAGTCATGATACGGGTCTGAAAAGTAACATCAAAGCTAAGAAATGTGGAAAATTTCATAAATATCCCGATACCTATGAGGTAACTGCATCCGATAGGCAACTGGCCCAACTCTCTCCAATACCTCAAATGGCCCGACGTACCATGGTGAAAGCATACCTTTTATCTGAATCCTCTTGTGTCCCAATGTCGATGCGACACGCAGGAAAACTAGATCCCCGACCTCAAACTCTAGAGTTCGTCTCTACTAATCAGCATAAGAGTTCTGTCAGGACTATGTTTTATCCATCCTCTTCCAAATCAACTATATCTACTCTGAGGTCTCCTGAACAAGATGAGGTCCCAGCAAAGCTTCCTCTCTTACCTCCAGCCAGTATAAAGGTGATCAGCATGGCCTACCGTACAAAGCCCTGTAAGTTTCCATCTAAATAGTCGCCTAAAAACTATTGTTGTATGATAACTCCACAAGAGGTATATGCTTCTCCCAAGAACATCAAAATTCTAGAATGCAATCTCAGAGCATATACTCATGCACTTGAATCATACCCTCGGACTGACCATCTGTCTAGGGATGGTAAGTTATACTCAAATATACCTGTGTACCCAAAGATTTCTGAATCCCCTACCATAAACGAGAAGTAAAACACGCATATCTATCTAAAACAATAGAGAGTGTGACTCTATATAGATGTACAATCTATTGGATGTAAAATCATCTCATATCATCAATGCTAAATGTCTCCTTGATAGGAAAGAAGTGAGAAACCTTCGTGAGTCCATCAATGACAACCCACACTGCGTCGTTCCCTCGAGGAGACCTCGGTAAACCGGTCACGAAGTCTATCGTGACATCATTCTACATCCACTCCGGAATGGATAACTGCTACAAAATGCATGCTGGTCGTTGATGCTCCACATTCACTTGCTGATAAGTGGAACACCTCATAAAAAACCAACAACATCTCTCATCATACCTGGACACCAATAATGGAGGTGTAGGTCACAATACATCTTGGTGATACTAGGATGAACTTCCCAAATTGAGGAATGAAAATCCCTCATCAGCTCCTTGCGTATGTCTACTGGCACTCATACGAGTCCCTAGAAACGCAAGATCTCATCCTATCCCACATTCCATCTAGGAAGAGGGTCCTATCCCAACACACTCTCCTGCAGGACTTTGAATTCTTCGTCTGATAGCTTCCTCATCCGTACCCTATCAAGAAGTGTAAAGAAAATAGGTACACAAGATAGAAAGTTCTTCCCCTGTCTGTCGTGCACCTCCAAATTCATCTCAGAGAACAGATCTATAAGCTTCCACTCAATGCTGGCCTCCTGAACTTCCGGTATCTGAGTTATCATGCTCAACTCATCAGCCACTGCGTTTCAATTCCTAGGTGTATAGGCAAGCTCAATGTCAAAGAACTGAAGGTACTCGACCCACCTGCACTGTCTCAAATTCAGATCATGCTGAGTGAATAAGTACATTAGACTCTTGTGGTCGATAAACACCAAAAAGTGTACTCCTAGAAGATAATGTCACCAAAAGCATAAGGCATGAACACCAGCTGCCAACTCCAGATCGTGCATCAGGTAATTCGTCTCGTGTGGCATCAATTGTCGAGACCTGTATGCAACCATTCCATCTCCCTGCATAAGAACAAATCCCAGCCTAATACCTGAAGCATCACCGTAGACCGTATAGCTCTAGCCCAGCTCTAGAAAAACTATTATCGGTGCTGATGTCAACCTCCCTTTCATCTCCAAAAAGGCTGACTCAAAGGAATCTGACCAAAAGAACTTTTCCCCTTTCCTTCTCAAACCTGTCAGTGGTGCTGTTAGGTGTGAAAAGTCATGTATTAAACACCTGTAGTATCCAACCAGCCCTAGAAAAATCTTTACCTCAAATAAATTTTTCGTCTACTCCCAGGAAACTACTGCTCTCACATTCTCTAGGTCTACTGATATTCCTTTATCTGAGATAACATGACCCTAGAAGTGAATATGATATATCCAAAAGTGGAATTTCGAGAGCGTAGCATATAAATGATGCGCTCTCATTATACTCATAACGATCTCAAGATTGTTAGTGTGGTCGAGTCGAGTGTGAGAGTACACCAATATGTCCTCCACGAAAACCACCACGAAGGAATCCAAGAATGGATAGAACACTCGGTTCAACAGTGCCATGAGTATTGAAAGAGTGTTCGTGAGACCAAATGGCATAACCATATACTCGTATAGACCATATCTTCTCTGGAAAGCTGTAAGAGGTATATCAGATGGTCTAACGAGCAACTGATTATAACCGTATCTCAAGTCAATCTTCAATAACACTCTGGCTCCTCGAAGGTGATAAAATATATCATCGATCCTCAGCATGGGATATCAGTTTTTGACTATCAACATGATTAGCTTCCAATAATCTACACAAAACCTAAGGGTGTCGTGTGCCTTCTTCGCAAACAGGACAAGAGAACCCCAAGGAGAAGTACTTGGTCGGATGAAACCATTTGCCCGAAACTCCTCCAACTGCTTCTTGAGCTCCTTTAACTCAGGTGTAGCCATCCAATAAGGAGGAATGGACACCGGTGCCTCTCTTGGAATTATCTCAATAGAAAATTCTTCCTCATGCTATGGAGGAAGACCTGAAAAGTTTTTTGGAAAGACATCTCTGAAACAATCCACCACAGGAGGAAAGTCTAACTGTGAAGTCCCCTGGTCATCCAGATATAGACTAGAAATATGGGTTGTAACTCCTCCTATCCCATGATGCTCGGGTCTTGCTCGACTCACCTGGACATCCCACTCACCTCTATAAGGAATGGATCCACCCTCTAGTGATATGAAACTCACCCTACGATAATAGTAATCGACAACTGTCTGGAAGGAAACTAAACAGTCCATTCCGAGAATGACATCATTGCTCGTCATCTCTAAAACATTGAGGCCTCATAAGAAGTGACACCATTAAACCTCAAAAGGTAACTCTCTACACTAACGTACTCTAACCGCTCTAGTCCCCAACGGTGTGTCTAGAGTCAAAGTATCGGCAGAGGAAAAGATGCAGAGCCCAAGGCTCTCCACAACAACAAAAAAGATAAAGCTATGCATAGCACCAGTATATAAGAGAGATGAAGATAAAACTGAGGCTACTAACATCGTACCTGGAACTGTGGAAGGTCCATAATCCTGATCCTAATGGGTGTGCTCCACAGAAAAAGTTTGGCCTATACCGTGGCCCTACGACCCTGGATGGCCCCTCTGAGCTGATCGACTTTGCTGTCGCTAGTAACCTCGTGACTGACCACCACGGCTGTGACCTCCACCTCAGCCCGAAGGACCGGAAGAACACCAGTTCTCATACTGGTGAGAAACTAGAGATTCATCCCATTAACACGGGGTCATAGAAGAACCCCTACCACAAGTTGTAGGGGAGAAGATCAATCAAAAATGCTGAAGGTGGCCCATCTTGCTGCAAGATTGGCACTCCATCAGGTCTATTTGGAATTGAGGCCTAATATTCCCGCTCCTCCCACACTGGTAGCATACTACCTAGATACCTGAAGATACATTACACCTACTCTGATCTCCACGAGAAGACTCCCTGCGGTGCTTCCTGCTAACAGTAGGAGGAACACTAACTCAGGATGTTGATCTACCCTTGCTCACTGCTCTAGAATCCCTCAGATTATGCTACGTGATCAGCTCCTGGTTGAGGATATATGATATCGAAGTCACCCTGAAGATGTTCACCTGTGAGTGGATTTCATGGCTCAGAACTTCCTCGAACATCCTTGAAAGTAAAAACTCATCACCTCCTCGAATAGGTGTGAAACACTACATCTCAGTAAAGAGAGACCAGTACTCCATAACCGAAAAAGAACCCAGCTCCAAACTCATAAAATCCCTGGCTCGATCAGCCCGGAAGATCTCCAGGTAGAAGTAATCGTAGAATATCTGCCAAAACTCATCCCAAGTCATACTCTGTAGGCATCCTGACTGCGATGTCACATCCCACCACCTCTTGGCGGAGTCTCAGAGCATATAGGTAGTGAGATTCACCCTCTTCTCTTGAGGTATCTCCAGATGCCCGAAAATTGTCAGTGTGGCCTCTTTCCATGACTCTGAAGAATGAGGTCCTACATCCCCTAAGAAAGTAGGAGGATTATGCTTCTAAAAGACCCACATAAAATATTTCATCGACGAGATAGAAGGCAGCACTCTCTGGAAGGTCTGCATCATCCACAGAAAGTCTTCTGTAAACTGCGCATTGGTGCCTGCAACTGGTATAACTGTTGGTGACAAGGCTGGCACAACATGAGGATCTGCATGGGGTCCATGATCGTCCATATTTAGTGTCTAATCACCGACTGACAGCTGACATACAACCGGAGGACGTCTCAGTGGAATAACTCTGAAAGTTCAAAAGCACACCTTAGATCAGGATTATCAAAGACTAAGAACACAAGAGTACTAGTTGGGAACAGGTGAAAGAAACATTCATGTTTTACAAAACACAACTACACGGCATGTATAAAAACTACACAACATTTTCCTTTAAGGCATTCACATGGGTGTGTATTTTTGCCACAACTGGTCGTGTAACTCCCCAACCACATGGCGTGTTGTCCCTACACATGGAGTATACTTGAACTCTATTCCCATGCCTGAGTCTCCTTACATAGCTAACCCACACAGTCCTCTTAATCCTAAACTACCTGGCGTGTTCACGAAGGACATGATGTGTACTAGAAAAGGTTTCCATGACCATTTTTGTTAGTTACACAGCCGGCTACACGATTTACTCTTACACGGCAGGCTCCCTGGGAACACGGCGTGTACTGGAAGGTTTTCCCTGACCCGTGTTGTTCGTGACATGGCCGGGTACTTAGGTTACTTTTCACGGCATGTGATATCAAGACACGACATGTAAATTCAATGTTTCATCCATCCATGTCGTTAGCCATATGGTTAGACACATTGTTACTACAACACGACCTGTACGTACCATGCATGGCCTGTTTTTGATGATTTTTCACAACCCCGTGTTTCTGCCCACACAGTCAATGACACTATTTAAAAACTACGTGGCACATATCAGTAAAGTACAGGATGTGTATTCTGTTTTTTTTCAGACCAGTAGCTCAAAAACTACTCTGAAGCCTAGAAAACATAGAAAACAAGAGTTATGGTGCCAAATTATTATCCGTGAGGGGCCATACTACCCTCGAATCAAAGCTTGGCATCTTATAAAAATTATAACAGGGAAACCAGGCAATGATCCAACAAATTCTAGTCCATGAGGGCCCATAAAACCACATGAACCAATGTTTGGCGTCCATATAAGAAAAGGACTACACAACCAAATTCTCTATCAAAAGCAGAGATTCAATCAAAGCATCTATCACAACAGCATGTATAATCTACAAAAAGTCTATCATGACAACATGTAATCACTAATGCATCCTAGATGTCATGGAAAGAATGCATGACATGGGATTTCTAACAAATTCCTATATGATGCATGTGATGGAATACCCTCTTCTCATCAGGTTGCTATAGAAATAGAACTATAATAAAAAAAATGGTAATATCACAAAGCATATGAATCACCCAACAGTGAAATCACATCAACTATAAAATTGATAACCAGTAAAACTGCAATAAACGAGGTCGTATGGATTTTACCTATACATGTGTTAGCTACTCCTGGAAATAGATTATTACCAAGTACGTATTTCGTCTTATCCCTGGATATAGGCTGCAAACAGAAATTCAATAGAAAAGAGTTCCTCTGATATCAATTTGTAACGTCCCAGTTCTGGAAGCCACCTAGAGGTGACCCATACCCAGTTGGTAACATGGCCTCAAGCGCATTTCCCCGAATGCCAGAGTCTGCCAACTAGAAGCGAGGTCCTTGGGTGTGATAGTTGAGAAACTATGCCCACATTGGCAGAGTACACAACGGAAGTAAACAACACATACAATAGCGGTTGTAGTAATATCTATCAATAGTAAACAGCAGAAATATAAACAATAAACAACCAGAGAACACACATATATATGAAGTGATGCATGATACATATGTCTCGAAAGTAGCCAAACAAGTCACAATGCAGAATAAAATACTAATCCAAAGTACAAAAGAAAAACATATAAGCAACTCCTCGGCATTTCAAACCTCGGCTTGGTCTCATGCTCTCCTAAACAAATTCAAGTCAACTACCTGAAGTCTAAGGGCGCTTTCCATTGTCTATACAGGCAGAAATAAAATCTATGTGGGCCTAAAAGCATGACCTAAACAGGGTGTGAGACTAAATCCCAGTAGGAAACCACCCAATGATCTGTTCCTAACAGTCAGTGAGCATATGGAAGTTAATAGAACAGTAAGCTGTAAATAGTAAGTAGTTAACATGATGATACACAACACTAAGCAATTCCTAGATCAACAAGTAGAAATGAAAAAAAACACTAACCAAAAACAAGAATCCCTCTGGGAAGTACTCAAAATCATCCCCTATAGTCCTATTCAAGCAGTACCAACACCCCTCTGGGCAGTACATTCAGCCTAACCCCTCTGGTTTGGTCATAAAAAAAATTATAAGACTCTCTGATGAAGCACGCTCAGTCAATTACCCTTATAGTCTAAGGTAGTCAGCAACTCTCTAAGGAAGATCACATGGTCAATTCCCCACATATCACTAAGTTCTAGAGACTCTCTAAGGAATCTCACTTTGTCGATTCCTCTTATAGCCTCAGTTCGATCACAGACTCTCTGAGGAAGCTCACTCGGTCAATTTTTCCTATAACCTGAAATGGTTTAAGGAAATTCAAACAAAACAAAGACTCTTTGAGGAAGCTCGGTTGATCTAGCCTCGAATAGTCTATAAAGCTCAAGACTCTCCGAGGAAGATCACTCAGTCTATCCTCTTGTAGTATATAATATCCAAGACTCTCTGGGAAGCTCCCTTGGTCTATCCCCTATAGTCTATAAATTCCAAGACTCTCTGAGGAAGCTCACTCAGTCCATCCCCTTATAGTCTATAGCACCAGGTTCTCACGTCCCTGTGCTAGTCAGTGCATAATAATGCTATAAGGCCCAAGTATACCTACAGAGAAACATGGCTAACCAGTCTACAACATAATAAGCATGTCAGGGAACAACACTCCATCCTACGGTCACAAGGCATGGAAAACAGGTATAACGACCAAAGGCTAAACAAGACCAAAATTTCATAAATAGAACAAGGCATGAGAAATAATCCAAGAATAACAATTATCCTTATACACAACCAAATTACCTCTACACAAGAATACAAGCAAGGCAGGAAAACAATATGGTCAAAACTGTAAACACGCAATACCCTGTTCAAGGCTATTGGTTGAAATTGCACATAAAACTCAAGGACTTTGAATGGAATGGCACAAACCACCTACCTTGATGCTATGAGATTGATATAATTCATCCATGAGGCTTGAATCTCTTAAAACATCTTAGATCTATGAAAATGCACAAAATTTTCAACCCGCGATAACATGAAAAAGAAGAGGAATTGTAAAACGATGCTCTTGAATAAGGAAGAGAATACCGCTGCTATTCCAATGCAATTGAAAGCGGTCGATTTGGATAAGGGATGGAGGCATGAGGTCTCGAAGAAGATTCGTGGCCATACGGGATGCTCTCGATCGAATAAGATGGAGACGAAGCGTGTTCTGGATATTAGACGTGACCCCGGTCCGTTTAATGAAAAAAAGAAAGTACACGACGTGTACTATTGGAGCACACAACGTGTACTAGGATTTTCTGTACTATGCTTTAAGCGGCCTCCACATCACCCTACATGACCATGTGTGTGGCCCGAACACAGCCAGCACACAGCCTCGTGCGACATCGATGTACACGGTGTGTACTTAAAAAGTAATCGGCGTGTACTTAGAAAATTTCCAAATACACCTCTTTTCTCAAAAACTCTTGAAAAATGTAAAACATACCTGAAATGAAGGTCCAATTTCTTATGATATTGATGATAAAAATAGATGAAAATGAAGAAAAATGCATTCAAATTCTTTTGAAATGGAAAGAGATATACATGATTAAAAATAAGATGAAAAAAAATGAAAACAAAGAGAGGAGGAAGGGTATATCAAGTGAAAACATTAGTATAGAAGGTCCTATAAAGAATTTTTCAAGTAATTGGTCATTTTAATTTTTGATCCTCTCTTCTGAAATTCCAACCCTCTGAATGGAGTAGTTGGGGATGTATATATAACCCATGGAGGTGGACTGTTTTCATTCCAAACCTACCCCTCCACTTGGCTTGACGATTTTGGCATCCATAAAGCTGAAAAATGAAATATCTACTTCTTTAAAGATGAATATATTAATGTCTTCTATGTATTATGAAAATGTGGCATCCATTGTTTATAAGGATCCAATGTTATGATGGTTTGAATAAACAATTGTAATCTATCCATTTCAATCTCCACCTTTTCAAAGGCTGAAATTATGAGTGGTTTCTTGAATAGTAAGATGCACTAAAAAAGAATTCTTCAAAAATTTGACCATCATATCCCATATTTCACAATGAAAACCCACATATATATCTGATGATTATATCAGGAGAAAAGTCATGAATAATGTTCTAATTTCAATTCCCATCTAGAATGGTGGGAATGACATCAATGAATCAGTTGGGACCCTTGTTTTTGTAGTCGAGCCTTAAATTTTTTATCAATGATTCTTTTGGCTAATCACAAGCATATGGTAGGGTACCGTAAAATTTGGGCTTCAGGATTTTGACCACAAACTCAATAATCATGGCGAGTCCAGGTTTTTCACAGGTTCATTGGGTCTTCATCTGTGGACTATATGGCCCTCCCAATGGATGATTTGGACAATGTTCCCTTCTAATGAAATGTTTTAATATGAGTATGGAACCTGAAAAAAGAATGAAAAACAAAATTTTGATGAAGAGGGTGAGAGTTATAATTAAAATAATAAACTAATGCAATTTTATCAATTCAAATAATGATCAAAAAATTAAATTAAATATTTAAACATGATTATTTCACATAAATTATGCACTTTTCCATGATACTATGTAACGAGAGTAAATAAGAATTTCAGAATAAGTGAATAAAGTAAAATTATTTGGGTAACAATGAATGTTATATGAGCTCAAAGGACACACGATTTGTAACCCAACCCCGAAAAAATTAGGTGCATTGGTTGAATCCCAAGCCAAAAAAATAAGAAGGTTTATGGGTTATATACCAAGCATAAAAATAATATGATGCACATTTTATAGAAAAATCTTAAAAATTATTGGGTACACATTTTTTTATGACAATCCCAACAACTGTACAAGGCTTATAGCCTATGCCTAACATGTTATGATGATCCTGGTAGGTAGCCTTTTCATATGATTGTCTATGTTTATTCGTATTCCATAATTTCAAGTATTAATACTATGTTATGAATTCATGGACCATGCATTTGAATCACTTATGATTCACGTATAATGAACTGATGGTCTTTATTCCATGATTTATGTTTATGATCTTTGATATGCTGGGAATGATCTTCTAATTTTATGATCAAATTCTCATACCCTTATGATCATGTTTATGTTAACATATTTACCTTGATTACCCTTTCTAAGCATCTGATCTACAATTTTTCAGGTTTTTTCTATAGGTAATGATGATATATATTATGTATTATAAGTATAAGAGGGGTGATAGTCTTGGAGAACCTATTGGGAGACAATGTATCTCACCCTTTTCCATGTGTTTATAATTATATGTTTCTATGGAAGTAGACTTATATTTAATCTAGGTATTTTTTATAATGTATTATGTATTTTAAAACCATTATGTAATGTCAGTGAATGAAATGAAAGTTTTTCTATACATTTGGAAGCCAAAACTCAAGAAATTGAGGTGGTAGACTCATCAATATTGTTAGCATAAATTTAGTTCTAACACGGAACCTAAACCATGTTCAAACTCATGAAACAACAATTAGCTAGAAGGTTTTTATAAAACCCTATATGGCTGGCCGTACACCCATTAGGGTGATATAGATTACCTGGATGGGTCATTACACATGGGTTGTGCATATTTTTTCAAACCGTTCACTTAGACCATTTGACGAGTTCCCTGTTCAGCATAAGATGCACATATGTAACATGATT
Source organism: Viscum album (assembly GCA_963277665.1). NCBI lineage: Eukaryota > Viridiplantae > Streptophyta > Magnoliopsida > Santalales > Viscaceae > Viscum > Viscum album. Next base: position 577,330,398 of record OY728144.1, read on the forward strand.
TGGAAGAAAAAAAGGTAAACCATGTGACCCCTATGTTGAGTGTTAATTTAACATTTTTACCTTAAAATGTTTTAAATCTATATTTCATCTTCTTCCCTCTTTTCAACCTCACAGTAGTTTTTTCCTCTTATAAAGCTCCTCCATCAATCCATCAAAATCGTTTCCATTTATCTATTTTTGAATATAGATTTACTTCACCATTAGGTACTTTGGATTCATAGCGGTAAGCTCTCTAATCACCTTTCATCATTTATTATATTATCATACCATAACATGTACTATTTTTTCATGAGATCATATTCCCAATTTCCCTAAAATTGATATTTTTTATGATTTTAACCCACTATATCTCGATTCAAGGGTCGACACTAGATGATGAATGTTCTACTAGGATATGGTAGGTGGTATTGTTATTTTCTCATGATCTTGTTGAATTTATAATATATATTGTTGTTCCATACCATAGACTTATCAAATGTCACTTACATTTGTTCGAAGTAATGAAATTTAATATCTCATCAGGCCTAGTTTGATCCTAACTATCGTCAAATAAACACTACTAGTGGATCACATCAACATGAGACCCACTTATGGGTGATTCGTTCATTAAAGGCCTAACAACCCCTTTTCCTTGAATTGTTACACCACTTTTTAGGTGAGTGTTTACCCATAATAAATAATACAGTAAAATATTAATTTAACTGAAGTTAAGAGTGGCCATGTGTTTAGACACATATCCTTAAAAAATAATTGGAATGGATTCTTAGATATTAAATTATTTGGATAACTTGAATTAAGTGTCACAAATGATGTTCTCCAATAAATGGTATGAATAATGGAAGTTAGGACATTACATATATCCTGAATAAGGGTGATACTTGGATTATTATGGGATTATTTGGATAGGATCATCATGCTATATAATTAAAAAATAATTTCCATTGAAAATCTTCTAAAAGTGATGCTAAGATCTGTTGGGGATGCCTTATATGCGATCGCTATACGGTCTGCACACCTTCCCATGAGCGATATTGGATACCTAAGGTGGTTCCCATGGATAGGATCAGTGAACTTATGGTTATACCATCCAAGGAGTGATACTCCTTCCCCTATGGGAATTACATGAGATGGGATTAAAGGGTCAAACATACAGTAGGCTGAGATTCATACATGGGTTTTCATTTATGGGTCACCATAGATAGACTCTATGGTGAGGGGTATTTATAAAGATCTCAGAGGGACACATAAGATTCCAGTTAAAGATCTAATTAGATTGGATCCATGTTCCACATATCATTTCTATATTTCCTTTATATAAATTACTAACATGCTACGGAATTAAATTAATGGAAACATCCACTAAGCCAAATCACAAGCTTTGGGTCCGTCTACTCCTGATGCACATTTTACGATGCATTTTTTTACACCAACTCATTTTACTATATGGTCAATTTTTCTTAAATACCCATGTCATAGGTCTAAGAAGGTAGTTTCTATTTGGTATTGATATAGAACCCTTACCAAGTTATTATATTTGTTTACTTAATTAAATTTATTATCTGTATGCAAAGTTATCATTTCATACATACTGGATTGTTCAAAAAACCATTAATAATATCCAATTGAGTATATCTCACACCCTCTACAATATACCTTTGGTACCCAAAGGTACATCATTATGGTGGCTATATATAAGGGGGTTTGTGTTTCTTTTGATGTTTGATTCTGTAAAATGAGATAGAGTTTGACAGTAGAGGTCTAAGACAATTCTTGTGATTCCAGTAAAGGAATATTTTTGTGTATATTTTATATAGCATGTGGTATATTCTGATTTCCCCATGTGCATAATTATTTTTAGCTATATGACTATACAATCATAAAAATTTTGAATATATTTTTTACTGAACTTCATCAAATCTATTTATTTTGTATGGTATATTATTATTATTCAACTACTTACCAGATTTATACCACCATTGGAGAACACTTAGACCCATAAGGGAATAGTTTCCCCTTAAACATAGTCTAGACCTTACCTTCAAGTTAGAATCCTATAACATACTAGGAGGCACAATTTAGGTCATGTGGCTAACCATATCATTGAATCCATTTGGGGAATATATGTTGGGAAATTACAAATATAATTCAAGTAATAAAAACTATCAACTCTGGAAAAATGTAAATGATCATATGCAAAAATAAAATGATAGATTTAAGTCCATATATGTTGAAATAGAACATGGATCCCACAGTTTGTTTTTCCATCATTGACATCTTCATAAAAAAACAGTGTTAAAAATGTAAAAAATAAAGGGGAAGTGGGGAAAATTTTCCAATATGTTAGTAAAACATTGAAAATAACCAACAAGATCAATATTGACAATCAAAAATTAATAGACAGAGATCCCAAAGCTCATATTATAGTTATTAAATATTATATGAATCTTCATGGATTTAGTCACACTTTCTAAAAATTAAAATGTTATTGAGTCTAAATAAATATATAGGCTAATGTTATTTGTAAATATTGATCTAATTTACCTTTTACAATAATTTATTACCATCTTTTAAACATTTATAATATTATATTTAATTACAAAAAAAATCATTTTACATCACCTATAATATTCAGAAAACAATTATGACTATCCGAAAAAATTAGAATGGATTTTATTTAAAACAATACAAGAATAAGTTTGTGTGAACTAAAAGATATTATATTGATTAAACACTTTGGGTGTAATAAAAATCACTGTATAATTAATCCCGAATAGTAGTATATTATTTATAAAAAAACATAATATACTTATGAACATAGTAGTCAATAATAACTCTTCTATCATTATAGAATAGTGTAGAGAAACCTTTATTTCCTAGGTATTGATCATTACCAAATGGAATAGGGAATACTTGATCTCTATATTAGAGAAGGTAACATAAAAATAAAAATATCTCTCTTTACCATCCACCTTTTTATATTAAAAAAATGGAAGGTCAAAATTTCCATTGAGTACAAATATAGCCAATTAATTAGTAGAATAATAGAGAAACATATTCTTCATATCCTATGGAGACTAAGAGCACATATTATATTTATCCTCAACCATGCAAAAATTATTTCTAGATCCTAAAAATTAAAAAAATGAATAAAATTTGTTTTGGTTTCACCTTCATTTATTTATTATCCTTACACTTTCTAAATTTTAAATAAATTTTCATATAAAAGATTCCTATTTAATTTTACATTAAACAATCATAATTTTTTTAAAAGTCTCAAATATTTATTATCCCTATTTATCTCATAATATATAAGAGGTAATATATCAATAATATTCTCAATAAAATAGCTAACGTTATCCTTTACACTTCTATATCAAAAATATAGACCCATATATAATAAGATATGAGAAAAAAATTTAATTAGTTAATGATTTTTTTACTTCATCATGAAAACCCTCTAAAACAGATACGAAATTTCCTATTCCATAAAAAATTATTCAAAAAATAGAAAATGTATACATTTTCTCAGAAATAAATAAAACCATACAACCACAATCATTAGGGAAATTGATTGAAATACTATAAAATTAATAATATAACAAAATATCACCAATGAACCATCCAATTAATAAAAAATATTACTATCCCACTTCTTTTTATTGGTCCACATGCAAATCAAGATTGAGAAAGCATGATAATTAATGTTAAAAAGGAATTTAATATTTTTTACATACAATAGCACATGAAGGGTAACCTTTATCCAATACAGGTGATCTACAAATCAATCAGTGCAATTAATATCATTAAAAAATTGTACATTTATTATTTTTAATGAAAAAATGATTTTTTTCCTCATTGAACCCATTGGGGAAATAAAATTATTTAATGCATAAATAAAATAAATAAAACAAAAACTGCCAAAAAAACATCCTAAAATGGATAATTTTAGTCTGAGCATATACCTCAACAATATTAATATTTAAAATAATTTAGAAAACAAAAATATTATCATTATTGGAAAACAATAAATACTAATTATAATTCAACATAGGATTCATATAAAAGGAACTAATAATATGGAAATTATTCAAATAAGGATTAATTTTTAAAATTCCTTTTTATATCAAACATATAATGTGTAATAAAATAGATAATATATAGAAACATAAATGGTTTACTGAAGCCCATAATATTCCAACACCAATAAAATGCTATTTTAAATTGGGACCCTTCGCCCTAAATCTACTAGATCTCATAATATTTCACTTTGAATTGATAGATATCAGATTCCACTTTTTCTTATTATTTTGAGATATAGACTATGAAAGGGTGAAGAAATACTAATCATTTAATCCTAGGGTAGGTATTGTTATATTAACCATACATGGGTGGTTTCATTAGCGATTAGATCCTCTATAGTGTGTTAAATAATTGTTTACTGCTAGGTGAGTAACATTTTGTATCAAAATTGTTCTTCCCCTATTACTTTCAGGGATCAATGGTGGAGAGAACTACTATGATTGACAATAATATATCAACCAATATTGAAGAAAAACCATTCTCCATAATCTATAAAAATAATAAACTATTTCAAAAAACCCCATGGAAAATCCATGGAAGTCAATGGTTCCACAAACAATCTCAATGGATTCTTCTCCACACCCAAGTTAATAGTTAAACCTGTCCGAACACATATTAGAGGACAAAATTAATATGAAGTGAAATGGGTGAGGGTGTGAGAAAAAATTTTCTTTTAGGGGTACATCTTCATGACCCAATGGTATATAACATTTTGGTAAAATATACACCCACTTAGACTCTAATGTTTTATTTTATACATGATATAACTTTGAAGAGTAACATCATTGAAAATAAAATCATTTGTATGATAATATATTGCTACCTTAAATCATGATTTATAAAAACAAAAAATAACACATGAATTTCTAAATAAAACTAATCTCATTTAATATATTGTGTCATAGGTTTTCAAACGTTTGGTTATTACACTAGTAATTCACTTCAAGTGACTAGATAGTTGGGATAAGAGGTCTAATATTGTAATATGTAGGATTTTATTTAATCATTTATTTCCTAGAATGATTATAAACAAATTTTAACAAAAATAAATCCATGATATACTAAAGATATTTGAACTATATTTTCATTACCTTAAAAATATGAATTAATCCCAACAGAATCCAAAGAGTTAGTATAATTATATAAATAACTAATATTATTATATTTTCCAAGTGATCCCACCGTTTATTGAATTAAATCATGTCAAAGGAGACATATATATTTATATGTTTTGGGAGGAATTAGGGAAAATGGACAATTTTACATAATTTATGGGTTTTTCACAAGAGATGTCAATATGCCACTGATGACCACTCACGCACATGATCTAGAATGAAAAAAACAAAAAAGGCTTCATTATTGATGATGCAGATCATCCCCAGCATTATTTTAGGTCTATATACTAATATATATTTATTCTACAAAAAAGAGAGGGAATCATCAATTGTTCGTCGTTATTCGCAATTCATTTATAAAAAATTTAATAAATAAATATTTAATGTCATATTTCAAATGCTATAAAGTTTATAATTTTAATGTATTACATATGCGTTAAAATTATAAATTATTTTTAATATTAATTTTTTTATATAATATATAAAAAATTTATATTTTACATTAATAAATCTCACATAAATTTTAAAATGAAATTATAATGTTCTTATCTAACTAATAGAAATTTATTTAAACTACATAAAAAGTAATATTTATGGACGAGATCAAGGTAAAAATAAACAAAAAAATTATTTAAATATTAAAAATATTTTTAATTATTAAGATGAAATGTAAACACAGATTTTAAACTTTCATTTTTTATATTTCATTAAATCATATTGGATGTCTCTTTAATGAGACGCACACAAATAGGGAATTACCCTAAAATTTGAAGTCATTAGGATTTATAAAATGTAAATATTAAATCTTAAGTATTCCTATTTGAAATTTAATTGTAATGTGTTTGAATTATAATTTAATAAAATGTCAATATTCTTTTTTAACATATTAAGAATTCATTATAATAATTATTTTTGAATGTTAAATATATTTCATTGATAATATAATAAATTATTTTATCTATTTATTTATTTAGATATTAATAAATATAAATCTCTTATATTATGAATAGTAGTATGATTTTATTAAATTATTGAAACTAATTATATTAATGTCATGCATGGTTATAGAAAATAATTTATTTTAATTTAACCAATTTAATTGATTTTTTTGTTATAAAAAGAAAATAAATATTAAATTATTAATATTCACATATATTTGGAGTTGAAATCATTTTTGATGTCTAAATCCCTCTTAATTGATGATATAGAGTGGTGGTTTTCATAGAAGTTAATTTGATTAGGAATTGTAGTTTTGTCAAAACAATGTGGTGTGGCTTCATGTTAGAAGACATTTTCTATTGAATATGATTATAATATCTTATATTTTTTCCCCTTACATGAAAGGGATTCGTAAATATTATTTTCGTGATACATATGGTTATTTTTTGAATAATATAATTATAATTTCATTATGGATGCATTATGAAAGTATAATAAGTTATATATAAAAATGATTTGAAAATTTTAATGTGGTTGATTAATATAAGATATATAAATTCTATCAAATAATAAAATTCATATGTATATGGAAGTAATGAAATTTAATTTATATGATATGTATATTGAGGGTTATATATTTTTTAAATCCCCATAAAATACTACACGTTTTTTTCGTAAATATTGGAAACTCACCATGACCTCTATAATTTCATATGGGTGACCAAAATAGTTTTATACACCTATATTATCATATATATGGCAATGAAAATAAATTTGACTTTAGGGATTATATTGTTATAAGTGATGCAAGATTTGGGATACTTGAAGCAGGTTAATATTCGTGGATATATAACTTTGGAAATGATGTTGTGGTGATATACAAGATATATTAGGAGGGGTTTTCTTCACTATATAATATAGGAGTCACTTATTACACAATTGAAATGATAATATACCAAAATACATATAAGATAAGGGAATAGGAAATGAGAACATAGATTTGAAGGCTTCAAATTTGTGGAAGAAGCATTCTATAAGACTTAAATATTATTTTCATCCAATTTTTATGAATTCAAAATTTACTAATATGAGAAACACACGATGATATTTCGTAGAAATGATCATGAATTTTTAACTTAATGTTCATTTGAATATAATTTCGTCAACCATAATACTCTTCTTGATCAATTATATTCACTATCACTAATTTTTCATGATTTTTTCACTAGTGATTCTAAATGAGTAAACCTCTAGAAGTATCAAAATCATACATATGAAACTGTGAATGATTCTCTTGATTTTCTGGGTGTTAAAATTAGAATAAAAAATTATTCACATCATTTATCATTTATTGCAATAAGAGAATATTTTTTCTCTTTAAGTGCTATAGAGATAAGTGAATGCAAGTATTATCTCTAGGTATATTAGAAAAACACTCTTTAAATTAATTTAGATTAAAAAAATATATATTTTAAAATATATACATTGATTAAAATAAGGAAAAAGAATTTATCCGCTTAAAATTTGTATTTAATCTCAGTAATAAAAAATGAAATAATAATAAAACTAATTAAAATTTATATGTAATGTTTTTCATCTAATATTATTTAATAAAATATTAAATTAATATTTATTACATTGATATTTAATAAAATATATTACATCTATTGGATCATTTCATTTGATCTACATTCTCCTATAAAATTTATTGATCTTTTAATAAAAAACAATATTTTTACAAAAAATTAAAATAAATATTATACTCAATAAAAGTATTACTATATATTTAATTAATAATTTAAAATCTCATAACATAAATTAAATATTTTTGTAAAAAATATTCACTAAACATGTTAATAAATAATTATTATACTAATAAACATTGGAATGAGTAATGGATTAAATAAACTCACACAAATTATTTGTCTCATGATATAATTTTTACAAGAAATATGAAATGAATAAATATTATTCCATAAATTGGTAATGAATTTATTCATAAACAGAAATTCTATATATTTTAATGATATTATATATATACAAATTGTGAAAACCACTAGAAAACATTATCAATTGTATTTTGTAGAACATATATAATGTAAAAGAGTGTTGTTTAGAAACACATCATGGAACCCAGAGAGAAATAAATTAGGGTATAAAAAACATTCCTATAAATAATATTATGTTATTTAATCACTTTATTAGTAGATATCTTATAACAACCCATCTTTTATTACACACTTAAACATGATTTATTAAATAAACTCTTAAGTTGATTCAACATGGTTGATCAACGGGTCTAGTGTATTTCGGTATTAGGATCATTACAAAAAAAACATAAAACATGAAACACAACATATTAATTGAAAAGTTTCTTTAAATTACCACTACATTCCATCGTACTTAGAATTGCATGAGATAACCTAAGGACATGCATTAGAAAAATATGAGCTAAAATCCCACTAAGGGAATAATCATGGAATAACATGGGGAATACAATAAATGGTTGAAGATAGGCATATAAATGGAAAATAAAAGAACACTTGAACATAAAGGCATGATAAAACATGGTAAACTTAACATATATTTGTGGAAACAAAATTTAACATGATATTAGCATGATCCAAGGCTCATTGCACATTAAGCATTAGTAAACCCTCATTTCACATGAAGCACGATTCAACCCTAGTTCTACTTTAATTAGAATGATTCAAAACCCATTGCACATGTAATATCATGATACAATAATTTACCCAATGCATTGGAGCGCTATCAGATCACACCCTTCTTATAAATTTCATTTCAATCATAAGTGTTCCACATGGATCTGAAAACATTGATTCATTAAACATCCTCATTTATTCCATAATAAAGGAATGTGGAATTCATACATGAAGCTCCATAATCAATAATTAAATTTGAATAAATGAGAATTCCATTGATAGATAAATTGGAATGGTGTTCACTACACAATGACTTTGGTTTGGAAAATGTGATGCAATTTCGGAAGCATAATAATGTGACATAAGAATTTATAAAAATGGTTGATGAGAGATGAATGGGTGTCTCATCATATGTACATGAAATTGAAAGTATGGGGTGGGTCATATAGCGACCTTTCCGAACAATTTTTATTGGATTTAGAATCACAATACAAATTAATTGCTTGAATGTAAATTAAGAGATAAAAATTTCTTTAGGAATTTCGACATAGTAACAGCTGTACATGGGAGGAATTTAATGAGAGAGAAAGGGGTATGTAATCACTAAAACATAAATAGGGATGTAAGGGGGAGGTTCTAAATCATAACCCAGAAATTATAATTGAAAATAAAATTATATATCAATATTAAGAAACTGGGATAAGAAGTGAATGGTAAGAATCCCATACATGGAAGTGTGATCCCAAATGCATGAGAGAGGCTTGAGATAGGCTTAATCATTGCTTGGGGAACCTTGAAAAGATTATATATAGGGGAGGTAAGGGGTTGGTCAAACTCCTAAGTCCTTGTGTGATGATGAATAGAGAGCTTGGGTGGGTTTATATTGGAAAGGAGAGGGAATTCATTATTATTTATGTTTGGGATACCACACATTAAACTAATAAAAACCCCAAACCAGCCCATGGGTTTTTACCATGGTTTTTTCAAAAGGGGGTAGAATAAATTCTTTTATTATTCCAATGGACTAACTTCTTAATATAATAGTGTTGATTATGTGGAGGTGAGTCACACTCTCAAGGGAAAAAATTTCAAAAGACAAAATGTTTTATTAGACTTGAAGGGTCCAGTCAAGCCTTGTAAAATACATCAAACAAACCCAAAATTACATTGTTTTAATGGAAAGCATATATTTGACTAACTTAATGTTTATATTATTTTATTACATCACTATTGGGTCATTATGATGTCATAAAACACATTTTATATTTAAACGATATTTAATTTTACCCAAAAATTCAATTGTCTGAGAAAATATTAAAAAATTCACCATTGTATAATCTCGACGTCCTGATTCCAAAAATAATATTCATTTTATCTAAATAATTTTATCAATATGTGCATTTTAACATTTAAAATTAAAATGAACATTTATCGAAAATACATGGGTTTTGACAAAAACTACTTTCAAACATTAATAAAAATTACAATTGCATTCATAAAATTTTACGATCATTTAGAATTTAAAAAAAACAATTTAATAATAATAATAATATTTTTTAAAAATATTATTTTATTCAAAAATAAATTAATTCATCAAAATATATTTCTTTGTTGAATATTAACTAAAAATACAAATTGTGCTTTAAAATCTATTTACAAAGTAACTATAATAAAATGAATGTATATTCTCAATAAAAGAATAATGTATATAATCTTAGTAATATGATATTGTTATATAAACACTTAAAACAAATGCACAAGACCTTAGGGTAAGGTGCGCGATGGTGACAGACTCCCGGGGTAGATTGGATAACATCGCTCAAGTGGTAATCTCTATCAACTTTCACTTCTACTGTAGGCAGTTCCACTCAATCTTAACATATTCAATCTTGGCTTTGGTTTGGTTATGAGAAAAGACCAATGAAGCCACCTTTTTTACGAGCTCTGACAAATGGGCTGCGTACAAGGGAAGTCTACTGGATGAGGTTATCACTTCCTTTATTTGAGTAAATTGTATTTGTTAAAGCTCGATATTTATACAAATCTAGTGATCACTATTAAATGGATATATTAGAAATGGTCACAATTCTTAACGGTATATTAAAATTGAAAAACTTGAACCAATCAAGTGCATACATTTTACATAACCAAAAGGAAGACATTTAAATAGATCAAGATGAATTTTCATTAATGAATATTTGGGTTGTTACATTATTCCCCATTAAGAAATTTCACTCTCAAAATTTCATTTGACCACGCTAAAACATATGTGGTAACTCTAATTCATCACTTCCTCTAATTCCCATGTTTCTTAATCAAACATGTGGTTTCTCCACAACCCCTAGATGTGGGATAATGTCTTATTTTGTAGAATTCTTCTCTATGATCTATGATCTTCACTGGTTTCTCCGCATAAGAAAGATCATCATCTAACAATACTACCTATAAAGAGAGTATATATGGAGGGTATGGTATTTACTTCCATAATAAGGATACATGAAATACATCACGTAATTTGGCCATAGTAGTTGGAAGTGCTAGTCGATATTGCACAACCCCCACACGATCAAGAATCTCAAAGGGGCCGATATACCGAGGACTTAACATCCCTTTCATTCAAACCATCATGACCTTATTCCAAGGACATATGCGTAGAAACACCTTGTCTCCTATTTTTAACTCAAGGCCTCATTGACGGTTATCTGCATAACCCTTCGGTCGAATTTGGGCTTCCTTGATAGCTACTGAATGGTTTTCACCTTGTCCACTATTTTGTCGACCATTTATTTTCCTAGAAACATACGCTCACCAACATTATCCCAACATGATGGTGTTCTGCACCAGTTCCCATGTAGGGCGTCATAAGGTGACCTTCATATGATTGAGTGGAAACTATAATTATAAGATAATTCTAACAGAGGTTGATGATGATCCCAACCACCTATAATGTCCATTGAACATGATCTTATCATATCTTCCATTGTCGAAATTTTTTTTCTCAGATTGGCCATCAGTTTATGTTAGATAGGATATGCTGATGTTCAGTTTAGTATCGAGAGCATGTTGAGGAATATTCCAAAACATATAGCAGATTCTTTGATCTTGATCAGATACAACAGATTGTGGTACTTAATGCACCCTTACCACTTATCTGATGTATATACATTCTAGTTGATCCATTGAGAAATCCTCTCAAATTTCAATAAAGTGTGATGACTTTGTAAGATCATCCACAACCACCTAGATTTCATTGTTTCCTTTGGATATCTTCAGAAGTCCGATGAACATGTCCATGGTGTTGTTCTCCCATTTTCATGATGGTATGGGCAATGGTTACATCATCCATTTAGACTTCTGCCTCCCTACTTTCACGTACTGACATACCTGGCACATTGATGTATATTCTTAAATATCCCTTTTCATATTATCCCACCAATAATTCTCTCATGGATCTCAATACATCATTTTGTTTCCTGGGTTAATAGATAGATTTGAACTATGTGCATCATATAGAAGTTCCTTACTCAGCTCCGGACTAGATGGAACACATAGTCTTTTCCCAAATCTCACAACTCGTTTTCATTAACTTTGAACTCTAAGGATTTCCCTTTTCTGATAGCTTCCACTATCTACTGATTTCCCACATCATCCTTTTAATCATAATTTAACCATTCCAAAAGAGATGGTTGAGAGATAATTTTTTAAAGGATTGATGGTGTTCCCTTATTTCTGATTCCCATGTACATCTTAATCAAATCTAAGATGATTGGGTCCTTTTCAATTTTCACCAATGATATAATCACTAGGTCCTTTCTACTTAGTGCATCCACCACCTTGCTTTCATTACCTATGTGGTAATGGATTGATCTGTTATAGTCTTTGATCAGCACTAACCATCTTCGTTGGTGCATGTTCTACTCTTTCTGTGTGAATATATACTTGAGGATTTTATGGTCCATATATATTTTACACTTATCCCCAAAGAGATAATGTTGGAAAATTTATAATGCAATGATCACTTTAGCCAACCCCAGATCATGTGTTGAATAATTCTTCTCATGGACATTAAATTTCCTTGAAGCATAGGTAATGAATTTTCCATTTTCCATCAACACACAGCCCAGGCCCATCTTCGAAGCATCAATTAATACCACAAAAATTTCACCACTTGTGGGTAATGTGAGCACAAGGGCAGTGATAAGACTAATTTTGATCTCCTTGATGCTTTATTTCCATTCATCATCCCATGAAATATTTTCTCCCTTCTGAGTTATCTTTGTATAAGGGTTGGAAAATCGTGAGAAATTTCTCACAAATTGTCAATAATATCCAGCTAAACCCAAGAATCCATAGATATCCATTACCGATGTTGGCCTCGGTCATCCCTGTACTGCAGTTTTGCTGGAGGGATCCATAGATATATCACTTCTTGGGATGATATGTCCCAAGAATTAGACCTCCTACAACCAGAACACACACTTTTTGTACTTTTCATAGAGCTTCTCCTTTCACACGGTCTCTAGTACACCTCTTAAATGCTCTTTATTATCCTCCTTGGTTTTAGAGTATATTATTATATCATGTAGAAAGATTATCAAAAAAATTTCATGGTAATATCTAAAGACTCTATTCATCATGTCCATGAAGATTTTCAGAGAATTAGTGAGTATGAAAGGAATTACTATGAATGCATAGTGCCCGTATCTAGTATGAAAAGCAGTCTTGGGTATATCTTCCTTCTTTACCCTTACTTGATAATATCCAGACCAAAAATATACCTTGGAAAATTATTGTGCTCCACACAGTTTATCGAACAAGTCATCAATTGGTGGGAGATGATACCTATTCTTTATCGTGATTTTGTTTAGCTCATGATAATTGATGCAAAGGCGCATTGACCCATCATTATTCTTGACGAAAAGGACTGCCAAACCCCATGGTGTAGCACATTGGCATATAAACCCTTTATCCAGATTCTCTTGTAGTTGTTTCTTCAGCTCCTCAAGCCCTATAATATTAATTTTATATGGATTCTTGGTATTTGGAAACACCCCAGGTGTAAGATCAGTTGATAATTAAAAATCTATTCTAGGAGGAAGACTAGGAAATTCTTCAGGAAACACTTCATCGATTTCCCTCAAAAGAAGCATGTCTTCAAGTATAGTTGCCTCCTCAGACTCAATAATCTGAGAAAGATATGCATGCTCATAGGGATGTAATCTCCATGCATGAGATGATGGAGATAAATAAGATTCATCTTCATCCTTGAACTTGTACATAATCAGGGGGTATTTCTCTAAATGGAGAGTGATTTCCCTCTCATGGAAATTTATGTTTCCCCTATATATGGAAAGAAAATCCATGCCAATAATTTCATAAAATTCAACCAGAGGGAGTATGATGAGCTTCTATGGGATGTATAATCCACTGATTAACACATTGGAGGATTTATATTCAAGGGATGCAATGATTTTCCCATTTTTCGTACTCACTGACATCTATACTTTCATGATTTGTGGTGGTGTTGGGATTGATCTAATAAACATTCAGGATATAAAAAAAAGTTTATAACCTGACTAAAAAATTACTTTCACTATTATTGAATGAATAACTAGTGTACCTATCACCACTTCATTTTCGGGGTTCACTTCGGTGGTTGTGATGGAAAAATCTCTCTCTTGTTGTCTTGGAGGATGTCGGTTGCCTAAAAAACCCTTGTCTTAGGGCAATTATATGCAGTGTGCCCTAGTTATTTGATGTTTAATAAATGATCAATGCTTTGAGAGCCGAACAAATAATTCCTCTCATTTGTCACAACAACAAGTTTTTCTTGCTGATAGTTAATAGCTCGGTGCCCTTCTCTCACACCTAAAGCATTTCCTTGTCCCTTATAGGCAATTTCCTTTGGGCTTCATTTCGTACCTATGGAAAGTGGGGTGATGTATTTTCTTAGCACTGTTGGATTTATCAATTGGAATTATAGAATTAAAATCCACCTTACAATTTCTATCCCCATGATACCCTTGAAATTCTCTGCTCTCTATTTCAAACATGAGGGTACATCAGACAATTTCCTCATTATTTTTGATGTCCCGGATCACCATGGCTTTCCGCAGGCAAGGTTTCATCCGACAAATGATGTTGTAAACCTTGAATTCGAGGGTAACGACAAATCCATAGGATAATTGTGAAACCCATGTGATGTTTACCTTGTACGCTCTAAAAGATTCATCATTATTATTCTTGAGGGAAAAAAAGTCATTTTCCATCTTATGACAGATGGTCTGTGGAAAATAATTATCAAGAAACATATTCTGAAAATAATTCCTTTCCAACACCTCGATCTCCTCATTAGGCATCACCTTTTTTATCAATGTCCACCATTGATTAGCTTGACCCTACATGTGATAAGCATCTAGGAGAAACTTCTCTTGTTCAGAACATTAAAGGATGAAGAAGATATTTTCAATGGAGTGGATCCTTTGTTTGGTGATTAAGGGATCAGATTATCCATTAAAAGTATGAGCCCTTTGTCTCATGAAGTTTTCGATAGTGACCTGTTCATTCTTTGGGGGGGGGGTTGAACATTCTTCCTGACCCATGTTTCTATTCAAATCCTGAGTTAACTGAGAGATAATGATGACAAAGAATACAGTTCCCACTTCCACAAGATTGGTCATCAGATTAGCACAGTCATCAAATTAATATTCCATTGGTTGTTAGCTCAAGTACTAATATTACTGGCCATTGGCTAGAATAAAAGGAATATTTGGGATAACACATAAAGGGTAATCAAATGAAAAAACATATGACTTATAAATATCTTTAATTTTCATAACTTATGAATCTATATGCATCAATCTATGTTATCCAACATATATTCTTAGGGGATTTTTTTTAATTCCATTAATAATGGTCCATACTATGCTTGTGAATCTACCAATGCATATCCCCTAGGAGTGTTGTAATCAAGAGTGAAGTGAGGCCCGTTGTCAGGTACCAGGAAACCCCAGATCAAGCCTGAATCTTATTTTCGGGGTTTTCACCCCTAGATTCATTTGTGTTAGAGCCGCCTCTACCTGCTCGTATCCAGACAGGGATTTTTTTTTTTCATAAACCACTTACTAAAAACCCACAAACACTTAGGGATATTTTTATTATACATAGTATTGTCTTGAAGGCTTTACTAGTGTTTTTTAATCCTAATCCAAAAAATAACTGAACCTATCCTCTGAAACCAACTATCATAACCTACCTTCTGCTAAAAAATTTAAAATGATTTATTAAATTAAATATTCACTTGATACAACATGGAATATAGAGTGTTTTAGTGTCTTTGAGGATTAGGAACATTAAATAACAACTAAAAACATGAAACACAACATCTGTATAGAATGCTTCTTTTA
Source organism: Viscum album (assembly GCA_963277665.1). NCBI lineage: Eukaryota > Viridiplantae > Streptophyta > Magnoliopsida > Santalales > Viscaceae > Viscum > Viscum album. The sequence continues at coordinate 577,346,601 of OY728144.1, forward strand.
CATGACCACTACATTCCCTCATACATAACATTGTATCGGAAAACCTGAAGACAAGCATAATAAAATTATGAGCTATAAATCCTAGTAAGGGAACAAACCTAGAATTAAATTAGAAATAAAATAAATGTTAGAAAATAGGAATATCTATGGTGAACAAGAGAAACATGAACATAAAGGCACAAAACATGGAAATGTCGCAACAATATTTACCACGATATTAGCATGAGATGAGGCTCTTTGCACATGGAGTATGAGTAAACCCCCATTGCACATGAAGCGTGTGTAAAACCTAGTTGCACTTTAATTAAAATGAGTCAACACCCATTGCACATGACGTATCAAGATACAATACTTTACCCAACGCATTGGAGCGCTATCAGAGCACAAACTTTTCAAACATTTCATTTGATGCATCAGTGAGCCAAATGGATCAAAAAAAATGGATTCATTAAACACCATCATTTATTAAATGATAAAGGAATGTGGAATTCATAAGTGAATCTCTATAATCAACAAGTCAATATGAATAAAAGATAATACACTTGATATATAAATGGTCGTGGTATTCACTACATAATGACTTTGGCATGGAAAAATGTGGTACAATTTTGGCAGCATAACAACATGACATAAGAATTCATAAAAATGGTTGATGAGAGAGAATGGGGTGTGTCATCAAATGTACATGAACTGGACAGTAATGGGTTCATATTTATACATGTACTAACAATTTTAATGGAATTTAGATTCATGATACAAAAGAATTGCTTGAATGTAAATGTGGAGAGGGAAATTTCATTAAGAATTTCGGCACAGTAACCAGTGTGCATGGGAGGCATGTAATGGGAGACAAAGGGGTATCTAAATATTAAACCATAAAAATGGAATAATTAGGGAGGTTTAAAATCATACCCCAACATTTATAATTGAAATAAAAGGGCATAACAATATTATGAAACTTTCATAAAAAGAGAAAGGAAGGAATCCCTTACTTGGATGTGTGATCCCAAAATATTGGGAGAGGTTTGAGAGAGGATTCATGGAAGATTAGGGAACCTTGGGTGGATTATATAGAGTGGAGGGAAGAGGTTGTTGGAACCACAAAGTCATTGAGTGAATATGAAGTGGGAGCTTGGGTGGGTTTATATATGGAAATAAAGAGAATTCTTTATTATTTAAATTTGGGACACCACACATTAAACTAATCAAAACCAAAAGCATGCCCATGATTTTTCCCCAAAGTTTTTGCTAATGGGGAGTTCAAAAAAATCTTTTATATAGACAATGGCCAATATTCTTAAAATAATAGGGTTTCTTATGTGGTGGTGATTCACACTCTCAGGGAAAAGTATTTAAAAACACAAAAAGTTATATATGCCTTGAAGGGTCGACTAAAGCATTGTAAAATAAATAAAACAAACCCAAAATCACATGAATTTAATGAAAAAACCTATATCGGCCGAAAATAATGTTCACAGTGTTTTATTACATCACTATTGGGTCATTGTGATGTTATAAAACACATTATATATTTAAACGGTATTTAATTTTTACCAAAAAATCCGACTGTCTCAGAAAATTATGAAACATTCACCATTGGATAATTTTGACGTCCAGATTCCAAAAATAATATTCAAATTATCTAGATAATTTTATAAATATGTGAATTTTAACTTTTAAAAAAACATTGATTTATCGATACTTCATGGGTTTGGAAAAAAATAACATTCGAACCATAATAAAAATTACAATTTAATTCATACAATTATATGATAATTTAAATTTAATAAAAAGAAATTTAATAATAAAAACAAAGTTTTATTAAAATATTCTTTAATTAAAAAATCCATTAATTCAATAAAATATATTTATTAGTTGAATATTAACTAAAAATACTATTTCTTTCATTAAAAACTATTTACAAAGTAACAATAATATAAAGAATTTACATCACGTTCATAGAACTACCGATTTTTGGATTGAATGGGCCACTTCATGGATTGAGGGCTGGAAGCACCACAACGGACATCATATGCTAGATGTCCCCCCCTCCTGTCCCTCTCATTGGAACCCCCACTGGAAGGGCTTCTTAACATCAACGTTGACGCGTCTCTCCCCAAGGATGTCTTGTCTCCCTCGGTCTCCTGGCCAGTAATTTTCTGGGGCAAATCATTTCTGCAAAATATGAATCACATCATGCCTTTTGGGAACCTACAGTTGCTAAGGCCAATGCCATCCTGGAAGGTATGATGCTAGATTTGGAATGTGGGTGGGTTGGTATGAGCATTGACTCTGACTGCCTCACTGTAATCGATGCCATTAACCACAACGATGGAAGACTACAGTCATTTGGCCTCATCTTCAGGATAATTTTCTCCCTCTGCCAATGATTTTCATTCTACACCTTCTCATTTACCAAAAGGGAAGTAAACAATTTGTCCCATCAGCTGGTGGATTCAGACCCCTCTGCTGCAAACCATCTTTGGTTGGATAATTTCCCTTCATGGCTTTGCATATGTACGTCTACTGACCTTCATCATTAATGATATATGTCTTTTCTAAAAAAAGAATGTACATTATCCATACAAGAATAATTTACATAATCATAGTACAAGGGTATTGTTACATAACCCCTTAAAACACCCTCATATGACCTTAGGGAAAAGTGCACGATGGAGAAATACTTTTGGGATGTCTCAGATGACATCGCTCGGGTGGTAATCTCTATAATCATCCACTTCTCATGTAGGTAGTTCTGCTCAAACTTAACATATTCAAGCTTAGCACGGGCTTGGTCAAGAGAGATGCCCAATGACACCACCACCTTTCCGAGCTCCAACAAATGGGTTCATACGAGGCATTTATACTAGATGAGTCCATCACTTCCTTTTTCTGGGTAAATTGGATTTGTTAAATCCATATATTAATACTAGCCATGTGATCACTGTTAAACAGCTAGATTAGCAACAATCAAAATTCTTAATGGTATTTTAAAATCCAAAACATAAAACCAAATAATTTCAGACTTTTTACATAACCATTAGAAGACATTTTAATAGTCCCCAAGGAATTTTCTTTAATGAATTTCTGTGTCATTACATATCTTTTCTAGTGAGATGCATATTTGTGTCATCACCCAATATGATTGATTAATCATTCATTAAATTTCTGAAATTAAATATTCAAAAAATGATAATGGTCATGTGTTTATTTTTCTAAAACATAAATTGTGAAAATATATCCAAATACAGCATATTATAATAACAATGAAGTTTTATATCCTTTTGTGGCCATCCACTTAATTCCACATCACTTATAAATCCCCATCACATATTACATTACTATGAGAAAATTATATCATGGTTTTAATCCTTGAATTAATTTATGTGATTCATGATACACAATAATAAATATATCAAGCCTAAATACAAATAAACAAACTCCAATGGTAAAAACCCAATAGAATTATTGTTTCCATAACCATAAGAATGACCTCCATTCTGAAATATTACCTTGATAAAATGTTAGGAGAACAATTCTCAATGATTATAATACCATAACACCTACTAGTAAGAAATCTTATCTGACTCATTATATTTATATATCTAGATTATTTGAAAAATTATTTGACTATACTATAATTATATATATTGGATAAGGTTATAGAGAGAGATTCGTATGAAATTTTGATAAAAAAAATATTCCCTATAAATTATAAGATTACCGTTATGTAGGATAATAATTATAATGTGAAAGAATATAGATATAGATATATATATATATATATATATATGTAATAAATAGAACAAAATATATTCTAGAAAACTATCTAAAAACCCACTTTCAAAAGAGCCAATTGATAAAATATTCAATCTATTGGTATCACATGATATTAATTCTTCATATATAATAATGATTTTCTAAAACCAAGAGGTTGTATGTGGGATTTATTTACAATATCAAAGAGACCAGGAGGTTGTGTGTTGATAATAATCATGTGGTTGAATAACTAAATGTAATGGGTTAAGATAAGGATATGTTTCATTAAATCAAATGAAACAAAATCTTGAATATGAGTAGAGTTGGAATATATTTAGAAGTAAAGGATAAAAAATCATTTTCATTGTGTTTTTTGAGTAAGAAGTACATTTGATGTCGTATGAAGTATAAAATAATGGGTAATGATTTTAGAGTGTCTTTCTATGGATAGAGATGTGATTTTATGATTTTGGATGTAGCTGTAAAATTACATACATCAATTTCATGTGTGTCCATAAAAAAGTAGATAAAAATAGAACCATCCATTACTATTTTATAAGGCTAAATAAAAGTCTATGTATGAGTCATCCAGAGAAAAGTTTAAGAGTCTACATGTTCTAAAATATATATGACACCATTAAAAGACATAGATGAATTCATTGACTCTAAATATTTTGATATGGTATCATTATGATAGAAATGTTCATTACATAAATATTATTATTTGATTTTTAGTGGTAATTTCGATATGGGGGTTATCCATAATTTCAATACCATATTGAGAAGGATATCATTACTGTTTTAGTGGATTTGATGAAATTATCTCATTCGATTAATCCATATTCCGCATCAAGATTTATGATTAGATTAGTAATTTATTAAGAAATCATCCAATGAATACTTAATTTGAAAAAGATAAATGTACATGAATGATAATGTTCAGGTTGATCAACTAATCTATATAGGTATCTTCCCAGATGGATATTTCCACACTATGACTGATCTTGTGGTTAATTATTCTTGAAGACAAAATTGACCATTCATATAATGAAGCAAGACTTTTTTTTCATGTTTTTTGTATTTTAGTGAAATTTGGGTTGTCCCATTGATTTAGAACAATCCATTTGGTTTTGTGGTTTTTTGGGAATCCATTATATGACCATTAAAATTCCATTGGGAGAAATCCACTTGAAGAATATCCATAATGCGGATTTTGAATTTGATGATGTTTATAGTTGAATAGTATTTGGGTTTTTAAATATTAATTTCGAATTAAAATGATATAGAAAAAAAATTTATATGAATGATTGAGACATAGATGAAATATAGAGAGATATTAGAGAATTGAGAAAGATGGTAACTATTTGTTATATATTGGAAAACTATGTATTAGAAACATGATCAATATTTTCTAAATGAATGATATATGATTTTTTATTTTGGAACAACATTACATTGATGATTTTTTTACAAGATATATAATTTTTTTCACATCATTGAGATTATTTTTCACATTAGATTGTTTTCATGCATATCATTGAAGTCCAAAAGGTGAATAATTCCCATAATGGAATCATTATCTGTAGCATAACGTCTATGTGAGGTTTAATAGAAGGTAAAGTCTCAAATCACTTGAGAAGTATCTTTTCATAAAATGTAGTTAATTCAGAATAAGCACTTGCAATTCATTATGGAATCCACTTATAAATTTATTATTATTTTATACATAATTGAATATTTATTTAATTTTGTGTTAAACTAAGAAGTGACATATAATTATATATTTTTATTTATGCTAGAATAAGGTTAAAATTAGGAATAATGACAATGAGGCTTGGAAAGTTATAAAATATACATATACCATTCTATAGTCAGTGATCTTTTGGAGGTATTGATATTTTCATTAAACATATATAGGCAATGAGCCTTATGCAGGAACAAACTTAGCTAAAATTTTTTATCCATGAAAATATTGATTTATAGTTTATTTTGGAACATTGATACTATATTGTGTGAATATACCTTGTGTAATGATCAATGTGGGAGAACTATGTAAATTTTTTATTTCACTACATACATTAAATTATTATCATATTCATGATATCTAATGTGGGTGAATTTGATAAATAGAATAGTGATTAATGGATAAATAGTGTTCTTTATAATAGGAGAGAGATATTTTAAGGAAATAGAGGATGATAAAGGGTTCAACATTGTAAACAATCTGATTCAACTTTGCTCCCAATTAGTATGTACTATGTTAAATAAAAGAGATATTGTATGAAATATGTTTTATTTTAGTTTAAACCTGATATAAATGGTCTATTAATATTTTATATTTATTCCTGAAAGATCTATTTCTATTTTGGTATTTTAATCCCAATGATTTTTTATCACATTATTGTGGCTCATAATCATCAATATGAGGATTAATCGAAGGGAGTTCTTGATCTGGAAGTGGAGCTTGGGTGTTTTGTTAATGGAACAAAAGCCATCTTTTTTATTAATTTTGTATAACCCATCTTTCAAGGGATGAGTGGGAACCCTTACAAGGCATGTAGTCTTAGAGATTACGTGATCCATAGGTCTTAGGGAAATATACAGATTATAACAACATGAAACTACTCCTCCCCAGCTTCTTCATCATGATGTAAGCTCGGCACCTTTCGCTGGCTTGTTTAGTTAGGATTCTAGGGAGTTCATAGGATGTTCCCAATTGTAATTCCATACACTCTATTTCTAAAACATCACCGTATCTATTTCTCTAGAGAATGTGTCTGCTCTGAATTATCATCTAGCTTTTTTCCTTATAGAGTTTTCCTGGTCATTAAGCACACTTTCAGGTGGCCCAAAGGCTATGAGGTGGCACGAAGGCCTTGTGGTGGCCCAAAATTCTCATTAACCTGAAGGCCTTGGGTCTCCCAAAGGCCTTAAAGGACCCGAGGCCCAAAATGGTGGCCCAAAATCCCTAATGGATGAATAGTTCCTACTGCTACAGTATGAACAGTGCAATAAACAGTATGTAGAGACCCAAATCTTGATGTACATGGAAATTACATTACTTTTGTGGAATACTTAGTACATAACAGAAACACACACACAAGGACCGTAATAGTTTAGTGTCTTTGGAAACTCGGAATATAATCTTCTAATCATGGTAAAAGATCTTCAACATCTCCCATGAAGATCTTCCTTTTCTTTACCTAAAACCTTTCTTTATATCCTGGGGAAAAGAAATCATAAAAGGGTGAGCTCAAATGCTCAGTAAGGGTAAACAGAAGAAATATCAATCACATCATATTCATAAGAACATAAAATTTTGGAAATCATAACCTGCAAAAGAGATTATAATATCATAACATGGGATAAATCATAGTAGTGAAATGTAATCCCAATAATTATAACATAAAACATGAAACTTTGTGGCATACACACATAATCATAGAGAATTATTTCTTATTAGTCAAGACTCATTGAAAAGACTCTCTTAGTGGACAAAGTCCATTCGAAACCGAGTTCATTCCTCGTTTCAGTCCTGTTTCACTGAACCGGTTTAACCTTCCGTTCCAGCCATGTCTATCTCATGAGATATAAAATCATTACCCAATGCATTTTAGGGAGATATAGGTCCCATGCATCTCATAATGATACCATTCATATGTGTGCCACAAAATCATAAATCATACATCATTTCATAACCCATGTAATAAAAATTGGATTCTTAAACAACATGACATCATAAAACAATTCATATAAGATAAAGGAATTCATAAAAATAATTCCATCACAACATAATCAAATCAATGTAATAATAGGGATAGAAACAGAACCCTATATTATCTTAGATGGAAAATAATTTTTATAAACACTTGAACTCCATTCTTGAGAAAAATATCATTTCTACTTCAAAAATATTTTCCTTTCTTAACATGTCATACAATTTTAAACTAAAAGAAGTTGATTAAAAATAAACTTGAAAACTTGTAAAGTAATCTTCTTGGAAATAATGTTTTAAAAATCCATTCATTCCGTATAAGTTAAAAAAACATTCTTCTCATAATTTTGTCGGAAAAGTAAAAAAGTACTTCGTACGAAAAACGACAAAAGACTCCCTTCATATCATTTATTATAAACTCAGAAAAGGTTAAAAATGGATTTAAACAATTGTATGTGGATGGAAATAATATTACATATTGAGGAAACATGGATGTGGTTGATAAACTACACCCTAGTAAATACCAAAGTATAAACAATCTCAGATAAAAATGAGATTGGGATATTTCCCTTACCTTAGGTCTGATTTGCTTTGTAATTGTCTGACTCCTGTATAATTATTTAAATAATGTTATTGACTTATTCCATAATCATACTTATTTTTATAATATCATATATGGTCATATTCTTAGCTTCTTATTAGTAATATTTCATTACTACTTGTAATTCGGGTGTTTATTACTCTTTGTTCTTATGCGTGTTTTGTCGAATAAATTCTTATTCTTCTTTTTTAGGTTATAGATACCTCATTTCCAGATTGGTATTATTGTAATATATTCATTCATTCAATTCATTTATATAATCATTATGCAATGAAGATCATGTATAACGGGTCGCATCACATCGTGGAGACGGTATTCCCTACGTACGCACAAGTGATGATATCGTTCCCATGATCGTGAAATTGTAATGGAGTGTATATATACAATTTTAGAATCAATATAACTTTACAATAATCATATATAGTTATTATTTACACCATTATACCCATCCATGTAAGGTGGTGGTGGAAAATAGATTACACCACGGCGTGGAGACGGTATTCCGTACGTACGCACGCGTGGTGATTTCATTTTCCGTAGGATGGATAGATGGTGAAATAGGGTTGTTTCATAATTATAATAACATATCAGTATATTATTGATACTTATGTTAATACTTCATAATGAAACAACTAAATAAGAATAAGTGGAAAAGAAATAAAGATGAAAGAATCGGTAACGGGCATTACCTCTTCTTTGAAGCGCTTCTTTGAGACCTCCTTTTAGGACACTAAAATTGGTCTTTGAAGAAAACCAGGACATCTAGGATGTCTCTAGGGAAGTTCAGAGAAGAACTTTTTAGGGTTTGGCTGAGCTTGAAGGCTCAAAGTGGTGTGAGGAAGAGGGGGAGGAGGTGCCCTTTTATAAGGGAGGAGAGGGGCTTCTTTGGAAAAAATAAAAATATTATTTTATTATAAAGACAAATTCGGTTTTAAATAGCTCCAAATTGATTTATTTCGAAGATGAGGTGGGCATGGGTCGAAATACACTCATCCAATAGAAATTAGACAAGTTTAGGTTCCTATTTTAACCTTATCATTTAGATTTAACATTAAGTTAGATAATTTTACTTTTACCGTGTCTTTTTGTGTTCTTACACTATAACATTAATAAACATACAATAACAAGACAAAAGATCCCCAAATTGTTTATTATTAATATTTATAACCTTATCTAATTCTTTTTTCCAAATCTTATATTTTTAGGAATAAAATAACAATTAATAATATAATTTTTGTTTTAAAAACTATTTTTTGTCAATTTTGACACTATTTAGAAATTGATTTTTGTGAAAATCATAATAGAATGATTAATTCAAAAAAAATTAATTACATCAATACTAACATGTCATATTAACCAATAAAATTATTGGAATTCATAAAAAGTATCAAATTACATTTATTTTGATATTTATAACATCAATTATGTCAATATTTCCTTAATAAGATAATTACTGCGTCATCTTTGTGTCATAAATAAATTAACTTATTTAAAGTCTAAAAATTACAAATAAACCATCATTATGTAGGAAAGCTTTTTATATTTCTAATGAATATTTATAGTCGAATTTATCTTATGTATAGCCCTATATTAAAAATTATTTAGTTATTAAACATTGATTTTAACTATTTTAACCCTTCTTTAAATAAATTGATAATAAATGTCCTAATCTAATCCTAGTGGACCTAAATGGTCATATGTTATTCATAAGGTTGTTTTTGGTCGAATTAAACTTATCCAATAGAATTAGGACATGTTTTAGGGTAATAATAATATCATTTTTACCATTAACTACCCTATTTACTTTTAACTGTGGTTAAAAAAAGTAAAAAGTTACTATTCACCAAAAATTATTTTCATCTCATTGAACCAAATTTTAGTCCTTGATATTAACTGTGTCTCTCAGATTTTCAAAATTCTACTCACAGAAGCGTTAAAATTATGTTTTATGAAAAAATCAGTTTTTTTAACTACCACATAGTGGTTTCACTATTCATCAAAAAATAAAAGTTTCCAGAAAAATACCAAAAATTAAGCCTAAGATATATTTGATATTATGAATTCAAAAATGATGTTTATTTAACCAAATTCAAAACATATCACTTACATTAACTAATTTAAAATTAATTCCCGTCATGAAAACAAATAGCGTGTTTTTAAAATATAATAACTATAAAAAGATTTACACTTGTTTATGTCTGGTTTAAATATGAAATTGCATCCAATGAAAAACATTGTATTAAATAGTAAAAATATATTCTAAATATACTTTAAAACCACTCAAATTAATAATTTATCACTATTAATTATTTTGATTAAAAAATTTGTTTTTAATTTAAATTTAGTATTTTTTACTGTTCATCAGAATATGAATGTTATCTGAAAAGTACCAAAATTTCACCCTAAGATAATTTCTATATTCTGAATCCAAAAATGAAGTTCATTTTGAAAAATAAAATTTACAAAATTTTAAAAAGTGGTTATCACTATTCATAACGACTAGTTTTAATAATATTTTAATAGCATATCGTTGTTTAGTGAAACTCGGTATTGCGTACGACGCAAGCTATTGAGGAATGCCGCAGTTGCGTGAAAAGCAAGCCAATCTAGTGTTGTGTGTAGTGAATGATTCTTTGATGATTTATATAACATAAAAACAAAATATTTCTTATAAAAGTCTCGGATGTTACATTCTACCCCTTTAAAATAAATTTCGCCCTCGAAATTCGTCACTTTGTAACAAAAAGATGAGAATACCTCTCCCTCATCATATCCTCAAGCTCCCATGTAGCTTCTTCTAATTGCTGGTTCCTCCATAAAACTTTCACCAATAGAGTGGTCTTGTTTCGTAGGACTTTTTCGCTACGATCCAGAATCTCTATCGACTGTTCTTCAAAAGAAAGATCTTGCTCCAGCGGTACAACTTCTGAGCTGAGTACATGTGAAGGATCAGGTATTTAATTTCTCAGGATAGATACATGGAACACATCATGAACTTGAGAGAGATTCGGTGGAAGCGCCAATCGGTAAGCTACCTTTCCAACACGATCCAGTATTTTGAAAGGACCGATATTTCTTGGGCTCAACTTCCCAGTCTTTCCAAATCTGATGACCCTCTTCCAGGGAGATATTCCTAAGAACACTTTATCACCCAATTCAAAATCTAGGTCTTTTCTTCGGTTGTCGTCATAACTTTTCTGTCGACTCCGAGCTGCTCTTATGTGTTGTTGAATAGATCGGACATTTTCTGCCATCTCATCAACAAAATCAGGTCCTAATAGCTTTCTTTACCGAACTTCATCCCAGAAAGTTGGAGTCCTATATTTCTTTCCATAGAGAGCTTCATAAGGAGCCATCTGAATACTAGAGTGAAATATATTATTATAAGAAAATTCCACCAAAGGTAGGTGTTGATCCCAACCACCTGTGAATTCCATAGAGCAAACTCTCAACATATCTTCTAGAGTTTGAATTTTTATCTCAGACTGACCGTCTGTTTGAGGATGATAAGCAGTGCTGAAACTCAACTATGTATCCAGAGTATGCTGAAGACTTCACCAGAACAACGAGGTAAATCTCGAATCCCTATTATATATAATAGAAATTGGTACTCCATGCAATCTTACAACTTCCTTTACATATATCCTGGCAAGCTGATCCAGAGAGAAATCCTCACTAGTAGAAATGAAGTGTGCAGACTTTGTAAGACGATCAACTATGAACCAGATAGCATTATTTCCTTTGGATGTTTTAGGAAGTCCTGTGACAAAGTCCGTAGTGATGTTTTCCCATTTCCATTCGGGTATGGGTAATGGTTGTAACATTCCCTTAGACTTCTGTCTCTCTGCTTCAACTTGCTGACAAACCAAGAATCGAGAGACATATTCATCAACATCTCTTTTCATGCCATCCCACCAAAAGTACTCTTCCAGGTCCCTATACATCTTCGTGTTTCCAGGATGAATAGAGAATGAAGAACTATGATCCTTATCCAGCAGTTCCTTCTTTAATTCAGGGATGGGAGGAACACAAACCCGATTTTTGAACTTTGTTATCCCATCACAATCAAGGTTGAATTCAGGAATATTTCTCACCTTCTTTTGTAACTCTACATCTTCATTCTATGCCTCTTTAATCTTCACATGTATAGATGGTTGAACATTCATTTGAGAAAGATACAATTTTCCCCCTTCCATTATAATTCCAAGATCCATCCTTTGTAAATCCATAAATATTAGATCTTTTGTGATCCTCATCATGGATAAACTGGCATGGTCTTGTTGACTTAATGCATCTGCCACCTTGTTTTCTTTCACAGGGTGGTAATGAATTGAGAAGTCGTAATCCTTAATCTGCTCCAACCATCTTCTTTGGTGCATGTTCAGCTCCTTTTGTGTGAAAATATTCTTTAAACTTTTATGATCAGTATAAATATCACACCTTTCTTCATAATGATAATTCCTCCAAATCATTAATGCAAATATTACCGAAGCTAACTCCAAATCATGAGTTGGGTGATTTTTCTCATGGATTATCAACTGTCGTGGGGAATAAGCTATCACCATATCATTTTGCATAATAACACACCACAATCCCTTATTGGATACATCACTGTAGATCACAAACCTTTCTCCACTATAAGGCAGTGTGAGCACAAGTGCACTGGATAACCTTTTTTTCAACTCCTTGAAATTCTCTTCACATTCCTCCGTCCAGTCAAACATAACTCCTTTCCGAATCAACTTGGTGAGTGGATTATATAATCGTGAAAAATATTTCACAAAACGTCGATAATATCCAACCAAACCAAGACAAATTTGGATCTCAGTTACTGTTGTTGGTCTTGACCATCTTTCAATAACCTCTGTTTTTGCGGGATCCACAGATATCCCCTCTTTTGAGATTATGTGACCCAAAAAATGAAACTCTTTGAAGCCAAAATTCACACATGGTAAATTCGGCATAAAGATTCTCCTTTCTCAGGGTCTTCAATATAATTCTCAAGTGATCTTCATGTTCTTCCTTGCTCTTGGAATATACCAGAATATTGTCTATAAAGACTACCACAAACTGATCAAGATAGTCTCTAAAGACTCTATTCATCAGATCCATGAAGATAGCAGGGGCATTAGTAAGACCAAATGGCATCACTATAAATTCATAGTGTCCATACCTTGTACGGAAAGCCATCTTTGGTATATCCTCCCTTTTGAACCTTAATTGATGATAACCTGAATGAAGATCAATCTTGGAAAAGTATTGAGCTCTGCGTAGTTGGTCAAATAAGTCATCAATGCGTGGAAGAGGATATTTGTTCTTGATAGTGATCTTGTTATGTTCTCGATAATCAATGCAGAGTCTCATTGATACATCTTTCTTCTTAACAAAAATAACAGGTGCTCCCCAAGGTGATGCACTAGGGCGTATGAATCCCTGATCAAGATTCTCCTGGAGTTGCTTCTTCAATTCCTACAACTCAATTGGGTCCATTCTATAAGGTGTCTTTGAAATAGGTAAAGCACCTGGTACGAGTTCTATTGAAAACTCAACTTCACGATTTGGTGGAAGACCTGACAATTCCTCCGAAAAGACGTCATCAAAATCCCGTACAATGGGAATATTCTTAATTGTTAGTTTATCACCAACAATTTGAGATAATAAACCTTCATTCAGTGGAATCAAGACCAATAATATGGAAGAAATTTCCACTGGAATGTTATGTTCATCCTTGCATCGATAGACGATCGTAGATTGACCAGGAATATGAAATGTGACTACCCTTCTTTGGCAATTCATATGAGATCCATATAAAGAAATCCAATCCATACCAAGAATCACATCAAATTCCACTATAGGAAGGATCACAAGATTTGCATGAAGCACTATCCCACAGACTTCAATCGTGGAAGAATTATAAACTTTTGATGCGACTGTTGTGCCATTAGGTGTTGTCACAGCTAACTCAACATCTAATTGTTGATGTAATACGGTGATACCCTTAGAAAAATCTTCAGAAAGAAAAGAGTGTGTGGATCCAAAATCAAATAAAACATTTGCTACTTTAGAGTGGATGGTAAGTGTACCTTTCACCACATCGTTATCGTACTCCACATCACTGATAGAAATTGCATGTGCCTTTCCTTTGTCTTTAGCCTTACGATTTTGTTGATGTCGATCATCATCAACAACCCTTGGATTTGGGCATTTATTGGCATAATGCCCCATCTCCTTGAACTTGAAACATTGAAGTGTAGTAGGTTCATTCTGTGTGTCCCTTCCTTTGTTTGCATCATTAGACATCTTCTTCCCATCATTACAGCATTCGAATGCCCGATGACCTTCCTTTCCACATTTGAAACATTTACTTGTCCCTTTAAGACAACTCCCTCCATGTTTCTTTCCACACTTTGAGCATAAGGGAAAGCTCATCTTCTTTTCAGTGTGCTCTTTAGATTTTCCTTTGAATTCCATTTTCCTCTTCTTATCAAACCCGTATGATTAATGGGTTACTCCAATCTCCATCTCAACTTTGAGAGCACATCGAACGATTTCCTCATAGCTATTGAAGTCCCTTATGGATAAGGCCCTTCGAAGACTTGGTTTTAAGCCACTAAAGAATCGATCGATCTTACTCTCAGGTTGGATAATAATACCAGAAGCGTACCTTGCAAGTCTTGTAATATTTGGTTCATAGGTACCAATAGATTCATCATCCTTTTGCTTCAGTTCAAGAAACTCTTTCTCCATCTTTTTTCGGAGAATATGAGGGAAGTACTTATTGAAAAATAAGTTCTTGAACTCGTCCCATTCCATGGACTCAATTTCATCTCTTTGCCTCGTATTCTTGATAAGATTACACCATTGATCAGCATCACCTTCCAAACGATACACTGCTAAGATGACTTTATCATGTTAAGAACATTGAAGAACCGAAAATATATTTTCAGTAGTACTAATCCATTGTTCAGCAACTAATGGATCAGTAGACCCTCAGAATGAACGTGGACACTGCCTCATGAAGGATTCAACAGAATGTTGCTCCTTCCTTTGCTCGTTTGGAATTCCTGCATGATTCATAGCATGAGAATGTTGTGTGAGCATGGATACAAGATTTTTAATTCCATCTCCCATAATGTTTGGTTGCTCAGGGGGACAATCATTGCATTGCCCGTCGCATTCCGCATTAACATGGTTCCTTCGGGTTCCAGCCATTGACTAAAACCAAGAAGAATAGTGTGAGAAACACTAATTTAATAGGAAAACCACATAATCAAGAATAAAATTTCACAGTTAAGGTCTTATCCTAGGTTATTCATGGCCATATCTAAAACACTAATATTGTGTTCTATGCTTAGACTTATCCTTAGGGTTCTTACTAAGTCTTTCACATCCTAGTTTCCAAAGGTTGACTATACCTTTCCTCTGATACCAAATGTAGAGACCCAAAGCTTGACGTACATGGACATTACATTACTTTTTCGGAATACTTATTACATAACAAAAACACACACACAAGGACCGTAATAGTTTAGTGTCTTTGGAAACTCGGAATATAATCTTCTAATCGTGGGGAAAGGTCTTCAACATCTCCCATGAAGATCTTCCTTTTTGTTACCTAAAACCTTTCTTTATATCCTGGGGAAAAGAAAAAATAATAGGGTGAGCTCAAATGCTCAGTAAGGGTAAACAAAAAATATCAATCACATCATATTCATAAGAACATAACATTTTGGAAATCTTAACCTGCAAAAGAGATCATAATATCATAACATGGGACAAATCAAAGTAGTGAAATGTAATCCCAATAATCATAACATAAAACATGAAACTTTGTGGCATACACAAATAATCATATAGAATCATTTATTATTAGTCAAGACTTATTTCCAAGACTATCTTAGTGGACAAAGTCCATTTCTGAACCGAGTACATTCCTCATTTCAGTCCTGTTTCACTGAACCGGTTTAACCTGCCATTCCAGCCTTGTCTATCTCATGAGATATAAAATATTTACCCAATGCATTGGAGGGAGATATAGGTCCCACCCATCTCATAATGATACCATTCATATGTGTGCCACAAAATCATAAATCATACATCATTGCATAACCCATGTAAAAAAATGGGATTATTAAACAACATGACATCATAAAACAATTCATATAAGATAAAGGAATTAATAAAAATAATTCCATCACAAAATAATCAAATCAATGTAATAATAGGGATAGAACCAGAACCCTATATTATCTTAGATGGAAAATAATTTTGATAAAACACTTGAACTCCATTTGTGAGGAAAATATCATTTCTACTTCAAAAACATTTTCCTCACTTAACATGTCACACAATTTTAAACTAAAAGAAGTTGATTAAAAATAAACTTGAAAACTTTTAAAGGAAGCTTCTTGGAAATAATGTTTTAAAAATCCATTCATGCCGTATAAGTTAAAAAAACATTCTTCTCGTACTGTTGTCGGAAAAGTCAAAATGTACCTCGTACGAAAAACGACAAAAGATTCCTTTCATATCATTTACTATAAACTCACCAAAGGTTAAAAATGGATTTAAAAAATTTTAGGTGGATGGAGATAATATTTCATATTGAGGAAACATGGATGTGGATGATAAAATAAACCCCAGTAAATACCAAAGTATAAACAATCTCGGATAAAAATGAGATTGTGATATTTCCCTTAACGTAGGTCCGATTTGCTTCGTAAGTGTCCGAACCTCCTGTATAATGATTTCAATAATGTTATATACTTATTCCAGAATCATACATATTTTTATGATATCATATATGGTCATATTCTTAGCTTCTTATTAGTAATATTTCATTACTACTTGTTATTCGGGTGTTTATTACTTTTTATTCTTATGCGTGTTTTGTCGAATAAATTCTTATTCTTATTTTTAGGTTATAGATACCTCATTTCTATATTGATATTAGTGTAATATATTCATTCATTCAATTCATTTATATAATCATTATAAAATGAATATCATGTAGAATGATTCGCATCACATCGTGGAGACGGTATTCCTTATGTACGCACGAGCGATGATATCGTTCCCATGATCGTGAAATTGTAATGGAGTGTATATATACAATTTCATAATCAATATAACTTTAAAATAATCATATATAGTTATTATTTACACCATTATACCCATCCAAGTAAGGTGGTGGTGGAAAATTGATTACACCACGGGGTGGAGACGATATTCCGTACGTACGCACGCGTGGTGATTTCATTTTCCGTAGGACGGATAGATGGTGAAATAGGGTTGTTTCATACTTATAATAACATATAAATATATGAGTGAAACTTATGTTATTACTTCATAATGAAACAACTAAATAAGAAGATTTGGAAGAAGAAATAAAGATGAAAGAATCGGTAACGGACATTACCTCTTCTTTGAAGCGCTTCTTTGATACCTCAATTTAGGACACTAAAATTGGTATTTGAAGAAGACAAGGACCTCTAGGATGTCTCTAGGGAAGTGGAGAGAAGCAATTGGCAGGGTTTGGCCGATATTGAAGGCTCAAAGGGGTGTGAGGAAGAGGGGGAGGAGGTTCCCTTTTATAAGGGAGGAGAGAGGCTCCTTTGGAAAAACTGAAAATATTATTTTATTATAAAGACAAATTCTGTTTTAAATAGCTCCAAATTGATTTATTTAGAAACTATGGTGGGTATGGGTAGCATTCCTCTCATCCAATATAATTTAGACAAGTTTAGGTTCCTATTGTAAACATATCACTACATTTAACATTAAGTTAGATAATTTTACTTTTACCGTGTCTTTTTGTGTTCTTACACTATAAGGTTAATAAACTTACTATAACAAGCCAAACGAACCCCAAGTTGTTTATTATTAATATATATGACCTTATATAAGTCATTTGGCCAATCCTTAGATTTTAAGGAATAAAATAACAATTAATAATATAATATGTGTTTTAAAAACTATTTTTTGACAATTTTGACACTATTTAGAAATTGATTTTTGTGAAACTCATAACAGAATTATTAATTCTCAAAAAGTTACTCCAATCACTACTAACAGGTCATATTAACCTAGAAAATTAGTGTAATTACTAAAAAGTCTCAAATATCATTTATTTGGGTATTTATAACATCTATTATGTCAATATTTCATTAATAAGATAATTACTACATCATCATTGTGTCATAAATAAATTAACTTATATAATGTCTAAAAATTAAAAATAAAATATTTTTATGTAGAAAATATTTTTATCTTTATAATGAATAATTATTGTCGAATTTATCTTATGTATAAACCTATATTAAAAATTATTTAGTTATTAGACTTTGATTTTAACAATTTTAACCCTTCTTTAAATAAATTGATAATAAATGTCCTAATCTAATCCATGTGGGCCTAAATGGTCATATTTTATTCCTAAGGTTGTTTTTGGTCGAAGTAGACTTATCAAATAGAGTTAGGACATGTTTTAGGGTAACAATAATATCATTTTTAACCTTAACTACCCTATTTACTTTTAACCGTGGGAAAAAAAGTAAGAAGTTACTATTCACCAAAAATTATTTTCATCTCATTGAACCACATTTTAGTCCTTGATATTAACCGTTTCTCTCGGATTTTCGAAATTCTACTCACAGAAGTGATAAAATTATGTATTATGAAAAATTCAGTTTTTTTAACTACCACTTAGTGGTTTCACTATTCATCAAAAAATGAAAGTTTCCAGAAAAATACAAAAAATTAGGCCTAATCTATATTTTATTTTATGAATTCAAAAATGATGTTTATTTTAACAAATTCAAAACATATCAGTTACATTAACTAATTTAAAAATTAATTCCCGTTGTCAAAACAAATAGCATGTTTTTAAATGATAATAACTATCAAAAGATTGACACCTGTTTATGTCTAGTTTAAATGTGAAATTACATCCAATGAACAACATTGTATAAAATTATAAAAATATATTCTAAACATACTTTAAATCCACTAAAATTAATAATTTATCACTATTAATTATTTAGATTAAAAAAGTTGTTTTTAATTAAAATTTAGTAATTTTCATTATTCATCAGAATATGAAAGTTATCCGAAAAGTACCAAAATTTCACCCTAAGCTAATTTCAATATTCCGAATCCAAAAATAAATTCCATTTTAAAAAATAAAATTTACAAAATTTCAAAAAGTGGTTATCACTATTCATAACGGCTAGTTTTAATAATATTTTAATAGCATATCGTTGTTTAGTGAAACTCGGTATTGCGTACGACGAAAGCTATTGAGGAAGGACACAGTTGCGTGTAATGCAAGACAAGCTATTTTTGTGTGTAGTGGAAGATTACTTTGATGATTTATATAACATAAAAACAAAATATTTCTCATAAAAGTCTCGGGTGTTACACAATACCCACTACATTATCTGCTACAGTACTACTATGGTACCCCTAGAAATTATGTCTCCACCCCGTTTTGAACTCGGGTCTCTTGGATGCACATACCGAGTAGTCACTAACTCGGAATGAGGCCCTTGTGTTCTTGGGTGTTCTCTTAAGCAAATATATATTAAATGAAATAAGATAGATAATATTGTAGTACAGTTCATAGATTCATATGAGTGTGTTCTAGAAATTGAGATTTAACTAAATAAACATGGACAATTTGTTGTCTATTTCGGTGAAATTAATGAAGAATAAAAATAAATTTTTTATTTAAAAAAAATTTCTAATAAAATTCCAAGGTGATCAACTGTCTGAGTGGTTTATTTGAATAATGAATTGAGATAATTATGTCTGTTGAGAAATAAGACGATTTTTTTGACTTATGACTCCCATGGATATGTAATATTACGGTTTGATAGATAAAAAAAATGATTTGGTGGAATTGAAATTTAAGATTAGTTCCATATGTTTTATGATAGTATTTATGAATGATATATGGAATGTTTTTCAATGAAGGGAGGCAAGAAGGATCATGATAAAATAATTATTTCACTAGATAAAATACTTATAGAATCTAATAATGTTATAAAATCATTTATAAGGGTCACATTAAGAAGTATGTTCATGTAATATATTCCTTTGATCATTCAATGGAAAAGAAGAAAGAAGTAGGTTATAGGTGATCAATCGATACACATGATGAAAAATTAAAATTAGTGGAAGTGAAATTAAAATAAAAAAGTGGTGTAAAAAATGTAGAGTTTGATAGAAAGTTAAAATACATTAATGATACATAAAGTTATTTTGTAACACCACAGGTAAATAAAGAATATTAAATTTTTATATTTATCCATATTTGTGAATAAAATATTAATATAACTTTAATGGGGATGCTATGCTCGATGGAGTACCCAACACGCAACAATGAGTTTCTTGGGAATCTTACGTTGCACTCTAATAATAAAATAATATTATTTTAAATGGTAGTTAACACCTAGATGTTGTGATGGTGGGAATGAATAGAACTAACTACAAAATGATTATATATGTTTTTCAAATATTTTTACTTTTTAAAATAAATGTTAGAGGATTAAAAATGCGAATGAATCCAATTTTAAGCGTAAACATTCTAATATTCTTTAAAAGGTCGACTAACCACCATTTGATGGTGAACATATTTTAAATCCACTTTTGGACAATTTTATGTGTTATATTTGACAAAATAATATTCTTCTTTAGAATCGGGATATCAAAATTTACTTTGTGTAAATTTTGGGTATTTTTCCGAAAAAATTCAATTTTTAAAGAATAGTGAAAAATGTTGTATTTTAATTCAAAACCTCTTTTTAATCTAATTTATTTATATGATTATATTATATTTTTAATTGATTTTAAAGTTAAATTAGTATATATTTTTACCATTTAATCCAATAGTGGTCGATGGAATTAATTTTACTTTGAAATCAGACTTAAACTAGTGTCAATCTTTTGATACATTTTGTTTCATAAAAACACGCTATTTGTTTTGACAGTGGGAATTAATTATTAAATTAATTAATGTAACTTATATTATTTGAATTTTCTAAAATAGACATCATTTTTTAATTTGGAATATCAAATATTGCTTAGGGTGAAGTATTGGTATTATTCTGAAATACTTCAATTTTTGATGAATAGTGAAACCACTAAGTGGTACTTATAACATCTGATTTTCCGTTTAAATGAAATTTTGACACCTTTTTGTTTCTCATTTCAAAAATACAACATACATTTTTGTCATTAAGAAGTAAAATGTGGTTCAATGGGATTAAAATAATTTTTTGGTGAATAGTAACTTATTATGTTTTTAATCGCGATTAGAGGTAATTAGTGTAGTTTAAGGTAAAAATAATGTTGTAATAATATTAAATGACCTCGACACATGTAATACCCTCATTGGATGAGTCATGGCCGACCAAGACAATCCATGGGTCAACTTGGGGACCCCATGGAGCCTCTTTGGTTGGAAAATGACATATATACCTTTTTATTTAATGTTAAAATTAAAATGTCACAAACATGAGTTGTTTAATTAAAAAAATTTTACATGGGGTTATACAAGTCAGATTTTTGACTATAAATATTTATTTGAAATTTAAAATGATATATTACATCACAGTAGTTTTTTTATAATTTTTATACATTTAATAAATTAAATTATTTATGACACCATGATGATGCAGCGATGACCTCATTATTTAACGATTTAAATAAAATGGAAAGATAATGTAAAATCTAAGACCTACACATGTCCAAAACCTATTGTATGGGTGGATTTTTAACCCTTATCACCTTATCCTAGAAAAAAATCAATGTGGGACCATTAAAATCCGAAACTCATTCTAAAATAAAGTAACATTTCTTTATTTTCCAAGAGTGCCCCTCCTCTCCTCTTATAAAAGGCCCCCACCTCTACCTCTTTAACCACACTTCTAAAGCCATTGTCTTGGCCAAAACCTGCCCATTTTGTCTCTCCACATCCCTCTATAACTCCTTGAAGCCTCACTTTGGGCCGAAGTCTTCCCAAGGAAGCCTTTGAGCTCAAACCAAAGGGAGTTACCTGATTTTAAGGTAGTGTCTTCACTTGAGTCCTTTTGTTTTATTTTACTTCTAAAAACCCATAAACTCTTTTTATTCATTTCTTTTTTAACAAATTTAGTATCTTAAATAAACTAGGATGTTTTTATAAGAAGTATTCAAGCTAAAATTACACACACCTTCATCTAATGGTTAAAGAACATACTGTTTCTGTGGTTGGTGATTTTCTGCCTCACGAAACGATGATTGTTCAATATTCTTTTAACACTATTAAAGTTGGCCATTATGATGTCACTATATTTTATATATGATATATATGGTATTTATGTTTACTTTATGCTTCTGTATTTTATATTTAAAACATACCTTTATTCATTTAATGTTGTGTTAATGAGATAATTTCATATGAGAAAGTGTGGACAACCGCCCCCTCAAGTGATGTGACTCGTACATGCAATACATGGAATGTATAAAGAATAAAATTAATGAACATATGTGACCTATATAAAATATATATTATACTGGAATTAAAATATATATATATATATATCATTTATTTTTTTTATTCCATTAATATGACAAAAAAATGAAATTAGTGTTCATGCATACGTACGGCCTACCGTGTCCATTAACAGTGCTTTTCATTTTTTATCTCCAAATGATATGGAATAGTATAAAATGAATATGTACTCGATATATATGATATTTTAATCATTAATACTATTCTGGAAATTATTTACTTATCACTACATGGGAAATTATTTTTCAAACAAGTTCATTTTTGACTCATGTACCAAACGTCAGCAAAAACGTATGATATGAACTAACATTATTAAACAATTATTATAACATTATAATATGTGAAATGAACTGAATAATAATATTTAAAGGATGTCCTTAAGAAATTGTAAATTGACCAAA
Organism: Viscum album; assembly: GCA_963277665.1. Classification (NCBI taxonomy): domain Eukaryota; kingdom Viridiplantae; phylum Streptophyta; class Magnoliopsida; order Santalales; family Viscaceae; genus Viscum; species Viscum album. Next base: position 577,369,631 of record OY728144.1, read on the forward strand.
GTTTATTATTCAGGAATATAAAGAAATGAACAAGACAAGTTGGACTTGAGGTAAGGGATCCTACACCTCTCTTTCTTTTTAAGTACACTCTTTTATGTCATTCCTTTTAGATCTCATCTTTCTTGTTATTGGGATGTTCTTTTATATTAATCTTACTGTAATTTTTATTTTAATATGATTAGAGACCCTATTCTCTCTCATCAATACATTTTGGAAGTTTTGAGTGGTGCCGTTAGGCTGCTGAATTTTCATAAGAGATCTAACCTCTCTCTTTTTTTAAGTACTCTCATTTATGTCACTTATTTTAAGCTCCTCTTTGTAATTTTGGTGGATGTTCTTTTATATTCATATTTCTGTAAACATTTTGTTAATATTATGAGAGATCTTATTTTCTCTCATCAATACATTTTGGAAGTTTTAAGTGGCGCTGTTAGGCTGCTGAGTTTTCGTAAGGGATTTTTCATATCACTTTTATTCCCGTGAGATTTATGATACATTTGCAACAATTTCCTTTGAGTGGTGTATGTACTGCCCATTATTTTACTTATTGTGTAATATACATTCATTTATGAGTATTTACATCAATGTTTTATTGTCTTTATTTCACGAGGTGTATGTTTCGAAAGTTACCCAAGTCGGTAAGGGAACCTTTCACCCTCCTCTTTTTAAAATACTTTTCTTGTTATGTCTTTTAATTCACATACTATTATGTTGGGATATGTTCTTATATATCCTTATTGATGTAAATTTTATGTCCAAATGATGAGATACCCTTTTTATCTCTCATTAACTCTTTTTTCTGAATTTTGAAGTGACGTCGTTAGGCTGTCGAATCTTTGCAAAGGAACTTCTTAACCCAATTTGGATTATTTGGGATAAACTTGTACTCCTTGAATATGTCATACTATGAATATGTGTGAATGTCCTCTGATTGTTTTACACTTAATATCTACTTATATTTGTTGTATTCTTTTGTCACACAAAATAATGTAATTGATTTATCCTTAATCCAAGGATACCGTCTTTATATGGGACTTCGTCTCAATCTCCATTCATTGAAAAATATTTTGTTTTATACACAACCTTCTATTATACAATGTATAATCCCCTATGACGTTTACGTTTATTCGAAAGGAATCTTTTTTCTATGAAGCTTTACTAAATAACAAAAAGGAATGTTTTTTTATACGTATGCGGCGACAACGACTTCTCCGCCACCGTGACCATTATTTGAGTTTCGGCTTCCTCTACAAGTCATACCTTCTTTTTAAAAAGAAAAAAAATAAATACCATGTTTTAATTTTCTTTTATTTTTGTATTGAAAATGGTTTTCATAATGTTTTTATATCAATGTGTTGTATTGATATCTTGTTATTGAAATGTGGAAATGTTATATTTCCTTTATGCATTTTTTATGATATAAGATAATGTTATGGTTCTTGGGCATTATTTTGAAGATGGGTTGTTCCTTGATAAACTAATGGCGGGTGAGCCCGATATAGCTCTCCAATGCATTGGGTAATGTGATGGAGTGAAACATTAAGGTTTCTCCGAAGAGATTTAGGGAATATACTGTTGTGGGTATTCCAAACGTAACCAAGAGGGTTACTCCCAACGTAAGAATGTTATGAATGCCTCAAGTTACCTTTATGTCTTATGATTTCTATAATTTATTCTTGTTTTGATGAGGTATGTTAAAGTGATTATGTTTTATGGGTGAAGTATGATTTCATTATTATGTATATATGAACTCATGTTTCTTTTCCATATTTTTATAACCCCTACTGAGCTTTTTATGCTCATCCCATGTTTTTTTGAAATGTTTTTCACAGGTCAATGGAAAGGTACATGATATGATTATAATGTCAAGGAAGTGTCAAGAAATAATCCATGTTTTATTTTTTTTAAATATGTTTCCATTGATGGGAAAAAATGAATACTAACTTTTGTGTAACCACATTGTTTAAATGTGGAATGTAATGCAAGTTTTATGATCTAATTCCCAAAAACTCTAAACCTGAAAAGATCCTCAACGTGTAATCTTGTAATAACTCAAGATTAAGTAAGGTTTAAGGCTGGGGCCTTATATATTTAGTAAAATGACGAGTAAGAAATTAAAATCAAGTGACTTTTATGAATATAGAATAAGAATAAAATTTAAAATATTTATAAGAAGAAATAGATAAAATCATATCTAAGTTCATTTTATGGAGGAAATGACTATAAATATTGAATACTCTATTTAACTAAATAATAAAACATTGTACTGATTTATGAATTCAATAAGAATTTCTAAAATGTTATATGAAACAAAAAGACCAAATTTTGGGTGGTTACTAGTTTGTGGTAAGAAATATAATCATAAAAAGGAATCCAGAAACCTATACTGAACTATAGAAAGGATGAAACATGGCTTTATAAAGAAAAAACAAAGGATATATGTAAAACAATGATAAAACTAGATGATGAAAATAGTTAGAGATAGAATGATAATTATTGAATTATGTGTTACTGTTTTGAAATTCTTGGGCTTGTTGAATGTTTTCGTGAATATTCTACTTGTATGATTTATGACTATTAATCTAAGTGAAAATAAAAAACATCCATTCTATAAGATTGATGTTATAGTTCATATTCATTTAATTTCATTTTAATTTTAATAGTAGTCAGGGGGGTTGAAATAAAAATTAATACCAAAATTAATGTTTATACCCAAAAAAATCTAAACAACACCTTTCGAGGAATTTTTTGTTGGGTACAAATGTAATATAACGAATTAATGAAAAATGAAATTTTTGGTATGATATTAATGGATTATAATGATAATTAGAAAAAAATATAGAATAAAATGTTAAGAATGTGGATACAATGTATATATTCTATGATATTATTTCATGATAAAAATTAAGTGTATATTAAAGAATAATGGTACTCTATTTACTAGTGGACATCATGTTGGTATGGAAGAAAATTTGGTTCATTAAATAATATACTTTTTTAATTTAAAATGGTGGTCTATAATTGTGAATGAATGTGTTCTAGAAATCAAAGGTTGTTATATTGGAAGACTCTTAATTGAATATAATTAAACAATTTTGTAACACTGTGAATAAATAAGAATCTTCCCTCATGGTTATCATAGAAGGTGTGCATGGAAATAAATCAATTAAGAATATGAAAAAGTACTGACATGATGATTGGTATTTTATTTATGGGGGATTTATTATTATGAAATGAAATACATGTTTCAAAAGTGAAATCATTGAATATATAATTACAAAGAGATTATATAAAATTTCAAAGGAGATGAAGAGTGAGAAAGCACATAAACATGTTGAAAAATGAATTAGTGATTTCATTATAAAATGGAAATAAGAAATATTACATGAAATATTGAAAATAAGGGTTGGATTATGATGAAAAACCACATTACACTTCATGATGATGCTAGAGGTAACCCTACCATATAGGTGTATATTTTTTTATTCATATAGGATAAAGGAGGAGTTATGATTCATAAAAAATTCTTATATGTCCATTATGAAATGATGAATACATAATAATATGGAGAATGTTTATTAAGTTGAATTGATTGTATAATGAATAATTAAAACTCACACAAGTGGTTATGGAAGTAACTGTTATGGATGTAAAAGAAATAATATATTCCAAAAATTGATTTCATTAGTTGTAAATTAATCTAATGTTAAAAATATATATATTTGGGGTTCTGTATTTTTTTTGGTGATTTGCTAGTAATGTCGATGAGTTGTGCTGAGGGTTCATCCCTCTTTGAAATCGGTGAGCAGTGTTGTTGCGTTGTTGAAGGTTTTATGACACTGGTTGAAGGGTTTTCGTCGACGTCATTAGCTGCGGCGGCGATGGTGGTTGTTTCCAGCGGTACGACTAATGCTGTCGGGGTGCGGCTCGAGGTGATGTTCTGCCCGAGACGCCTCGGTACTCGCATTTGAAATGATGGAATGGTTCCAAATTTTGAATTTGGATGATTGAATATGTGTATGGGGTGTTTGTTTGTGATTTGGGCCAGTTTATTCATGGTTACCGGTAACCCATAAACCAGTTTTGAGAAAATGAAAAAAATGATTTCCAGCAGCAATGCTATCCATGATCTATATATCAAGAATTCTTCCAGAGGAATCAGTGATTAATATACTTATTCATGATTAGATGATAATGATAAATTCTAAAAATCCTAATTTTGAGTCAAACAAAGGTCAAATCCATATCTTAATATTCTCAAATATATCAAGGATTTTTTGTAATCGTATTAAGGTTATATAAAATTATCATGTGTTGGTAGTCCTTGATGAAGATGCGGGATTATTTATTTATATGGAAATAATAATTAGGGAAGAATATTTGTTCTATTTATCAATGTACTTACAATGCAGTATCATCTGATTACTTTTTAGGATACCTAAGAGTGATATAGAGTAATGTTAATATACATAATAGAATATTTTTATTTTCTAATGATAATACAATAGTTAATTAAATTTATATTGGAATAGATAATTCCAATGTAAAATAATTACCCTAAATGACATCATGGAATATAAATTGGTTATCATAAAAAATACTATAGATTTATTTAATTGGTGGATTATTTTTATACAAACATAATTTCTCTAGTTTTAATTTATTGTTTATGTTATTGAACGAAATAAAAATAAGTGGAATTAGTTACTTCGTCTTGTTTTTCATACAATGAGTTCCAACTCAATTAAATCGATGACTCATTTCCATGTTGTGAATTCAATCATATATATTTATTCAATATAATGAAACAATATGTGAATTTTTTTTATTAAGAATAATAATCAAGTTGTATTTATTATATAAATTAATAGAATATTAGTATCAATTATAAATGGTCTCTTATGTTAATAAAGTTAAATCACTTATTCCATGGTAGTTATATTTTTTGATTTGAAGTAAATGAACTAAAATCCAGTATTGATTTTCGAACATTCTAAAATCAATCATTAAGGATTGATTAATTTGAGGTTATTTGTTTAGATAATGATTTATTACATACAATATAATGAACATAAATTCAAAAAGATTTGTATTGGTGGCTATTATTAAAATTTAATTTGTTAAAAATCATTTGGTTTTCAATTATAGATTTGTAAGTAAACTTAGAGTCTTATGCAGTATTATGAGATGTGTGGAAAATATTAGTATTTATGTTTCAAATTTGATAAAATATTATAGACTCGACTTTTTAGACAAATAATTTTATTATATTTTCTAGTTAAATCAAACGTTTCATTTTGAATAAATTATAGAATCAGTATATGAAATTCTGATGCAGTTTATAAATACTGAACAAGGAATGAAATTTCTGTCATTAATCTGAGTGGTTAAATTTAATTCTATAAACTGATTTTGATTTAAAAGATTATGAAAAGGAATATTGTAAGGGATCCCTAAGAATCTTTGAACTACCTAGAAACCATTATGTAGGTAGTGATCCCTTTTATGCACGATGTTTTACCTAAAAATGTGTGAATAGTGGGCCTTGGTATGAATTTAAATTATCTAAATTTTTATATCAATGAAAAAAATGATTTATATTGGATTTTGGTACACAAACACAATGTTGAGTGTATGGTTATTTAATATATGTTAGTGTGGGTGAACCAAGTAGATTATGTGTTTCACCAAATAAATCACATTATTTATAAAAGAATAAAACCTAATGATGTTGAATTTTATAAATATATATGCAATTAATTGTTGAATAGTCCTACTACTTGTAAGGAAAAAAGAACTTATAGAAAAGGAAGAGAAAACAAATATTGAATTTCTCAATAATCTGAAATTCTTATAATTATACTACATTATCATAAATGGAATGTCATAAAATGGAGAATTAAATTCTTTAAGAGTAATTCATCTAGAAATTATACTTATGATGAATATTTATCAGGCATTGGGACCTAGAATATTTATATCGATCCAATGGAACTATTTTATAACAATATAATACAATAGGGTCAAAGCATCTTAGTAGAACAGCAAGATCCCAAATAAATGAACTTATATATGCATATAATTGTATTTTAGTTACATAATTAGCCACAATATACATGTATAAATTTATATAATTTGATGTAATAGGTTTTGATAAAATACTTCATCTCAGCAGTTATCTATTTATGCAGAACAAATATCATCATTGTGTTTTTAAATCATCTTGATTTGATTCAAAGTTATCCTCTATGTATCCCCTCATAACTATTTATATATATCCTCCATATATCAAGATCATATCCTATATAAGTATCAATTATTTTTTTTCTTCCATATAATATATAATAAAACACTTTTGGATCTTCTTGATATCTACCTATCACTCTTAATGAATTATAAACAACAAATTCATTATGTAGCATAACAAGCATGATATATCATATCAATAATTAATAAGAAATTGTATTCATTATTTATATCTCTAATTTTTTCAACACATAATCTTGAAGATATATATGTTTTGAGACATACATAACAATCATCCAATGTATTTGAATATATTGTATTTTTTAAGTACCTTATGAATATATTTAATTTCATTCAATCAAAGAATCATATTTTGTTTATCTATATACATCTTATTCCCCCAGATATAACTAACTTCACAAATTTAATTCATAGAAAATCAGTCAATAAATACTATCTGAACTGAAAATAAATCATGTTCCTCATTTCTATTTAATAATATATCTTCAATATATATCAATAAAAAAATTATTGCACTCCCACTATCATTTTTCTAAACAAATATCCCAGTTTGAATCTTCATGAAACCAAATTATCTTATACACTCATCAAAATAAAAATTACATGAACAATAATTTTTCCTTAATAAATATATAAATATCTAAAAATTTCATACCACAATATCTTAAAATTTTAGAATATTATTTAAGATAGCTTTTACAACACATAACACTGATCATTTGGAAAACTATCATATGATATTGAAATATTACTATATAATATGATAGTTTTCTCCTATATGTTGGCTATTAATGTTTTCATAGAATTAACTATATTATAAAAAATATTTATAAATTTTTTATATATTGTATCATCTAATAATTAAGATGTACTAAATTTATATTAAAGTTATTTTATTCATAAAAATAGAATTTCCTTCAAAACTGATTTGGTAAAATATTTTGTGTGTAAAGAATATTCATCTTCTTATAACTTTAATTTTTTTAAATTATAATTATTTTAAAAGATTTCATATAATAACATACATACGATGATGTTTTTGTATTTTTTAAATGACTTATTTTTCTGTAAAATGTGAGAAAAAAGTATTTGGAAATGCTGTAAATTATTTTAACTAAATATATAAATTCAATTCCCCATTTTTGTATTAAAAAAAATTATCAATTATAATTTTAATGAAATAATTATTATTTTGTAATTAGAAAAAAATATGATTTTGATATAATTGTTTTGTTATGATTAAAAACAGTTTTTTCTTGAAACCATTTTATGTTAATTATATTTTATTTCTTTATTTTTTTAAAATTATAATAATTAAATATTAAAATGTATTTTATAGATTATTTATCAGAAACTATTACTTGGAATCAATTTATTAGTGATTTAAAGTCATAGAGTTAATGTAAGTGCTTCATATGCTTTAAAAATGAATTTCTTAACACCCCATTTTTATTCTGTTTTGTAGGTATAATTTTATATTAAATTATTACAGTTCTATGAATTAAATTTGATAAAATAGATCCTTCATTTGGAATCAAAATGTATTTTTCTTATAATATAAATTCATTTTATTACAAAATGAATACTTAAAAAATTAGAGAAATGTCATAGTGGTTATGGAGATAATGAGTTGATTGGGGGTTAAACCTAGAGATAAATGCATGTTTTTCTGAATTAAATTATCCAAATCCTATCGCATTGGAATATTTAGACCACATATAAAACAAAATTATCCAATATATCCATTTGGATTAATTTTTATTGATAATGAGAATATTATATTTTAATATTTTAGGAAATATAAAGTGTTTCCTCTCCCCCACTTATAAAAGGCTATTAATTTGTTGTCCTATTTACAACACATTCTAGAATATATATTTCCCAAAACATAATAACATATATTATAGAGATCCCTTTACACGTTTTATTTTTTCTCTTCAAAAAATAAAAACCATATTGTGCTTAATAAGAGATCCAAAAGAGGTATCTTTAATAGACGATAATCCTAATGAAGAAACTATTTCATTTTACTCCATCATTAACTACCATCAATTATTTTCTAAAAATTACAATATAATTAATCCAATATATCCTCTACTATTATATCTTTTTATGTTGATAAATAATATTTATCTATCATCGTATCCATTAAATGGGAGAGAAAACAATCACTTGTGTGTACGAATAACTTCTGCCTCACGTACCGATGTAATTTACTTTCCATCAACACCTCCTTTTAATATTCCTAATAATTCATATAATTAGTATATATAATATTTAGAAAATATTTTTTTCACTAAATATAATGTATCATTTACCTTCATACATTCCAATACATTGGAAATCTATAATGTCACTCATTAGTACATTGGGACTACGACCTCCATGAAGTAATGTGATACATTATTCATTTCAAAACTACATAGATAATGATAAGGATAAACATAGTAATTATATATGATATTTATGTTATTATAATAATTATATAATAGTTAAATATTATCTAGCTTTATTTTATTCAATCTGTCAGAAATTGAAAACAATGTTCATGTGTAAGCCAGACCTACGATATCCATAAATGATGTAATTTAATTCTCTATCTAGAAATTTCAAGAATGATTATAAATATTAAAATATTCAGTATAAATGATATTAAATAAATAAATATAATTCTATATATGATGTAACTCTAATCATTGTATAGGGTCCAGAACCATAAACAAAATCAATGAGAACTTAAAAAGTTAACTCCCCAAAATGATGATTTTAAAGTAATTTTAAATTATTGGCTGTTGAAATAATATAAGTGGATAGTAAATGATATTATTAATATGATTATTTTTATATATTAAATTTTAAAAAAATTAATGACATTATATATGAGGTTACATCACATTAAAAAATGTGAAATCGTGAGGTATGTGTTTTTAAACTCAATTTCCATTCACTAAGATTTATATATACTTTATTGAATATGTTATGCTTTTATTATGTGTGAAATTTCAATTAATAATATTATTTTTTATTTAAAATTTATTATGGATTTTCATTTTTCACACATAATCACTTCATTGATTAAATTCTCCAACTTATGATATGATCATTGAATAAGATTTCATCTCAAATTTTACTCCATTGAGACATATATTTAATTATATATATGTGTGTGTGTGTTTTGTATATAGATAATGTTTAATGTATTTAACATCAATATGTATTTATTCATTATTATTGATGATTCAATTCAATTTTTCCCTATCACGGGATAACAAATTAAATGTTTCCAAGTTTGTATCATATATTATTCAGTATCATTTTTTAGGATTTTCTAATTTTATTTGAATGAATTTTATAATATCTTCTTTATAATATATATATATTCTCTTTTCCTCATGATATTTATGGATTTTTAATGTTTTAATCTGCCATTTAAAAAAATCACTAGAAACAATCAAGTTAATAGTTAAAATAAAAGATGTTCTTATTTCCTATTTGACCAGGTATATTAATCTGTTATTTTCATTTTCTTTGACTATTACACAAAAATCTTTTAAAATTACTAATATTAATTTTTAATTGAATATATTTCTATTGTTTATTTGTTACATGGATTGAAATGGATCTTTCTATATCAGTTTGGATGTTCCATTTTCAATATTCCTTTACAAAAATGGGATAAAGAAAGCTCTCATTTTAGCATGTATGATGTTAATAGATTTTCTCACTGCCAAAACCTTATTACACTATTTAACTTCATTATTTTTTCAATTGTTTTAATGATAAAAAAAATTATGAAAAAATTATTTTTAGTATTCACCTTAAATATTCATTATTTATACAAATAATAATAAATTACTAGAAGACTAGTATTTTTTATGGTCATATTTTATCTCTAACTAATTTTTGATCATTTACATCTATAACACCCAAAGGGTTTGAAAATAAATTTTTAATTCCAGAATCACTAAGTTATTATAAAACAACACATTTTATAATCTATCTGTTAAACACAACATTGCCTCTACTATGTTTTGAATTTCAAAAAAAGTCATCTAGAGATGTGATCAGTAATTCATTTGGAGTCTGATAGAACAAACATTATTATTTTTTAAATAGTAATGTACACTTATGAATAGTAATATAATCCATATGAATAATAAATAATGAAATTATTATAATTTCTTATGATAATATGATAATGAGAACCTAATTAATTTTTCAATGTGATATAAAACTAATTATACCTTTAAATGGTTATTTTTCGAAATCATTATGATTTTTTTAAAAATTCAATTAATAAAATTAATAAAATTATTTTATAAAAATAGTGTTCATTTTTGAGTTTTACAAATATAAAATTTGTTTGAGAGAATATTTGGTTTTTTTATGAAATTCTTAAATTTCTTATGAATAGAGAAATACAGTAAAATACGGAATATACAAATTATCAATTTAATACACTATTTATGACTTCATTATCGATGTAATGAAACTTAGTTCGAACTCACATGCACTTAATACTATTATGGGTCACATTATGTAATAGTATTGGTTGTCTTGAGGAAATTAATAAAATAATGAATCAAATATTTAAAATGCAATCCTCTCCTCCACTATAAAAACCCTCCATCACTCCCCCTTCTCATCACTCCTCTATAACCTGAATCGTGTAACTTTTTGGACCAAATACGATTTTCTAGTCACTCCCCACGTCTAAGAAGCTCTAGGTCTTTCATAAAGTCCAAAATCCATTCTCTTAACCAGGTTCTCCAGGATGTTATTTCAAGAGGTAAAGCACTATTCTTTTTCATTTAGTTTCATTTCAATTTATCTTCTCCTGTTATCCTCTCCCCACCTCCTCTATAAAAATGACCATGAAAACTCCTTTAAAATATAGATACTATAATAATATATTGTTAATGAAAGAACTATCATAAATATTCTTCCTCTCTCCCAATTAATTTAGAAACGAAATCTACATCCATAAGGTTCAACATTAAAATCTTTGTGGACGATGAAGATTAGTTCTTCAATTTTTTCTATATTACTGGTTATGAAACCACTTTTAGGGTTTAAACATAATAAAATATATGTATTATAACCTAATTAATATTTAGGAACTAGTATAGATACATATTATTAATTTTTATGACCAATCTAGTTCCTAATAATTGAAATGCCGCTTAAATAATCTAAGTGAATATCATTAATATTTATCCGACGATTCATCCTCTTTACATGTAAAAAATGTAAAAAAAGTCCATTAAAACTTCTTTATTATCAGAAATAATATTTAGTTTAAATCTTTGATATTTATATCCACTTCACATGAAATTCAATTATTAAAAACAGGTGAACCAATTCTGAAATACAAAAAAGAAAACACTCTGGAACGACATTATTCAATATAATAACATATTAAGAAGGACATAAATGAACTAAAAAGAATTATGATAAACTAAATAAATTAATAATAGTTTCTGAAATAATTTATTAATTATTCTAATTTCATATTCCAGGACCTTAATTACATGAGTCGAACCCATTCGGACTTATGGTTAGGAGTTTTCACCCAGACCTCCATTTTCATTTAGGTTACTTTTATTGAATACTTAACTCAATGTGGTTCTTATGTATTATTGTGTACTCATCATAAATTCTGCATGGTTTTTATATATATGTTTACAAACCATAATCCTTCCTTATTTTATGCAGGGTTACACATTATAAATGGAACGTTCCAAATTACATCCAAAATACAAGCCCGATTAAAGAAAATTTCTTAAATTCTAACCTATTTTAAAGGGATCTCTATAATCTGTTTCTAGAAACCTTTTAATTTCTAAAATCACGAATTTTATTACTAAAATATTATCTTATGTAATTTATGGGTTTATAAAAATAAATTTCCAAAAGAACTTTTCTTTCCAAAATAAAAGAGCATTTATCTCAATAATTATTCAATGGTTTTAAAAGAGTATTTTCATCTATTTCAACACTCTAATTGATTGTTATGTATTTTATGGAGTATTATTTTATTATATAGAACTATATATTTAATTTCATTTATTATTATTTTTATTTTTGTCGATGGGCCATCCTAAAACCATTCACCAATTTACCATGAATGACTAGAGTTTAAGCTTCATTGTTGGGGAATGTTTTTAAAATTTCATATTATAGATTCAATATAAATGTATATATATATTTTGTTTATCCCCTCTAATATTAGGAATTAATTGGACATATTATTTTATGAGTGGTCCCTCCTATAGCCCCTCTATTCATCAGTAGGTCTCATGAGACAAATATACGTGGATATTGACGAGGCCTTGCCCTAATTTGTGTTATAGGTTAGGTTGAGGCCTTAATCATTTTTAGACGTCACGGCCGAGGACATGAAAATATGTTTCAAAATGTGTGGCATATGAATTTCCCTCATTATGAAGCTATTAATTGATTGTTAATGTAGTTTTTTATTAGTATAATACCCATGATTATATTGGAATTATTTGCAGTACTCATATTCATGTCATAATGTGTTCAAGATTATTGTTTGCAAATACATGTGTTTCCAATTATTCTCCATTCCTGAAGTTTAAGCTTATGTTATCTTTCAATGTATTGCATACTCTCATTTAGAATTTTATCTCACCCCTTTCTTTTTTTTACAGGATATGAAGAATTATGTTGTGAGTTACTTGCTGGCATAATCTAGGAGGCATGGATGTTTCTAAAAAAATAAATTAGTGTTTTTCTTTTCATGATGTAATGTGGAAATTATATATGTATATTATTTCAAAAATATACAAAATTACTTTTTCCTTGGGTATATATATTCCTTTTTTATATTCTAATGTTATAAAATAAGGAAATTGCTTCGGGCAACTGGGGTCGGGTCCTTATAGTTGGTATCAATGGAATTTTACTACAAAACATGAAAACTTGATTTAGAAAACCTAAATTAGTGAGGAAATCCCTAAGTTAGTTTTTGTAGATAATCATACAAGAACATCCTTGTATTTTGGTAAGGACTAAATTATGTGGATCTTTCTAGAAAATAAATCTCTGTCTAGATAATACAAGTGGATGTGGTTCTGGAACTGATGTACCTAGGAGTGAAAACTCTGAATAGGTGTTTCGAGATAGACCCGAGGTATCATGGTACATTAAAACGGGCCTTGCTGCACTGTTGGTATTGAGACATCCAGGGTATATGCTTAGGAAAATTCCCATTTTCATTCCAATCCATTATAAATTATTGAAATGTAAATTCTTTCCTCAAAGAAACCATTTTTCTAAAAATGGGGTTAGCCATGTGTATGATTTAAATTTATTCTAAGTGTTTTTATATAATTAGATTCAAAATTATGATTCATACCCTAATATAATGTGATTTATTATTTAGAAATGGTTCCGAGTTGAAGAAATAGAATATTTATGAACACGCATATCCCATGTAGGGATTTCCCACTGATGTAAGATAATGATATTGGCTCTCGTGCTGCGACTGGTGAAGATAAACATATAAATATAATGGGACAACATACTGAGGTTATGAACAATAACCTTATGCTCTTTCAGTATCCAGTTTCACCTCGTGGAAGAAATTTGATAGATCTTTTTATGTGACAAAAACCACCATCATTTAATTAGACTTTAACCCCAATTGTAGCTGAGAAGTTGATAAGTACCCAAGAGAATTTATTTCTCACTTTGTGAATTAATGAAAGAGATAAGGTCATCATGGTAGTTTATGATCTATCGGGAGATGTAGATCAGTGGTGGTCTTTAATACTAAATTAAAAGAAGGTGGAAGAGATAGAAGATATGTAATAGAGTGACTTTAAGAAATTATTTCTAGAGAAATACTTTCCTCATGAACATCAAGATGATATGGAATGGTATATTCTGAATTTCACACAAAAGGAAGATGAGAATGTTGCAAAATATGAAGCTAATTTCACAGGGTTAGGAAGTAATGTTGGTTACTACATACCAAATCCGAGGAGAAGTATTGATAAATTCTTTGATGGACAAAATCCATTCCTCTAGAAGGATCTGGTATCCCCGAGTTTCTCATTATAAAAAGATATAGATTCATGTCCTATCACAATGGAAAATGAATTCTTTATGTTTTATTACTTTAAGGTAAATCAAGAGAAGAAGTGGGATTATGAACACTCTATAAAAAGAAATAATGAAACTTGGAAAAAGGGATGAATTGAATTACCTCATTGAGATAATTTTTGAAGGAAACACACTGGTTCCTTTTTAAAAGGATAATGAGTATTCTAAAAATGTGGACAGAAAGGCCATCATTATTCTAATTTTATGGGGAAGAAAGAATCAAATAATTTTCAATTCTATAATTTTCAGGATAGGGGACACTATTCAAATGATTTTCCAATGTGTCAAAGAAACGTGAAACATAAATTATTAAGGGATCATGGATAAGCTTATGCGATCAAAACCACATATATTAAAGTTTTTAATGATATGGTTTCAGGTACTCTAGTAGTTGGATTTATTATGGTAGTTTTCGGTCTATCATAAGGGAAGTTCCATTGCAATAATGCTGTGTCAATAAGTCCCCATTATTCCATATAAAAGTGCTTTATCTACTAATTTTATTATCATAACAATTATTTACTTTGATATAATCTTTAGTATTTACTAGCATTCGAACCACAATGATAAAATATTTTGAAAGAAGAAGGAGGTTAAAATTTTTTTGGATGGTGTGGAATCTATTATCTCAAGGGAAGATACATCACCAATAGATTCACATATATATCCACCACATGTAGCTTTATCGAATTTAATTATTTATGAGGAAGGGAATGAAAAAACTGTGGTTGTGGAGAAGAATGTTCCAATAGAGGATATACCGATTGTGAAAGAATATGATGATGTGTTTCCGGAGGACTTACCTAGATATTCTCCAGAGTAGGAAAATGAGTTTTCCATTAACTTTGTTCCTGGTTCAAGGCTAGTATCAAAGACCTATTATAGAATGGACACTTTATAATTAGTGGAATTGAAGAAACAACTGGAAGAAATGAGTGATAACTAATTTATTCACCCCTACAGTTTCTCTGTGGGGATCCAAAGTTCTTTTCATTTAGAAGAAAGATGGATCCATGAGGTTTTGCGTTGACTACATGGAGATCAATGCTTTAACAATAAAGAACAAGTATACCCTAAACTGCATTGATGACTTATTTGATAAGTGTCATGGAGTCCAATAATTTTCAATGATTGATCATTGATTTTGATACCATAGTTGCTTATGAGGAAGAAATACATTCCAAAAATTGTGTTTTGAACCATGTATGGGCATTACATGTTTACATTAATGCATTTTGGACTGACTAATGCACCCTATTTTTTTATGGATCTAATAAATAATGTTTTTAAGAAATATCTTAATGACACTGTGGTTGTATTTCATGATGATATCTTGGTATAATCCAAAAGATATGAGGATCATGAAAATAACATGAGCACTATTCTAAAGACACTTAGATGAAATGAATTATATGGTATGTCTAGAAAGTGTGAATTTTGGCACCAATCAATTTCCATTATGGGTCACATTATCTTTAAAGATGGAATACTTTTTTTATCTTACAAATACAAAGGATGTGCAAGAATTTCCTTCTCCAACAAACATAACTGAGGTACATAGTTTTATTGGTTTTGTATGTTATTATCAGTGTTCATTTAGAACATTTCCCGTTTAGAAAACCCAGTGAGCAAGCTTCAGGTAAAGGGGTTATGTTTAGTTGGGAAAAAGAATGTGAGGACTATTTTGAAGAATTCAAGAGGAGGTTAGTGAATGCTCTGATCCTAACCCCACCATTGGGGAATGATGGGTTTGTGATCTTTAGAAATACCTAAAATAAATGGTTTGGTTTTGCCATTATGAAGAATTAATGATTTACTACCTATGCATCAAGGTTGTTAAAAATTCATGAACAAAAATTTCCAACTAATTATCTTGAGTTAGAAGCAGTTATCATTGCTCTGAAGATATGAATAAATTATACCTATGGGGAAAAATGTGAGATATATATGGATAACATGAGTTTGAAATATATATTTTCATAGAAAGAACTCATCATGAGGCAATGGAAATATCTCAAACTACTCATGAATTGTGATTTTACCAAACACTACCACCCCGAAAAAGAAAAAAAATGTAGTTGATGCATTTAGCATGAATGATCATGGAGTCCTCAACAAAATTAATATTGACAAGGATCATTTGTACAAGGATATAGTAAGGAAATATATATGAATTATCAAAGCTGGTGAAAGATAATTACTTATTGAAATCTTTTTTCAAACCATATTTATTATAAATAATTAATTCTTCTTAGCCTGGTGATTAGAACCTTCAAAAGAAATATTAATGTTGTGAATGATGGGAAGATGGCAGACATTGTGGGTGAAGATGAAATTCTAAAATTTTGAATGATGAATTGCATTCCTGTAATACTTGGTCTAAAAAGGGAGTTATTGAAAGATTCCCATTTTTTGAATTTCTCTATACATCTCAGTATCACTATAATGTATATAGATTTGATGGAACATTTCTATTAGGACAACATGAAGAGGGAAATTTCATATTATGAATGAAGTTGTTTGGTCGGTCAACAATAGAAGGAAAAAATGAAACATAAAAAAGGAGTCATGCAACCTCAACATATTCCTACATGGAAATGGGTTGAATTCACCATATATTTTGTCACTATATTACCCAAAACACCAAGGAAGAATGATTCGATATTTGTAACTGTGGATGAACTTATGAAATCTTCACATTTCCTCTCTATAAGGGGGAATTTTCCGTTGGAGTTCTTAGTAATAAACTATATCAATTAAGTTGTGAGACTTCAGGGAGTACCTCTATAAATTGTGTATGACCATGAGTCACTATATATATCAAAAATCTAGAAATGCCTTTAGAAATCTTTGGATACTGAATATAGATTGAGTACTACTTACTACACACAAACTGATGGGTATTTAGAGAGGATGATCCAAACCGTAAAGGAAACGATGAGATCATGTTCACGTGACTTTTAAGGTATGTGGGATCAATATTTACCTTTTATAGAGTTTTCCTAAAATAATAGTTTCCATTCAAGTATTCAAATGGTACCATATGAAGCATTTTATGGGAGGAGATGTCGTACACCATCATGGTGGGATAAATTTGGTGAAAGGAAGCTTGTGGGTGAAATGCATGTGGAGGAAACGACATCAAAGGTAAATAATATTCATGTCCATATTAAAATAGCACAATGCAGAAAAAATATCAATGATGATAATTGATGGATGGATGTGGAATTTCAAGTGGGAGATCATGTTTTCCTGAAAGAATCTTCATTGAAAGGCGTTAAAAGATTTTGAAGGAAATGGAAATTGTGCCCGAGGTTCATTGGGCCTTTTGAAATTCTAGAGAGAAATAGATTTGTTTCATATTTTATGTCTAGAAACCTAGCCTATCCATGGTACACTATATGTTCCATGTCTCAATGCTATGAAAGTAAATTCCAGACCCAATTCTTGTCCTCGCTTCTCGAGGTTTGGAATTGGAACCTGACCTATCTAATTGTGAAGAGCCTATCCGGATTTTGGTCACTAAATAACAAGTGTTGAGGAATTGAACGACTCGTTTAGTAAAGATATTTTGGAGGAATCCTAAAATCAATGTGGTGACATGGGAACCTAAGGAGATTATGTTGAAGACATTCCCGAATCTTTTTAGTTAACATTTTTTGAATTTAATGGAAGAATTTTTTTGAAGGAGAGGAGAATGTAACACCCCGTGGTATTGAAAATAAATATTGAATTCATGATGCACTAATCCCTTATAAGAAAACACATTTTATAATCTTTCCTCCAAACACATCTTCGCGTCTAAAATGTTTTTAATTTCAAAAAATGGTCATCTAGAGCTGTGATCAATAAGTCATTTGGAGTTTGATAGAACAAACATGATTTTCGGTGAATAGTAACATACCCTTCTGAATAGTAATATGAATAGTAATATGACCCTTATTAATATTTACAAAAGATGTTGTTTTTTTCTTAATATTATAAGATAATGAGATATTTTATATTTTTCAATGTGATATAAACTAATTAAACCTTTAAAATTGTTCTTTTTTGAAATAACTATGATTTTATTTAATAACAATAATAAGAATATTTAGAAAAATATTTTTTAAAAATGGATTTCATTTGTTAATTATACACATCAAAAAATTGTTAGTGTGAATTTTTGGGATTTTTCTAGAATTCATTAATTTTTTATGAATAGTTAAATATGGTAAAATACCATGGACACAAAATATAAGCTAAATACACATTTTATGATATCATAGGTGATGCAAGCCCACTTAGTTCGACCTCACAAAAACCTATTACTATTAGGGGTCACATGAAAAAACTCTATAGGTTCTTTTAAGAGAATTAATAAAATAATGAATAAAATATTCAAAATTTACTCTCTCCTCCACTATAAAACCCCCATCACCCTTCTTCTATTACTTCCCTTAACCCTAGAATTTCCACAAATTTATTCCCAAACACATTTCCCAAGTCACAACCTATGTCAAAGAATACATTGGTGTTGCTAAAAGGCTAAACCAACTTCCCTTAAAGGGGTTCTCAAGGTGGTAATTTCAAGAGGTAAAGCACCCATTTTTTACAACTAGTTTCATTTCAATTTATCATCTTTTGTTATCCTCTACCCACCTCCTTGGCCCAAATGACCATGAAAACTGCAGTATCATATACGTACTTATATTCTATCTAGTAATGGAATAAAAATAACCAATATTATTAATCTCTCGCTTTTATTTAATAAACTAAATCAACATCCATGAGGTTCCAATTTATTACCATCATGGCTGATGAAGTTTCGTTATTCAATTTATCCTTCGTTACTGGTCATAAAACCATTTCCATGGTTGTAATAGAAACTAATGTATGTATTATAACCCCATTAATATTAATTAACTACTATACATATATATTATTAAATCATAGGACCAAAATAGTTCCTAATAATCCAAATACCACTAAAATAATCTAAGTGAAAGTCATTAATATTTCATCTAACGATTAATCCTATTTACATGTAACCAAATTTTAGAAATGAACATTAAAACTTTTTTACATTCATAAATAATATTTAATTTCAATTTTCGATATTTACATCCACTCCACATGAACTCCATTACTTTAAAACAAGTGAACTGATCATGAAAATCAAGAAGATGGACACTCTAGAAGAATATAATTCAATATATTAACTTATCAGTAAGGACATAAATGAACTAAAAAAATTGATAAACTAGATAAATATCTAATATGTTTTTAAATAAGTTATTAATATGCCTAGTTTCATATTCTAGGAATTTAAGTTCGTGACTGGAACATATTCATACTTAATGTAAGGGTTTTTTACCTAAACGTCCATTTTCATTTGGGTTACTTTTATTGTCTACTTACCTCAATGAGGTTCTTATGTATTATTGTATACTAGTAATAAATAATTTTATAGTGTTATATATATTTTTAAAAACAAAAATCCTTATTTATTTTATGGATGGTTACACATTTTAATTGAAACCTTCAAAATTATTTCCGAAATACCAGCCTAATTCAAGGGAATTTCTTAAATTCATACCTATTTTAAAGGGAACTCTATAATCTGTTTTTAGCGACCATTAAATTTTAAAAATCACCAATTTTATTATGAAATTATTATTTTTCTTTTATTTTGTTTTATACAAATTATTTTCCAAATGAAATCATCTTTTCAAAATAAATGAACATTTGAGTCAAGAATTATTCAATGATTTTAAAAGACTATTTTTATCTTTTTCAAAACATTTGTTGTTTCATATTTATTTTTGGGGATAATATATTATGATATCATACTCCATATTTAATTTAATGGATTATTATTAGATACATTGTGGATGTTCCATCTGAAACCCATTCACCAATTTACAATGAATGGTTAGTGTTTAAGCTTAATATTCGAGGAAATATATTTACATTTCATTTGATAGTTTCAATATGAATTTATATGTTGTTTATGTTTATCCATGTTCATATGAGAAATGAATTTGAATTATTATTTGATGGTTGGGGCCCTCTATTTCTCCTTTATGAATTAGTAGGTCTCATGCAACACAAAGATGTGGACTTGACTGAGGCCTTTCCAAAATTTGAGATATGGTTTTGGATGATGCCTTAATCATATTTAGATCTCTCAGATGATGCCTTGAAAATATATATCATAATATCCAGCATATACACATCTCCCATTATGAATCTTGTAATTTACAGTTAATGTGGTTATTCCATTAGTAGTACACCTGTGATTTTGCCGACATTATTTACTCAGCTCATATTAATACCATAATGTGTTCAACATTATTATTTTTTAAGGCATGTGTTATGAATTATTCTCCATGCCCAATATTTATATTTATGTTCTCATCCACTGTATTTATTACTCTTACTGAGCGTTTTATCTCACCTCTTGCTTATGTTTTATTTTTCCAATGATATGATGAAGTTTTTTATGAGTGACTTAAAAGAATAATCTAGAAGGCATGAATGTTTCTAACATAATAAATTTATTTTGTTTTCCTATTAATTATGTAATATTGAACATATATATGTATCATGTTTCAAAAATCTACAAAACTACATGTTCCATCAGGATAAATATTCATTGTTTATATGCTAGTGATATAAATTAAGGCACAATCACTAGGCAACTGGGGTCGTGTCCCAACCACATTATCATGAATCACTCACTAATTTTTACCATAATTAATTTAAAATTAAATTTCTAATAATTATATGTATTCTTTATATCATGATTATTATTATTATTTTATTATTTATAACACTTCTATATACAATGTTTTTCTTTGAAATTTATTTTATTGAATGTAGAATCATAGATATTTTATATTCTATACCCAATCTATTAATTATTTGTTTAGTAATGTTGTATATAGATTAAATTTATCATTAAATATATATGTAATGATTTGAAGATATAATTATTTATGGGGCCAATTTTATATAGCCCATCAATGACTTGGAGGGACTCATGAGACAAAAAAACTATCCAGGCTTATTAAATAGGAATTTAGGGTATGTATTAAAATAAATTTAATTGTATTTGTGAATGGGCTTAGTGTTAAATATATCACTATTTTTGGGATCAAGATGTTTATTAATATCAATTTTATTCATTGGGAAATTTGTTATTATTATCTGTGATATTCCTACATTGATATTTTCCATGAAATCATTTAATGAGGTTGTTGATGATTAAATGGATTGTGTTTTCATTTGTCTTCATTTCCATTGGGATTATTTTTTTTACTAAATATAAATTCTACATTATATAAACCTTACTAAGCTTATAATCCCCCCATTATTTTATTTTATTTCCATAGGATATGAAGATGTAATATCAGAATGAGTTACAGATGAAAAATGTATAAATTCACAGTGTTTTATATTTTAATTAAAATTTAAAATGGGAATCATTTTATATATAGTTATTGAATACTACTTATCCAATAACTATTTGTTAATGTGATTCCCTGTTTGTAATTCCAATATATTAAATATATAATTGACTGTGGGTTACTAGATTTTTGGTTAATACAGTTGGTATCAGTGATTGTTTAGTAGAAACCATGTGAATTAAATATAGGAAAATATATATTAAAGAACATAACCATATCATAGGCTTTGAGGGTACGAATAGTTATAAGTTAAAATCATTAAGTGTTAATAAGGTTGAAATTTGATGTTTTAACTAGAAAAATACCGCACACTTGATACTCCAATTGGACATGGGTTTGTTATAGATTCATCTATCGGTAAAAACCATGAAATTATTGTTTCGAATATGTCAAAATTATAATTATGTTGAATGGTGAGGATTATCTTACTACAAACCTAGATTGAAACTATCAGGGGATATTCCCATATGAATTAGGATTTATTTTACAAAACATTATTATGTATAATTATATATTATAAATATGATTTATTTAAAATAAGTAAAAAGTTTTATATATTATTAAGAATGTGTTGGGATATAGAAATCATGTAAATTATTTTAATAATTAGGTGTTTTCAATAATGTTTTTTGTTTTTCATACAATTATTCTTGGTTTTAGTTAATAGAATAAACACGAAGAACCATGTTAGAACTGAATATGTTACAAAATGGAGTGATTTTCATAATGAGAAACCTAATAAAATGGGATTGTGAATGAGAAAACGTATGATTATTCATAACCATCCATCACTTTATATGATTAACAATATCAACTTGGGATTGTTTATTGATAAACCAAGTAAGGAAAATATGGGGTTTCATAAAATTTGAAGTAATAAGAACCATGAGATGAAAATAAATCAACATTATACAGGTCATTAATACCAGAAGAGGAACTTGTAAATTATTCCAAATGGAATAGTGAAATTTGTTTCATGTGGATATAGATGGAATCACTAAAAAAACTACACATTGAAAATTATCGTAGTTTAAATCCCAGGAGAATGTCCTAAAAGGTAATGAGAATAAAGGATTAGAAAGTATATATTATACATTGATGAAGATTAATAATCAATGATTAATGAATAATAGGTGTGGATTATTTAAGAACCTAACATTAAAAAATAAAGATAGATTGAGAGTGAGTAAATTTGAGATTTTAATCATGTTTCTAATTATATGATGGAAGTACCATGGAATAAAAAAGAATGATAAGTTACAATTTTATGAAGTAAGTTGAATGATTGATAGTTCTATGTATTGGGTTTTAAAAATTACGATTTCTAGAAAAGTTTTATGGTATTTTGAGATCCATGGATTATTATACTGTTTTTTAAATATAATGAAGTCCTATGTAAGGGTAATTAAAATTTATTAAATATAATATGTGAATTATTTTATTGATAACCATTCGGGTTAATATTATATTTATTGTTGAGGAAATTATGGGTTATTAAAATTTTGGAACATATTTTTTATCATATAGATAACCTTGATATTAAAAAGTGATATGGTCACTAAGTGCATAATGTTATTTCGAAATAAATTCACTATTTATTGGTGAAAATATTTCTAAGGGATAGATAACCCATAATATGTTTAGAGTGTTGAGTTACTAATGTTTTTTTTGTAAAAATGATACAAATTGATAATGAAAACATGACAATATCGGACGCAATTAAATTGGATAGTGATTTTATATCAACAATATTTATGCTACATATTTTAAATTTCTATTATATTTTGGTACTTATTAAATATATTCATTAGACTTAAATTATATTGGAGGAATAAGGTAGTGTTAATTTTGGATGCATTTATATTTTTATTTTGGTTATATGGTGAGTCAAATTATTTTCATGTTATAATGTAATAGTTGATAAATATATTTACATATTTGGTATGTGAAATTGTGAACTAATTTATGTAGTTTGGTGGTAAATTTATGAAAACAAACATTTATATTTTTGTGTTTTGAATTTGGATAGTCATATTTTGGTGGATATTTATGATTTCATATTTTTGGAATTTATTGCCTTTAACTAAGAGGGTTATTGTTGATGTTTGAAAGAATAATGAATAATATTCATCCATATAGGATAAAAATTTCGAAGATTTTAGGTAATGTTAAATATTTATAGAATGACGGAATGGCTTTTAATTTTTATGCAAATTAGGATCCATTATAAGTTAAATTTTTTCCTAGGTCATGGAAAATTGATCTTGAATATTCATTTCATTGAATATCATGTTACGTTTAAATTCATCAATGAGAAACCAAATGATGAAATTATTTTTATGAAATGTTATTAAATAATGAGAGTAAAGTTTCTCATGTTATATATCATGAATGTAAATGAAACACTCATCTTTATGAAGAGTATATTTAAAAATTAATTTTATCAGTTTTTTATATTAGGTGATTGGGGGGAAATTACATTTATACAAACATACACACCACAAATTGAAACCGCAATGGTAGGCCATTTCCTCCAATAGAATAGCCCACCCATCATTCCCTTCAAAATATAGTACATATACTAAAGGACCAGTTGGAATGAATCCCATTACATGGATTGAAATCTCGTTGCACTGTCAAGCATGCATGCTTCTTCTTACATAACCAAGCATGCATCATTCCGGCATCACCGCCTGTTTGCATCATGTCTGCATCACCACCTATCAACGTCATTACATGCGAAATCACCCACATATCATTGTAATAATACCATCCCCCCCAAAAAATTTAAGCCAAACCTGATGTAGTATTACATGGAGACTTTACCACTCAGTTAATCCCCTAATTGATTTTTTATGATTTTACATTCATTTCCATTGAATTTATCTTTTGTTCACCCGTCAGTAATTTATATTTTTGTGGTCATTAATATTTTCATGAACATGTTAAATATCACTATTTATTAGTCATTATATTTCTTTTTTATCCCCTTTTTATATAATTTTACATCCCACCAATGCTCTCCTAATATGGGAACCAAAATTTTTGTTATTTTGGGTTAACATTATTCTTCTCCTTTCATATTTTATAGTATATGTTTTACATTTCTTCTATGTGAAGTCGGATTGACCCAAAATTATTTTCTTATGTTGAAAATTTGATAAATGATAAAAATATTTGATGTCGAAATTTATTTAATTGGGTAGAATATAAGACGCTGAAAATTTAGAATTTTATTCTTGATTCCTTGCTTTACAGGGAACATCTATTTTTATGTGAACCTCAATATACTATGAAAATATTTTTATATAATGTAATAGTTTTCTCCAAGAAAATATATTAGATGGTATGTATAATAAAGAGAATATTATGAAAATAAATTTAATTCTTTAATATAAATTGTTTATAAACAATAAATAAGATCTTATTTTTTTGTAAATTAATTTTACCCTTCAAAAAAATACCTTAAAATATTATTTAATTACATTTATTATGGAATTTATATTTAATTTATAGTAATTTTAATTAAATTATAATATAAAGTTAACATATTTTTTTAATATAACAAATAAGAATTAAAATATGATGAAATGTTTTGATTTTATTTTTTAATATATTGATACTGTGGTGAATAGTTGAAATAAATAATTTTCAAATACTCCCATTTATTTAAATTAATTAATTAATTTAAGATAATAATTAATTATTGTATTTGGTGTTAATGGGAAATATTATAAACTTTATTCCTAATATTTTAATTATATCCATTTGAATCATCAATTTTCATTATCTTTATTGAATTTAATTATTACAGTTGAAAACACATGTATATTTTAACTACTTTTAAGTGAAATTGATTTCATTTTTTAATTAATTAAAATAACCTATAATAAAAAAATAAAATTCCATATAGATTACACATCTAAAAATATTAATTTCAACTAAAATAGTGCTGATTTGTAGTCATAGAAATAATGTATTACCATCTTATTCATGAAAAATGCCTTTCCTGAAATCCAGTTTTCAACGTGTTTTCTTGATTAAATTTAGAATAAAAATTAAAAAAATATATTAAATTATTTTTATAGAGATGTTCCCCATTAGAAAATATGATTTTCAAAATTTTAATAAGTCCTCAACCATTTTTATTGATAATAGAGTGTTAAAAATATAAATATCTTCCATCGCATTAAATGTTACTAGATGATTACAAGGGGTTAAACCAAGATATATGGGTATTAATTAAAATTACAAATTTTCAAAATAATATTTTATAGAATAATTTATAAATAATATTGTCCCAAATTTTAAACTGTGGACATTTAGAAAAAAATTTCCTAATAATGGAATTATAATATTTTATTTTATTATGAAATCACATGCGTGTCTAGTCCCCCACTGATAAAATAACACCCATAAATTTTATTAATTTCACAAATATCAGAAATATATATTATAAATAAATGAAATATTTCAATTACGAATCTCCCTATAAAAATATAATAGGTTTTGGTCTTCAAAAAAATCCAATCCTATCGGCTTTAAAAATATATCCAAATGAGGCTTCTTTAAGGGATAATATTCTTCTTCCCCTTGGAATTTCATTTTACACATTATTTTACCACATTAAATTATGATCTAAAAACAAAATTTTAATAAAATAGGTGTATAAAATATACAAATATGTTATGTTTTGATATATTAATATTTATATGTCACCATTTCCATTAGATGGGAAATAAAAACAAACACTCATCTACACAGCATACTCCAGCCTAATGAACCGATGTAATTTGTGTTCAATAACTAACTCATATAAATTGTCATATCAGTGGAACTAATTGTTAAATATGATATGTATGACCAAATTATGGCTATGAAAATATATATTATATAATTTACCTTCTTAATCTCCAACCCTTAGAAAATTATAATGTCCCTTGTTTGAATGTGTGGTCTACCTCCTCTATGAAGTAATGTGATCCGTTTTTCATTTATTTTTTAAATATATATTAATAAAGATCTATTTAATGAATATATTCAATATATATGATATAATAATGATCATGTAATGGTGAATTATCACTAAAATTATTTTATTATATTCCTCGTAATGTTAAAACATCATTCATGCGGACATTTGGAATATCATCTCTATTAATGATATAATTCAATTTTATATCTATATATTTAATTAATGATTATATATGTATATAATGAATATATAATATTTATATTCTGAATATAATTTTAGCTTTTGTAGATATATGATCAATGCCAAATGGCCAAAACTGCCAAACAGAAACATCCATGTAAAACGATATCCTGAACACCCCAAAACGATGATTTTAAATCAATTATTAATAAATGGGTGTTAAAGTTTATAAGTAGATCATATATGTATATATGAATATGAAAATATTCCATTAATAAATTAATAAAAAATTTAAAACCATTATGCATGAGGTAAAATCTCATTAAAACATGTAAGCGTGAGGTAAGGGATTTCTTAACTCAATTTTCATTTAATGGTTTATATTTCTACATAATTGACTATGATATACATTTATTAAGTTTTAAGTGTCCAATAATTCACCTATATTGTATTTTCACTTTTCTATGTGGACATACATTTTTTTTACATAATAAACTCATCTATTGAAATCTTTCTCCAATGATATGATCTTTGTAAGAGATTACATCTCGATTTCCACTATATTAGTCCATATAGTGTATTATGAAATAATTTATTTTTGTGTGGTGTTTATACATAGTATTTAATCTATACTAAATGAATATATATTTATTCATGATGAATAAATTATTAATTAGAGTTATTTCATTCAAAGGATAAAAATTTAAACGTCAACAAAGATGGAATAATTTATTTTATAATCTCTTTTTAGGGGGATTTATTTTATAATAAAATATATTATTCATAATATCCATCCATTTTATCATCCTATAGATATTTACGGTTTTTCCATTTTTTTTATTCCAACATTTCCTCTATTTGGTACTAAAACCAATAACTATAATATATTAAAGAAGACATTATTTTATTTTATATTTTATTGGGTATATTTTTCTTATATGTCCATATTTTTCGAAATAATTTTTTAAAATTCAATTATCATTACTCAGGTTATTTATTAATGACATTTTATGTGATCCAGAAATTTTTTAAATGGTTTGAAGGGAATAATAAGTCTTCTGAAAGGGTTATTTTCCACTTCTATTGATAAAAAGACAAAATTATTGTTTTCTCTATAATATATATGGTGATAATAGATTTTCCTATCGTTATAACTATTTTACACAGTTTATATTTTCCTACAAGATTTTAACTCTTCAACAATGACCACTCTATAATTAAAATGTTATTTTAATATTTATATTAAATATTCTTTATTACCCCATCAGATTTTTTTAATAATACTTTATTTATGATAGTTCTATTTATCATTTAATAATTTTTTGATCATAAACATTATTTTGAAACATTCACTTTTTGTCATCACATTTCAATAGAAATTCAATTAATTTTAAATGTCCATTTTCATTATATCAAGGATATTGTTATTTTATAATACTACAACTATCTATAAATATGTTGTTCTTTCTTTAAAATTCATCTAATTGAGTGGGGAAACATTGATATTCAAGAGTCTTTAACCAATACATACATTTTTTGAGAAGTAAAATTGTTTATGGGTTAAACTAATCATTAAATATATGATGAATTCATTGGAAAACTAGTGCTAATTGGGTCCTTATTATACGTAGCACCATGATTAATGAACATGTCACTTGGGACAAACCAGTTAGCCAACCTTTTTAATGGGTTTTGGGTGTATTCTAGGACATAGTTTAAGCTATCTTGGAAAAATTCATTGGATGTTAAGATATCATGAAGTTTTCAATCCTGAAATTAGAAGTTATACATTTCTGTAAAAGAGAAATTAGTTTGTATTATCCAAGAGATTCATGTATTCATATTATCTATAGATTAATTTGATGATCAAGTTATTTATTAAAGTACACGTGATATTAGTTATCTACCATTCCATATTAATTATTACCTTTTTACCCATGATATCATCCATTGTATGTTAGCCTTTAAAAGTGTTTGATATCACCATTATTTTATTTCAATCCCCTTGGATATAAAGAATGAATCATAGAGTAAGTTAAAGGATTCAGAATATTTACTTTCACATTGTTTTATATTTTACTTCCAATTTAAAATGGTAATCATGATTTTTTTCTAGTTCTTATAAACAACTAAATTGATCAGTCCTTGATGAAGTATTCACTTTTATCTTATACCAATTAAATAAATATGGAACTGAATCAGGGATAATGTATTTGTATTTTTTACACATAGTTTTTACCATCCATTGGTTCCACAATCGCAAATAGTTATTTCATAGAAACTTCGTACCCATGTATTCTATTTCCTTAAATCCATATTAGAAATTTCATAATCATTATATACTGAAATGGATGGAATAACACTAATATATTTTATAAATAAAAAATTTGATTTTTTTTCATAAGCTATTGTTGATGTTTCATGAATCTATTATCTATAAATCATGATTTATAGTTAGTAACTATACTATATAGGTTCAATTCTATTTTGAATATCTATTTAGACCAAACAAGGTTAAAATCAATTCGATTATCAAACAAAATAAAAACATGATTTTGGTAAATATAATCCATTTTGGAACTCTCTATTCCTTTTGATATAACATAATCTACTGAATTTATTTATTTCTTTAGGAACACAGTTCATTATTCTCAACAAAAAATTTTTACCTTCCCTAATGGTAATAAAACTATCTCTTTATAGGCCTTTTACTTCCATTATTGTCCAGTGTTGTATTTTTATCTTTAAAACAATATAATTTCTTAGATCTTATAGAATGATTTTTTATTCTATACAATGTTCCTTTTAGTAAAAATAATTACTAATATCCTATCTTTCTCCCACTTCAATGACCCTTGTTTTTTCTCAATACATAAAAACAATGATTGATATCCTTCTATGCATGCAATACCAAACTAAAATAGAAAACTGTTAAATATTTATGAAATTATATAAATATTAAATATGACAATGAAAACCCCTATTTTTAATTAGAATTTATGAATATGAGTAACCAAAATATGAAATAAGTGTGTAATAGAAATAAATACTAAACTTAATACTAATTTAATGCAATTATTATAGAAACAATACCAAAGAAAATTCTTTTATAATTCAAATTATATTTTTATAAAATTGGTGTTTTATTTACCAAAACTAAATCAATGGTTATTAAAAATTAACAAAATATAATATCAATGTTAACAATATATTACAAATATATTTATTATTAAATTATAGGAAATAAGACTAATAAATAATATCATTTTAAAATGTTATATTCCAATATGATATATTTTCTACAATAAGGATTTAATTTGAATATTTCATTCTCAGTTTTTTGAAATTTAATTTTTCAATATAAAAATAATATTTTAATTAATCTTTGTAACATAATATTAATTATAATTTTTGTTTTTTTCCAAAAGATATGATTTTTAGGGGAATAGAAAAAAATACTGTTTTTATAGATAACTTAAATTTACATAATTATAAGTACACAAGTATGAATTTTTAATTAATTATACCTATTTCTATGAAAAAAGAATAATTTTTTTGGTATTTTATAATAATAAGTATATATATTTATAAATTAAAAAATTATGATATATTTTGTACGATTCTCTTTAAATAAATTACACATTTAGTACATTGAAATTAATTTTATCTCCTTTAAAAATTAATTAAAATAAAAAGTGGTAAAAACATAGATTTTTTTGACACAAAATATTTTACAAGGGCAATTTTATTTTTGTGACTAATGGATAAATTACATAAGTAAACACTACATACCATGGTGAAATCTTAAATGGTATAATGGAATAACCGTATATTTAAAGGGGGTAAAATGATTTAAAATGTTTTTATTTGGTTGGTTTATGTTTTGATCAACCTCATATATTTCAAGGTCTATTATTTCTCATGTTTTGAGGAACATTCATTGATAGTGACTTCCTATTGGGTATTTAAAAAATGCCACTCTTTTTTCACTTATAAAAGGGTTACTCCTCTTATCACACCGCATCACACCAGACCCCAACATTTCTGTCCCAAAATCTTACCAATAACATTATAAACTATCCTACACATCTTATAGATATTATAGTATTCTTAAAATTACATTATTTAAAGATTCAACCCCTTCTAAATTGAAATAAAACAGGATATGTGGTAATCTTTCCCTACCCCTCTTTTCTTTTTCTATTTCCTTATATAATTTTATTCTTCCAAAAAATTATTTTAACCCAATTAAAATTATTAAATAAGTATAATTATTATATAATTATGTTATTATAATGATTTTACATGAATTAAACATTGTCACCATTTCCACTAGGAAAAATGAAATCACATACCTTTCATTGTGCGAACTACCTCCCCCATGAATAAACATGTTTCATTTTAATTCACTTCCAAACATGGATAGTTTTAATATATATTTGATCAGTATAAATGATATATATAGTTCATGTAGAATAATAATAGTTTATTTACCCACAATGTAACAATCATTATATGTAAATCCTTTTATATCGATAAATAACCTGCAATCAGTTCATCAATGTTTTTATTTTCATGAAACGCGAAAACAAACTCCTATGTAATGTTGTTGTAACATTATAAGTATTAAAAGAATTTCTATTAATATTATTGAAATGGTGATATTTTGGATAAATATTTATATTTAAATAGCTTTTATGAGCCAATTTCAAATGGTCAATATTATTAACACCTTTAAATGAGATTACAATAATTTAAATATGAAAAACATTTTCATTAGGGATGAGTATGAATGGAAATTTATTTTAATAAGGAACTAAAATTGATCATTCAGATTTTTATATTTATCCTATGTGAGTTTAATTCACTTTTTCAGAAAATATGTGCAATGGTAAGGGACGTGGTAACTCAAAATCCTTTACTGGTGTAATAAAGATTCTTATTTAAAGTTTTTGTATAGCATTAATTATTATTTGTTTTTATTTATGGGGAAATTGTTTTTTATAACAATTCCATATTTATGAATTTTTTATTTTCATTATTCCTAAAAACAATAGACACTCTTTGAAATATGATAGGTAACTATGACGTTTATAATGATTAACAAAAAACTACTTCCGAAATAGTTTTTAATGATTTTGATTTATTTATCTTTAAAATTATCAACCTTTAATATTGTTATGTTTTATTATTCACACTATATTTTTTCTTAATATTGAGACAATATTGGTTGATCATGTTTTTGGAATCAAAATATTTAGTTCAAGATGTTATTTTATAACTACTTGATGTTTTAGGACACTCGTTTCATTTTCATGGGTTCCTTATGAAAATAGAAATATTTCTTTATTTTGATTTATTAACCACAAAAAATATCCATGGGTTGTTTATGATTTGAAAAGTTAATGAATTTTTAATAGAACACAAATTTAATTTTTATTATATTGGTTATAATTATATCTCCCTCAAATTTATTCTGTAATAGTTAATATCTACTAATATTTATTGGTTATGTGAATAGGATAGTGAATAGTTGTGTTTAGAAAGGTTCAGTTAAATGGTGTATAAATCTATATAAAAGTTAACAAGTGAATAGTAACCATGGGTGAGTGAGATAAAAATTATATGTACTAGAAATCTTATGCATGAATATCTTGGTGGGTATTTAAGTTCACAAAGACAAAAGATCTTATGTTTATGATTATCCCACACTCTTTCCAACAATCTTGATCATATGTTATATGATTAATGTTTTATTTTCACATTATATTGTTAATGTTTTATCCAAATATAATATATTTCATTCTTTCATTTTTTGGGTTAATAGTTTCAGATTTATGTTTTTTAATAATACATATTTCCCTTATTCAGGATGTTAAATATATTTATGATACAAAAATTATGGGATTCATTATGTATTCCCTTTTTGACTGTGTAAAATTAAACTATATTAATTTTACCTTCCCATAAATTGAATATGATTATGTCACAATGAATATCAAAGGATGGATATACACTATTGAGAAAATTTAAAAAAATATATAATGAGTGTTTTTATTATTTAAGTATCAAAGAAACTAATCCATTTATTCCCAAGGTTGTGAAACTAAATGTGGGATATATTAATTAAACCATAGTATTGATATGTTTTTTAATATGTTTATCTTAGGGTAATTAAGTTGGTAGAAAATTTGAATTTTATTTTTATTACATATTATGGTGAAAAACAATTATTTAACCCCTACATAGCAGTCCTAGAAAACATACTGATATTTAGGTAAGGTATAGATTATGCAGTTTTCGAAAAATATAAATCCCTATATCAATACTAGAAAATGTATACATGCTCTAGAACTTGAATCCCTAGGGAAAATATCCTCAAATAGGATGTGTTGAGTATTAAACCCCCAGCCCCCATGATTTGGAGTATGACCAAAAATCCTAATTTCATACTCGTCTTGTCCATCATGGGGTATTTTCATTGGTGAATTGGAATTATCAATAAAATCCCATTATGAAATATGTAGTAATTAGTTTTACTATCATGGTTAAGGGAACCATAGTAGGTAAATGAAAATAGATAACTTTGTTTGAAATATAGAGAGTTATTAAGAAAGAATATATTTGTTATTTATAAATATCTTTTTCTATAAACCTTATCTTCTCCCTGAGAATGTGGTTGAGTTATTGGTGGATTATATACAAATATAAATTAATATCTCAAAGAGTCAATATAGAATGGTTCTCATTAAATTTTATAACTAAAATAATTTAGTAATGTAGATTTTTTATAAAGGTTTTATCTACCATAGTCCATCACCATGGGGTACACTTGTACTCTTTGTTAAGAAGAATATTATATCAATGTTTCGTTGCATATTTTATAATTATTTGAAACAAAATCCTAATAAAAACAAGAATCATACTCCTTGTACTAATGGAATGATAACTCAAATAATTGGTGATATATTCTTCCAAAATTGTGACCTCTAATATGGATATCATCAATTGAGAATTAATTGGGAGGCTATTTAGAATATATATTTCAAAACAAGATATATAAAATACTAGTTTATAGTATATCTATTTAGACTTACTAATTACCACACTATCTTCATAGATCTTTTGAATAATGTATTCATTGTTTTAATGGATATATTTTTTGGTTGTCTTTATATACTATATCATTATATATACTATATCAAAGGAAAGGAATGACGATCACTTAAGGACTATGCTGAAAACCTTGAGGATGGAGTGAATGTATGCCAAATAACCAAAATTTAAATTATTGCTTCAAATAGTATCATTATTTGGCCACGTCATCCCAAGAAAGGGTATATCTACATTTCTATCAAACAAATTTATTATTTAAGAATGTCCTAGAGACACCCCTACAACTAAATTTTTTGGATTTATTAGGTTATTTGGATATTATAGATTCGTTTTGAGAAATTTATCACCTATTTCAAATACATTATCCGTTTTATCACAGAAATGATCCATGTAAATATATATATGTATATGTATATATATATATGAATGTAAAAAAACATCAGAGAGAATATGGAAAGGTTGTTCCCTAGAATTATTCATACAATACCCTATAGTGGTGATGGATTTTAAGGTTATAGTTATACATCATAAAAAGTTTTGGTACACATCCTAATAAAAAATGAAAAGGTAATTTCTTATGCCTCATGCCAATTAAATACTCATGATAAAAATTACTCGATAAAACATTTGGAATTATCAGTGGTGGAATTTAAAATTTATCATTAATAACATTATGGAGGGGAGTATAATATATACACTACTCATAAGAGTTTGATATATATCTTCATGCACAATTATTTAAACATTCCCCAAATGATATGGTTAGTACTAAAAAATATTATCACTACTCAAGACATTATAACCCTTGAAAGGAAAATAATGTGGATGATGCTCTATGTAGTATAGATTAAGATATATTATCCATGATGAGGGTTTAAAAAGACCAAATACTCATTGATCTATAATGTATGAATCATTTTGTCATAAGGGAATAATAGAAATATCATCACTATCACGTTTATACTCAAAATCATATAGATGTGAATATCATAAAGTCATATAAGGTTGGTTCAGTGCTAAAAAATATGGTAAGGAAAATATTATAGTTTACAATTGGTAAAGAAAGAGTTATAATGTCTTTAAATAGTATATTTTTCACAAATGTACGTTAAATAATGAATAAATTTTTTGATGTTGCACAAAGATCTTCCTTCCCTATCAATTATGGAGGCCCAAAGAAGTATTGAGATAAAAATTATTAAATTTAGTAGGATATCATGAATAGTGAAATCATGGATTGTATATCTCGATGCTTTGTATGTTAGAAAGTAATGGAATTGAAATAAAAGCTTTAAGGGGTGATCAAACCATTACCCATACTTATATAGAAACGTGAATACATCACAATGGTTTTATCATTAGACTCCCTAAAAAATCTAATGGTAATAATTCCATATTAGTTTTAGTCAATCCCTTTATAAGTCAATGGATTTGATTACCAAAATACAATATTTTTTTATGGATCATATTTCATAGATATACATTAAGGTGGTTGTTATGCTTCATGGACCACCCCCTATATTATAGCTTATCAAGATCTAGGGTTCAAATCAATATTCAATATATCATCATCATGTTCTGGGGGCTGTGTTGAATTTTAAAACACCATACAACCCTTCGATAGATGATCAGTTTGATAGATACATTCTATCTATAGAGTATATGATAAGATATTGCTCAATGGATTTCTAAGGTAGATGGGATCAATATATTCCACTTATATGCTTATCATATATTAAAAGTTTCCATTTGGAAAATCCAAATAGAACTGTCTGAGGCTCTCTATGGGTAAGGATGTAGGAATCTGATATTATATGATGAATTTATGGAAAAACTTAATAAGTCTAGAACTTGTCTAAAAATGAAAATTATGTTCCCAACCATTTAGGGACATATACAAATAGAAAAATATGATAATGTATATTTTTGAAAATCGTCAACAATATTTAGAATTTCATGTCGGTGGATAATTATTTCTCTAAATATTTACAAGGAAATGTGTAATTAAATTTGGGATTAAATAGAAGTTTATCCCCTCATATAACATTCCATTAGATGTCATCGATCTTGTTGTAGTCGTAGATTATCGACTAGTTCTCCCTCCTCACCTCTCCCAAGTGCCTGATGTCTTCCACATTTCATTTTGGTGGAAACACATACTAGATCCGTAAAATGTACTGAATTCAAAAGGTATAAAATGTTAACAGGATATCTTTTTTGAGGAATATCTATTCGAGAACATAGATAGAAGAAATACGGTTATAAGAAAAAATACGAGACATCTTATCAATGTTTTATGGGAAAATGATACATTTGATGTGTCTATGTAGGAACCTATTGATGTGATGGGAGAAAAGTAATCTAACATCCTTTCCTATATGAAATAAAATTTTAGAACTAATTTTTTTAATGTGTATAGTTTAATTAATTTAGTTTTTCCTCCTAAAATATAAACTATGTCGGATAACTTTATTTGAATGAAACACCAAACTAAAACCAAAATAATAAATTATTTTGTAAAAAATAAATATTAAATACCACCATTAAAAAACTAGTCCTTTAATTAGAATATATGTATAGGATTATCCATAATTTTAAATAAATATAATATGAAGAAATACTTTTTTTATACTAGTTGTGTGTAACTAGTACAAATATAACAACTCTGAAATTTATTTTATGCCTCAAAATATATATTTTTTCAAAAATTATTGTTTTATTACAAGTAAAATATTATTAGTTCATATGAAGGAATAATGAAAAATATGATAATATGAATAATATTCTTGAAATAAATTAATTGTGAAATTTTAGGTTATAAGAATAATGATTAGTTACCATTTTAAAAATATGTTTCATAACATTATTTGTTTTCCTCTATATTATGGGATTTTAAAAAAATATTGAATTATAAAATTTTAGAAAATTAATTTTCATAAATTTTAATAATATTTAGATTAATCGTAATAATATATTATTAGAATTAATTTTCAGAATTTGATTCTGAAACATTGGATTTTTGTCTAATAGTGGAAAATACTTTTAAAAAAATAATGTATATTATGATATTATTAATTTATAATTATTAATAATAAACTTCTGAAACATTTTATGGGACAAAATATGTAATATTAACTTAAATATATATATAATATATTTATTTTATTAACACATATTATTTATTTTAATATTTTTGTTATATTTTAAAAAAACTTTTTTATTACATCATGCATTTGGTATTTTAAATTAAAAATTTACCACTTTTAAAATTTTTACAAAATGGGATTCATATTTAGAATAATTAGAAACAAATTATTATGGATTTTTTTTAATATGTGATAAATTTCAAATATAAAAACTAATTAGAATGGGAAAACTAAAATGATAGAAAATGAGTAACCTTAAGGTAAAATGCGCTTAGATGTTTAAAAAAGGTTTTTAATTGAGTGGTGTAAGAAGGGATAAAACATATCTCTTAAACCTCGATATTTTTTAAATTGTTGAGGTAATTTCATTGATAGTTAATTCCCATTACTGGAAGGTTTTTGGTATTGAAAATAAAAGAAATAATTTTCACTTATATAAGGGTTATTCCTCTCCTCAAATCCTATAACACCATAACTCCAAAATAAAACTCAAAAATATACAAAATCCTATTATCCAGAATCCTTGAAATTTTAAGGAGGTATTTTTATGTTCAAAATGAAAAGTAATTAATGGTTTAATATATTTCACAAAGGCAATAATACATGAAATGAAGTATATGTTACTACGATGTCTTTATTTTTTTATATTTTTTTATATACATTACTTTTTCATAGATTTTAATTTAACAAATTTAAAATGATAAAATAATTTATATGGATTTATGAGTTTTTAATTATAATTATTGTTTAGTAATTAACCATTTCCCCCCTTTGTATAAATAAAAATAAATATGTTAATAATATATTGTGCATACTACCACTTATATGAATAAACATGTTCTTTCTTTCACTTATAAATATAGATAGTTTTATTTTATATATGATAATTATATGTTATATCTAAATAATTATTATATATAATTAGTATGTTTATTTTTTCAGATAACACCAATATTAATGATCCTAATTTGTTAATACATCATTTTCAAAAAATAACAGAAATAATGTTCATCACCATTTTTTTTATAAAACCTAACTAACTACAATATAATTGTATTATAATATTATAATTTTTCATAAAACACCAATTAAGTTACCTATAATAATGTTTAAATGATAATATTTGGAATATTACAGAAATGCACTCCTCGTTATTGAACCAATTTCAAATGGACATTATTATTAACACCTGGTATTCAGAAGATATTATGAAAATATTACATAAGAATTTAAGTATTTACAAAGAAGAGTGTCAATGTTAATATATATGAATATATTTTTTATATAATTGTTTATGATTTTTATCATTATGATATTTTTGATTAAATAACTTTCCTGGATATTAGGGGTAAATGTAAAGGACTTTTTAATAAAGACTCTTTTCATTGAAGAAAGAATTAATTATATAATCACTTTTTTTCAATTATTTTACATTGGAAATTATGTAAATGTTTTATTTTTTTGGTAAAAGTGTCTTTGA
This sequence comes from Viscum album, assembly GCA_963277665.1. Lineage (NCBI taxonomy): Eukaryota > Viridiplantae > Streptophyta > Magnoliopsida > Santalales > Viscaceae > Viscum > Viscum album. Next base: position 577,408,376 of record OY728144.1, read on the forward strand.
ATCAAAATTATTTTTTATGTAATTCATTTCATTTTTCTTAAATCAATGTGGGATTTTATGAAAAGATACTTGCAATTGTGACTTTTACAATTATTAATAAAAACTGATTTGGAAAATCTTATTTCATTACTTCCATTTCATTTTCATAAATTTACATAACACCAATGTAGTTATGTGCCAGGATTCAATCTATATATTTTAATTTGTTATGTTATCAATTATTTTTAAAATTTGTAGTATAAACTAATTTAGTTCATAATATCATTTTATAACATTGGATGTTGTACAATTCCCATTTTTATAGGTTCTTTATAAAAATATAATGACTTTAACTTATTGTTTTATTTAAACCACTTTATCTTTATGGGTACTTTATGATTTTTAAAGTGAATGGTTTTTTGGTGTCACACAAATATATACATTATGAGAGTGGTGGGACCTATATCCCCATCCACCTTTTTTGGGGAATGTCATATATCTAATTAGAAATTCTATGCAAAGAGGTTAACTTGTAAACATGTTAAAATGGGATTTTATTGATATTGTTTAAATAAAATCTAATTTTTACATGTGAAAATGATAGTGAGTAAATATGATAAAAAATGATGAGTGATATTGTGTTTAGAAATACTCACAATTTTATGCCTGAACTGGCTGTTCAGTGGGTATGTTTAAAAAGATATGAAATATTTGGTTTATGATTGGGACACATTCCTTCCACCATTCTATGGATCATGTAATATTGTTAACATTTTATTTTCACATACCATAGTAAATGTGTTATCATTTTAGATGATATATATATCATTCATTATTTTGGCTAATAGTTATTGATTAATTTTTATTAAAATTAGATATTTCCCCAAATTGTTGATTTTACATATGATTATGCTCTAACCATTATTTCCATTATTAAGTTATCCATTATAGAGTGATTGATCTCACCCATTATTTTGTTTTACCTTCCATTGGATTTGAAAATTATTATTTCTCATATAATTTATGTGAGTTTATTTTTTATGGATAAATATTAACAACCTGAAAAATAAGTGTTTTTATATTCCCATTCTATAACAAATACCTTTTGGTCCTTATGGTATGTGCCTATTTTTGAGATATATTAGTTAAAAAATGGTATCAATGTACTATTTATATATGATTATGATTTGTATCATATCCCATTATCTTTATGGAAATGTTCTCCCTTTATATAAATGTGGAATAAAATCCCACAATTAATTAGTTTCATTCAATTCCTTATATTCCAAAAAGTAAAAAAAAGGTTTATTTTATTTTATATCAATATTTTCTGTTGAATAACATTTATGTGATTCATAATTGAATTATCTATAGTAAATTTATTGAAATTAAAAATAACATTTTAGAATATATAAGGTATGATATAATGAGATAATTATTGACTCCTTTATAGCTGGATACGTGAATTCTCCAAATTCTCAATATACACTACCATATTGATTCGATGAGGTCTGGATGGTATCCCACTCTAAATAATAATATTATTGTTTATTTATATATTATTATATCCCTTTTTTGAATCCTTCTTGATAAATTACATAGATATAATACGTCATGGAGCATAAATCTTTTTCGTTGTGCTTCTTTCACTTCCCTTGTAGTAATAGTGATAAAACAATATATTGTACATCTAATTCATCATCAATGTGACTTCAATATATATCATTCTCATCTTCATAGGATTTATAAGTTAGATAATATGTTAATGTGGATTCCAGTAAAAAGTATATCTTCTCCTTTCATAGTACAATATGTAAATAGATATACCAATCTTAGATGTTTTTCACTAGTAAATACATTTTCCGTTTTCAATATTGATCATAATGATAGTTAATTTGTGAAATTTATTACCATTAGTTATAATAAATAAATTAATCATTTAGTAATTTATCTTATTTCCTGATTATGATATAATTAAATAAATATATTATTATTTATACCATTATTTATTTAAAACCCTAATATCTCTAACTAATTCATACAGAATACAAGGTATCTAGAATATTTGTGGGGTAATGATCCATGATTACATTTTCATGGCCTATACAGAGGCCTTTTCCAAATATTTTAAGGTATTTAGTTAATATTATTTTCAGCTATCATAATTCATATAACCATGAGCTTTTGAGAGTAATCCCTAATAATGATATCTTTTGTATACATTTCCATAGTACTTACCAAAAAAATTACACCAAACAGGATAGGGAAAATTTTCATTATATTAACATAGTTATGATGACTCAAATATTTTATTAGAACTGTTAAATATCTAAAATAACCATAATTAGGACCATAATAGTACATTGAACTATGGTTTTATTATCACTTAGGTGATGAAATGTATTTAATAAATTATTTTTTGTTTTTGAAGTAAATTTTTTGTTAACTTATACCAAATATACCTAATTATATAATTCTATTTATCATTAAAAAAAATTGAAGACAAGGATAAATTATTAACAATGCTTTATAATTATTCTTATATATTTTTAAATAGTGTAATATAATTGTATAAAATATAATTTTATTTCCTTTTTAAACATTTTACATATTTTATTTAATAAAACCTATAAATTATTAGTTACATCTACTAAAAGAATTTTTTTTTATATTTTTTTAAGTTATCATAGTTTACTAATTAAATAATTTAAAATAATTTATCAAATATAATTAAAAAATATACCCAAATATGAAAAAATTAAAATATAAACATGCACTAATAAAGTAAATTAATTACATAAAAAGAACTAGAGATTAATCTACCAGTATTTTTATTAAGAAACGATACAACAACCAAGAACCCTGGGTAAAACCCTTCCAGTCTAAACATGGTTTGAGTTACTATAGTCACTATTATTCTATATATATCCATATTTTAGCCCAAATTAGTTCATGTTCCTGAACATATAATCTTACAGGAATATAAATCCTTTATAAATATATTCTCATATTCAAATAATGAGTGTTAGTGGTTTAGGGTTGCATTAAATAAACACCTATCATGCGTGATAAATCATAATATATGAGGGAGGGTTGATTCAAATATCATTATATCAAATTAAATAATAATTATTACACAATCAATCATTAACTCAATAATTAAATTAAATTTATGAATATAAAAAATCCATAATCCGTTCAAATCCATGGATCATTCACATCATGAATGAATAATATTATTAATTTACAATTGTATTAACTTATGATTTTTTCTTCTTAAGATAAATTAATAAAATTTTTATTTATCTTAAATTATGTCCAACTTTTGGACCATGATATGTATGAGTGAACCATATTTATTCTTATGAAATTAATCAAATCAATTAATTTATATTTAGAAAAATGTATGTACATAACTTGTACTTTGATGATTATACAATGTGTCCATAATATATAATATCATACCAATTTACAAAAGATTTAATGAAAACATAGTGTGTAATGACACACAATAAATCATGTGATACAAACTGTATATGGTATATGTCATATATTATGTACAACATGGAATGTTCTTACATATTTGGTGTTCGATTTTGAATGGTCAAAATGTCTGGTTTAGGTTACATGTATCACCATGCAGCAAAACATTAATTTTGGAAACTTGTAATTAAGGAATATTCATGTTATATAGGTTATGTGACTATACATTGTAGTCCCCATTATTTTTTGTTGATAAATACTTAGCGCGTAGTGACATTTCATACAACACTTCTTATAGATAAAATATTTGTAATGACTCTATTTATTTACCAATGTAACACACTTCAATATTCACATTTTGTTTCCTTACATGGAGTGACACCCATCATATGTCATGTACCTTTATGGTAAATGTTATGTTATAGTGTACTGTAGCCTATGAACATCTCACTTTCAAATGGATTATTTGAGAATTATTTCTTTTTTATGGCTAGTTATTTTTTTTTATAGTAGTTAAATAAATTATCTTATACATTAGAAGAAAAATATAATCCTAAAAATGTATTTTTCAATTCGATTTTTTTAAATTGATGAAACAAATTTAAATATCTATAAATTAAAATTTATTCACTCTGATACCACTTGAACACTCAAGGGTAACTGTATAAGAATCAGGTTGAAGTTAAATTTTTATCAAATTGAATAATCCAAATAAGAAAAATATAATAAATACCCCATTTAATTTCATGGCTAGGATCATATGAATTGAATTTATAATTAATATAAAGAAAAATAAATTAATTCTGGTACACCTTTTGATCAATTATTTTTATCTCCACTCTTATTGTGTTATTGATGCATTAAAGAATTTAGTTGAAGATCAGTCTAGACGTATCCACACATGATCCATCAAAATCTGATTGGAGTCTTCAATTTATGGGTGCTAGTAAGAGATGAACATATTATTCATGTTTTTCATCATTTATGACAACTTTAATCTCTTTAAATAATCATATTATCTTATGTTATGGGTGAATGGGTGATTTCCCAATCGTTCTTGATAAAATATCATAAAACACATCCCTTTTTTTGAAAAATGGTAATATCAAAAATTAATATATCCTTATATTTTTTTGTCAAAATAAGATAATTTCACAATGTACCTTATCATTTTTAATTTATCCAATTAAATCAGACATTAAAGGTATAGTAATAATTATAATTATTATATGCGGCATGTGTTTCTTATAATATCATTTCATACCTAAAACTTTAATTATTTTTTTATATATATAAAATTAAATATATTATTTCCATTAAATCATTACAGTTGATCCATATTCTCTAATAGAATTTTTTTATCCATGATTAATAACATATATCTATTAAAAAAAATTATTCCTTTCAATAAAAATGTCAACAGAAATTTATTTTAATTTATATTTTTACATACCATGAATGAAATATTCATTTTATAACATTTAATAAACTTGTGAATATAAAAATAGTATATTTATTAACATCGGATAAAATATGTGGATAAAATAAACTCATGTATTCTAAAACAGAATATCTCATGATTAAAATTTTATGATTTACACAACATAAATAAATATTATTCTATATGTTATGGATAATCATATTCTTAAATATAAAATCTATAGAATATTATCAATTTTTGGTTATTCATAATTTGTGATCCTTTATAACCATATCTCAATAGAAGTTGGTAAAACATACATAAAGCATAAAATTTGATTCTAGTAATATACAATGGCACACATAGATAAATAATTTATCATTAAAACTTCATCATCATTCCTAGGAATGATAATGTGTAATAGTATCCCTTTATATACTTATATCTCATTAAAAAGATGCATACTTGAGTTATCAACATATATACCTAAATTATCATTCTTATAATTTCTAAAATATACTTTTATCAAATATATCAACACCACAGATATTTATCAAACAATTCTGTCTCACTTAGAGGGCCAGAGATATATTCATACAATAACTCAAAATGGAAAAATCCTTTCATGACCATTCAATTTATGATATATGACATAAGACATAGAGAATACATTCCCCCTGATCAGGAACATATGTTATCACATATTTTGTTTATGAATACATTTACACAATTCAAGAATAAATGTAATAATGATCTCAATTCTAATGAGAAATACACATGCATTCATATAGGTAGATGCACAGACACATAAAACATAAGGATTCACTATATGAATGAATTGACTCATAACCCCCCATACAATGAGATATCCAGATTAAAAATACTTGATGAAATTATCAATGACCATTTGATACCAACACCAGATAACATGGAATCATTTATTTCCCTTTATTGATTTATAGTGAATATAGGATGTATTGTTGAAGAATATTACTATTCAATTTGAATGATCTCAATATATATGGGGGCTAATATGAAATTTTGATGAAGATAAAATTCTTGAAATATTGTAGAAATAATATTGGAATGTTTAAAAATTATTATTTCATATTAATAAATATAAATTTGTACCTAATTGTTTAAAATCACGTGGTTCTAGGACACCAACTTTACCTACATTTTAATAAAATACAAATCATGGCCCATGAATAAATATAAGGTAAATAGATGGATATAATTTTAAATGTTAGTTTTTTATGTTATATTTTTTAAAAATTTTATATATATATAAATATTAATTACTATATTACTAGTTAAATGTAAATTAAATCTGTAAGATCCCAAACTCAGATGATATTGTAATTCAAGAATGAATTTTAATTTTGTTTTCTAGACGGGTCAAATTTTAAATGATGACCTAGGATAGAAATAAATGATATAAAATTCATCAGTGAATTTTTTGAGAGGAGGATTTATGAAAGAGAGGTATCATGAGGGTATGGATGAATATTAGAGGCTTCATTTTATGTTTTTATATTTTTATAGTTTTCTCATAAGGGTGTATGTTTTAGGAGAAACCATGTTGCTCAAGATATTTTTAATTTATTTTTAACTAAAAAAGGATGATTTTAACGGTTATAGAATTATTTCGGTAAAAAAGTGAGAGGAAAATTTATAATCTATGTGAGGAAGATAAGGGTTTTAGGAATTTCACATGGGTTGCACACGATTTTAAAAAAACCATACACATTTTTATAGAAGGGAGGAATCATTGAATGTATGTTTGGTGGATTTTTTTTCAAAAATAATGGACTATCCATATGTGGAATGGTTGATGGATAGTGGGGGAGACATAGTTGGTTCAAATTGTTTCATCCATTTAGCTATACCATTTGATTCAGTTGGATATGGACATTTCCAACCACACAGTCATCACCTGATTTGGAAAACAATGGAGCTTTCCAAAATCTCATTTAAGTGATGATTTTAAAAGACATTACTTCTAAAAATTAAACTAGACACACCCCTTTCTCTAACCATCATTTTCCAAAATTAGAGGACATATCCTCCTCCACTCATCCCTTCTTCAAGATTCCCCAATAAGATATTTTATTGGTGAATCATTTATGTTTTGGGGTATAATTTAACCTCTAGAAGAATCAATTATTCATTCTCTTATTCCATTATAATGTTTTTGTTATCCAATTTAGGTATTATTAATTACTAAAGAAAATGATTGTGTAATCAATGATTTATCGTGCGTCTTTTACTTATCTTGTATAGAGGAGATCTTGAGATGCCTTCTACATGATGATGAATGGATATTCATTAAGGTATGTGGTTGCAATTTTTTTGTTAGGTTCTTCCAAATGGATTAATTTAATTAGTTTATGAGTATGTATTATCTCTTATATATTTTACCAGGAATTGTTTCAAGGATGCATTGTGAACCTTCCATGGTGGTTCCTTGGTGTTATGATGAGAGTTAGCACTAGGTACCTTTCTCATCATTATTTTGATTTGGGAATTAATTCCTTAAGTAATTAGAATTGTTATAATTAATTAATCATAATTTTATTCTATTAGGTAATTTATTGGTGATTGAGATGAAATAGTGTGGGTATTGTGAAATTTGGGCGAGGCTTGGTTGGGACATAACATGGCCAATGAGGTTTGAAAATATTTTAGAAAGAAATGTTAATGTAGCAGGTACTCTAAGTGTTCTACACATATTCCTAATAAATATTTTATATGTTCATTATGATATTTTCATTAATTACCATGCATTTTGTGATTAAAAATTGTGTTATATTAATTTCATTATTTATTCACTATTGCTTTATAACATCCATGGATTGTATTGGATCAACAAGATGGGAATTATGCCCACGGATGGGGTATGCCATCCATTGAAAATAGATTTTTTTGGTGTAGAGTTTTGGTAAAATCTTGTGAGGCCTTTTTGAAATGGTTGAACGATATTTTTATATTTTTTCAGTTGTGATTTTAGATATGGGAAACCAATTTTTTCCAATATATGTTGATTACAAATAGGGTGAATACTTCATTATTATTTAACAATTTGGTTACTAATGTTGAATTTAAATGGGACTATGGTGACCCCTTCAGTTAAAATTTCATGATTACTATAAAAACATATATATTATAAAGGAATAAAATTTTATTTTATTTTTTATGTTTCATGAAACACTATGTTGTCTTATTTTACACAAAATAATTAGTTTCCTTAAAATATATTTGTTACACACAGGGTCGGGTTTTACAAAACAAAAATTGTAATGCCCCGACCCAAGTTACCCAGAGTCGGTGTATAATTACATAATATTGGCATGATCACAAAAGATCGAGTCTAGAAATACCCATTGGTTTAGTGGCCTTGAAAAAACTAGATATATTCATAAGTCTTACATTACATCATTAATTGAAAAACACTACAACAAACTCTTGTCTTCATATCCCCTCATACTATCCATGTAGGTCATTCATAAAATACTTCTTCACATCCTGGAAAAAATAAAACATTAAAAGGGGTGAGCTTAGATGCTTAGTAGGGACAACAATATAGCGAAAATGTTCATAAATAAACATAAACATTTAAGGTAAAGTATAAATAAACAAAATCCTTTTAAACATTAACATCAACATAATATCGAAAAGATAAAATAAAATAATTCCATTTACTTATTCACATGGGTATTCTACTAGTTGAACAATCACATGAAATATCAATAACCACTTTCATAATAATGGAATGCATAATGCCAGACAATCATAACCACATAATCAAGGCCTTGTGCCAAGACTACAAATAGGGTTTTGTCAAAGCCCTGTGACAAGACACTAGTTTGTCTCATGATACCTACCGATTCATCGAGGAGCTATAGCGGGCTCCACCCGTTACTAAGTCCAATTCATTCCTCGTACGAATTTCTTTAAACATAACATAAACATTCGTATTGAAACTAGAATATGAAATTTCAACAATTTATCCATAAACCATGAATGGTAAAAAAAATAACACATACAAAGTCAAACATATAAAAAATCCATCAATATAATATGGAAGTTTTGTAACATAATAAATCAACTTCAAATAAACATAAAATCCATCAAAGGATGATGACATATATGAAATCAAAACTATTTGAGAAAAATATCACTTTTTTTAAATCCATTAAATGTCACATAATTTTAATAGGAAACAGTTAATGTGAAAATATTCTTATAATTTTGTAAGGGAAGATTCGACTATTTTATAATGGCGTAAAATAGCAGGACCCGCCGTTTAAGTTAAAAAAGACATTATTAACTTAATTCTGTCGAAAAGTTTAAAAGAACCGTGTTTGCAAATCGACAGAAAGACTCCTTTATAAATATCTTATAAAATTCAAACAAGGGTATAAATGACTTTAACCCATAGTCTATAAAATAGTAATAATGTTTTGAAATACATTTTTAAGAAACATGGATGTGGATGATAAAGGGGTCCCAGTATATAATTACATATAAACAACCTCGGATAATGTAGAGATTGTGAAATAAAACATTAACTTGAACTGTTACTTGGATGAGGGTAAGATAACCTCATGTATAATAGTTAAATCATTGTTATTAAATTATAAAATAATCATATACATAAATATGATATCATATAAGTTCTTTTAATATTTCTTTGTTAATAATATTTTAGTATTATCATCGTTTCAGGTGTTCACTTACTCGTCTTATTTTATATGTTTTGTTATATAAGCCATGTTTGTTATCCATATGTTGAATATTATTGATATCATGAATTATATCAAGTCCTTAAACATTATTGTTAATCATCAAATGAGAATTAGTCTTGAATGGATACGATTGGGAATGAATCTCATCGCGTTCATGGAGACGGTAGTCCGTACGTACGCACGAGCGACAATATCATTCTTTTGATATTTAAATAATATATAATTGGATGGTGAATCATACATACAGAATAAGTATCATGTTATATTTATTATTTAAATTAATTACACATCATTGTTATACCCATCCAAATAATAATGTATTGAATAACAATTACACCACAACGTGGAGACGATAAGTTATATGTACGCACATATGGTGACATGTCATTCAAAGGATGGATAAAATATTGAATTTGATTGTACAATATTTATAATTAAATCAAACTATATTGAAGATACTTTATTTATTATTTTAGAATGGAAACAACAAATAAAAAGAAAGTGGAAGAAGAAAGGAACTTGAAAGAGGTGGTGAGATTTTTACCTCTTCTTCGGGTTCTTCCTTTTGATTTGATCAAAAGGGATCCTTAATATGTCTTTCTCACTAAAAGAAGTCCGATAAGATTATGTGAGGGAAGTTGAGAGGATTTTTGGGCAGGGGTTGGACGATCCAAAATTCTTTGAATGTATGAATTTGAGAGAAGGGGGAGTGCCCTTTAATAAGAGGGGTGAGTGGCTCCTTAGGAAAAGCAAGAAATATTATTTTATAATAAATTCATATTCGGTTTCTAATGGCTCCAAAGTAACTTATTTTCAGGATAAGGTGGGTAGGGGTATAAAACCACCCATCTAATAGGTTTTAGATAGGTTTGGGTCACTATATTAATTTTATATTTTAGTTTTAACTCTTAGTTAATTAGTTTCACATTTACCATGTCTTTTTTTATTTTTATATTATATGGTTAATAAACTTACAATAAACCTCCAAGAGAACCCAAAGTGGTTCATTAATGATACACCTATCACTATATAACTATCTTGGACAAAACGTAGATTTTTGGGAATTGAATATCAACTAATAATATAATATTTGTTTTAAAAACTATTTTATGTCAATTTTTACACTATTTGGTATTTTTTTTGCTAAATTCATAACAGAATTTTTACTTCGAACGTAATTAATTTAATCAACCCTAACATGTCATGTTAAACTATAAAATTCATTGAATTCATTAAAAGTCTCAATGTATATTTATTTGGGTATTTATAATATCAATTATTTTAATATTTCATTAATAATGTAATTAATGCATCATCATTGTGTCATAAATAAATTAAATTACTTAATGTCAAAAAATTATAAATAAAATACCATTATGTAGGAAATCGTTTTATCTTTCTAATTAATATTTATAATCGAATTTATATTATTTATAACCATATGTTAAAAATGTTTTAGTTATTAAACTTTGATTTTAACTCTTTTAAGTCATCTTTGAATTAAATAATAATAAATGTTCTAATCTAATCCATGTGGACCAAAGAGGTTCATATTTTATTCATAAGGTGGTTTTTGGTCAAATTATACTTAGAAAATAGAATTAGGACATGTGGTAGGGTAATAATAATATCATTTTTACCCTTCCCCATTTACATTTAACCACGGTAAATAAATGTAAAAAGATACTGTTCACCAAAAATTATTTTTATCTTATTGAACCACATTTTACTCCTTGATATTAGCTGTGTCTTTCAGAGTTTCAATATTCCACTCACAGAAGTGGTAAAATTAAGTTTTATGTGAATTTGCAAATTTCCTTGCAGATGGGTAAAAGACGGTGAAAAGTTCAATAAATTTTTTATATATCTAGAATTATTATAAACTGACTCTAAGGAATTAAATTGATCATATATAGTTATTATGTAACTATTTTGACCTAAAATAAATTTAAATAAAATAAATAATTATTTAAATAAAAATTCGGTTTTCAATTATAACTTAGTGTTTTTTCACTATTCATCAAAAATTGAATCTTTTCAGAAAAATAGAGAAAATTCACCCTAAGCTAATTTCGATATTCCGAATCCAAAAATGAAGTCCATTTTGAAAGATAAAATTTATAAAATTTCAAAAAGTGGGTATTACTATTCATAACGGGTAGTTTGATTGGTTGTAGTGTGTGTTATAACTTAATGTTGCATACAACACACACTACTGTATTATTCAAAGAGTAGCATACCATGGAAGCTTGGGGTGTTACATTCTCCCCTACTTCAAATAATTTTTTCCTTGAAATTTCTAGAATATTACTGCACAAAATGACTCGGGTGGTTCTTCATCTTAAGTTCCTCGGGTTCCCACGTTGCCTCTTCCATCTTATGGTTTCTCCATATAAATTTTACCAGACGAGTCATCCGGTTTCTCAATACTTGTTCTCTGGTATCAAGAATCCTGATGGGATCTTCGAAATAAGATATATCGAGTTCTTGTTCTACTTCCTCATTGTTTTCGATGCTTTCGCCAGGGCGTGCACATCCATCTGTGGGGAGGACGCGCTGCTTGTTACCCCGCATTTCCGCTTTCCAAAGGCGGGCGGCATCTGTTCCTTGTTCAGGGACGTCTGCTCTTTGACCGAAATCGGGATGATGGGATGTCGGTTCTTCCTTATGTGGATTCCTCCTCGGATCTCATCACCTACTCCGGGTCTCCCTCGTAGATTTAAGACAGGTTCATGAAGCTCATTCTCGGTGCCATATCTACATGGATGCCAGTTAATTATGCTGCTTCCGTCAAGATGCTCCAAGGGGTCTTGTCGAGGAAGCTACCTTCGGTGAGGAGAATGGTCACGTTGGGGCGTCGCCGGCATGTTTACCTTTGGTCCCTCATCACAGGGCTTCTCGAGGGCATGGAATCCTGAGGCATCCCACATCGAACGCGGGGAATGTGTACTATCTGAGGTTTTCCTCAGCTTCCCATGTTTAACAAGGGGTATATCGTGAGTTTAACGTCTTTTGGAGACGGATCGGGTTGAAGGACCCCTAGGGGGGAACACCGATGTTGGGGCCAGCACATGGGCGGCTTCCCGGATACCATGGAGTGGAATGAGGTGGCATGATCTCACCGGGATGTGGAGGCCCGGGTAAGTATCAGGATGGATGGCGGAGTGAGACGCGGGGCTTACGTTCTGAGATGGACCAAGTGGGGGGAATACAGTTTAACGTCATGCAGGATGAGATACAATTTAACGTCATGTGGGATAGAATACAGTTTAATATCATACGAGACGAGGGGTTTGGGGCTTAAGCTCTGAGGCGGCCTAAGGTGGTCCGAGAACCGACATGGAGAGGTCGGGACGATCGGGTGATGGGCTTGAACCTCATGGAGGATTCCTACGTACCAAGCATTAGCACGGATCAAAGTCCACGTAGTTCACTGGGATGGGGCTTACGCCCTGGGGCGGCCCATAAGAGGATGTCATGGTCGATGCGTGCTCTATGCCCACGTGAGCCATGCTTGGTGTGGGAAGCAAGAGGCAGTAGGGACCAGATGATCACGTCGTGAAGGGTGTGTCTGTGAGAAGCGGAATGGGGCTTTCGCGTTGAGTAGACCAAAGAGGAAACAGGGGCTTATGCGTGGTTAGCGGCCCTTAGTGCCGGGGATTACTCCAGGGTGGAGGCCTGTGGTGCGACAAAGCACAGTGGGAAAAGGAATCCACTGGCCTTGGAAGGGGGGAAGTACGGAGATGCATGGGTGCAGTTATCCGTTGAGAGGCTAGGGGGTTACGCTCTGAGGGGGCCCTTCCCCCGCGGAAAAACGCTGCTCCGACAAGGAGGATATCATTCCATGTGAGGAAGAGTCCATTCCCGTGGAGACGAGTGGGTGTAAAAAATGTCCGAGCTGGGGGGACCCTGCGTGCGAAGCACGGGGTCGGACCACAGTTTAACATATTGTGTTAAGGACGAGGTGCTTAGCAGTTTAGCATCCTGCAGCTTGGACGAGGTGGGTTTTCTCCACACCCCTAGGGCTTACATGCCCAACACCCTCTACCCCTTATGGGAGGGAAGGCATTGTCAAGGACATAGTGAAGGGGGGCCGCTGGGCGAACCACTGGGGTCCACGTTAGCGTGGATATGGTGGATGGGGATTACGCAAGGAAGCTGCCTATAATGTCTTCCTCACATCTGGTCATGAGGGTATCCCAACGCACTGGTGGGTTGAGGTATGCACCTATGTGCTAGTGCATAAGCGGTATAATGCCAAGGGTGTTGTAATCAGCCCGAACAAAGGGATATGAAAAGTGTGAATCACATGAACGGCCTTCGGAATGAAATGAGAGAAGCATGGCGATAGAGGATAACTACTGACCATGTTTGCAACACAACATCCTATCGCGTTAGCCTAGAATGGGGACAAACAAATGAGGGGTCGACTGCTGACTATGTTCAAAACACAGGACCTGACTCAAAGTGTCACCCAAAGCCTTTCGGGGCGTTGGCCCAAGATAGTAGGCGGACCATAGTTCAATCATCCATACCGTTAGAGGGTCTCTTCAGACTTGGAAGTGGATGCAGATCCGAATGAAGGACACACAAAGCGTGGGGTGGAGTGATGGAATGTTTGAACGGTTTCCAACACTCTTGAAACTACGCCACTGTAATCATGGCATGAGGCATCTTATGCATGGCGCACAAGGCATCTCTTATATGGAACAAGAGGCATCCTTTGTTTGGAGCACATGGTTTACTATAGTTTATAGTCATGTAGATAGGACTATGGAATCTCATGCTTGGAGCATAAGGCATCTCTTATTTGGAACAAAAGGCATCCTATTATTTAATGATAAGGCATTCTTCTCCGGGGAATTGATGATGAGAATCTCAACTCATGACATAGGAAATGAACCAAGAGGAATATGTCAACTCAAGGTGATTCACAGTGTGCGGAGGAGTATCTCAAATCATGGTATTCCATAGGAGGAAGTTGGGTGCGCATAAGGGCGCAATGGAAAATCCCAACATCCCGGCCTGAGAAGTTTGAGGTGCGACTCTCCATTTTTCATGGGGGTCTATGACGGTAGCGAAGGGACAGGCCCGGAGGGCCAGGACCGCAGCCCAGCAGTGACCCCGAGCGGGGGTGCGGGGTCCAGCTGTTGTGGTATGGACCAGCGGGTGCGAGCCTGTATACTGTTGCGCGCAATAGGATAGACACACAGGATAGGATACGCACAATAAGGGAGGCATGCGCGCAATAGGGCAGTCATGCGCGCAATTGAGGCTGCTGCGCAGAAAACACCGGGCCAGTGCACAATTTGGGGATGCGCGTGAAAAAGGACGGGTCGGCACGCAAAGGAAGTGATTGCGTGAAAAAGAAGGCATTTCACGCCCATGTCAGGGGTGCATGGGCAAAGGAAGGATTGCGTGAAACTTGGCCGGCCTGCGCGCAAACGAAGGAATTGCGCGCAAGGGGCGGACCCTGAAGGGGATGGACTTTTGTCTAATCCTGGGGGATATCGCGCAAAGGGCGGATCCTAGGGTGACTTGGCACGGAAAAGAACCATAACTCAAGACCATTTTGCGCGTTCTATTACGCGCACGGAGCTGGTTCAAATTCCAGAACCCTTATCTTGCGCGCGGGGGAAGCCAAATTGCACACACAAGAGTCACTTCGAATTCCCCAACCCCCAAACCGTTCGGGGTCACCTGCTATTTATAGGTGACCTCGAGCATGAAATCCGGGCGGCGCACGAAATTCTTCTCGCCGAGCGCAGCCGGTGCACAAAAAAACACCGCGCAGAACCAGGGCGCCCAAATATTGCGACCCTCATCGGCTCAATTCTGCGAAACCCGGTGATTCAACGTGCGTAGAACAATTTTTCGTGCGGATCGTCTTTTATTTCGCACACCACATCACGGGCCTCCAGATCGGGCCTCTGATTCTGAATATGACTTCTCTTCTTCATTTCAAAACTTCCTCCGGGAGTTTCGGTCTTTTTTTCGGTGTCAACACTCAGAGGTGAGTACATGCATTGGGTCAGACATGTATTTTCTCAATAGTGATACGCGGAAAACATCATGAACATTGGAGAGACCAGGCGACATTTCCAAATGGTAAGCTACAATCCCAATTCGTTCTAGAATTTCAAAAGGTCTGATGTACTTGGGACTCAATTTACATTTTTACCGAAACATATAACACCCTACCCTGGAAATACCTTTAAGAAAACATGATCTTCTACTTGAAATTCCAAATCCTTCCTTCAGTTATCCGCATAGCTCTTCCTCCTACTTTGAGATGCTTTGATGTGGTTTTGGAATACCTTCACCTTTTCCATCGTTTCCTCCTCCAGTTCTGGGCCTATGAGTTTTTTTTTCACCAACCTCATCCCAACAGCTTGGTGTGAGACATCGCTTTCTGTTGAACGCTTCATATGGTGCCATCCGAATACTTGATTGGAAGTTATTGTTATAGGAAAATTCCACCAGAGGTAAATATTGATCCCACAAACCCTGAAAGTCATGTGAGTAAGATCCCAACATGTCTTCTAAGGTTTAAATAGTCCATTCTGATTTTACATTAGTTTGGGGGTGGTAAGCAGTGCTCAGACAAAGTTTAGTATCAAAGACCTTCTGAAAACTCTTCCAGAATCCTGATGTAAAACAAGGATCATGATCCGAAACAATTGATAGGGGTACTCCATGAAGTCTCACAACATCATTATTATATAGCCTTTCTAGATGTTCAAGTGATAGATCTTCCCTTATAGAAAGAAAATGTGATGATTTGGTAAGACGACCAACAATGACCTATATTGCAATGTTCCTTCTAGGAGTCTTTGGTAGTCCCATGATGAAGTCCATCATGATATTATCCCATTTCCACTCAGGTATGGGAAGAGGTTGCAATGAATCCTCTAGGTTGCTGTCTTCCATCTTTCAATTGCTGAAAAACCATACATCTTGACACAAAATCAGAAATCTCCCTCTTCATGTTGTCACAGCCAAAATGTTCCTTCAAATATATATACATGTTGGTGCTCCTAGGGTGTATAGAGAAATTGGAACTTTGATCATCTTCCAAAAATTCCCTTTTTAGGTCAGGAATACTGGGAAAACAAAGTCTCTTCCCAAATTTCATAATTCCTTCTTTATATACAATGTCACTCAATCTCCCGTCATTCACAGCTTTAATCCTCTTTTGAAACTCTTCATCATTAGTCTGAGAACTCTTTATCCTTTCTAATAAATATGGTTTGGCAACCATTTGAAAAATTATTGATCTTTCACCTTCCACGGTGATTCCCATATCCATCTTTACTATATCCATGAAAATAGGATCCCTCTAAACTCACATATTATTCAAAACTCCATGATCTTTTCTACTCAAAGCATCTTCCACCTTATTTTCCTTCCCTGGGTGGCAGTGTATAGTGAAATCATAATCCTTGAGTAGTTCAAGCCGTCTCCTTTTTCTCATGTTGAGTTCTTTCGGTGAGAAAATATATTTCATACTCTTGTGATCAATATAAATCTCACATTTCTCACCATAGAGAGAGTGTCTCCAAATATTCAAAGCAACGATTATAGCTACTAACTCTAGATCATGAGTAGGATAGTTTGGATTATGAATTTTTAGTTGTCGTGATTCATAGGCAGTAACCTCATGATTCTACAAAAGAACACAACCAATTCCTTTCGTCGATTCATCACTATAAATAACAAACCCATCATTCCCCGATGGTAGAGTCAATATAGGATAATTGAAAAATATTTTCTTCAGTTCTTCGAAACATTCTTCACACACTTTTTTCCAAACAAATTTAACACCTTTACATGTCAGCTTTGTTAATGGGTTAGCCAACCGGGCACAAATCTAGACGAAATTTCGATAACAACCTACTAAACCAATAAAACTGCTTACCACAGTTATACTCGTCGGTGATGGCCATTATTGGATTGCTCTTATCTTGGAAGGATCAACAATGATTCCATCTTTAGAGATAATATGTCGTAGAAAATAAATCTCATGAAGATAGAATTCACTCATGCTAAACATCCCATATAATTCATGTCTTCTCAGAGTCTTCAATATAATGGGCCAGTTATTTTCACGATCTTTGTAGCTTTTTGATTATACCATGATATCATTAATAAATACCACTACAAAGTCATCAAGATATTCCTTGAAAACTCTATTCATTAGATCAATGAAAATAGAGGGTTCATTAGTCATCCCTAAAGGCATTAATGTAAACTCGTAATGCTCGTACCTGGTTCGAAATGATGTCTTTCGAATGTCTTCCTTCTTCACACACAACTGATGATATCCATATCGATGGTCAATCATTGAAAAGTATTGTGCTATATGCAGTTGGTCAAATAAATCATCAATGCGAGGTAGGGGATACTTGTTCTTTATTATTATAGCATTGATCTCCTTGTAGTCAATACATAACCTCATAGATCCATCTTTCTTCTTAACAAAAAGGACAGGGGATCCCCATAGAGAAACACTAGGGTGAATAAATACTCTATTACTCAATTACTCTAGTTGTTTCTTTAGTTCCACTAATTCCACAGTGGCCATTCTATAAGGGGTCTTTGATATGGGCCTTGATCAAGGAATTAAATCAATGGAAAACTCAATTTCTCATTCTGGAGGATGTCTAGGTAAATATTCTTGAAACACATCATCATACTCTCTCACAATAGGTACATCCTCTATTTGAACATTCCTTTACTCACCCACAGTTATTTCATTCTCTTCCTCTCCAATAATTTAATTTAGTTGAGCTATTGGGGTGGATCTAGAAAAGAATTAGGTTGTGGAGATTCTTCTCTAATGATAAGGTGTTCTTTATCATCATAATCAAAAATCATAACCTCATTATTCTTATAATAAATCTTCAGATCAAGGTCTGAAAGCCAGTCTATAATGAGGATTATATCAAACTCAATCATAGGCATGAAGATGAGATCAATAGATAAAGAACTTTTATATGTTCTAATGGGAACAGATTCAAAAAACGTTTTTGCGATGATACTTCCCTTATGATTTTTAACTGACAACTCCCTTGATAAATCAAATTGGAAATATATAATTTTCTTAGAAAACTGGGAAGATATGAAACAATGTGATGATCCACAATCAAATAAATCATTGGCTAAACTTGAGCAAACCATCAAATTACCTGCCACCACGTCTTTCAAAGCTTCTACCTCAGTAGTAGTGATAGCATAAGCTTGGACTTTTCTGAGGAAATTTTCCCTAATGCTTAGGACATTCATTTGCATAATGTCCCATCTCCCTATAGTTATTGAATTGAACATCAGTAGCTTCCCTCATCCCCTTGCAATCACGAGCATGGTGGCCTTTTTCACTACACTGGTAACAAAATCCCATTCCCTTCATGATTGTAATGGGGTGTTTCATACCACATTTACTGTAGGCTAAAAATTTAACTTTTCCCTTATTCCACTTATTTCTATTTCCAGTGTGATCAACATATCTCTTATTCTATTAGTTTTCTTTAATGTCGTTAGACTTAGAGAGTTCCTTTTTTGTCTTGATAGCACATGAGACAATATCTTCATATGACGAGAATGATTGTGAGACTAATGCTCGACAGAGAAATGGTTTTAACCCATCAAATAATCGATCAATCTTACTTATTGGGTTATGTATATAATCTACAACATGCCTTTAAAACATTTTAATGTTAGACTCAGACTTTGCAAAATTCTCATCCTCCTTTTGCCTCAGACTCAGAAATTGTCTTTCCATATCCTCCAGATGGTCATGAGGAAAGTATTTCTCTAAGAAAATATCTTTAAACTCCCTCCATTCTATATTTGATACTTCATCATCTTCCTTCGTGTTTTGAATCTATGACCACCATTGATTAGCATCTCCAGTGAGGCGGTAAACTACCATGAAAACTTTTTCCCTTTCGCTACTCCCCAAGGCGTGGAATATTTTCTCTAAGGAATTTATCCATTGCTCAGCTACTAATGCATTTTTATTCCCATTGAATATTGTTGGTTGTTTCCTCATGAAGGGATCTAACATTGATCCTCCACATTGATGATCAGGGTGGTCCATACGGGTAAGGTTATTATTCATAACCTGAGCGAGTTATCCCAATATGGTGATAAGCTGATCAGCACCAGTTGTATCACCATCTCCACTATAATTATCTTGAGCAGGATACAATTACCTACATGGAGTGTGTGCATTGATACGGTTTCCATTCCTTCCATTAGGCACCATTTATAGATAATGTCATACACTATATTATTTTATGAATCGAAATACATAAATCCAAACTTGTAATACACACAACATAAATAGAACCGTTTATGTATATAATCCATAATAATAAAAATGTTTTCTTTGAGGAAGTATATCATCATAAACCCTTCATAATGGTTAGTAAAGAAAATGAGAGTTATCCTAAGCATATCCCCTGGGAGTATCGTAACCAAGAGTGCAGCAAGGCCTATTGTCATGCACCGGTTCCTGTTTGAGTCTTGCTCAAAGTGGTGTTTTCAGGTTTTACCCCTAGGTACATCTGTGCTAGAGAAGCCTCTACATACTCATAAACATACATGAATTTATTCCTCAGAAAATTCACAAAATCCTTACAATACCAAAATTGTAGGAAGTTCTTCTATACTATTCCTCAAAGTCCATCTTAGGTCTATGTTATCTAATTAGAGTTTATCTAAATCCAATTTCCAAGATTTGAACTAAACTTCCTGTTATACCAACTATAAATCCCTGACTCCAGTTACCTAGAGTTAGTGCATTATTACATAATATTTTCATGATCACAAAATATCAAGTCTCAAAAGATCGATTAGTTTTGTAGCCTTGGAAACACCAGATATATTCATAAGTCTTACATTACATCATAAAGTGAAAAAATAATACAACAATATCTTGTCTTCATATCCCCTAATACTATCCCTATTGATCATTCATAAAATACTTCTTCACATCCTAGGAAAAATAAAACATTTAATGGGGTGAGATAAAATGCTCAAGAAGTATAATAATATAGAGGAAACATCAATAAATAAACATAAACATTTAAGTCAATGTATAACTAAAACAAAAGCCTTTTAAACTTGAACATAAAAAATAATATGGAAAAGATAAAATGAAATAATTCAATTTACTTGTTTGCATGGATATTCTACTAGTCGAATAATCACATGCAATATCAATAACCACTTTCATAATAATAGAATCTATATTGACATACTATCATAACCACATAGTCAAGCCCTTATTCCAAGACTACAAATAAGTTTTTGTCAAGGCCTTGTGCCATGAAACTAGTTTGTCTCATGAGACCTACCGATGCATTGAAGAGCTATAGCGGGCTCCACCCGTCACATACTATGTCCAATGCATTCATCATACGAAAAGGTTTAAACATAACATAAACATTCCTATTGAAACCAGCATACGAAATGTCAAAAATTTATCAATAAACCATGAATGGTATAAAAATAACACATCCACAGTCAAACATATCACAAAACCTTCAATACAATATGGATGTTTTGTATCATAATAAATCATCTTCAAATAATTTTAAAATCCATCAATGGATGTTGACATAGATGAAATCAAGACTATTTGAGAGAAATATCTCTTTTTTTAAATCATTTAAAAGTCACATAATTATAAAATGAGGCATTTACTTTGAAAATATTCTTAAAATCTTGTAATGGAAGCTTCTACAATCTTATAACGGTGTAAAATAGCCGCACCCACCGTATTAGTTAAAAAAAGACATTCTTACCTTAATTATGTCGAAAAGGTTAAAAGGACCGTGTTTGGAAAACGACAAAAATATTCCATTATAAATATATTATAAAAGTTAAAAAGGGTATAAAGGAATTTTACCCATAGTCTATAAAATATTAAGAATGTTTTGAAATACATTTTTAAGAAACATGGATTTGGATTATAAAGGGGTCCCAGTAGATAATTACATATAAACAACACAGATAATGTAGAGATTGTGAAATAAACACTTACCTTGTACTTTTCTGTGTTTGAGAGTATGATAACCTCTTTTATTATAATTAAATAATTTTTATTAAATTATACAAGAATAATATTAAAAAATTTGATATCATATAAGATCTTTTAATATTTTTTTGTCAATAATATTTTAGTATTACCGTCGTTTCGGGTGTTTACTTACTCATTTACTTTTATATGTTTTGTTACATAAGCTGGGTTTGTTATCCATAGGTTGTATCTTATTCATATCCATAATTATATCAAGTCCTAAAACATTATTTTTAATCATCAAATGTAAATTAGTCTTGAATGTATAGGATGGGGAATGAATATCATCGCGTTCGTGGAGACGGTAGTCCGTACGTACGCACGAGTGACAATATCATTATTTTGAAATTAAAATAATATATAATTGGATGTTGTATCATATATACATAATAATTATCATGTTATATTTATTATTTAAATTAATTACACATCATTATTATACCCATCGAAATAATAATGTATTAAATAACAATTACACCACAATGTGGAGACGGTAAGCCGTACGTACACCCGTATGGTGACATGTCATTAAAGGGATGCATAAAATAATGAATTTTGTTGTACCATATTTATAATAACATAAAATTATATAGAATATACTGAAGTTATTATTTTATAATGGAATCAACAAAGATAAAGGAAGTGGATGAAAAAGGAACTTGAGAGAGGTGGAGATATTTTTACCTCTTCTTCTGGTTCTTCCTTTTGATTTGTTCAAAAGAGATCGTTAAGTTTCCTTTTGGACTAAAGGAAGGCCTTTAAGATGAAGTGGGGAAATTTTATAGGATATTTTATCAGGGTATGGATGAACCAAAAGGCTTTGAGGGTATGAATTTGAGAGAAGGGGTAGTTCCCTTTTATAAGAGGGGTGAGGGGCACCTTAGGAAAAGCTAGAAATATTATTTTATAATAAATTCATATTCCATTGATAATGTCTCCAAAGTGACATATTTCGTGGATAAGATGGGTATGAGTCTAAAACCACCCAACAAATAGGTTTTAGACAGGTTTTTCTCACTATATTAACATTATCTTTCAGTTTTAACTCTTAGATAATTAGTTTCACATTTACCATGTTTCTTTGTATTTTTATATTATATGGTTAATAAATGTACTATAAACTTCCAAGAGAACCCGAAGTGGTTCATTAATGATACACCTCTCATTATATAAGTGTATTGTCCAAACCTTATATTTTTAGGAATTGAATATCAATTAATAATATAATATTTGTTTTAAAAATTCTTTTACGTCAATTTTCACACTATTTGGTATTTTGTTTTTGCTAAATTAATAAGATCATTATTACTTAGATCCTAATTAATTTAATCAACCATAAAAATTAATATTAACCTATAAAATTCATGAAATTCATTATAAGTTTCAATGTATAATTATATGGGTATTTATAATATCAACTATTTTAATATTTCACTAATAAGGTAATTACTGCATCATCATAGTGTCATAGATAAATTAACTTATTTAATGTCTATAAATTATAAATAAAATATAATTATGTAGGAAATAGTTTTTTATTTCTAAAGAATATTTATAATCAAATTTATCTTATGTATAACAGTATATTAAAAATGTTTTAGTTATTAAACATTGATTTTAACTCTTTTAACTCTTCATTAAATTAAATAATTATAAATGTCCTAATCTAATCCAAGTGGACCAAAGAGGGTCGTATTTTATTCCTAATGTGGAATTTGGTCAATGTATACTTATCCAATATAATTAGGATGTGTGTTAGGGTACTAATAATATCATTTTTACTCTTCCCTATTTATATTTAACCATGGTAAATAAAAGTAAAAAGTTACTATTCAGAAAAAATTATTTTTATCTTATTGAACCTCATTTTACTCCTTGATATTAACCATGTCTCTCGGATTTTCGAAATTGTACTCACATAAGTGGTAAAATTATGTTTTATGTGAATTTTAAAATTCTACTTAGAGATGGGTAAAAGACAGTGAAAAGTTCCATTAAATTTTTTTATATATAAAATTGTTATAAACTAACTCCAATGAGTTACATTGAACTTATATAGGTATTATGTGTCTATTTTAGCCTAAAATAAATTTAAATAAAATAAATAATTATTTAAATAAAAATTCAGTTTTATACGATAACTCTGTGTTTTTTCACTATTCATCAAAAATTGAATGTTTTCAGCAAAATTCCAAAAATTCACCATAAGATAATTTCAATATTCTGAATCAAAAATTGTCACAACCCCCTCCCACCAATGATTCCCCTCCTAAGCTAGAAATGGTGAAAGGGAGATAATGACCCCAGAGTCCCGCCTCCAGTAGGCCACGGGGTGGCGACTAGCACCAAG
The DNA here is from genome assembly GCA_963277665.1 of Viscum album. Taxonomy (NCBI): domain Eukaryota; kingdom Viridiplantae; phylum Streptophyta; class Magnoliopsida; order Santalales; family Viscaceae; genus Viscum; species Viscum album. The sequence goes on from OY728144.1 coordinate 577,432,441, forward strand.
GGTATGAGTTTTTACAAATATGGGAGGCATTAACCTTTTTATTATTTAAGATCAGGAAATAGGATGAGTCAAACACCAAAAGAAAAAGAACAAGTAAATGGAAATAAACCCAACCTAAACCCACATGCATGTTTAAACAATTTTGAAACAAAGTACAAGTACATGAAAGCTCAAAAGTACAATACCAAAAGAAACAAGAGTACAACAAACTCCAACAACTCCAACTGTCCCAACTAGTAGGGCCCCGCATGGCTATGGTAGTCCTCCTGGAAACCAGATAGTAAACTTAGGGTGAGCATACAAGTATACTCAGTAAGGAAACCTAAAGCTCTCGTTCACAAGTGGGGAGACATCCTAATGTCTTGTGGGAATAATCGAGGAAACCAAAACCTAAAAAGGAATTATGTCCACCCAACCTCACGAGCCAGGCCCACCAAAAACACAAACAACAGGTAGTAGTAAAAAAGAATAAGAGTATTGGGTACCCCACACCATTTCCCACTAGTTTGATGCTCTTCCTAGTAGCGAACGTCCTGACTTTACCACACTCTTCCCGCCCGTACACACATGGGCCTCAAGAACCACATATCCGGACCGCACACACCTTGTCCTCACAACCACGTATCCCACCCGCACACACCAGGGCCTCACAACAACACATCCCACCCGCAAAGACCTGGGCCTTGCAAACCACATATCCCGCCCGCACTCACCTGGGCCTCACAACCACGTATCACGCCTGCACACACCTGAGCCTCCCAACCACACATCACGCCCGCAGACACCAGGGCCTCACAACCACACATCCCGCCGGCACACACCCAGGCCTCACAACCACACATCCCGCCGGCACACACCCGGGCCTCACAAACCACATATCCCGCCTGCACACACCTGGGCCTCATCCCAATGATTCCTAGGAAATAGTAAACCTACCCGAAGAGTCTTGGGCTATACCACCCCAATCGAAACCTACCTGAAGGGTCTTAGGTGTAAGGTCGCCTAAACCCATCACAGCCTATGGAAGAAGGAGCAGGAATGAGCAAGTAACTAAGGGAAAACACCATATCCCATGAAATGGGAGTGTTCATCACTAAGTGCTCAATATGGGTGGGGCATGACAGGACACAAAGATACATATATATATATATATATATATACCAAACACACATCCCAACCTATGGATTCTATACAAAGAAACTAAGAACATGCCTCGGCACTGCTTCTGCAAAGCATGAATACAACAAACAACCCCAACAACATTTAGGTTTTCACGTTTCAGCAGAATTAGTTTATTAGTTCCTTAATTACTAGGAAAATAACTGCATCCAACCATATCAATCATTCGTAAAACATATCCATGCCATCCACAAATCATGTTAGGAAAACACAATAAACAAAAACAAGTCCCCTCTTATTAATCACCCAACCCCATTGATTATAATTCCCATTCCATTACCATGCCCCACCTTTCATTAACTCTTCCACTTTTATTTATTATTCAAAACCTATAGTTTTTTCACATTTAAACCCATCCTTGCAGACCCGCTGCCAACCACCATACCCACAAACACACCGAAACTCATACATCATCATCCCTTGATACCATTTACCGCAACCCCACTGCCCATCACCAACATAGCATTGACACCAACCCACAAACAAGCCAACAGCAGCCCCGATGCTCACCCGATCCACAAAAACCCACAAAACACCCCCATCACATAAATAAACCCTAATCAGCACCCACATGTTAATTATTTCAGTTTTGTTCAACCGGGGTGATCACACAAGGGTTCCAAGTATTTAATCAACCAACTTTACGTGATTAACCAATTTCTATATTCAAAAACGTTTCCATCCATAAATGGTCTAGAAAGTTAGGAAAACATTTATTTTCACAAGAGAAGGCCCCCAACGACCGTGATTTTCAGTAGGAATAAGCCTATTCAATTAACAACATAATATCATAGGATATAAAATAATGTAACTGCATTCACAAAATTCCCATCCCAATTATATAAGCCATTTATTATCTTTATTAAACAGGTTCAAATGTGTTTCATGTATACAAGAGGACACCCACCCCGCATGATGTAAAATTTAGAGAGACATAGGTAAGATCCCTCCATCAACAGGTTCTGATAACAATGCTCCCCCGGATCAGCTTTAGAAGATGTTCGTCGGCATCCGTCACTTCTGTCAAATCCCCGAAAAATCTACTAGGGTAAAATATGGGAAGGAAAGGCAGATGGTAAGACAATAGATCTAAGTTCATAAGTTCCGTCTCATCTTTACAATCCCGTGGCCGCTAACAGATCGTAAATCGGAGCTCGGACGAAGAAGTTATGGAAGAAAAGATCTTGGAGTTTCTCTCGGGAGAGCTCTGATCGAGGGAGAGGGGAGGATAGGAGTGATTTGAAAATGAAGAGAGGATCCCTAATTTTATAGGCGATAAAAACTAAAGTACAGGGCATGTACATTATAGTACACGGCATGTACTTGGCCAGTTCACATGGTCGCCACGTGGCTTCCAACACAACCTTCAACGCGACACAGGGTCGTTGACTGGTCAACACACGATTTGAGCGTAAAACTTACGCGGGGAGACACTACACGACATTTAGTACGGGCTACACGGTGTATACTCATTTATATCACATGGCAAGGACACACCTTCAACATGGGTTATACCCGACAATGTGGTACACGGCATGTACTCACACTACACGGCGTGTAGTTACAAAATTTGGAAAAGTGTGGGAAAAGTCACTTCTACCCTCTAGAACACTTCATGACCTTCTTTTCGACAAAGAAATGGGCCAGAGAAGTCCGGGCCATTACATCAGATACCTCTTAAAACATTATCGTCCCTGGGAATTCAAAACCAACCCAGAGGAACCCAACAAGATACCTCTTAGGGCTCTCATTATAACAGGGACCCAACCAAAAACCCTAATTATAGGTGTTATGAATTCCTTCTCCTATGTTGAGATATTATCCGTTTTAGATGGAACTGACTTGCCTTCACTGGTTTAATCGCATCCACATTAATGCATCTCGATTAAGGATTGGGTCTTCCCACTTCCATATATTCGGATTTTCCAACTTACACTGCCCCCAACACCGTACAACCAACACACTACCCAAACACATGGCTTGGGGAATCCCTTCTCCCTTGTCGAGATATTATCCGCTTTAGGCGGCACTGACTCGCCTGCACGGGTTCAATCGCATCATCATTAATGCGTCCCGATTAAGGATCAGGTTTTTTCCTTTCCCCACACATCCAGACATGTTACACACTTCTAGAGAACAAGGAAACAAAAGTCTCACAACCGACAAGCCAAGAATTCCGTCTATCAAAGATAGAGAGTATAAAATCAAAACAAAGCTTAGAAGAACAAGGAAAAACACAAGTCAAAACAACTCTGGGTACTGAGAATGCATCTGGGCCTCCTGCTCCCATGTTCTCTCCTCGTCTCCACCATGCCTCCACAACACACGAACCAAGGTAATGGTTTTTCCATGAAGCACATTCTCTTTATGATCCTCAATTCTGACTGGTCATTCCTCGAAGGTCGCATCGTCTCCCATATGTAAATCTCCCCAGTCGATAACGTGAGAGTCTTCATGTAAGTACCGACGAAATGGGAGATGTGGAAGATGTCATGAACCTTCTCCAACTGAGGTGGCAGGGCCAGCTGATATGCCACCTCGCCGACTAGCCTCAGCACCTCGAAAAGTCCAATGAACCTAGGGGAGAGATTACTCCCCTTTACAAACCTCTGCTTCCCCCGTCGAGGGGAAACCTTCATGAACACATTATCTCCCACCTCAAACTCCAAGGGCCTCCTCCGACGTTCAGCATAAGACTTCTATCGGTACTAAGCTTCTTTCATCCTCTCACGCACAATCTGAAAATTCTCTGTGGTGATCGGTACTACCTCTGGCCCAAGAGCACCTGTCTTACCTTCCTCTACCCAAAAAATGGATGAACGACATGGTCTTCCATACAGAGCCTCAAACGGCACCATGTTAATAGTAGAGTGAAAGATTTTGTTGTAGGAAAAATCTACCAAATTCATGTGCCATACCCATGATCCTCTGAAATCCATAATGCATGCTCGCAGCATGTCCTCCAACATATGGATAGTCTGCTCTATCTGCCAATCAGTATGGGGGTGCAAAGAAGTGCTAAGGCATAGCTGGGTGTCAAAAGCATGTTGTAACCCCCTTTAGACTCGTGAGGTAAACTGAGTATCCCAATCTAAGATGATAGTCTTCGTAACTCCATGAAAATGCACCACCTCATCTACGTACCTCTGTGCTAAGGTACTCACCGGGCATGACTACTTAATTGCTAAGAAGTGAGCTGATTTTGTCAGCCGATCCACCACTACCCAGATAACATCATTACCACCCGGAGATCAGGGTAGTCATGTGACGAAGTCCATTGAGATGTCATCCCATTTTCACTCGGGGACATCTAAAGGATGCAACAAACCACAGGGAACATGGTGTTAAGCCTTTACTTACTGACACACTAGGCACTTAGCCACAAACTCTGCCACTGTCCGTTTCACCCCGGGCCACCAAAACTGTTCCCTCAGGCCTCAGTAAATTTTTGAAACTTCTGAATGTACCTCCAAGGCTGAGCTATTCAACTCAGGGAGACCTCCCTCACACATTGCCTCCAGAACAAACAACCATCCATGATAAAGCATCTGATGTTGGTTGTCCTCTGAACATCCTTCTGGAGAGTTCCCCTGATCGATACGATCCCGCATAACTTCCACCTCAGGGTCCCCCCACTAAGACTCCTCCACCTATTGCAACAAGGAGGACTACACCATCATCTGAAACAAATAGCCTCTAACACCTTCTACCCTTGAATCCATGTGCAAGGCAGCTAACTCTCCCATTGCTTTCCAGGCATCATTGGATTCCAAAACCACTTCCTTATGTGACTTCATGCTAAGGGAATCAGCCATAATATTGCCCTTACCTTCAGTGTAGGAGATCTCAAAGTCATAGTCCTGGAGAAACTTGACCCATATATGATGTCGTAAGTTTAGGTCATGCTGAGAGAAGATATAACGTAATCTCTTGTGATTTGAGAAGACCGCAAAGCTCTCCCCAAAGAGGTAATGTCTCCACAACTTCAGTGTGAACACTACTGCAGCATGCTCTAGGTCATGGGTGGCATAATTACGCACATGAGGGAACAACTACCTAGACCCATATCAGAGCACACCCTTCTTCTGCATTAGCATGCAACCTAAACCAAGGCTAGAAGCATCACAAAACACCTCATACAACAACCCTTCCTCTGGAAACTTCAGTACCAGAGCACTGACCAACTTCTCCTTTAAGTAGTCGAAAGATTTCTGGCACTGCTCGCTCCATAGTAAGACCTGGTTCTGCCTAGTCAAAGATTTGAATGGAGCAGCAACTCGAGAGAAGTCCGAGATGAACCTCTGATAATAACCCACCAACCCCAGGAAGCTACAAACTTCCGCAACGCTCTTGGGTGCTGCCCAAGAGAAAACTGCCTTCACCTTCGACGGGTCCACTGACACTCCTTGCTGAGACACTATGTGTCCAAGGAAGTTTACTTCTTGTGTCAAGAACTTAAACTTAGAAAATTTCCCATAAAGCTTGTGGTGTTGAAGGACTTCCAAGATTACCCTGAGATGCTCAACATGCTCTTCCTCTAATATTGAGTAGATTAGGATGTAATCGATAAACACAATGACGAACTGGTCTAGAAACTCTCGGAAGACAGAGTACATAAGTCCCATTAACACAGCTGATGCATTTGTAACTCCAAATGGCATCACTACAAACTCGAAGTGCCCATACCTGCACCTGAAAGCCATCTTAAAATGTCACTGTCCTTTACCCATAGCTAATGACATCCAGATCATAGATCAATCATAGAAAACCAACCTGCTCCCCTCAGATGGTCGAAGAGATCATCTATCCATGGAACGAGATAACGGTTCTTGACCGTTACCTGATTCATCCTCCAGTAGTCTATGCAGAGCCTGAGACCACCATCTGCCTTCTTCGTGAACAAAACTAGAGCACCCAATTGCGACACGCTGGGTCGAACAAAACCCTTCTCCATCATATCGTCAATCTGAATTCACAACTCCCACAACTCTGAAGGTGCCATCCGATAAGGGTCCATCAAAATCGGATGGGCACCATACTGTAAGTCTATCCCAAACTCAACGTCACGTCGGGGGGTAGAGTCACAACCTCCTTGTGGGAAACATCGATGAACTCCCCAACAACCTCTGGGACATCCATCATCTCTATATCACTTGAAATAACTGATAACCCACCTAACAAGGAAAAGAGAGGATTCACATGCCAGCTTCCTACCTGATAGCTCCTCTCGCCAACAAAAGATACACGCTTACCATCCACGTTGTAGAACACGACTCTTCTTCAGAAGTAGTCAATAGTGGCACTAACCAGTCGATGCCTAGGATGACATTGTATGGAATAATCTATAGAAAAAGAAGGTCCCCACTAGATTGATGTGGTCCCAACGTCATCCCACATCCCCGAAAATCACAAGATACACTGGTTTGGCATCCAACTGGTGTACTCAACACCATTGGTAAGGAAAGTCTCTTTATTTCTAGTCCCAAAGCATGGGATAGACTAGGTGCAACAAAGGAGTGAGAAGCTCTTTAATCAAACAAAGAAGAAATGAGAGTGCTGAATAAACAAATTTTACCTCGCACCACCTCTAGTCTTGTCGGAGCTGCCAACTCTGCTGCGTGAAACTGTCCACGCCCAGCTCCTCTGCTTCTCTGATGTCAACCTCCTCCCCGACCATGCCATAGTTGAGGTCCCTAAGGAGAACCCTGAGGTCGGCCTGCTCCTGCAAAGTCTGCCCTTGGAAGAGCAGGGTCCTGCTACTATTGGAAGGGCCTTGCCGACCACTGGTGTTGCTGAGGCGGGCGCTGAACCTACCCAACTCCACCGTATTGAGCTCGGGTCGGGCACCAACTCTGAATGTGCACGATACCTCCACAAGAGAAACACTTTGGTCCTGGGATCGTGAAAAAGGGACAAGGACCTGAAGATCTAAACCGGAACTGCTGGGGTCTGCTCCCTACTAGCCTGGATCTGGCAGGTCCCGTCGCTAGAGACCTGCTGCTGACTGCCTTCCCATTCGACGAACTCAGCTGGATCCCCACACGTGGTTCACCTCCAGGTGAGTGCATCCTCTATACAACCTCTGCCTTCTTCTGTACTTCCAAGTACGTTCGAAGGGTGAAGGGGGTGACAACAAGCTGGAGCGAAGGACGAAGCGCCTCCTCCAAACTTCTCGTCCGAGACTCCTCATCCGGAAAGAGATCCAGAGCAAAGATTAGGAGATCCTTGAAATTAATCCCCACATCTCGTACATACATAATACCCTGCTGGAGGGAGAGTAACTCCTTCCGATTCTCCACCTCGATCAGGGAAGAAAGGAATTCCTCTCGGAACTCCTTCTCAAAGTCAGCCCACAGAACCTCTGCCTCTATCCTCTCTCCGAGGTAGAGCGTCCACCAATGATGTGCCGCACCTCTCAGTTGACGGACTGCTAGGGGAACCCAGTACTCCCTCGGATCACGGATCAAAGTAAAAGTGGTCCCTATCTCCTCAAGCCACCCATACGTCTTCATATCTGATGTACTACCCTCGTACTTCTCGACAGTTTGTCACTGGAAAGAACAGAGAGTCTTCTGCCAATGACTATCATCCTTATATTGGTCAATCCTCAACTGATCGACCGCCTGAATCTGCTGGGCCTCGTCTGTCTGAGTCACTTGAGGATGACGTCGAGGTGCCATAGATGTACGGTAAACAAATATCGCCTAATCCCAAGTGGCAAGGAAATTCTCAGGGTTTCATTTTATCATTTTATTTTATTTTCTTTCCCAGAACACCCAAATCAAGTAAAAACACAATAATGATGATGCATGTACCATTCCTAGGGTCTCTACCCTGCAATAAATGTAGTCTCACTTGGTTGTTCGGTAGTCTCAGAGTCCTTGCATCGGATCACGGGGGGACCTAAAATCATGTGTCCTAGACGGTCTTCCCTGACATATGTCATGCACCAAGATCATCCAACATTGTCACCCTACCATCCCATGCAATCCTCACTGTTCCGAACTCCAGAATCCATCCTATCTATCAACTATCACCTCTGATACCATTCTGTCATGACCCCCTCCCACCAAAGATGCCCCTCCTGAGCTGGCAATGGTCAAAGGGAGATAATGACCCCCCGAGTCCCGCCTCCAGTAGGCCCGGGGGTGGCGACTAGCACCAAGGGAATGAGTTTTTACAAATATGGGAGGCATTACCCTTTTTATTAATAAATATTGGGAAATAGGATGAGTCAAACACCAAAAGAAAAATAACAACTGAATCGAAATAAACCCAAACCAATACCACATGCATGGTTAAACAATTTTGAACCAAAGCACAAGTACAAGAAAGCTCAAAATTACAATACCAAAAGAAACTAGAGTAAAACAAATTGCAACAAGTCCAACTGTCCCGACTAGTAGGGTCCCGCACGACCCTTTTAGTCCTCTTGGAAACCTGAAAGTAAACGTAGGGTGAGCATACATGTATACTCAGTAGGGAAACGTAAAGCTCTCGTGCATAAGTAGGGAGACATCCTAATGTCCCGTGAGAACAATAGAGAAACCAAAACCTAACAAGGAATTCTATCCACCCAACCTCACCATCCACGCTCACAAAAAAACAACATGTAGTAGTATATAAGAATAAGAGTATTGGGTACCCCGCACCATTAACCACTAGTTAGCTGCTCTTCCTAACGGCGAACATCCTGACGCTACCACACTCTTCACGCCCGCACACACCTGGGCCTCATGAACCACATATCCTGCCCGCACACACCTGGGCCTCACAACCACGAATCCCGCCCACACACACCTAGGCCACACAATCACACATCCTGCCCGCACACACCTGGTCCTCGCAAACCACATATCCCACCCGCACACAACTAGGCCTCGCAACCACGTATCCCGCCCGCATACACCTGGGCCTCACAACCACACATTCCACCGACACACACCTGGGCCTCAAAACCACACACCCCGCCCGCACACACCTGGGCCTCGCAAACCACATATCCCTCCCCCACACACCTGGGCCTCATTCTGAAGATTCTTGGGAAATAGTAAACCTGCCCGAAGAGTCTTGGGCTAAATCACCCCAACCGAAACCTACCTGAAGGGTCTATGGTGTAAGGTCACCTCAAGCCATGACATCCTATGGAAGAAAGAGAAGGAAGGGGCTAGTAACTAAGGGAAAAACACTCTCCCATGAAATGGGAGTGTTCGGCACTAAGTGATCAACATGGGTGGGGTGGGAAAAAACACAAAGATATATATATATATATAGGTATACTAAACACACAGCCCAACCTATGGCTTCTAAACAGAGAAACTGAGCATGTGCCTCGGCACTGCTACTGTGAATCAAGCATACAACAAACAACCCCAACCCCATTTAGGTTTTCACGTTTCAAAAGAATTATTTTATTAGTTCCTTAACTACTTGGAAAATAACCACAACCAGCCATATCAATCATTAGTAAAACATATCCCTTCCATTCACAAATAAAGTTAGGTAAACACAAGCAACATAAACAAGTCCCTTATTATTAATCAACCAACCCCATAGATTATTATTCATGTTCCATTACCATTCCCCACCATTCATTAACTATTCCACTTTTATTTATTATTCACAACCCATAGTTCGTTCACATTCAAACCCACCCCTACAGCCCCGCTGCCAACCACCTTACCCACAAACACACCGAAACTCATACATCATCATCCCTTGATACCATTTACCGCAGCCCCGCTTCCCATCAACAACACAGCATTCACACCGACCCACAACCAAGCCAACCACAGCCCCGCTGCTCACCCGATCCACAACAACCCATAAAACACCCCCATTACACAAATAATCCCTAATTAGCACCCACATGTTAATTATTTCAGTTTTATTCAATCAGGGTAATCACACAATGGTTCCAAGTATTTAGTCATCCATCTTTACATGATTAACCAATTTACACATTCAATAATGTTTCCATCCATAAATGGTCTAGAAAGATAGGGCATCATTTAATTGCACAAGAAAAGTCCCCCATCGATCGTAATTTTCAGTAGGCATAAGCCTATTCAATTCACAACATAATATCACATGATATAAAATAGTGTAACTACATTCACAAACTTTCCATCCCCGTAATATAAGCCAGTTATTATCTTTATTAAACCGGTTCAATAGTGTTTCACATAAACAAGAGGACACCCTCCCCGCATGATGCACAATTTAGAGAGAGGAAGGTAAGATCCCCACTTCAACAGGTTCTGATAACAATGCTCCCCCGGATCAGCTTTAAAGATGTCCGTCGGCATCCATCACTTCTGTCAAATCCCGAAAAAAACCTCCTCAGGTGGAATCTGGGAAGGAAAGGCTGAAGGGAAGACAATGTATCCAAGTTCAGAAGTTCCACCTCGTCGTTATGATCCTGTGGCTGTTGACAGATCATAAATCGGAGCTCGGATAAAGATGTTATGGAAGAAAAGAGCTTGGAGTCTCTCTCGGGAGAGCTCTTCTTGAGGGAGAGGGGAGGAGAGGAGTGATTTAAAAAGGAGGAGAGGACCCCTCCTTTTATAGGCGATAAAAAAATAATGTACACTATGTTTACATTATAGTACACGGCGTGTACTTGGCCATTTCACACGGTCGCCACGCGACTTCCAACACGACCTTCAACACGGCACACGGTCGTTGACTGGTCCACACATGGTTTGAGGGTAACACGTTCATATGGAGACACTACATGGATGGTAGTATGGGCTACATGGCGTGTACTCATTTATTTTACACGGAAAGGACATGCCTTCAACATGGGGTATACCAGGAAAGGTGGTACACAGCGTGTACTCACACTAAACGGCGTGTAGTTACAAAATTCTGAAAAGTGTGGGAAAATTCCCTTCTACCCTCCAGAACACTTCATGACCTTATTTTCGACAAAGGAATGGGCCGGGGAATTCTAGGCCATTACAAAAAATGAAGCCCATTATCAAAGATAAAATTTATAAAATTTCAAAAAGTGGGTATTTCTATTCTTAACGGATAGTTTGATTGGTTGTGGTGTGTGTTAAAACTCGAAGTTGCGTACAACACACGCTACTGTATTATTCAAAGAGAAGCGTACCGTCGAATCTTGGAGTGTTAAAAAAATATAATATTATTATTATTTTTTAAAATGAAATTTATCACATATATGATAGAGTGTAGTGTATGAATAAAATTAAAAAAATTAATAAATATATTTAATACACATTTATTAAATTTGAATTTGTTATAAAGTAAAACAATAATCAATTAAACAAAAAAGAAATGATTTCTAAAAATATATATATATTGCGCAAATAAATTATAAATAATTTTTACATCTTCTAGAAAATTATTTTATAAAATAAAAATTTATATATAGATATAAAGAACATATATTGGAAGATTTTTTTAATTCCTTGAAATTTTTTATTTTCTGATGATTAATTAAAAATAAGGAATTTTAATTGAAAACTTTCTCTTCATTTAAAACATTTCTATTAATTTATCATATTTTGAATTGGTTTTAATTTAAAATTTATTATATTTTGTATAAAAAAATCGAATTTGGTTCTTTAGAATAATTTTAATATTGAATTTATATACAAAAACATTGTAAAATTTTGATTATTTTCATTTTTAGAATTCATATTCTCATCACATTTGTGGGAGAAATATTAAATTATATTTTTTCATTTATCTGAAATGTATTTTTTTACAATAGATTCTATATTTATAATCATCATAATTTATAATTTATAATATGCAAAACCAAATTTTTTATATGTATATATAATAATTTGTGTGGAATTAATAATTTTTATATATCATATACTTTTTTTAAACCAATACATAATTCATTCCATTGAATGTGTAAAATAATCACATTGTTTGGTGGAGGCATGAGTCCATACATTCCAGAAAGAACATTATTGTATTCCAACATAAAGGATGAATGATGGTGTGGATTATATTATAATTAATGGAGAATAAATACATAATAAATATAATATTTATCATAAAAAACTTTAAATTTATATTTATTATCAACCTTTAGAGGTGGTAATGAATGATCTAATGACATCTATTTTGTGAGGAGACAGTCCACCATATACACGAATGATGATTGTGTATCCCATTTGATTGATATTTGTGAATGTTTTCATCAAAATCTTAACAAATATCAATATATTGAGGATATTGAGGTATTTATACTATCCTGTAATAAGAATAAGTTAATGGGAGGATAATGAAATCAAATAAATATTTTCATAAAAAAATGATACCTCTTCTTTTGGAAACACTTTTTGGTTTTCAGAAAATAACATAATTTTTTTATTTATTCCCATTGTAAAGATTATAGATATATAGGAGGGATATTTATTGATTATTTTTTTAGTAATTTATGAACCAAAAGGATTAAGAGGTGTGAATAATTGGTGGTTGAGTGCCCATTTATAGTGGTGGTGGAGTGGAATTCTTATAAATATAAAAAGTTAAACATTACTGATAGGTATCCCTTATATCAAGTGCCTCCAATAATTTTATATTTTCAATCAAAGGGATTATAAGGTCTAAATATGCCCTAAAAATTTGGTTTGAAATGTTTCTAGGGTATTTCTCCCCTTATTTTAATGTTTAACCACTAAGTTAAATGATTTTACCATTAATAAATATAATTTCATTAATTATTTTCACTAAAATTTTTCATATAAAACTAATTTTAACATACAAAAAATTATATATTTTTATGATTCCATATATTGAAGAAAAATTCAAAATTGAAAAAACAAATGTGGTAGAAATATATTTATAATAAATAAAATAGACCTGACTTGAAAGCAGAGTTTTAAGGTAAAAAGTTGAAATTGATGAAATGTTTCTAAATCATAATTTAATTTGAAAAATACTCCGAAGACCTAAATTATAATTATGGATGTATAATTGGGAAAAATAAACTTTTAAAACAATTTCAAATATGATTTAAATATATAAATAAATTATATTAAAAATAATTTTTTATAGTGACCCAAAATTTTTATACAATTGAATTTAATAATATTTGGGGAATATTAAAAACAATATACTAACAGACACCCAAAGACTATGATATACTAGTTCCCTTAATAACATGGAAACAAAAACTCTGGTACTTGGGTGAGATAAATTATCTCCCGCTAGGTACTTCATGACTACCACCCATATTTGACTTGTCTTAGTTATTACATTTATTAGTAGATCATACATGGAATCTTAAAAAGGGTGAGATTAGATTCTTATTAATGCCAAACAAGGGACCATGTGATAATAAACATGAGAATAAGGGTATGAGAAACTGAGAATAACATTAGATGATAATACCCTACATACCAAATATTATAAACAATAGTCATGGAAATACCATTTCCCATTAATAAGAAAAGAGTCATAAGAAAATAATATATATAATCCATGAAATTAATACTTTAGAATATAAAATTAAATTTTGAAATAAACATAAACACAAGAAATCCTATGTCTTGGATACCTATCATGACCTTGAAAACAGGTTAGACAAGTTCTATGACTCGTGCACCAACATTGGTCTTGGGCTACCAAAATATGAACCCTATTATATTTTGGATCGGGATACAACCTGTGTACCCTATTATTTTCATTCTTGGGGTACAACCCATGTACCTTCTTATTTTAAGGTTTTGTCTATAACCTATGAACCATTATATTTCCGGGTCTTGGCTCTAACCCATTTACCCAATTGTTTTCAAGGTTCTGATACAACCCATGAATCCTTTGATCTCATACTCAATATATAATTGAACCATTAATTGGTCATAGATTTTGGTCCCACCCAACACATAACAAAATCATACATACATGTTCAATAATATAATAAATCATTCCCCATACCATCACTCATTAAAATAGATAGGACTTATAAAGAACAATCAAGAGCCATAGAAGGAAATTTTTATCATTAAAAATTCATCACATAATATCATATGAAAAATTTATATATTAATTAATCATTTTATTGAATAAAAACATGTGAAAAGAACCAGGGTTCAAACGCATATAACCCATGGAAGAAAAATTATTTCATAAGAATAATTACAAAAAAATGTAAACCATTCAAGAAATAATATGAATGGATCTTATAGATCCTGAGTATATTCAAAAGATGACATCATATAATGAAAATAAATTTTAAATAAATTTGGAGAACACTTCTTGAGGATAAAATCATTTTTCTTTGAAAAAAAAATCAGTTTATTACATAAAATATTTTTATAACCATTAACATGAAGATGAACATGGAAATTAATAAATAATAATTTGAGGACATTATAGAATCATTTTTTATTTAAAACATATAAATAATCATCTAAATGTTCTGAAAACCAATTTACACGATGACTTATAAAATACATGTAAAATAATTTTGAAACATGTATCTTTGAAAACAATTTGAAAACTTATGAGGAATTCTTGAAAATGTTTAAATTAAAAATTTAAACATTAATTTTAAAAAAAAATTATTTTAACAACACTTTAGAAAAATGAATTTCAATAATATTAAGTTAAATATTATTTTTTAAAAATAAACTTTTAAAAATAAAATGGAATATTCAAGGAGATTACTTTCACGACAGTAGGTATGTCTCTACATGATGGATTTTCTTTTTTAAAAATAAAAGTTCATAAAAATATTTTTATCAGAAAAGGAAAAAATTATTCCTTATAATAATTTTTTTGAAAGGTAAAACATGGTTAAAAATTTAATTTAATATCATAGGATAAAAGTAAAATATTTTGAAAATAATTTTTATAATTGACAGTTCTGAAAGAAAATAGATTTTCTACCAAATTGAGAAATACACTCAGATTTTCATAAAACCATTTCTGTATTTATATTAAGTGAAAAAGAGGGGAAAATTGTTTTGTTAAATGAATATATCAATAATATATATAGTTTATGACACATGAAGAGATTTATTGAGATATGAGTCAAAATATTTCATCAATGGAAGCATAATCATAATCATTCTTGATAAACGATGAGACTGCAACAATTAACTGTTACTATTTTGATAAATTTAATTCATGAAATAAAAAATAAAAATAAATGAAGATTAAATATATCGAATATAATTTCATTCATGATATAACATGTAAAAATTTATTATATACACATCATAAAAAATATAAGTGCATGACTTGTCATTTGACTCATAGATGGAAAATTTAGACAAAGATAATTTTCCCATTTGGTAACTTTTGAAACATAACCCACATAAAATAAATGTCATAAAATATATATGTAATTACTCATAAAATTATATATAAGAATAATATAACACATCAATGGTAAGTATACACACCTCACAAATGAAATTAGTTTTGATTAAGTCATGCATCTGAGGAAAATAAAATCTGATATTAAATCCCCTTACATTGTGTCTTGACTATCATCATACTCTATCAAACCTCTTGTATAATAAATTTCAATTTATTATACATATTTTACATAACCATATTTTTACATATAATTACATATATGGTTTGATCATGACATTATATTTCCCTCTATTTAACAATTTCTTGTTATCTTTACGTATCGAGTAATATTCACTTTGTTTTTGGGTTAGGTCAGAATTTGATATATATGTGGTCCATATACATATATAATGATTTATAGAATTTAAAAAATTTATATATATTATTAATGTTCAATATATGTGTTTTTAATATTGTATAAAATATATAGGTATGAAATGGAATGCACCATGCATGGAGATGATAGGTTGTACGCTCAATAAACATTGATTTCGTTTTATAGTAGTATTAAAAGAAGGAAATGATATTAAATATTTTTGTATATATAGAAAACCTACACTTTTATACATTAATATTACATAATTTTAATGATAAAAACATAAACGCTTTTCATGAACAGGATTTAATGGTTTATTTCCTTGTATAAATTATGACCATTCAGAACATTTACAAAATAAAACATAAACATATATTTAATTACTTCTTCACTATCTTCTTATTATATTTTCAATTCCCTATAGTATAAGAAGTTACCTAAGAATATACATAAAAAATGGGTGATATAAATCCCATAAAGAGGATAGATAAGAACATGAAACTATATAACATGGTTGAGAATAATCATTATCATCATACCATAGGAATTTGATTAGAATCATTATAAGAAGATTTATGAAAAGACGTGGAATGTGAAAATTTATAAAAAGGAAACATTATGTCTTACTGGAAAAATAAAAAATAGATATTTTTTCAATTATAGTATCTTGTTCACCCATATTTCACTTTTCTCTGAGAGGCATCACATTACACATTACATTTTAGATTTATTTAATTCTTGGTCCAACCGTCACTTCATAACATTTAAGTTATCCTAAATGCGATATAGAATGTACATAAATACTTAGCAAAAAATAACCCATGGAAATAAATTTTAATCATTTTATAATGAATCAATTCATAATCATTGGTATCCCAAATGAAATAGAGAATAACATAATTCATATATGAATCTTAGACCATTAGTGGAAAAGAGACAATCTCTTAACGTAAAATTTTAGTTTTTTTTAAGAAGATTTCTTTCTGAAAATAATTTTGTTTTTCATAAAATCAAGTAGAAATAATTTATATCCCAGAAAAGGTAAAATAACTAAGATTTAATTATATTGAATTATTATCCATTCTGAAATTGGGTTCAATGTGGGAAACCCCAAAGTAATAGTATTGGGATCCAGAATACCCCTTACCTTGTGTCTGAATGCTTCCATCACATTAATATATAATATAATTACATTATATTCATTAATTAAATATTCTATAACCTCATATAAAATAATTGTATTCATTATTGTTTTATTACATTCATTTATGTGATTTTGTTTGAGTAATAGAGTTTTATTTCATCTTCCAAGAAGGTTTATTTTCTTAATATTCATGATTCATTCAATTGTATATTGGAATAGATGTTCATCTAACAGGTGAGTAAATATAAACAATTGTTTTTCATATAGTATTAATGATATTATTGAAGTATTAATGATCTTATAAACAATTGTTTATATATATAATGAGGATAAATCATTAGATAAATAGTAACGATTGTAATTTTATGGTAATTTTGGTGGCTTTTCGATCACAATGAACCCATTTTGTTTTAGAATTTTATATTATGTGTAAATTTTAGTTTAAAACATAATGGAAATTATAAAATATAGTTTATAATCTATTTTAAAACATTTAATGGTTTTATTATGATCCTTTAATGTGTTAATGGAAAATGAAAGTCCCTTTCCATGATGTTGGTAAATTAACACATCACAAGCAACATTTTCATTTATAAAATAAAAGAGTAGGAGAGAAATTGTTGGTTTTAAGGATGAATCTTCCATTAAAATGATATAATTATAGTATATCAACCAAAATAGTGTTATCTTTCCATTTAGATGAAGGTATGTTAGGATATAATAATAAATTAAATGAAATTGAATAGAAATTAAAAGAAACAGAGAAAGGATTCTACTATAGCATCTATACACCTTGAGAACATCCATATGAAGTATTTTTAGTATTTTGAGAATATGAATTGCTCCTAGATGTGGGGTAGGTACTAGGGATGAGTATTGGGTAGAATAAATGAATGCTTAAATGTTTGAGAGGTGTTAAGAGAAGAGGGGCTGGGAGGTGGTATTTATAGTGGAGGAGAGGGGTGTTTTCCCAATATTATATTCATTAGATTATTATTTTAGATCTAGTATATGAATATTTTGAGATTTTTCCCAATAAATATTTAAATAATGAAGGATTGTTTGATATTAAGGTTCTTAGATCATCCTTAAATCAACAATGACACAAAAATTCATGTATTTAACATTTATCAAAATTTATCAAATTTTACGATTCAGCCAAAACTCAAGTATTTCAGAAAAATAAAAAACAAATCACCCTAACAATTCATAAATTTGTAAAAATAAGAAATGAACAAAATTTTATTAAAATAAATTTCTAAATATGAGTAAATTAATTTTTAATTTAATTCATTATTTACTTGGAAAATACAAATTTTAAAATTATAACAGAGTTTATAACACATTGAAAATAACATTAGGTCTCATAAATTTATCTTAAAATCATAACGCATAAAAATATAAATTTTAGAGAAATAAAATTTATTTTAAATTATTAAATTATTTATAAACATTTAATTAAATATTTATGACTTACAAAAATATCAACAATAAATTAATAATTTTTTAAAAAATTTAATTACCTAGACTATGATATAATTATATTATACTTTTATTTATAAGGGGAATCAATTTTAGATATACCTTGAAGGGTGGGTTTACCATTCCATTTTCTTTATTACTATTCATAAGTCTCACTTTACTATTCTAATAGTTAAGTTACTATTTCATTGGTATAGGCTCGTTAATGACTTAAAATACTTCTAATTTAATTAATACTTCCTTTATATAGATTTTATTATAGTATGTAATTGATTTTTATGTGATTTATACGATATGAAATTAAAATAAGAAGGATGAAATTTCAATTATTAATGTTTTGTTCATCACATTCTTCTCCCCTATTTAAATTCATCCCATAAAATTCTTTTTATATAAATAGGTGATCGTACTTATCCTTCATCGTTTCCATCAATTCCCAAGATGATTATTCATGCTTATGATTCCTCCCAAAAAAATTGACAAGGTGTGTTGTCTTATTGCACATATCATTATCTCTCTAGTCCAGAAACATTACTGGTTTCTCCTCCTAACAAGGATCTTATTATAGATGCACCACCACATAGTTCCGTACATGTGAAGGATCCAGTATGTACTTCCACAAGAGTGATTCTTAGTGCTTATCATGAACATGGGCCATATTTTGTTGAAGTCATATCTGATTGGCCAATACTCTGCGCGGTCAATGATCTCAAAGGGTATAAAGTAACTTTGGCTTATATTCCCTTTCTTTTAAAATTTCATGACTCTCTTCCATGGTAATATTTAAGTAATAATTTATCTCAAATGCTGAAAACCATGTCCCTTTGATGTTTGTTTTCATTTTTTTATAACTCTAAGAACTATAGAAATGTTTCTCTATGTCTTGAACCTTATTTGTCATATCTTGTAGAAGATGAAGTCCATGTATCTTTATTTCACATACTTTGATCCAATAGGTTGAAGCTCTATATTTATTTCTTTACATATAATCTTAAGGATCCATTTGAATACTTGATTAGAATCTATTATTGTTTGAGAACTCAACCTATTAGAGATCATGATCCCATCAACCTATGAATTATAATGATTAGGTTAATAGAATATCATTGAGTTTCTGAATACATATCTAATATTTTCCATTATTTTGGGGGTGATAGGTTGTGATGAAATTTAACTCAATACTAAAATCATGTTGAAATATCCTCCATAATTTAGATGTGCACTTTGGATAACGATCAGAGACATTCTTGAGTGGAACCCCATGTAATATAAACATTTCATTCAAATATATATTTACATTTTATTCAACTGAGTGATCTTCTTGAATAGATATAATGTGGGTATTCTTGGTGATTCATTCAACCAAAACCCATATCACATAAATTTATTTTTTTGCTTTCAGGAGACCAATGAAAAAGTGCATAGTAACATTCTCCAATTTCCACAAGGGTATAGTCAATGGTTGTTTCCTCCCATTGAGGTTATGTCACTCTTCTTTAACTTTAATACAAATAAAAAACTGTGAGATATACTCTAAAATATCCTTCTTTATGTTATCATATCAGACATTTTCTCAGATATCGTTGTACGTTTTAGTGCTACCAATAGCGAAAGATATTTTTAAGATATGTGCATTATCCAATAGGTACTTCTTCATCCAATGTGTGGAAGTAAAATAAATTCTTATTCAAAAAATTATCATAACATCATCATTTATATGGAACTGTTTCTCCTTCCCTTCCCTCACTGCATTCACCATCATTTGTAACTTTGGATTATCCCTTTCTTCCTCCCAAAACTTCTATTGGATATATGGTTGGGAAGTCATTTAGAAAATGTTGGATGTATTCCATTCCATTATGACTTCCATATACTTTCATTTCATAACAATTAATATATAGCATATCTCAATATGCAATATATATTGAGTAGCAGGTTCTTTTCTGCTAATAGAATCAGTTACATTTTCTTCCATTCTAGAATGATAGTGAATATAGAAATCATAGTATTTAATTATATCTAACCATATCCTCTGATAAATTTTGAGCTCTTTTTGTTTGAATATATACATCAGACTCGTGTAAGCATTATATATGTCACACTTCTCACTATTAAGGTAGTTTCTTAAGCCTTTCAGTACAAAAATCATAGCTGCTAACTCCAGATCATTTTTCGGGTAGTTATTCTTAGCGATCATCAATTGTTTTGATTCTTAGGCCATCACAATATAATTATACATGATTATAAAGCACAATAATTTCTTTTAAGAATCATTATATATCAAAACAAATTCTCCACTTCTTTGTAATGTGAGTACAAGTGTAGTGATCACCATTCTCTTTAGATCCTTAACGCTTTCCTTACATTCATCAATATAGACATACCTTACCCCCTTCCCAGTTAAGATAATTAGTAGTCTTGATAACCGAAAGAAATTTATCACCAAACATGGTCATTAACCTACTATGCTATGAAAACTAGGGATTTCTGTTACACTATAGTTTATAGGCCAATCCTAAATCGCCATTATTTTTTACGGTTCTGTCGAAATTCCCACACTTGTGATCACATGCCCCAAGAATGTGACTTGCTGCATCCAAAAGTCACACTTTAAGAACAAGGTTTAAAAATTACCCATCCATAATGTTCCAACATGAACCTTATATGTTCTTCATGTTCCTCCTTGTTCTATTACTAGATATGAATATCATCGATAAACTATACCATAACTTTTTTCAAGGTAATTTCTAAAGACTATATTCATCAAATACATTATGATTTCAGTGGGGTTAGTATGTCTGTAAGGAATCACCAAAAACTAATAGTGCCCATACCTTGTACTAAAGGTAGTCTTTTAAATATCATCCTTCTTCACATTTATCTGATGATTTTATGAATGGAGATCCATTTTTGAAAAGTACTGATCTCATAGTATCTGATTGAATATATCATCGGTCCTTGGATTTTGATACTTGTTCTTTATGGCGATCTAATTATGATCCCTATAAATGATACACATCTGCATTGATCAATCCTTCTTATTTTTAAAAAGTAATGGTTCAACCCAATGTCATGAACTAGGGTGTTTGAAACCAGTATCCAAATTCTCTTTTAGGTGCTTCTTTAACACCTCTAGTTTGATAGGATCCATCCTATAAGGGAATTTTGTACTAGAATAGCTCTGGGTATTAATTTTAATGGGAACTCTACCTCAAAATCTTGGGGGTCAAGGAAAATATTCTAAAAATAAATCAATATACTACCTCACAGTTGGAGTCACCCATTTGTTGATAACTTATTTCGAATCATCCATTTTAGCGAGTTATTCGTTTTATTAGGGAATCAAAACCAACACTATTGAAGGAATTTACAAAGGAGATGAATGATCCTCCTTTCATTTATAGGGGCCCATGGGATAGTTTATAATATGAAAATATATATCATTTTCTTGATAGTTGATATGTTCTCTATAACTAGACACAATACATTAACATTATAGCATAAATGTTCACCAAGGGAATTGTAATGATATTTACTAGAAGAATATCCAAATATATTGCACCAGGGGAAGATTCCAACACATGGGTTTCAATGATTACTCCATTGATAATTTATACCGATATCATTAATTTAGGGTTTTAGGTATTTGATTCAATATTTCATGAAACCGTTCATGATATAGAAAATATAATAGAACCAGAATCAAATAAATATTGTTTTCATTCATCAATGAATTTGGTGTGTACCTTGAATGGAATCATTTTCATTCTCCACATCAGAAGTAATAAATTAATAATCATATCCTTTATCTATTGTATGTGGAGTCCACTTATACTGATTGACCTCATGTAATGAAGGTTTGTTGTACTGGGTTTAATAGATCCCTTTCTCCCAAAAGTTGTAGCATTGGAAACTTGGTGGTTCTCTCATTTCATCTACCACATTTTCCTTATTCTTCTTAACTTTTCGACCTTTATGAGCATGGTGGCATTCTCTCCCACAGTTGAATCATTTCACTATCCCTTTGAGGTGGTTCCCATTATAGTTCTACACATATTTTTTCACATTCTAGTGGTTGAGTTTTCATTCCACCTTTCTTATGATATCCTTCATCTTGAAATTCCATATTTCATTACTTATCACCATATCCATAGGAAAAATAACCCAAATCCATATCAACATTAAGATAACATCAGATAACATCTTCATAAATCCCAATGTCATCAATTACAAGATCATTTCTAAGGTTTTTTTTTAATCCACTGATGAATATAATAATTTTAGTATCATTTTTTTGTAAAAAAACATGAATCATACCTTGAAAGACTTGTAAAATTTTCATCACAGGTCATGATAGGTTCTCATTAATTTTTATTCATCTATTTAATTATATCTCAATATTTGTACAAGGAGTTAGAGGTAAATACTTATTATGAAAATTATCTTAATGCCTTCCTGCTACATACTTTAAATTTCATCCTTCAGCTTGGTATTCTTAATAAGATTCCACCATTGATTTTCCTCTCCATTTAGATGATAAATTGAAAGATTCAACTTATCTATATCAAAATAGTAAGGAACACAAATGATTTTCTCCAAGATGTTGAACCACTATTCCAAAACAACTGGATCAGAAGAACTACTAAAAATTTGTGTTCGTTTCCATATAAATTAATCTATATCTGGTTTCTCTCATTTAGGTGAAGGAGAACATTCAGCATTATTCATGTTTTTCAGCATAACAAGAGACAAATATGTAAGTATTTCTATGAAATTTTAAACCCAACCTCTCAATCCATTGGGGACGTCATTTGGGAAATCATTTCATTTCCCCTCGAATGGGTGGTTGGCCTAGGTTCACTTGCTTCCCACCATTTTATAATATAGAAAATGTTTGAACAACACATAAGTCAATAAGTCATCAATAATTTATCCCAATCTAAAATTAACCGTCATGGCATATCTTAATGGATATTTATATTTAGAATTTTTTAAAACAATGATTTTTTGGTGCTTACTTATAATTAGTCTCATACTATGGCTCTTTACCTAGGTTTTCTGATCCTATTTGGAATTTTAACTAAACCGTTATCTGATACCAACTATAGTGACCCTTCTTTGTCTTAAATTACAATTTCATAATTTAGATGACAATCAACATAAAATCATTACATGACTGGGAATGAATCATTTTTTATAACTCCTTATCTCTAATCAGGGAGTTCTTATCATTGATCATCATCTACTGTGAGGCATTGGTAATAACATTATATTCTTAATGAGTAAAAAACCCATGCATTTCTTTGAAGAATCACTATATACCACAAAACATTATCCACTTCTATGAAATGTGAGTACAAATGTAGTGTCCAAAAATCTCATTAGATTCATGAATAATTATTCACATTCTTCTATCTAGACATAAATTACCCCTATCCTGGTTAACATAGTTAGATGTCTTCAAAATCATGATAAATTTATTAGAAAATGTCGATAGTACACATGTAATTCAAGAAAACTATAGATTTCTATGACACCAGAGGGTTTAGGACATTCCTCAATCACCTTTGTTTTTTGATGTGTCTGTAGAAATTCTATCATATGTGACTCACATCCCAAGAATGTGAATTTTTTCATGAAAAAGACACACTTTTCTGAACTTGGATTACAACACATCGTTGGATTCTGTTTCCAACACAATCCATAGGTGATATTCATGTTTCTACTTGATATTTTATTAGATTAAAATATCATCAGTAAAAACTACTATAAATTTATTCATATAAATTATAAATACTATATTCTTCAAATACATAAAGATTTTAGGGGATCTTCTATGTCCAAAGGGAATCCCCAAAAACTCATAGATCCCATTCTTTGAATGGAAGGAAATATTTTAAATGTATTCATTATTTACCTTTAGCCGATGATATCTAGAATGAAGATCAACTTTGTAGAAGTAATGATCTCCTTGTAGATGATTGATAGAGTCATCAATCCTTAGAAGTGGATAATTGTTCTTTATATTGATCGTATTGAGTTCTCAATAATTGATACAGAGACACATTGATCCGACGTTCTTCTTAACAAAGATAACTGGTTCATCCCAGGGTGATACACTAGGGAACATAAACCCCTTTTCCAAATTTCCCTTTTATGGTCTTCTTTAACTATTCCAATTCAACATTATCCTTCTTATTTGAAAAATTTTAGATAGGAGTTTCTATGGTTATGAGTGATATTGAGATCTCTACCTTATGATCTAGGGGGAGTCCTCATACCTTTTTAGGAAATACATCATTTTATTCCCTCATGATGGGAATTTATGTAATGCCCCAACCCCTGTTACCCAGATTCGGTGCATTATTTTAATACATTGGTATGATTACAAGGAATTGTGTCTTGAAGGACTGATTAGTTTAGCAGTATTGGAAAATAGATTACATGAATGAATGATAAATTAAACATTATAACATACAACACAACATAAACAATCCTTTATTAATTCCATTATTCCCTTAGCTTAAACCTACATATCAATCATAATGCACTACATGGAATCTTGGGGAAAATATAACTTAGAAAGGGGTGAGATCAGATGCTCCGTAAAGATAACAATACAGAAGAAACATTCATAAATAAGCATAAACATATAAGGCAATGTATAAAACTAAAACAAAATCATTTTCAACATAAAATTAATCATAATATGGAAAATATAAATCAAAATAATTCCTTTTACTTACTCACATAGAAATTATACTAGTCGAATAATCACATTCAATATCAATATCCACTTTTATAATGATGGAATGCATAACAACAGACGTCATAACCACATAGTCAATGCCCTGTTCCAAGACTACAAATAAGATTTTTTTCAAGGCCTTGTTCCAAGAGACTAGTTTGTATCATGAGACCTACTGATGCATCGAGGAGATATAGTGGGCTCCACCCATCACTTACTAAGTCCAATGCATTCCTCATATGAAATTTTTTAAATATAACATAAACATTTGCATTAAAACTAGCATATGGAATGTCAATATATTATCTATAAACCATGAATGGTATAAAAATATAACATCTATGGTCAAACATATCACAAAACCTGAAATACAATAAGGAATATTTGTGTCATAATAAACCATCTTCAAACAAGTTTGAAATCAATCAAAGGATGTTTACGTAAATGAAAATGATTTGTAAAACTCTATGAGAGAAATATCCCTTTTCCATGAAAATATTTAAAAGTCACACAATTTAAAAATGAAGAAATTTAAATACATTTTTGAATAAAAGTTTCCCATAACAATTTGAAACCTTCGAAATGAATTAACATTTTAAAAACATTCATTTCCATATATTTAAATCTTTAAAAACCATTATGAAAACATGGACATTAATGAAAATGATTTAGAGGAATAAATATTTAAAACATTTAAAATGATGTTTTAGTAAAAATATTCCATTAAAATAATCTATTTTAAAACTATTTAATAAAACATGGAAATGTTTAATAAATATATCCTAGTAGATACTTACGTAACAAAAAGCATGGGTAATAAATAGATTGAGAAATTAACCCTTACCCTGAACTTTCCTTTGGTCGATGGTACATTTAACCTTTGGTATAATGACCATTGTATGTTATTAGATTATACCATAACCATATTTATATTTATTATATCATACATGATTCATTTATGACTTTATAGAACACATTTAATAATTATTTTCATGTTAAATTTACATTTCGGGTAATAATCGCTTTCTTTATCGTACATATTTTAATTTGTTATTCTTAACTATATCATTTAGATAATGAATTAAATACTTCCTTATTACAAAACATGATTCATATATCTTATATATTTAGAATATAAATATTTATATTATATAGATATATGAAATGGAAAACACCGTTTATGAAGATGGTAGGACGTACGTACACATAATCATTGTTTCTGTTTTCATATCCTATTGAACAGAAGTAAGTGAATAAGATATATGTAAGTAAATAAATGCATAAATATGTATATATATATATCCAGTAGAATTATTATGTCATATATTACTTACTTATTAGTAATATATATTTTTTATAATCGTCGATGAATAATGAATGTTGAAATGAATCTCATCGCGTCGTGGAGACAGTAATCTGTACGTACGCATTTGCGACAATATAATTTCCTTAAATGTGGGGAATTGGATGGTATATTAATTTTAGAGAGACATTATAATGTTATTTTCATTATTTATATACATATTACTCATCATTATATCCATCCAAATAACATAGTTTTGAATAACAAACTACACCTCGGTGTGGAGACGGTCAGACGTCCATACACACGCATGGTGACATTATCATTCATACGATGGATAGAAAAATGAATATGGTCATGACATATATATAAAAACATCATAGTATATATAAGGTACTAGAGTTATTTGTTTGGTATGGTAATAACAATGAAAGATTTAGTGGAATAATAAAATAACATGAAAGAGGGTGGTGAAATCGTTACCTCTTCTTCTAGTTCTTCCTTTTGATTTGATCAAAATGGCACCATAGGGTGGATTTATGAAAAAAGGAATGCCTATATAATGAATTTAGGATTGTTGGGAGTTTATTTGGGTAGGGTTTGGAAGATCCAATGGTCTTTGGAGGTGTGAATTTGAGAGAAGGGGAAGTCTCCTTTTAT
Source organism: Viscum album (assembly GCA_963277665.1). Lineage (NCBI taxonomy): Eukaryota > Viridiplantae > Streptophyta > Magnoliopsida > Santalales > Viscaceae > Viscum > Viscum album. Next base: position 577,459,625 of record OY728144.1, read on the forward strand.
AAGATGGGTGAGGGGAACCTTAGGAAAAACATAAACAATTATTTTATAATAAATTTATTTTCGGTTTTCAATGGCTCAAAAATAAATTATTTAAAGTATAAGGAGGTTATGGGTGAAAAAAAACTCAACCAATAGGTTTTATATTGGTTTTGTTCACTATATTAACCTTATTATTTAGATTTAACTCTTAGTTACATAGTTTGACATTTACCAAGTCTCTTTGTATTATTATTTTATATGGTTAATAAACTTACTATAAGCATCCAAGAGAACCCCAAGTGGTTAATTAATGACATATAAAATTTTATTTAATACCTTTGGATTAACCTTATGTTTTTAGGAATAGAATACCAATTTATAATATAATGTTAGTTTTAAAAACTCTTTTATGTCAATTTTGACTCAATTTGGTATTTTGTTTTTGCTAAATTGATAACAGAATTATTACATAAAAAAATAATTTAATAAACCCAAATATGTCATATTAACCTATAAAATTAGTGGAATTCAAAAAAAAGTCTAAAATCACATTTATTTGGGTATTTATAATATCAATTATTTTAATACTTCATTAATAAGGTAATTAATGCATCATCATTGTCTCATAAATAAATTAAATAATTTAATGTCTAAATATTATAAATAAAATACCATTATTTAGGAAATATTTTTATCTTTATAATGAATATTTATATTCTAATTTATCCTATGTTAAACCCTATATTAAAAATGGTTTAGTTATTAAATATTGAATTTAACACTTTTAACTGTTCTTTGAATTAAATAATATTAAATTTCCTAATCTAATCCAAATGGACCTAAAATATCATATTTTATTCCTAAGTTTTTTTTGTGAGAATTAAACTTATCCAATATAATTAGGACATGTATTAGGGTAATAATAATCTCATTTTTACCTTAATTTATCCTATTTACTTTTAACCGTGGTAAATAAAAGTCAAAAGTTACTATTCACCAAAAATTATTTTTCATTATTGAACCAAATTTTACTTAATTATATCAACCTTGTCTTAAGGATTATTGAAATTCAATTTTTCTATGCGGTAAAATTATGTTTTATGGATATTTACAAATGCTCCAAAGAGGTGGGTAAAAGATTTTAAAATTTCAAAAAACAATTTATATGTCTACACTTATTACAAAATGCGCCCAATAACTTTCATTGAACTTATATAGGTATTATGTATCTATTATGACCTAAAATAAATTTAAATGAAATAAATAATTATTTAAATGAAATGTAGGTTTTAACCAATAACGCAGTGTTTTTCACTATTGGTCAAAATCTAAAAGTTTTCAGAAACATACCAAAAATTCACCCTAAGCTAATTTTGATATTCCTAATTCAAAAATGAATTATATTTTACCAAATTCAAAACATAGTAATTTGATTTATTAATTTAATATTAAATCCCTGTTGTCAAAACCAAAAAGCGTTTTTATGAAATAATAACTGTCAAAATATTGACACTTGTTTATGTCCAATTTCAACGTGAAATTAATTAAAATGATCATAATTGGGTTAAATGGTAAAAATATAATCTATTTATACTTCCAAAACAATATTTTTATAATTTATTACTATTAATTAATTTGAATAAAAATGTTTTCTTCAGTTAAAATATAGTATTATTCACTATTCATCAAAATAAGAAAGTTATTAGAGAAGTACCAAAATTTTATCCAAACTAAACTTTTAGGTCCCAATTCTAAAGAATAATTTAATTTCATTAAAATGAATATATAACATTGTCAAATATTGGTTTTAAAAAGGTTCCATATTAAAAGGCGGTAAAATTGTATTTTTTTTGAAAAATAGTTCTTTTATTTGGAAAAATGAATTTGTTCATACATTATGTCGATGAAACTCATAATATGGATTCCTAAATTATAAGGATTATATGATGTTCAAAATTTAGTTAATACTATTCATAACCGCTTTTGAACGGCTAGTTTGGTAAGTCATGTTGTGCTTGAACTCAGTGTTGCGTGTAGTGAATGTTATTGAATTACTTTGATGAAATAACATACTATGAATTCTTGGGGTGCAACAATTTCCAATTGTTTGATAACATCCTTATAACAATTATTTGATCGAGGTATTCATGTTCATAGGGAATCAACATCCACACCATTGAATGATTCTCCAAATGAGATTCAGATTCTTCCTTGCATTTTCATTGGAACATGAGATAATATTGAATATGAAAAGATATTTCCTTTCCCTAATAGTTTATTTGTGCTCAATATAATGAGCCCAAATGCATTCATATTATAGAACTAAATTCCTCTGAAGGAATTATCACCATATTGTTTATAATATTCTTCCTACATAAACCAATAAGAGAAGATTACAACACTTGGGTTATAATGATTGGCCTCATGGTGTTATTTTCGATATCACTACATCAAGGTTTTAGGGAATTGATTGAATAATTCTTTCAATATTTCACGATATAAAGGAATTTGTAAAACCAGAATTGAATAATAATTTTTTCATTCATGATTTAATATAATGTGTACCTTATACAACTTCATTTTATTTTTCCACTTCAGTAGTAGTGATGGTTTAAGTGTTTCCTTTATTGTTTGGACTTGGGGCTGTTGACAATGATTACCCTCAAGGACTCGAGTTTTAGTGAATTGGATTATGTAGTCCCCTTGCTCCTTAATTTTGTAACATTAGACCTTTGGTATTAGTATCCTTTCCTCCCCCATAATTTCATACTTCCTCATATCATTTTTAGATTATTGAGCATGATGGCCATCTCAGCCACACTTGATGAATTTCCCCATCCCATAAAGACAATTTCCATAATTCTTATTCTGAAAATTTTGATATATAGATAGTTTATATTTCATTACACCTTTCTCAGGAGATCCATTAGCTTGAAATTCCATATCTCATTTCATATTACCATATCCAAATGAAATTTCAAGAAACTCTATCTCCAATTTGATATCACATGAAAAACCTTCTTCATAACTCCCACAGTATTGAATTTGAAGTTCCTTTCAAAGGAATGGTTTTAAACCACTAAATAATCTATCAATTTTTATATCATTATTTATAACCAAACCTAATGAATACCATGAAATACCTGTTAAATTTTCATCATAGGTAGTTTCATATTCTCCTTCCATTTTCATCATATTTATTAATTTTTCTCTCCGTCATTTTCTGAAGAGTTAGAGGAAAATAATTTTTATGAAACACTATCTTGAAGCCTTCCCACTCCATATCTTCAGATTCATCATTACATATTGTGTTCTTAATCAATTCCCACCATTGATCGGCCTCCCCATATTGATGATAAAAAGTGAGATTCACCTTCTCTATATCAAAACAGTGAAGAACAAAAAATATATTCTCCATTTTGTTGATAGACAATTCCACACTAAGTGGATTGATTGATACCCTCATTGTCGACAATCATTTCTGCATAAAAAAGTTGACAACCAGTTTCTCCCTTTTAGATTATGGTGGATTTTCCAAATTATCAAAATTATTGTTCATAACTTTAGATATCATAGTAAGTATTTCCATTAAATTTTAAACTCTATGTTTCAATTCATTGGGAATTTCATTCGGGAAATTGGTGCATTGTCTCTCCCATAGGTTGTTGGCCTATTTTCATAGGTTTCCCAATATTTTATAAAATTGAAATCATTAGAAAAAAACATAAGTCATCAAGTCATCAAAAATTTATCCCATATTAAAATTAACTCTAAAGGAATACATTATGGGATCCCTATGTTTATCATTTAAAAAACATCATATTGGGTTCTTACAAATACTTAGTTTCATACTATGGGTTTTCACATAGGTTCTCTTATCCTAACTCCATAATTTACTAAACTATTCTCTAATAACAACTATTGGGACCATGATTTTTCCAACATTACTATTACATAATTTTAATGATAAAAAAAATAAAATAATCACATGAATTAGCTATAATGGTTAAGTGTATTGATAAATTAGGACAATACATAAAATTAACAAAATAAAACATGAACATTTATTTAATTACTTATTTTCTAGATTCTTATGGGCCCTAAAATTCTCCTTAGTACTTGAAGTCACCAAAAGATATACATAGAAAAGGGTTGAGCTAAAATCCCAGTAAGAGAATAGATAGGAACATTAAAAAATATAAAAATTTTGATTATAATCATTATCACCATAACTCATGCATAAGATCATGATCTTTAAAGGAAACATTATTAAAAATTCTTGGAATGTGGAAATGTATAAAAATGATGCATCATGTCTTATTGGTCAAATAACACACATAGTTGTGAAAACATATATCATCATGTTCTTGTATATTTAACTTTTCTCTTTAAATACATCATGTTACCCAATACATTGGAGCACAATATAATTTCATGTGTATATATCACATCAAAACATTCACATTATCATGCATGGCACGTCGAACATACATAAATTTTGAACATAAAATTACCCAAAGAATAAAATGGGATTGATTTCATAAATTATACAATTATAAAAATTGTGTTCTCAAATTAATGTGGGAATAAATTACTTGATATAAAAGTCATCAACCTTGAGTGGAGAATAAACAATCTCGAGAAATAAAAGGTGTGTTATTTTGAACGAAGTGTTCTTTTGGAAAAAAATGAGTTTTTCATAAAGTCATGTAGAAAATATCTATATCAAAAAAGATTATATAACGATGAAGAAGTTTCATTTATGTGATTTCAATGTAAAAAATATGGTGAATGTGGTAAAACACAAAGAAAGAGTGTTGGGTCCATGTAGTCCCTTTTCCTTGTGTCTGAATATTTCCTTAACTTTAATATCCTGTATAGTCTCATTAGATTAATTAATTAACATATAATGATCCTTGTATACTTGAATTTGATTAATTATGGTATTATTATTTTAATTTTTGTGATTTTGGATAATTTATATTGTTTAATTTCATCATTTCAGAGTGTTTTTTTCATAGTTTTCATGATCGATTTACTTTTATACTTGAATGGATGTTCATATAACATGTGGGTAAATATATAAAACATTATATGTTATTAATGATCCCTCAGAGTAAAAAAGGATATTATAAATAATTTGGATATATGTAATGTGGATGAATCATTAGATAAAAGTTATTGATGACCATTTTGGGTTAATTTTGGAGGTTTTTCTATCACAACCAACTAGTTTTGTTTTATCATTTAATATTATATATAAATGTTAATTACAAAAACTAATATGGTGGTAAAATACAAAATACAATCTATTTTATAACATTTAATGGTTTTATTAACATACATGAAATTTTTAATGTGAAATTAATGTGCATCACCCATGATGTCAATAAATTGACACATCTTGGGTGACCATTTCATTTTTAGAATAAAAGTGATAGAGGGTGGAATTTAATGAAGAATAATCCATTAACATTACATATTTAGATTATATCAAAAATAATTGATTTAACATTTGATTTGGATGTTGGGAGGTGAGGATATAATTAAAAAAGAAATAAAATTGGAATAAAATTACAAGAAATAGAGATAGGATTTACCTCTTGAATTTATCCTCTTTGAGAACGACTTTAGGAAATGGTTTTGGACTTTTTATAAGACCAATAGAACCACAAAATGGTGGAGTGACAAGAGATTATTATTGGGTAGAATTTAGAGAATGATGATTTCTTTAGATGTTTGATATGAAGAGGGGGTGAAAGGTTTCATTTGGAGTTGAGGAGATGGTTGTTTTCTCAATATTATATTCATTAGAGTATTATTTTGGATTAGGACTATGATTAGTTTGAGAATTATCTCTACATATATTATAATAATGAATGATGGTTTGGGATTATAGTGTTTACAACTACTTTATGTCATAAATCACTCAAAAATTCATTTCTATAACATTCGTCAAAATTATGATATTTTACTATTCATAAAAAGATCAAGTATTTTAGAAAAATCACAAAAATTCCCCGTAACCATTTTTTGATGTTTATAATTAAAAATTGAACTCCATTTATTGATAATATTTTTCTAAATATGCATAAATTAATTTTTACCTAAAATAATAATTTACATAGAAAATGTAGATTTTCAAATTATAACTGATTTTATTACACATTGAAAATTACTTAAGGTATCTTAAAATTATCATAAAATCATAAGAAATAAAATTATTAATTTTTGAATAAATTTTATGAAAATTAATCCACTTCTAAATTATAAAATTAATCAAAAAAATTTAAGTTAAATATATAGGACAAAAAAATATGAAAACACTAAATTCATAATTTTATAAAAATAATTATTTTCTTATATTATTATATAATTATACCATAATTTAATTTATAAGATTATTATATTTTTTATACATACATAGGTGAGGTAACTATTCAATTGTCTGATATACTATTCATAAGGGTAACTTGTCTTTTCGAAATGTCAAGTTACTATTTCATCAGTATAGGTTCCCAAACATCTAGTAATAATTCTAATTTCATCAATTCATTATTTATAAATATTTTATTATTGTCTATATGTTATTTTATGTGTTTAATACTACATGAAATTACTATAAGAAGGGTATAATTTCATGGATAAATGTTTTTGTCATTATATTATATGTATATAATATCATTAAAATAGAATTATTGTGTCTTATGTATCATATATGTTCACTAAACAAATCCCTAATACATTCCATGTAGGATGTGAATAAATCACATCCCTTTGAGGGGGCGGTAATATGCACTTCCTAAAAAATATTATCATATTTACACAAAGTGGAAGGAATTAATATATGTTCTAAATAAAAGTAATAGTATAATAAATTCATTATACAAATTTTTTTATATCATATATATATTTATTGTTCATCATAATGTCCACAATGAGAGGCTCTAAATGAATTATGAACAACCATCGTTTTATGGGGCGGTAGTTTATCGTACACGTAAATAGTCAATTCATTACCTATTAGATTGATGGGTGTGTATGCTAAATTATTAAAATTAACCTAAAATCCTTATTTTTATTTAATATATTTGTGTTTTCATACAATAATAGAATAATAAATGTTTATGTTGGGTTGAATTGATGTAAATCTAAAGGTTCTTGAGGGAGGGTGTTACCTCTTAATCTATTAGATCCTATTGGTTTTTAACAAAGGGATTTATTAGAAGGATTTCTTAACAAGGGTGGATTAAAGGAGGAAGGTAGATCTTTTGGGAATATATTCTAGTAGAAAATGGGATAGCCTAAGTGGTTTGATAGGTGTGGTGAAGTGGGAGGAGATGATATTGTTTTATAATAGAGGAGTATTGGCACTCTTGTAATATTTTGACAACGGAGTTTCATAAACATTTTTCACAAGTCAAGTAGATATAATAATGGTTAAAATTAGAGAAAAGGGAGTATGGGGTTGAAATATTTCCATCATATAGATCTTGTACAAGTTTCTAGGTTATTTTGGGTCTTACATTTGAGGATTAGTACTTTGTTAACCCATTGTATCTCTTAATAATTTTAATTCATTTTAATCACATTCAGTAATATTTTTGGAATAAAAATATATCGTCCATGTTATAAATTATAAATTATATTTATTGTAAATATTTATTACATTTTTCCAAATTCCTATCACATAATTGGTAAAAATTAATTTAATTTTAATCTCACTGACCAGACTACCCAGAGAGTTTTTAAATTTAAAATGATCAAATGTTCACTATGTTTTTACATCCCTTTTCAAAGTGAAATTTATTCTAATGACCTAAATTATATTAATTGTTAAAAATTATATCTAATTATACATTTATACAAATAAAAAAATTAATATTTTTATATATATTAGATGAAAAAGAAATTTTGAATTACAATTTAGTATTTTCACTATTCATTTAAAAAATGGTGTTTCTCATAAAAATACAAAAACATTACCAAAATTTAATTTTGAAATTTTAAATTAGAAATTGATGTTTGTTTTATCAATTTCATTTTTAGATTTTTCTGAAATTATTTTTTTTTCCTTATAAGTACACATAAAATAGTTTATTTGGAAAAATAATATTTTTAAACATATAATAAATTTACAAAAAGAATTATATTTTTCATTATCAATATGTTTTATTTATATTAAATCATTATGAAACATATTTAAAAACTAGTAATTAATATTCATATTAATAATATTAATGGTTAGTTTATAATTATCACATTTAAAAAATTATAATAAAATGATTTTTTCTGAGAAACTCAGTGTCGCTTGCATCGTACATCAAGTCCAATTCCATGTAACATATGATGAGTTAGTTATGTGTGTAACATACACCCATTTTATTTCATGTGAATGGGTTGTTCTAATTACCTTATTTCATGAAATCAACGAAAATTAATTCAGTCGAAAAAAATCCCATTAAAACTTAGGGTGTTACATTCTACCCTACATAAAATTAATTTCTCTCTCCAAATTCATCTGGGTTACCAAATATATAATACTTGAAAGTGTAATTCCTAAAAGCCCATATATTAATGATTAATAATAAAACATCCCTTAATAAGGGAATATTTAGGCCATAATAGTTACCCAATGTAACTTATAATAAGGTTTTCACATAATAGAATTCAGTTTGGGAGTGAATATTTGGCATCGAAGAAAAGTGTAAAAGTTTTTAGGGAGTGATTGAGAAAAATAATAACGAACAAGTGAATTATCAATGAATATTTTAGGGATTCATGGTCATAAGTATTTTATTATTCAAAATCCAACCAGTTCAACAAAAATTAAGATATTTGTAAACACATATTTTTATCATCATTATAATGTTGAGTATTTATTTATTGACCTGGAATATAAAAAAATATAATTACCTGATAAACTTATATAAAAATTCATTATTTAGTTGTTATTATAGCTATATATAATTGATCCAATTATTAAATAAATGTCAGCCGAAAAATTAACACTGATGATCGAAGGACTACAATAAACTTTTAGCTGTTCTTAATTCCCATAAAATATTTAAAAGTAAAACTATTTTTGTCTAACCATCCTTCAAAATAAATATGGAAAATATATTAACCCATATTAATAAAAAAACACTATTGTTTCCTAATAAATTTTTACTCATAATAATAATTATACTTTAACCAGGACATCTCGTATGATAATGGTGGGCATGAAACACCTATTGTCCTTCAGTAATCGGTTCAAGACCTATGGCCTAGCTAGAAATTAATGGTTATCACCCGAACTACCTGATTTACATTTACAAAACCACATGAATATAATGTCCAAATAAATTATATGGACACTGTTGAATAAGGTTAACCACTAAATAACCATTTAACCAAGGTTTTAAACACATTCTCAAAACACAAATACTACCTCTATTATTTAACATAAACTTCTCAAGATTGATAAACCTTATAACCCATGATAATGATAAAAATTAAAGAAAATATTAGATATAATGTCATAAAAAACATTAACATTAATTCAAATAAAAACATATAGTAGCACCTAGATTTCAAATTCTAAACATGTGAAATCCTTCCTTAAGAATTATCTTAAAATAGGGTAATAATCTTAATTACTATAAATCTTCATATGAAAACATGAATTCTTCCTTATTTTGAATATTACATGAAATAATCCCACAATTGGAGTTTATTTTATCTTTATCCTCAACCAGATAGACTAATTTTTCAACAAAACATTAATTCGATCCATGGTAATTTTTTCTATACAATTTTTTTTATCAAAATAAATCATTTCATTATCCAAGCTAAACATAATTCAATGAACAAATTAATCACATTTCTAGTTACCATAGCTTAATGAATGTATCACTACTATATATATTCATCACAATTTCACATATCCTTTTCAAACATTAAGGAAAATATATACTGAATAGACATATATATTTTATTATTCTTATAATGTAATTATTAAATTCCAAAACATAAATACTTCATTCATCCAAAATTATTCATAAACCACTACTTTGTATTAGGAAACATATTCCATAATACCACTTTCCTAGAATTTGAAATATGAATTATCCCTTAAGGTTTCTCTACCTCGATGTAATCATTTGTATTATGTTTAACGCATATAATTCTAGATGAATTCCATATACCTTTCACATGTCGTTTGATGAATCCTTATATTCAGAAGCTTAACCAATACACATACCAGTTCCCAGATTCTTTTTCTGAGATTTCCACTTAGGAAATCTATTATAATAATTCCCATAATTTCTTTATTTAAATCATTAAATTTTAACAATGTTCCTTTTAGTATTCCCGATTAAATAAATCCATAATGCATAGTGTGAGAACCATTTATCATATTTGGATACCTTATAATCATGAACAAATGCTTATATGCTACTTAATTCATGGATAACACTTATTAAATCTATGAAACCATAGTTTTAACATAGGTTTTTTATAGTCATTCCCTATTTAAACCCTTCATGTTTGTTTATAATGAGTTGGTTAATACCCAAAGAATATCCATCAGGAGTGTATTAGTAGGTGTGTATTAAGGATCGTTGTCATGTGTTAGGTTACAACAAGTCTGGCCCAATGCACCATGTCAGATTTTTTATACCTATATAAATCTATTCCAAAACTACATTCACAAGTAGTATCAAGACAAGGATTTATTTATAAGAAAAATCTCACTCTATCCTTTAAAAAATTCCAAGATATTTTCCTAAATTTTAACTCATCCTTATACATTTGAATAGATAAATTCAAATAAATACCATATATATATACATATGGATATCACTAAAGTTTTCTCATATCAGCTTCTAAATTTTATCTAAACCATTACTTTGATACTAAATATAGAGACACTTTCATTTCAGACATTGACATTTGATAACTTTTGTTGAATAATTAAAACATTATACAAATAGACACCAAAAGATCGTACCTATCTAGTTCCTTTGTAAACATGTATAAAACACTTGTATATGGGTGAGCTACAATTTCTCCCACTAGATTCATCATGACTAGTATCCATCTTAGACACATCATACATAAAATGAATTTTCATAACCTGGGGTAGTATTAATAAAATGTGGCCACCTCAGATGACCGTTCAGGGTATTCAAGGGATAAAACTAAGCATAAACTTGAGTATAATGTCTCAGAAAACTTACATAACATTAGAAGATCATAACCAGCATATAAAATATCATAAAAAAGAATCGAGGAATAAATTGTGGAACATCAAATGGAAATGAATCATTATATAATAAATAATATAAGCCAATAAAGTATAATGTGGGAATAAAACAAGTAATTATGTTATACACATAAACATAGAAAATTCTATGTCAATGATAACTAAAAAGACCATTATAACATGTTAGGCTTGGGCTCTAACCCATGTTAATGATTTGGGATTCGGTTCACATACTAATTACACTCTTATTTTACAGATTTGGTTTTAACCCACACAACCTCTTACTTTTAGGATTGGGATACAATACATGTACCTATTTCTTTTCAGGCTTGGAATACAATGGGTATAACTACTTATTTAATGGCTTGGATACAACCCATTTACCTTGTTATATTTTTGGATTGGGATGCAACATATTCACCCTTTGATTAAATATAGATTTTATCAATACTCAATTAATTGGAGGGAGATATAGGTCCCAACGACCACATAAAAAATAATTAAAACATGTTCCACTAGAGAATAAATCATGCATTATATCATGAACCAAAAAACGAGATATTTTTGATAATCAACAATCATATCCCATGAAATAAAATTGGTATCATTAACATTTCATCATATCATAACCTATTTAAAATATATAGGTTTTCATATTATTAAAATAAATCATATCCCTTGAAAGGAATCCAGATTCAAAAGCATATAACTATTATAAGTGAAAATGTTTTTATAAGAATATTTCCATAAAAACATAAACAATTAATGATATAATATGAATGGAAGCTTTGAATCATCAGTATCATCAAATGATTTCATCATAGATGGAGAATAATTTTGAAATATATTTTAAAAATTTTTCTATAGTAAAATATCGTTTATGCTTTGAAAAAAGACTCTTTAAATACTAAAACTTTTTGTAATGCATTTTCATTAATATAATAATTAAAACTTATAAATAATGAATTGAAATAAATTTGGAAACCCTTTTTTTAGAAAATATATAAAGGTAGTCTGAGAAATTTCTAGAAATAATTTTACTAGAAAACTTATAAAATATAATTTAAAATATTTTCAAAACCATTTCATTGAAAATAATTTAAGAACTTGTGACGTATTATGGAAAACATTTAAAATACATGTTAAAATTAATATTTTTAATTACAATTTCCTTGAAAACCATGTTAGAAATAATAAATTTCTAAAGTATTAAAAGAATATCATTAAAAATAATCTTTTATAATTATAATGGAATCATAAAAGAAATGACGGTCATGATGGTTGGTATATTTGTACATGAAAAAGAATCATTTTTAACATAAAATTTCATGTAGTTATCTTGACCAGTAAATGATAATAATATTATTTTTAAAACATTTTTTAATAGGTAAATAATGTGTAAAAATTTCTTTTATAATATTATTGTAAAATTAAAACATTTTTATTACATTTTTATAAATCTCTATTTTGAATAACTGCTTATTTCAGACCAAACGGTAAATATATTAGGATTTTCATAAAACTATTCTGTTAATTATATTATACACAAAAGAGTGGAAAAATTATACCATTAAATGGATATAACATTAATATTAAGATGTTAATAAAATTCATGATATTTCTAGAGATATGGATAATAATATCTCTTCAATTGTATAATAATCATACAAAATCCCGATACGCGATGAGATTACAATAATAAAATATTACCATTTTGGTAAATTCAATTCTTGAAGGATAGAATTAAATTACATTAAGATTCAAATATAATTAATATAATTTTATTCATGGTATAACAGGTCCAAAATTTAGTATATACTCCCCATTGAAAAATATAAGTTCACAACCTGGCATGTGTCTAAAAAAGAAAAATTGAGAAAAACGTTACTTTATGATTTGGTAACATTGGAAAAATTAAACCCATGAAATAAATATCATCAAATTGACATTTAGAAACACAAAAAATTAAGTATATGAATCATATAATACATCCATGATATGAAAAAACACAACAAAAATGAAATGATTGCTGATTAAGTCATATATATCACAGAAATAAAAAGTGAGATAAAATCCCCTTACCTTGTTTTTTGTCTCTCCTCATACACATTCAAACCTCCAATATAATATAAATAAGTTTACAATTCATATTTTAAATAAAAATTTTATTATATATAATACCATATATCGTATTATTATTACATTATATTACCCTCTTATTTATAATTTCATGTTAAGGTCACGCTTCATGTAAAATTTACATTGTTTTTCGCTTATGTCATAATTTGATATATCAATAGTCCTTATATATATATCATGTTTACTGGAATTTTAAACATTATATAAATATAATTTATATTAATTTATTTTTATTATAATAATCGGTATAATATAGAAGTATGAACTTTAATATACTATTCAAGGTGATGGTAGGTCATACATACGAATAAACATTGTTTCTATTTAATTGTTGTATTGAAAGAAGGAGAAAAATGATATATTTGTGTATATGCATATCATATAATTAATTTATCATTATTATGTCTTATATATCATATAATTTCACTAAACACATCCTTAATTCATTCCATGTTGTTTATGAATGAGTCACATCGCTTTGAGGGGGTGGTTTTCCACACCTCCTAAAATAAAATTAGCGTATTTTCACATCATGGAAAGCATAAAGGCGTGTTATAAATAAAAATTTCATAATATTAAAGACATTATTAATATACTATATATAATATAAAAAATATTATGTCCATCAAAATTTCCAATATGAGTAGCAGAAAAGGAAAAATGAACAATCATCGTTTCGTGAGGCTGTATTTCGCAGTACATGTAACTAGTTTGTTCCTTACCCACTAAATGATACTGTTAATTTGTTCTGGATTACAAATCAAAATAAAAATATTTTTATATTGAGGATACGAGTGATTTAATTCAATAATGGAATAATAATATTTTATGAAGCACATAATTGAAATAAAACTAAAGGATCTTGAGGGAGGGTGTTGCCTCTTAATCAGGTAAACAAATTGGGTTTCTAGCAAATGGATTCCATGGAAAGCATTCATATAAAATAGAGGTTTCAAGGAGGATGGATTGGTTTTTGGGAGGATGTATTATCATATATTTTTCAATCCTATGTTGTTTTGTTAGTGTGATAATATGGGAGGATATGATTTCTTTTTATAGTGGAGGAGGAGTGGAAGTCGATTAATATTTTGACAATGGAATTCCATACACATGTTTCACATGTCATGTGGATCCAATAAAAGAATCAATAGGATTCTATGTAGGATAGGGTATAAATATTTCCATCTAATGGATCTTGTAATGTTTTCTATGTCATTTGTGTCTTAAATTTATGGTTTAATACATTGTTATCCTAATTTTTAACTTAATCTTTCTAATTAATTTTAATCAACCTCACAATTTTTTTATTATAAAACTAAGTTGAAATTATTATAAATTATAATCTATTATGATTACATATATTTATTCCATTTTTCCAAATTCCAATCACATAAGTGATAGAAATCAATTTAAATTTCATCCTATTGAAAAGACAAAACAGTAGGTTTTTAAAGTAATGTTGTTCAAATGTTTTCTAAGGTTTTACAATCATTTTAAATGTGAAATTGTTTCTAATTACTGTTGGCTCTGTAAAACGCGTCCCAAAATTTTCTTAGATGCTTTTATACGTGATCCAAGATTGTATCTCATTTCGCAAGCTTCGATTTGGTAGGTCATAGAGCCCGAACGGAGTTACGGATTAAGAGTTATAGAGCTTTAAAGTTGGGATGGAAAACTGGTTCGCAAAGCCTATTCACGAAGCCCCCTCTGCGATTTCAGAGCACCGCCATGAAGCATGGAGGCAGGATGCTTCGTGAACCCGTTTGACGTTCGTGATGCACCATGAAGAACCACCGCGAAGCAATGAGGTGGGATGCTCCGCAGACCCCTTTGACGTTCGCGAACCAACCGCGAACCAAGGAGGTGAGATGCTCTGCGAACCCCTTTAAGGTATGCGCACCCGCCACAAAGCAAGGAGGTGTGATGCTCTTCAAACCCCATTGACATTCGCGAACCCGCCGCGAAGCAAGGAGGATAGATTCTCTGCGATCCCCTTTGAAGTTCGCGAACCCACTGCGGAGCAAGCTCCGTCTTCGCACCGAGCACACTCTGCTTCCCGGTGCCCCTTGCCTATAAGTACCCAGCTCACCCCCCCCCCCCCCCCCTTCTCCACATGGTGAATCTTCCCCTTGGGTAGCCAATCAAAAAGGACATGGAGCTATGCTTTCCTTCGCAAAGCAGCTCCGTGAGACCATGCTCCGCGAGCATCTTCCTTCGTGTTGCTGCTCTGCAAGTCCCTACTCCACGAGACCATGCTCCGTGAGCCCATGCTCTGAGATCCCATGCTTGGTGAGACCATGCTCCACAAGTACAGGCTCCATGAGTCAATGCTTTGCATGAAATCATGCTCCCTGATCCCATTTGCTCCGTGAAGCTAGTTCGTGAAGACGTATCCTTTGCGAGGCTCCTACCTTCGAGCCCACCGATCCATACCACAGGGGGTGCACCCCTGCATCCCCGCTCTAGGTCACTATTGGTCTGCAGTCCCTGCCCTCTGGGTTGGTCCTTTCACTACCATCACTGACCACCATGAAAATTGGAGAGTCGCATCATGAACTTCTCGGGCCAGGACGTCGACATTTTCCATTACAGCCTTATGAGAACCTACCTTCCACCTGTGGAATATGATGGTTTGAGAGACTCTTCCACACACCATGAAAAACCTTGAGTTAACATATTCCTCTTGGATCCATTCCCATGTCATGAGTTGATATCCTCATCATCCATTCCCCGAGTACCTTGAGTCGAACCATTCCTTAGGCAACTCTTCCAAACCCTATCACTTGGCTCCTAAACCCGAAAGGGACGCCCTTGCATAAGTCCCAACACCAACCATTGCTAGAAGCTTTATGCCTAACCATACATTCTACATGAATTAAAACTATTGTAATCTCTATGATCCAAACATAGGATGACCCTTACTCTAAATGACAGATGCCTTATGTGAAAAGCATAAGACACCAACAGTCCTCTCTATATGACTGTAAACTGTAGTAATCCCTACGATCCAAACATAGTATGCATCTTGCTCCCAACAAGAGATGCCTTATTCTCCAAGAATAAATTCCAACAACCCTCTATACTTGACTCTAAACTGTAGTAAACCTTATTTTTCAAACATAGGACGCATCTTTCTCCCAACAAGAGATGCCTTATTTGAAAAGCATTGGATGCCAGCAGTCCCCTATACTTGACTCTAAACTGTTATACAAACTATGTTTCAAACATAGGATTCCTCTTTCTCCCAAAATAAGATGCCTTATGTGAAAAGTAGAAGATGCCACCAGTCCTCTCTACATGACATTAAACTGTAGTAATCCCTATGATCCAAACATAGGATGCCTCATGCTCCCAACAAGAGATTACTTATGCTCCAAGAAGATGATACCAACAGTCCTCTCTACATGACTCTAAACTGTAGTACACCCTATTGTTCGAACATAGGATGCCCCTTTCTCCCAATAAGAGATGCATTATGAGAAAATCATAAGATTCCAATAGTACCTTCTACATGACTTTAAACTGTAGTAATCACTATGATACAAACATAGGATTCCTCTTACTCTAAATTAGAGATGCCTTCTTTTCCAAGCATAAGATTCCAACAGTCCTCTCTACATGACTATAAACTGTAGTAATCCCTATGATACAAACATAGGATGCCTCCTGATCCGAACAAGAGATGCCTTATGCTCCAAGCAAAAGATGACAACAATCCTCTCTATATCCTTATAAACTGTAGTACACCCTATTTTTCAAACATAGGATGCCTCTTTCTCCCAACCAGACATGCCTTTAGTGAAAAGCATAATATGCCAACAGTCCTCTCTACATGACTATAAACTGTAGTAATCCCTATGATCCAAACATTGGATGCCTCTTTCTCCCAACAAGAAATTCCATATGCTCCAAGCATAAGATTCCAACAGTCCTCTCTACATGACTCTAAACTGTAGTACACACTATGTTTCAAACATATGATGCCACATTCTCCCAACAAGAGATGCCTTTAGTGAAAAGCCTAAGATACCAATTGTCCCTAATACATGACTTTACACTGTATTAATCCCTATGATCCAAACATAGGATGCCTCTTACTCTAAATGAGATATGCCTTATGCTCCAACCATAAGATGTCAACAATCCCTTCTACATGACTTTAAACTGTAGAAATCCCTATGATCCATACGTAGGATGCCTCTTTCTCCAAACAAGATATTCCTTATGCTCCAAGCATAAGATGCCAATAGTCCTCTCTACATGACTCTACCCTTTAGTACACCCTATGTTTCAAACATTGGATACGTCTTTCTCCCAACATGATATGCCTTTTGTGAAAAGCATAAGATACCAACAGTCTCTTCTACATGACTTTAAACTATAGTAATCCCTATGATCCAGAAATATGATGCCTCTTAATGTAAATCAGAGATACCTTATGCTACAAGCATAAGTTTCCAACAGTCCTCTCTACATGACTATAAACTGTAGTAATACCATTGATCCAAACATAGGATGCCTCTTTCTCCCAACAAGAGATGTCGTTTACTCCAAGAATAAGATGCCAACAATCCTATCTACATGAATCTAAACTGTAGTACACCCTATGTTTCAAACATAGGATGCCTCTTTCTCCCAACAAGAGATGCCTTATGTGAAAAGAATAAGATACAAAAATTCCCTTCTACAAGACTTTAAACTGTAGTAATCCCAATGATCTAAACAAAGTATGCCAATTTCTCCCAACAAGAGATGCCTTATGTTCCAAGCATGATATGCCAATAGTCCTATCTACATGACTAAAAATTGTAGTACACCCAATGTTCCAATCATAGGATGCCTCATGCTCCCATCAAAAGATGCCTTATTCCACAAGAATGAGATGCCTAATTCCATGATTACAGTGGCGTAATTTCCAGAGCATTGGAATCCGTTCAAACATTCCATCACTCCACCTCACACTTTGAGTGTCCTTCATTCGAATCCTCATCCACTTCCATGTTAGAAGGGACCCCATAATGGCCTGGTCCCATGCCGCATCAGCTCACCTACCATCCTGGGACAATGCCCTGGAAGACTTTATGAAACACTTTGAGTCAGGTCCCATGTTTAGAACATGGTCAATAGTCGACCCTCATTTCTTTATCCCCATTTCAGGCTAACACAATATGGATGTTGTGTTTCGAGCATGGTCAACAGTTATCTTTCATAGCCATGCCACCCTCACCACATTCCAAATATCGGTCTTGTGATTTACACTTTTCATCTCTCTTTGTTCGGACGTATTCCAACTCCCTTGGAATTATCCCTCTTGTGCACTAGCATATAAGCGAAGGCCCCAACCCACCAGTGGGTTGGGATGCCCTCATGGCCAGACATGAGAAAGACATTACGAGCAGCTTCCTTGTGTAATCTCCAGGCACCGTTGCATCTCCTTAGCAGCACACGGGAAACTTCCTTGTGTAATCCCCATTCACCATTGCCACTCTGTAGCGGAACCCGTGCAACAACCATGCGTATGCCCCATTCACCGTTGACGCTCCATAGCGGCACCCGAGCAGCTTCCTTGCGTAAGCCCCATTCACCATTTCCATTACACATTGGCACACGGGCCTCCATCCTGGAGTATGCCCCAACCCTCATGGGCCTCCATCCCAGAGTAATCCTCGACCCTCACAGGCCTCCACCTTGGAGTAAGCCCCGACCATCATGGGTCTCCATCCTGGAGTAAGTCCCAATCTTTCTCTCCCTGGGTCACTCCACACGTAAGCCCCACTCCACATCCCACAGAAGAACCTTTCACGATGTGATCGTCAGGTCTTTGCAGCCTCTTGATTCTCACACCGAGCACGACTCACGTGGGCTTAGAGTAAGCACTGACCCTCACACCAACACCTTGGGCCGCCTTAGAGTGTAAGCCCCATAACATCCTGAACTATGAGTACATTGATCCATGTCATGGAATGGTATGTAGGAAGCTCCATGAGGTTCAATCCCACCCCCCGGTTGTTCCGACCATCGGTTCACCAACACCCTGAGTATCCTAGAGTGTAAGCCCCCACAACATCTGAACTACGTAGTCTTTGATCCTTGCTAAGGTAGGGTATGTAGGAAACCTCACTAGGTTCAATCCCACCACCCATTGGTCACTCTGAACCACTTCACCTCGGTTCTTCCCCATCCCATGTGATGTTAAGATGTATTCGCCATTTGAACTATGTGGACTTTGATCCATGTCAAGGCATGGTACATAGGAAGTCTCCACAAGGTTCATGCCCCAACCCCTTGGGCCACCTCAGAGTTTGAGCCACAATTCAACCGAACTATGAGGACTTTGATCCATGTCAAGGCATGGTATGCAGGAAACCTCCATATGTTTCAAGCCCAACACCCATCGGACCCCCAGTCCATCTTCACATCAGTTCGCTGACCCGCCCCATTCCGAACTATGAGAACATTGATCCTTACTAAGGCAAGGTATGCCAAAAGCCTCCATGGGGTTCATTCCCAACAACCATTGATCCCGACCATTATTCGCGTTGCTTCACCCCCGTCCCACATGATGTTAAGCTATGGACCACTTTCTGCGGTAAGCCATTGTCACCACTTTCAGCAGTAATCCATTGTCACCCCTTTCAGCGGTAATCTGTCGTCACCTCTTTCAGTGGTAATCCTTTGTCACCCCTTTCATTACTAAGCTGTTTTCACCCCTTTCAACAGTAATCCATTGTAACCACTTTCAGCGGTAATCCGTTGTCACCACTTTCATTGGTAATCCGTTGTCACTCCTTTCAGCGGTAAGTCGTTGTCACCTCCATTCAGCAGTAAGACGTTTCCACCTCCATTCTATGGTAAGCCATTGTCATCACTTTATGCGGTAAGCCGTTTTCACCGCATTCTGTAGTAATCCATTGTCACCACTTTCAGCGGTAAGCTGTTGTCACCCCTTTCAGCGGTATGTCATTGTCACCTCTTTCAGTGGTAAGCCATTGTCACCTCTTTCATCAGTAATCCATTGAAACCCCATCTAGTGGTAATCCGTTGTGATCTCATTCCACGGTAAGCCATTGAAAACTCAAATCGGCGGTAATCCATCATCCGATGAACTATGTGGACTTTGATTCCTGGCCACGAGAATACGTAGGAAGCCTCTTCGAGGATCAAGCCCAAAACCATCGTCATCCTCATGACGGTTCCATCCCATTCACCATCCCATTCACCACCCATTATGGATGCACCCTTGCGCCGTGATAGTCAGGTCCCTGCTGCCTCTTGATTCTCACACCGATCATGACTCATGTGGTCTTAGAGAAATTATTAGCCATGAAATTCACCCTGGGAAACCTAGACTATAAGCCCCATGCCACCACCTGAACTATGTGGGTTTTGATCCTTGCCAAGGAGATATACGTAGGATTCCTCCGTGAGGTTCACGCCCAACAACCATGCGTACCGACCATCATTTATGTCAGTTCAAAGATGAACTACATGGAATTTAATTCCCTACCACAGTGATACGTAGAAATCCTTTCGGAGGTCTGAGCCCATCACTCATTTCTCATCCAGATCTCTCCCTCGAGCATATGTGTATCGGGATGGTCATGCACCAACCCAGAGGTTCCACTTATTCTAGGTCCCATCCATGCATCCATTCTCATGGGTCGCCTCCTCATGTGTCCCATCATCCCACCAAACTATGCATACTTTGATTCCCTACCACGGGGATACGTAGGAAGTCTCTTCGAGAATCAAGCGCATCACTAACGTCACCTTCACAACAGTCCCATCTCATTCCCCCTCCACATCATTCAACTTTCAATCATCCATCCTGATTCTTACCCGGGCTGCCACATCCCAGTGAGATCATTCCATTCATCCCAGCATCGCTCCTTGCGGCACCAGGGCAGCATACCATGCGTAAGCCCCAAATGTATTTGGGTTTTTCCCTCTATGTACACCCAGATTCATCACCCCTTATAAGAACGTGGGTTTTGATCCCTGTCTTCTGCATAGGGTAAGTAGGAAACCTCTCCGAGTTTCAATCCCAGCCAATGGTAAACCTTGCTATCCCCCATTCTGGGGTTCCCTCTCCCTGATCCGCCCTTAGTGGTGTTCATATCCACCATTATGGTGTGACATCTTCCCTCTATGGGGCGTACCACCCCATATCCATCCTCATTGGGAGTTCTGATCCATCCATATTCTAGGTGTTCCCTCCTACAGATGTACCAATCTGATCTGTCTCTATAGGGCATTCTGATCAACCTCATTCTGTCACCGCAACACGTTAAACTCGTGGCCTACCTTGTGTTAAACATGCGATTCCTGAGGAAAACCTCGAAGACACACCTTTGGTGTAACCGTCTCCGTTGGATTTTAAACATGAGGCATACCCTGCGTTAAACAAGGGAAGCTGAGGAAAACCTCCGATACAAGCCTATGGCATGTGATTCCCCACATTCAATGTGGGACGCCTCGGGTTCTTCACCCTTCAGATGCCTTCTTATGAAGAACAATATGGTTTCCCCGATGTCCACGCATCCAGAGATGCCCCAACATGACTAATGTTGCCATCTACTCTGACCGAAGGTTGCTACCATGTTAAGAACCCCTGTAATGTCCTGACGGAAGTATTGTAATTAAACGGTGACCATGAAGATATGGCACCGAGAATGAGATTCACGAACCATGACTTAATCTTTAAAGGAGACCCAGACTAGGTGACGAGTTCTGTGGAGGAATCGATCGAAGGAAGAACCAACATCCCATCATCTCGTTTCAATCAAAGAGACGACGTCCCTAAATAAAGAGTAGATGTCGTCCGCCTTTATAAATCAGGAATGCGGGGCAACAGCAGTGCGTCCATCATAGACGGAAGCGCACGCATTGACGAAAGCGTCAGAAAAAATGACATGTATAGTATTAATTGAAAAAAATATTTTTAAACTTTTTTACCAACATAAAATATATATTTTTCTTATATTTAAAATAGATGAAAAATAATTTTTGAACTAAAATTTAGTATTTTTCATTTTCATCCAAAAATGAAGTCTCACAAACAAATCAAAAAATGATTTACTAGCCTTATTTGGACATTATAAACACAAAAATGATGTTTATTTTATCAAATTCAATAAATTAATGAGTTGAAAATTTATTTCTTTTTTTTCATTAAAAGGCATGAAAAATTGTTTATCTGATTAAATAAATA
Organism: Viscum album; assembly: GCA_963277665.1. Taxonomy (NCBI): domain Eukaryota; kingdom Viridiplantae; phylum Streptophyta; class Magnoliopsida; order Santalales; family Viscaceae; genus Viscum; species Viscum album. Next base: position 577,482,205 of record OY728144.1, read on the forward strand.
TATATGGACTTTACCTACAGAAATATATCACTGATTATCAATGTGTTTAATATATTTAAAATCATTTGGATTTTTTTTTAAAAATTAGTAATTACAATACATATTACTACATTGAATGGATTGGTTATAGTTGTCTCATTTTAATAAATATATCAAAAATCATGTTTCGTAGAAACTCAGTGCTACATGAATTGCAAAAAATGTTGGAATTTCATGTAATGTATGAAAATTCATTTTTCATTGCAATGCACACCAAGTCACTATAGTGTGAAAGTATTTATTGACTTCATTAAATGAAAGATATTAATTTAAATTAAATCATTTTGAAAAAATGACCATAAAACATAAGATGTTTCTGTTTTCAATTAATATTTATTTTTTCCCCTATTAATTTAAAAAAGTAATTTATATAGAAAATAAAAAAATATACCTAATGTAAATTTTGATATTCTACAATCAAAAATGATGTTTGTTTTTGTAAAAAAAATTATTAATGATTCAAAATTTATCTTAAAAATAGGTTCCCCATTAAAAGACGGTAAAACTATCCTTTTAGAAAAATAGTTATTTTTCTTCGTAAAATAGGATTTAGTCTTATCTTATACCTTTATAATATATTGGATGAGTGTGAAAAAAAATTTTATTGACTATTTAAATATATATATATATATTAACATAAATTATTGAAAAGTGGGTTGATTATTTTATTGTGAAAAAAATGTTTTTGTATATAGAAATGTTGATTTCCTAGAAATGGAATTTCCTAATTTTCAAAATGTTCATACTCTAATTTTTATATAATTTAATACCAAATGATTCATTCTATATAAATTTTTTAATAATATTTTTACAATTTAGTTAATCATATTTCTAACATCAATTTCAATGGATTGGTTATAACTATAATGATTTATTAATTACAATAATAATAGTATATCGTAGTTCAGTAAAACATAAACTTCATGTAATAGAAGCTATCGAAGGAACTCTGCATTGTGTGTAACACAATTCGAACATAACATTGTCTGTACTGAACGCTAATATATGAGTTTCATTTAGTTCTTTCATATAATGGTATTTTGTATAAATAAAGTATAAATTTTTGTATCGTACAATGAAATTCAATAAAGAATAATAATTTATTCAAAAAATATTAATTCATAAAAACTTTGGGCGATACATTGTGTACCATTGGACAGCCATATAATTGTAAGCCATAGTAATCTTGGAACACTTTATGGTGTTCCGTACATAGAATCATTATATTCCACATATTTATCTCATTTTGTAAGGTTGTTCAATGGGTATTACATTACACATAGCATGTGTACATGTCATGTAAACCCTTATTGTTTTGAAACTGTGTGGATCAAAAACCTAGTTAGGAAAAAGTACTAGGTTTAATTACATACCATTAATTGACTAAAAGTACATAAAAATAATATTTTATAATGTAAATAACATGTAGGGGGTTTCACATGTCATGTACATTGTGATAAGCCACATAAGATACAAATAGAGTCATCATGCATATAGTGTGGTTGGCCAAAAATAGATTATATGGGGTGTAGATGGATACAAATGCTGGATGAATTGGGATAACTTGTTTAAGTAACGTAGTAATATAGGCATGTTGTGTGACACAATAGGTCAGATGATAAATGTAAAACTAGACTACATGAGGATTAGTTGGATGTAAACATCATGTGATAAGTCTTTCCCATACTAAGTACACACTAAGTGATTTTTTCTGTCATGAGGAATTAAATACATTAAAAAACATTTTCTATGAAATTATGTAAATACATGATGTGACAATTATAATGTCACTTATTAATATTTTATTATTTATATAATTTCATTTTTAGGCTTTTTTAATAGAATTTTTTTGACAGAAATTTTATAATTTTAATATTTAAGAGGGCCACATAGTAGTCCCACATAGTTAGAAAATTGATCGATTCCCATGCATTTTTTTCTGTCTTAAATAATGTAATTTTTCATGGTTGGTGAGTTGGTAGTTAGACTATGTGGGATCCTAGGAGTAACAATGAATTTTATTATTTGGTATTTATTGTGTTTGGTACAGATTCTCTATTATTTGATAAAGGAATTCGAAGCACTTTGGACAGATCCTGGGAGTTGAAAAAAAATTATTATTTTTTTATTGTTCCCATATTAAATTCATAAAATCTCCTCCATAGTTAGTTATCTAACACTCACTAAATCACCCTTGTTTTATACTCCTTTTATCCTATAACATCCACTATCACTTGTGATTTCTTATTGATTATGAATTAGTAAGGGTTATCCTATTATTTCTCATTATTCCTTTTATTTTCTCCTCCTCTCAACTTCTATTTCACTACATTCACGATGGGTAAAACCTTATCCTGAGAGTTGACTAATTTTGTTTATTTTTGTTGCACTTATATGGTGGATTTTTTTTGGGATCCTCTAACATTATTTATGTGTATTCTGGAATTAGTTATCACTTGTAGTAGGTCCCCTTAATATGAGGTTGGTTTCCCCCATTCCCTATTATTTAATTTTGAAATAATTTTTTCCTATGTTCTAAATTATAGTTAGAATATTCTAATTATGTTATGGAAATTTTCTATTCATTTATAATACTAAATTATATTTTATATTATTTCATTTAATATTATAGGTATTACCATTATAATTTATATTTAAAATTTTGTTTAATTAACCATGCATACCGAGTGTTTTCAAATTTTATATAATTACATTTATAATAATGCTTTGGAACATTAATGGGGTGCTTCGATTTTGAAATTGAAAGAACAATGCTTTTACATGGTAATATAATGTTATTAATGAAACTAAAAGTAATTTTTATTGTGATTTATGATTTCATTTTAATAAATTATTAGGTATTAATGTGGGTTGACCATGAATGGGTTATGAAATAAATTGATAGGTGGTATTTTGGTCCCCTATATATTTCTAATTTAAGTGGGTGGTATATGAATTTGTGTTTTAAAATTTTTTTGAGTGTGATTGTTTAGAATATTGTGTGAACTTATATTTTTAAGAGATTATATTGTGATTTTATTTAATTTTTTAAAGGATATATAATAACTTGGGAAATAGGTTAACATTCATTATGATTCCCTTTTTATAAAGGCATTTTTTTACAATAAATAATTTTATAAATCGTGTTCCAGTGACCCACGTGATTCCATTTTGATTTTTGATTGGTATAAATATTGAATTGAGGGGAATTCCTTGTATTTTATTAAAATCATTCTTATTATTGGGTGTATGTTCCAGATAATGTCATTTGAGTTTGAGGTACATAGGTTTATTTAAAATGATTGTAATGTATTTAACTAATGGTTTATTGATCTATTGATTTCATACCTCTATTTTTATTCCCATGGGACTCCTAGTAATATTTTATGTGATGGGAATAACGGAAAGCCCTATTATGGAGTAGTGTCATTTTTAGGTTCTTTTCGTAGATATTTTGAGATGGTTTGGTCAGATGGGGTTGTGATACATTTTATATAGAAACTCTCTATGTTCTTATGGATGAAAGACTTATATGTATTCTTATTTTTGGTTTTTGTAACAGGACAAATAAGGATATGAAAATTTTAGATATTTATTTAAAGGTTCATTATTTCCAATTGAGGTTAGTATTGCTAGATTCTCAGAATTATTCCCATGGGACAGAATAAATTTTAGGATAATTTGTGGTATCATTTTTATATACATTAGTATTATCACTTATTCATTATTTTATGACCCGCATCATAAAAGGTTTACTTAGAAAGTTTGCTTTTTTTATTAGTTTCATGTCTGTGTGTGGGTATTTGACCGTTGTTTAAGACTATGGAATGTAATGAAAATTATTTTCTTAATTATATAACAATTCTATTGTTTTAAAATTCTAATGGATTATCTAATATTAGATTTAGATTTATTTTATTTTATTTTATTCAATGAGTTATAGAAAAACATTTTTTTGAATTATTTAAATGTGAGATTTGAAAATGGAATAAAATCAAGTGTTTTGGGTTTTTAATGTCATGGGATTAAAAATGGATTTTATGTGATTGATTTCACTAAAGAAAAATTACATATAAAACCTAATTTATAATATTAAATGAAACTAGAAAAAATGATATTTTAATAAAATGTATGTCTATTAGAAAGGAGGGTAGTTTCTTATTGAGTATTCAAATGATCAAACAAATATTATCATACAGGTTATATGTTTTATTCATATATCATGGCTTGGATTTTAATCTCTCTTCGTTCACTGAATTACGAAGGGAATATGAGGTTAGTTTTTTATTTATAATATTCTCCATATTTTTCTTATTACCTAATATCATAGGGAATTAATTTTAATATAATTCTTCATTTTTGGATTTCTTAGTGATTTAATTTTTCTCTGTAGGATTGAATTACTTTGTACTGTTAGAGGTTTAATTCTATTGGTGGGTTCAAGTATAAAAATAGTTAAAATACAATATTTCACGGTAGGGTATTTTTTTTTGAAAGATGAGAGTTTATTTTTAGTAATTATTATTTATTTATTCTATAAATATTGTTGTTAGATATTTTAATAGTATTTATAACTTACATATAGGTCATACCAACTATTTTGAAGAAATTTTTATTTTTTATTAACTCTTATTATTCAGAGAAATTAGTCCCAGGTGTGTCATTTTGACTCATAGCCACAACCTTACGATACATGGGGATATTGAATTCCTGTTGGAAAAGTGGTGAGGTATATTGAGTGTCTATTAATATTTCTTCCTGGGATGATTCATTAGATATGTTATCAGATAATAAATTTATTTTCTCAATGGGAAACTAGTCTCTTTTATTTTTCCCCTTTTGCTATTTAGGGTATATCATAATAATATATATTAGGAAATAGTCATCAAGACTTATGATTTTAGTCATTAGAGTGTTGCTAATAACACATTTTATGAAAAAATATAGATTTAATTAGGATATTGGGTTTTTAATTCCATTTTTGGATGAATTATCACACTATGTTATTCCTCTCTATAATTTATGTTTCATATATAGGAATCATTCTATTTTTTTTGATATAAATTAATAATTTATTTGAGTCTTCGAGTTTTTTCATTACCTAATAACCAATTTAGTATCCACACGATCAGTTATGGAAATTATTTAGAAGGTGATACATAATTGGGGTAGGGTTTGTTAACATGGTGTCCAAGTCATAAAAGGATATGAAATATATTTGTTTACATATTTTGGATTCTCTTAATTGCATATTGGTGAATTGAGTAAATTAAGGGTGTCCAAGTGATATGATTAGTTTATGTGTTTATTACCAAACTGATAATGTGTGTTTGCAAAGTGGGTTTTGTGGGAAATAATAATTTATTTAATGGGAGACCAGTATACCTGTTTTATAAAGAAATTATCTTTTGGGTTTTTGTAAATATGAAAAAAAAAATTAAAAAGTGGGTATTTGAACCATTTTTAGTGACTGGTTAAAAATTATAATTTATAGATTTTGTGGGAGAATTGATAAAGATAATGATTTTAAATGGGGTGTTTTATTTTTATATCTGAGGGTGTGTTATGTTTATGTATATTTCATGTGATTGTTTTGGATATGTAAGTTTTAAACACTATTGGTTGGGGTTGTTTACTTTAAAAGAATTTTGTTTCGTCATATGATATGAGATTGATGTTTTATGTTTGATCAAATTTTTTATTAGGTTGGTCCCACATGGTTATTTTGGGAATTCAAAATTTGATATAGGGGACAGGAACCAGTTAAATTCATGTTCCATTATATTTTTGTTATATGTCCCGTAAAATTATTACAAAAAGTTTTGGAATTTCTGTTGTAATGGATGATCCTTATAGTGATTCTCTTATTCCCATAAGTGTAATTAATCTTATGGTTATACCTCTCTAAACACATAATAGAGTTGAAAGTCCATGATATCCCATGATATTGATTAGTAACCAATAATCCTAGAAATTATTTCCCTTTTCCATTTAGAGTTTTTGAGGTTTCTAAAGTGACTGTTTCATGTGTGATTTTCATTCATGTTTTCTGTTACCATATGGTTCTATAGTGGAGTAGGTTATGATATGGTCTTATAAGTTATTTTTTATCTAGTTGAGCATTAATAATATCCATTTTTAGTGCTACTAATATTTTGGTTTCTCTTGGTGATAGTTTTTTTGGTTTTGTGGTAACTATTATAATATCCATGGTTGTTTTGGTTGGGGACAACATTTTAGGTGTTATGTAAACTTATGGGTTTCTAATTTTTTTATTTTGAGTTCATTGTGGTTTCATTTAAATATTGTACCTAATTTATTTATAAAAGAAATTTTGTAACATTACATGACTTCCTAATCTGTTAAATTTCATGTTTTGTCATTTCATGTTCTTGAAAGAGGCTTCTAGGGTGTTCATAGAGGTTCATTTATTAAAATTTAGAAGGATGGAGTTTACATGTTGTGTTACATGATTTCACAGCTTGATGTTTGGTTTCACATATTGTCCTGGAAGGCATCATAAATTTTATACATTTAAAAGGAAGGAATTTTTGATTCAAGGAAGGTAATATTTCAGGGATATAAAAATAAATTAAAATTTAGTGGTTATGGGTTTTTTGAAGTAAGTGTACAATGATGGATTTCACTTTGTGAAAGGGGATTACTTGTCCTATAATACCCTAATGTTGTATTGTTTTAAAACAATTCTGCAGCTTGTATTTTCAAAATTAATTTTGCAAGAGTAATCTCTCTCATTCAAGATGATTGATCGGATTGTCGAGCGCATCAAATTACTTGTTTAAATTTGACTAGAATTTCTTTAGTATAGCAGCAAACCTAGGTCATCTCTCAATGGAGCCTTAGATCATTAATTTAAAAAGAGGGATTTGATTATGAATTTAGAAGGTGAATGAGGTTTTTTATAACGTGGGGGTTTGATGATTAAAGATGAAAATAGAAAATGAAATCGATAAAACAATGTAGAGATTAACTGAATTAATTAAGCGTGATCAACCCGTGGTACTCTCATGATGTTTATCCTTAATCACTTCATGATATAGGGTTATGATCTTTTAATCCCTGGTTTGTAACACCAATAACCATAATGTTACTAAGTTTATACTAGGATACCTCCTAGGGTTCAATCGAAAACACACAATGATTCACCGGACACCGCCGATGATTGGGTGAATTGTGTTTGAATTCATAACCAAAACTCACCAAGGCAACACACAAATAACTCGATGTTCTGTAGAGGTTTATATTTTATAGATTTTTGAAACCATGAAATAAATTTACATGGCCTTGACAGTGCTTCTGTGTAATCAATTGACCAATCTGAACCACACAAACACCGCAATTCAATGGGGGAAAAGAAAGTGGTGAACGGTGTGTGAAACCTCACATGAATTGGTACCCCCAAACATGATCATATGAGTTGAGAATGAAATAACAGTACATAACTCACTAAAATAAGAGTAGAGGATGATGAAAAACAACACAACAACCTGGAATTCAAAAGATAATAAAAATATTACGAACATGAAGCTTAGGATTTACATCATGTTCCTCCCCAGGTGATCACAAGGGGTTTAGAAACCCATTGGAGAGAAGGAAGAGAAAGATGTTGTGGTAGAACTTCCCCAAGCCTCCAGAACTGTAAGGGATGTTGAGAAGAATCCTTGGGGACTCCAAAATGGCAGCACCTTTCCTCCTGGCCGAACTTTCTAATGGGGTGCCCAAGGTGTCTTTTTATAGTCAAAATGAGAAGTGGTTTTGGGCACCCTGATTTTGATAAACAACTTGGAGAAAGTTTTTCGGCTATTAGAAAATAGAATCTCCCTTTTGACAAAACTAGAAAGTATTAGACTGACGTCGTATCTATCCCCACGGAAGGTTTGGAACAATTTGGACAAACACAGATTGAGATATTGATAAAATATAGAACGAAACTTTTTAATTTGTGCATATTTGGTGTCTTGGACAGATCAGTTAGGATGGGCCCCATCGAAGACGAATCAGGATTCAGTTCCTTGATATGAAATGTAGCCTATTAAATTTTTGATGTTCCCCAAAATATCATCCCATTTGGATACACGGATGTCATGTACTATTCAGAACAGTGAACATAAGTCCAAGGATCCATGCAATTTTAGCCCATTTTTCTTCCACTTCATCAAGGGCCCTCAAAATCATCTCCACCTACATTAAAATAATAAAAACAAGTAACATTTCCCATTATAATATAGATTAAAATTAATTAATTGGTTCAAACATAATGTGCACTTTATTATTATATTTGGAATATTCATTACAAAACTAGTTTAAAACAGCGGTGTAAGAGTGGAATAAAATATTGAATCATGGTACGATCACACCCCCACGACTAAACATTTTCACCCTTGGGAAAATTCACATATCCAAACAAAAAGATGCATATATATATTTCAAAAATCATGAAGATTTAACATTTTAGGAAATTTTAATTCGCCAATGTAATGTGATCCATACATGAACCGCACCAAGGAGTTATTCCCAGTTAAAATGGAAAATGATGTCTCATAAATTATATCACAATAAAATTCATAGAGATTCATGACACCAATATGAGAAAGGAATTCAAAAGTCAACCATTCCAATAACTCTCCATGTGTGTGTGTGAAAACAATTCCACGCTATTTTTTCCACTTTCTGTCAAATAAATATACGTTATTTTAACATTATTCAGCTTTAAATGATTTTTCTCTGAACCTGTCATACATCCTTTGCAATCATATTTCAAGACCCACCGACTTAAGCATTCTCGGAAGTCAAACCATAAGCTTCCAACCTAGTTATCCCCATATGTTTCACATTTCACCACTCCCTTCATTTTTTTCTTGAAGTGCATTTGGAACAAATCTCACACTCATCTCTCAACCCTTGTTTGATCTCCTCGGGACACTAATTAAAATAGTTAGAATAAGAACAAAGGTTGAGTAGGAGTGGTTTTTGACCTTCCTAAGACACAACAATTTTTTTTGGAGGGCGTACAATAGTCGGACATTAGGTACACATGCATAGGTCAATCAGGTATAGTAAAGAAACAGATCAGATAAGGAATGAACGTATGGAAATATGATTTAAAGATGAAAAATATTAACCTAACATATATTTACCTTATATTATGTAAGAATTATTCACACTTTATGGTTTAGTGAAAATATTTGTGGAGATATTAGTGTCACATTTTTTCCAAAAACTACTCACACAAGGGGCATCAATCATCTCAAAGGTTTCCAATAGATACGACCATTTATATCATTGACAAGCATCCAATTCACTAAAAAAGAAAAGAAAATCACTCCATGATGTTAAATTCATACAAATATTATTTTTAGCCTTCGTTATGGTATTATTACTTTCCCCCCTTTATGGTCACAAAATCATCGAACTTCGAAATTGTTGATGGGGAAAAATGAAAATACGATAAAGAAAGCCAAAAAGATAAGAAAGGAGAAAATGATGAAAATTAATAACTAACCCAGGAATGTATCCACCCCCACACCTAGAATGTGCAGTGTCCTCATTGAAATAATTGAGAATGTGAGAAGGAAGGATAAAACCTAGTGTGTTTTATTGGTATGATGCGTCGAGAAGGTGGATTTCCTCCCGCATATTCATTGCAAAATCCTCATATAAGTGTTTAAGTTGCTTCCTATTGATGGTAATACCTTTTCCACTCTACTCATGCAAAATCTGTATTGCACCAAAAGGGTAAACATTAGTACCATTATAAATACTGATCCATCGTGAACGAAGCTTACCTGGGTAGAGCATGATCCTGGAATTGTACATGAGGACCTTCTCACCAATATGGAACATTCTCTGGTGAATCAAGATATCATGAACAGAGTTTTTCATCTCTTTATAGATCTGGTAGTTTTCATATTCATCACATCGAATTTCTTCCAACTCTTGAATCTGCAGCTTTTTTTGCTCACCTGCATCTGAAAGGTTCATATTACATTGATTAACAACCCAATATGCAAGATGTTCTACCTCTACTAGGAGTTGAAAAGCCTTTACAAACACAATTCTATATGGTGACATTCTGATTGGGGTTTTAAAAGATGTACGGTATGCCCAAAGTGCATCATCCAAGTGCAAACTCCAATCTTTCCTATTGGGTTGTACTGTTTTTTCCAAGATTTGTTTAACTTCCTAATTTTATATTTCTCCATTTCCATTAGTTTGGGGGTGATATCCAGTGGAGACTTTATGATCAACTCCATACTTATGAAGCAAATTTTTCATGTTGCGATTGCAACAATGTGAACCCTGATCACTAATGATGAATCTAGGTAAACCAAACCTACTAAAAATTTGGGACCTCACAAAATCAACAAGCACTCGAGAGTCATCAGTCCTGGTGGCCTTTGCATCCACCCATTTATATACTTAGTCAACAACCAATAAGATGTACCCAAAGACAAATGAATTTGGAAAATTCCCCATGCATCAAAAATTTCACAGAATAACATGGGCTTTTGGGGCATTTCATTCCTCTTGGAGATATTCCCTCTTAATTGACAACAACCACATGACTTAAAAAATATATGGGCATCCCTATACAATGTTGGCCAATAAAGTCTTGAGTCAAGGACCTTTCGAGTTGTACGTTGAGAGCCAATGTGGCCCCCACATGACAAAGTGTGGTAGAAGGTCAAAACAGAGGTGAACTCATGGTTAGGGACACATAGACGAACTACTTGTTCACTATAAATTCTCCACAAGTATGGTTGATCCCAATTGTACCAACGAGAATCATTCTTAAGTCTATGGGTTTGTGCAATTCTAAAATCAGTGGGGGCTATAGATGTTTCTAGAAAAGTCACAATGTCCGCATACCAGGGAGTAAGGTCCACAAGATCACAAAGGTTCTCATGAGGGATGAATTCTCCAATGGGTAGGGGTGAGTCAACATGATGGTCCAATGGTGGGGAAATCTTACTAATGTGGTTAGCTACCACAGTATCCACCCCCCACTTATCTCTAATCTCAAGGTCAAACTCCTGGAGGAGGAGCATCCACCGTATGAGACGGGGTTTGGCTTCAGGTTTCAATAAGAGAAATTGAAGGGCAACATGGTCAAGAAAACACAATCACTTTTGACCCAAGAAGATATGAATGGAATTTTTCCAAGGAAAACACTATAGAAAGGAGTTATTTTTCCGTGGTTGTGTATTTTACCTGGACAGGGTCAACGTTACATGAGGCATACACAAGGAAATGAGGAGCCTTCTCAACCCTTTGTGATAAAACTGCCCCAATAGCCAAGTTAAGGGCATCACAAATAAGTTCGAAGGGGAGATACCACCTTAGTGGTTAGATGATTGGAGGTGATGTGAGACTCTTTTTTAGTGAATTGAATTAATTATCACAATTTTTATCAAACACAAACTCAGAATCTTTTTGCAATAACCGGGACAATGGAAGTGAAATCATACTAAAGTCTTTACTGAATCGGCGGTAAAAACCATCATGACCCAAGAAAGATCGCACCTCACGAACACATTTTGGATATGGAAGGGTTGAAATTAATTCAATTTTATATTTATAAACTTGAAATCCCTTATTTGAAATGACATACCCAAGAACTATCCCCCTCTCAACCATAAAATGGAATTTCTCATAATTTAAAACAAGATGTCTTTCAATGCAACGGCAGAGGACATAACCTAGGTGTTCCAAAAAATCATCCAAATAAGATCCATATACCGTGAAATCATTCATACAGACTTATATGCAACACTCAAGGTACTCAGAAGAAATACTCAACATACATCGCTGAAAAGTACCAGGAGCATTACATAGACTGAATGGCATCCTTCTGTATGCATATGTGTCGAAGGGATAGGTAAATGTTGTCTTTTCTTATTCCTCAGGGGCTATATGGATTTGGAAATAACCCGAATAACCATCAAGGAAACAATAATTATACTTACCAGAAATTCTTTCTAACATTATGTCAATGAAAGGTAATAGAATGTGGTCTTTCTGCGTGGCTTGATTCAGTCGACGGTAGTCAATACAGACTCTCCAACTATTTTGCACACGTGTTGGAACCAATTCATTCCTTTCTTTTGACACAACTGTTATTCCTGTTTTTTAGGAACAATTTGCACTGGGATGACCCATTTACTATCAGATATAGTATAAATGATCCCCACAACAAGTAATTTTCTAACTTCCAATTTTACCACTTCAAGGAGAGTGGGATTCAACCGGCGTTGAGATTATCTTACAGGTTTAGCATCATCATGCAAAAGTATATGGTGCATACAAATAGATGGGCTAATCCCGGGAATATCATCCAATGTCCTCCTATTTCCCTTTTTACAATATCTTGAAGGTTTGAGAAATTTCGATTCCTGTTGTGGAGAGAGGTTATTGGAAATAATGACGGGAAATTGGTCAATACCCTCAAGATATGCATATTTTAAATTAGATAGAAGTTGTTTATGTTCCAACACTGGTGGTTTCTGGATTGAGAGAAGGAATTTAGGGGGAGTGAGGTCCATTAAACTTTCTATCTTCTCATCTTTATTCTATGACCATAGAGAATATATAGAAATGAGATTTTCAGAATCATCGACGTTCATGGGTACCTCAGAATGAACACATTCATCAATTAATGCAAAAAATTTACACTTTTCAGAACCCACACAACACTCAAAACATGAATCAAAACTCAAATCATCCATGGGTGAAGAAAACAAAAATGAATCAGAGTTTGGGTTGAGGAGAGAATTGTGTGTGTGTGCATTGTTTGAGAGCACTTCCATTGAATAGACAGAAAGAGTGTAGTGCTCTTTAATGGGGTGTTACATAGCCTTAAGGATGATAAAACTTACCTATTCTCATCTGAATTCCATGGACAACGTACCATTTTGAACATTGCTGATCGTCTTTGCTGTTTTGAGGAATGGCCACCCAAGTATGAGAGGAGTGTGTCCATGGGAGCAGGTATCTTCCATCTCAAGAAAGTAGAAATCAGTGGGGAAGATGAGATTCTTCACTCTAACAAGGACATCCTCAATCACTCCTTTTGGATGCGTTGTACTCCGGTTGGCAAGTTTCACGACAATGCGTGTTGGTTGAAGCTCTCCAACCTGTAGAGAAGTATACACGGAGTGAGGCATTACATTAATGGAAGCACCTAAATCTAGAATTACATCTGAAAAAAGGTCTCCCCTATGGTACACAGTATCGTGAATGTTCCAGGATCCTTGCATTTGGTTGGAATTACTGGTTGAATCAAGGTCGAGACATTACTACCCAAGTAGACTCTCTCATTCCCCTTCAGCCTTCGTATACAGGTGCAATGTTCTTTAAGAAACATGGCACAACGGGGAATTTCCTTGACTGCATCCAATAAAGAAATATTAACTTGAAATTTTTTAAATGTATCCATTATCTCATTATAAGTATCATTATCAAAAAATTTCTTAGATTTAGAGAGTCTTTATTGGAATGGAAGAGGAATGTATTGTTTATTTGAATCACCAACGATAATTTGATTTCATTTTTTATTTTGTTTTTCATTACATGAAATTTTTGAAGGTTGGGAAGGATTGTTTTCAAGAGGGTGACATACCTGTTTCATAGAATCAGTAGAAGGGGAAGTTCCTTTACCACTACGAAGTTTAATTGAACATACATTACATTTTTCCTTCGGATTGGCAATTGGTTGTGATGGTATGCGTCCAGACCCTTGCTTCTTAAGCTCACCGATGGTGTTCTCCAATTGTCCCACTTGATTTCGTAGGTCTTGAATTTCATATTGGGTTGTTTGTTGGAACTGAAGGGTCTGGGTTTCCATTTGCTTCCACATATCCTTAAGGATTGGTTCAAATTTGGGAGGTGGATTGTTTTGAGATGTTGATGGATAATAAGGTTGCATACCTTGGCCTTGTTGATACCAATTCTGCATGGGGTAGCTTGAGTGTACTCCTTGCTGGTACAGGGGTTGTTCATGCCACCCAGGGTATGAATTTTTCCTGAATTGTTCATTCTTGAAGGGAGGTGCTTTTTAGAATTGACTCCCTGGGAACAAAACTGCACAAGACTTAGATGAATCTTGATGTTGTCGGCACTGGTCAAGAAAAATGAGTGTTATTAGAAAAAATACCACAATTTAATGGAATATAAGTAGAGTGTGAGTTACCTTGTGCTTGAGATAATTGCCTTAGAAGGGTATGCATATCATCATGTTTAGTATCAACCTTTTTTATAGGGCTTAATGACTTACCTCATGAACTCCTCGGGTTGGTGCAATTGCTCGTGTACCAAATTGTTGTGCATTTTGAGCCATGTTTAAAATTAAGTCACGAGTGGCGGAAGGAGTTTTATCAACTAGGGAACCACTAGCTGTAGCATTAATCAGTCAATGATCCATGTGGATAAGTCCCTCATAGAAGTCTTGGATTAATATTTGTTTACTAAACTGGTGGTCAGGGAAGCTTGAGAAAAGTCTTTTGAATCTCTCCCAGTATTCATGAAGGGTCTCTCCTTTTCATTGCCTAATTACATAGATTTATTTCCTAATTGATTTCATTCTGGAGGTAGGGAAGAAATTCTCTAAAAATATTCTTTTAAGGTCATTCCAGCCCCCAATTGTGGTAGGAAAATATTATATCCAATCTTTGGCTACACCATCAAGGGAGAATGGGATGGCCCTAAACTTAATTAGTTCCTCAGACACATTTTGGGGTTTCATGGTTGAGTAGACTATCAAACTCTTAAAGTAATTTGTGAGGGTCCTCACCGGGAAGACCATGGAATTTTGGAAGGAGGTGGATGAGGCATGATATTAGCTCAAAATTGGCTTCTTCCTCAGGATATTGTATGTACGCAGGTTGGTACTCCAAATCCGAGGTGGTCAGTTCTTTTAATGTTCAGTTATTGGTAGCCATGTTTTCTTGGGTTTGATTGGGTTAAATTTTGGATTGATTTAGGACCTCTTGAGTTTCCAACATGGGTTCCTCAATGTTACTTTATTGACCTTCTATAGATGCCTTAATTTGAGTGTGATGTGACTTTTCAATTTCAGGGTCAAATTCAAGTATTGTTTCTTTACTAGATTGGGTCATGAAAATAAGATGTGAAGTTTGTTTTTTTATATGGATAAAATATAATAAGAAGGGTGAAAAGATAATATAATGTTATAATACAGAATTATAGAGAGGGAGATTGAGAAGAAGAAGAGAGAGAGATAGATAGATAAAGAACACACCAAAAACAACAAAAAATAAAGGGAAACCGAAAACAAAAAATCAAATGGGGGTGGAGTATTTAAAGGATTACAAATTAAGAAGTAAAATAAATAAATAAAAGTAAATAAATAGAAAAAAAAGATCTTGGCTCCCCGGAAACTACACCAAAATTTGATCACATTGTCGAGCACGTCAAATTAGTTGTTTAATTTTGAATAGAATTTCTGCATTATACCAGCAACCCTAGGTCGTCTCTCGATGGAGCCTTAGATCATTAATTTAAAAAGAGTGATTTGATTATGAAAGTATAAGGTGAATGAGGGTTTTTTAAAACTTGGGGGTTTGATGATTAAAGATGTAAATATAAAATTAAAGAGATAAAACAATGTAGAGATTAACAGAATTAATTAAGCGTGATCAACCCGGGGTACACTCATGATTTTTATCCTTAATCACTTCATGATATAGGGTTATCATATTTTAATCCCTTGTTTTTAACACCTAGAACCATAATTTTTCTTATTTTATAATAGGATACCTCCTAGGGTTCAGTTGAAAACACACAATGATTCACCGGACACCGCCAATGATTGGGTGAATTGTGTTTGACTTCATAACCGAAACTCACCAAGGCAACACACGAAGAACTCGATGTGATATCCAGGTTTGTATATTATTTCTTTGTGACATGAAGACATAAATTTAAATGTATTTGACTGTGATTATGTGAAATCAATTGACCAATATGAACCACACAAACACCACAATTGAATGGGGGAAAAGAAAGTTGTGAATGGTGTGTGAAACAAAACATGAATGGGTACCCCCAAACATGATCATATGAGTTGAGAATGACATACCAATAAATAAATAAATAAAATAAGAATAGAGGATGATTAAAAACAACACAACAACCTGGAATTCAAAAGATCATTCAAATATTACAAACAAGAAGCTTGGGATTTACATCACGTTCCACCCCGGGTGATCACATGGGGTTTAGAAACCCATGGGAGGGGAGGAAGAGAAAGATGTTGGGGTAGAACTTCCCATAGCCTCCAGAACTTCTAGGGATGTTTAGAAGACTCCTTGGGGGATCCAAAATGGTAGAACCTTGCCTCCTGGAAGAACATGCAAATGGGGTGCCCAAGGTGTGCTTTTATAGCCAAAATGAGACGTGGTTTTGGGAATCCAAATTTTGATAAACCACTTGGAGAAAGGTTTTCGGCTATTTTACAGTCAAATATCCCTTTTGACAAAACTGTAAAGTTTTATCCCCACGTCTTATCTATCACCATCGAAGGTTTGGAACCATTTGGACAACTACATATCGAGATATTGATAAAATAAAAAACACCACTTTTGACATTGTGCATATTCGGTGTTTTGTACAGTTCAGTTCGGATGGGCCCCATTGAAGTCGAATCAAGATTTGATTCCTTGATATGAAATATATCCTCTTAAATTTTGGATCGGCCCAAAAAATATCAGCCCATTTAGATGCATTTAGTTTTCTTAGTATTCAAAAAAAAGGGACATATGTCCATCAATCCATGAAATTTTGGCCGATTTTTCTTCCACTTCATCAAGGGACCTCAAAATCATCTCCACCTACATTGAAATACTAAAAACAAGTATCATTTCCCATTCTAATATTGATTAACATTAATTAATTTTTTAAAACATAAATTGCAGTTTATTATTATATTTGGAATATTCATTACAAAAATAGTTTAAAACAGCGGTGTAAGGGTGGAATAAAACTGTGAATCATGGTACGATCAATGATCCATAGGTGTAACTAAGAGTTTTTTATCCCTCTTCAAACCTCTTGGATATATTGATCTCAATGATAATTTATTGGTGATATGTGGTGATCCAATACATTCACCCTTCATTTTATAGAAATTTACCCCAAATGGGTATCGTTATCTTCCATATCTCTTCATCAAGCAATGTAGTGTGCTTATCAATGATTCCAAATAGGGTTTCTCTTAGATTTTGTTTGTGCAGTGGTGCTGCAACATCCATGGATGGTTGAAAATCTTACGGGGTAGGTGATCGGAGGATAGTTACATGATTTGTTCTTGTAAAAAGAATGTCAATACCCCTTCAATGTAGGTATTCCCTTGTCTATCATTATTTTAACATCATGTGGGAGGGGATTTTATTTTATTACCCTTACAAAATTTTTGTTCCGAATTAATCAATGATAGATAAAAGGGTAATTTATTTTAAATGGTATAGGTGTTTAGGGCATTATTTTTACAGAATTCATTTTTTTGTCACATTGTGAACGTACGAGCTGAATGCCTCTCTAAAAACGGTGGTCGATGGAGGATTTATTTTAAATTATAATATATGTTTGGTGTAATTTTTTGGTTGTGGCTGTTCTAGTATCACTATAATTGGAAACTAGTCAATCATATACACCCATCTAATGAATGGATGCCCTAGGATGGTAAAGATTCTATGATAACCACTGGATTAACAAGAGTATCTAAATAACACATTCATTTTTATATCAAGAATTTATATTTTCTATGTTTTCTATTGATACAGATGTATGAACAATTGTGTATTGTGTGTGGGTTTCTTGGTTGTGTGTGGCATGTTGGTTGGTCTGGTTTTATGGAATCACAGATTGAGAGATTGATTGATTGGGGAATGATGAACAATTTTTTGCAATGGTGAAGAAATTTGGAGGTTATTTGGTTGTGTTTCTAGATGTAGTTGAGAGTTAGGGATTATTTGTTGATATGGAAAATTTCCCTATAGTTTCTCCATGTTTGGAATTTTTTTGTTGCTTGTTATGTGAGGTGCTTGGTAGTTTCTTGGATAGTAATGGAATGGATAAATAAATAATTTATTAATAATGTTAGGACTGGTATGTGTTATTTGGATAGTGAAATAAATAAATGGATTGTGACTGCAGAATGGAAATGAATAAATTAGATTGGTTTGGAATTTGAACGAAGTTGTGGCATGTTGTGGGTAATTACATTTAGTCGTAGAAGTGATGTTGACAGTTTTGTGATATGGTTTTTTATATGAGAACCCAATTGTTGGGAAGGACTATTTGGTATTATAAATATAATTGTATTTACCTTTTGATTTCTATGTGCACACCACCCTAGTTTATAAATTGGTGTTGAAAACACCCATTGTCATAGGGAAGGGTGTCTTTCCAAAAAAACTCTCGATGGGTGGATGGATGGCTATAAACCCACTCAGCCCTAATCCCCCTTTAATGAGGTAATAGCCAATGATTTTTTTGGGAAGGATGAGTTTTGTGAGCCACACGTGTGCATGTGTGTGTTTTTATTTCCCAGGTGTCATTGGATTGAGATGATTTGTTCTTTCCCAAGTGACTTTAGGATTAGATTATTTGTGATTTCCTATGTGTCTTCGAGATGAGATGAGTTATTCTTTCCTAAAGTTTTTCGAAATATGATGTGGTTGGTGGACCAGGTGTATTTGGGAAAGATGTGATATATTATATGGCCCATGTTTCTATGGGTGGGATGTTATATGGTATGTAATCCATGTGTTTGTAGGCTCTCTATGATGTGTTATGTGGCCCAGGTTTCTATGGGTGGGATGTGATGTGTTATGTGGACCAGGTGTCTATAGGATATATGTGATGTGTTATGTATCCCAAGAGTTTTATATAGGGTTGTTATGTAGTGTGTTCAAATGAGGTGGGAGTTCTATGATGTTTTCTAATTTTGGTTTGAGAGCAGATATTCACTAGGAATGTTGTTTGAGATACCCTATTATAGATGTTCATTATAGTACATTACAGGACTTATGTTATTTAGTGATCGATCTTTATTGGGGAATGAGTGGTTAGTATACCATCTTTGGTGTGTTTTGGTTCTATTGTTTTCTTATAGGGGCATTAGAATGCTTCTTTTACATGTGGATGAGAGACATTGGTTTTCCTGCTACGAATACGTGAATGCTCACCCCACATATATAAGACAATTTTCATGTTTTCAATAGGACTTCGCAGACCATGTTGGACTTTACTAGCTCATATCTTGACAGATGATGTGTCACTTCATTTCAATACTTTTGGTACCTACCATGGAGACATTTTTTGTATCAATTATATATTAATCATTCATGTGGGATGGATTTGAATTTCTTTTAAATAAATATGTTGGATATTTCATGTGATGAATCATCTTAACTATTTATCATCTTTTTATAAAAAGGTTAATTCTTTTCATTTTGCGATATCTGTTTACCCATAGTGTTGGACACCACCTAGGGCCTTCTGGAGGAAGGAATCCAGGGTCGTTATCTCTCTTCCTTCATTGCCAGATCAGAAAGGGAATCTTTTAAGGGAGGGGGTCATTATAGATTAATATCATAGAATATGGTTGAGAGATACAATAGTGTTTTTTGTTAGGAACAATGATCATTTCATGGGTTGGTATAGAAATAGTGGCAGGTGATCTTAGTGCGTGACATAGTATTGGGAAGACCAGCTTGGACATGAGATGTTTGGGCCCCTTTTGATCTGATGATAGGAATTTGAGCCTACTGAATGACCATGTTATGCTACCACAATTTCTAGGTAGAGTTCCTAGGAAAGGTAAATGCATCGTAACGATGTATATTCTTGTTTGATTTGTGTGTTTTGAGAAATTTGAAATGGATGATCAAATGAGTTAAAATAAATATTATAAATAATTCCTTACTACCTAGGCATAGAATTTACTTGATTACCAATCAGCTATGAAACTCGATCGTCATATGCATGTGGCTCGGGAAATTGAGGATCGGAAGGATAATCTAGTTGATCAGGAGAGGGTTGATCTAGTGGAGGAAGACGAACAGTGGCAGAGAACATTACATGAATTCAATGAGATGGCCATGTGAAAGTATAAGGCTAGTGTTTCAGACATTGAGATGGATAGATGGATCATGTAATTTGATACCCTAATCAGTTTGATATGTGATTCTATATAGTACTTGGTTCCTTTAGAAGTGCGCCACATCTGGGGAGATTCTTTTCAGTGGTTGACACATTAGCTAGGGGATAGGGAGGAGGAAGACATATTGTGAGTCCTCATTCTAATGGAGTTATGGAAGAGTTAGTTTCATCGACTAAAATGTCTGAGAAAAAGATGGAGCTACTCTCCCTTTAGCAGGGTTATATATTATTGTGGGAACATGGGATCATGTTAAAGAATTTTCTTCACTTTATCCCATATTTCATTCCAGATGAGGAGTCTCGAACGAGATTTATTTTGGTGGCCCTCCACCCTTCTATCTGGTGTTTTGATACTAATTTTTCATTTCTAATGTATCTGGAGGTCCATAAATTGGTGGATTTCATTTAGAGGATGCACACACAAAAAGGTTTATAATGGGAGGAAATCCATTAGTGTTCATCATGAGGTAGGGATCTCAGTGGATGAGTTATAGAATCGGGACCTTATGTTTATTGACTGGAAGGGAGTTGACCTCAGCAAATTCCTTTCCATCCATGTAGTTATAGTCATTATAGTGATGTTCTTATAGTCTTGTGGTCGATTCGGGCTTTTTTGTGGTTTTCATCCATCATAGAAATGAGTTTCCAATATGAATTAGAGCTTAGTATGGTAGTGGCGGACAATTTCATTGCAAGACTCATCAATAGTTTCTAGATAGGCCATTCTCGCAGTTGGGATAACATGCTCAAGAGTCACCAAGGGGATATGGAGAAGGTAGAGGCAGAACTCAGGGTCCTCCACCAAGGTTTGGTCAATTTGGTGGTTTTCAACAGAGGGGAAAATGATCTAGGTGAGGTCTATTTCGCAATGTGGAGGTATATATCCTTAGAAAATATAGAGATCATTTTAGGTATGATCAACTTGATTAGTGCCCTATCTTTTTTATCGATTTATACATGATTTTCACACTTCTTTGTTGCACCAAGTGTAGCCCATGAACTGGGACTAGATGTAGATAGGCATCTTGTTCCCCTAGAGTTGACTACACAAGGAGGATGTCAGACCAACATGTTTGATCTTTTTCGGGGATGTAGACAAATGATGGGACCACATCAATCATGTGGGGATCTATTCATGCTATAGATTCAACAATATTATTTCATTCTCATCATAAACTACTTGAATTATGTGCATTTATTTATTGAATACTTATAGATTTGGAGTTTTGGTTTTAGATGTGGATGGACGATGTATGGTTTTCATTGGTTAGTGGATCAGTATGGTGGGTAGTAATTGAATCATGTCTCCTCTTTCATTGATGGATGAGTTATCGGTGGAATCATCATATTTTGGGATAGAGGTGGCTCCTATAGTTGGTGGAGAGTTCTTGAATGTTTTTTCCAAAGATGTTGTGTTTTACCCCTCGATATTATGTTGAGGTAGGAATAGGCTTGAAGCCCTATGATTCTATGATTTTGATGGATCTTTAGTACATAAAACCATATGAGTGTTAGGAGTTGAGGATTTAGATAGATGATATGATGAATAAGGGCTTCATTCGACCCATTATGTCATAATGGGGTGTGCTACTGCTATTTGAAAGGAAGTAGGATTATGGTTTGAGGTTTTTCATATACCTCGGGAGGTTAAATTAGGTGATATTCATGAAATGTTACCCTCTAACAAGGATAAATGATCATTTAGAGTAGCCGAGAGGAGAATTGCATTTTTTGAAGATCGATCTACAATTTGGATATCACCAGTTGAGGATAAAGGAGGTATGTATCTTGAAAACAACATTCAGATGAAGGTATGGGAACTTTTAGTTAGTAATCTGGGAATTTGGTGTTATCATCACACCATTCATGCTCATGGGGAATATTAAATCTATCTTTCATGAGTTTTTCAGTCAGTTCTTATTCGAATTCATTGATGATGTCATGATCTACTCATAGTCATAGGAGGATAACGTCATGTATCTCAAAACATTCTTACAGGTTCTTTCATTCCACCAACTCTAGAAAACGTTTTCCCAGAGTATATTCTAGATGTGAGAGTTTTGTTTCCATAGGAAGGTGTTGTCCCTATAGAGTTTGGTAATTGAACCTTCAGAGGTTGAAGATGTTGCTTTATGGGAAGAACCCAACAATGTGGTAGAAGTTTGAGTTTTCTTGTCCTTTAGGCTATTCTTGTTGGTTTTTACCTGATTGTTTTTGATGTTTCATCTCCATTGATAGCTATGACAAGAAAGGAAGAATAATTTTTTTGATGTAAGATGTTCCAGGAAACATTTAGTTATCTAATGGGCATGTTGGTTAGGGCTCCAATGCTCTGATTTACAAAGGAATCGGTGATGTTTGATGTGTTTTGTAACACTCCCCATCTCGGTTTAAAATACATGTTGATGCAGTACCAAGAAATTATCTCTTATGGGTCTATGAAGTTACATCTCCAAGAGATTATTGATTCCGCACATGATATGAAGTTTGTAGAAGTCATGTATGCAATATATTTGTGGCGGCATAGCCTCATCGGGGAGTTCTTTTTGGTCTTCACAAATCATAATACTTTGACGTATATATTTTCCCAGTGTGATTAGAATCTGCAGTAGTAGAGGTGGATAGATTTTTTCAGGAATACAATTTTTATATCTATTAAAACATAGTAATATAGATTGTTGTGGCAAATGATTTAAGAAGAAATTAACATAAGAAGGTTTTTTGGGAATCTTCATAATCATAGAAAGATATGGAGGAGTTGGAATCCTTCACATCGATTGAGGAATGGATGATGGAATAGGTTCTTTGTTCCAGATGATGGTGAAGTCCACTCTGATGCTCCTAGTGGAGATGTCTCAATGGGTAGACTCATAGTCCAATGCATTGTGCGATTATTTTTGTTCTGATGATGCTCCATAAGGATTGTCAGAGGATGGTCAAATTTAGTTTTTTTTTCTTAGGATGTTTATTATAGTATCAATGTGTGCAGGAGTGGTTCATGAGTTACATAACTCACTATTAGATGTAAACCATGTAATTTAAAAATGTACCATGGATTGAAGATGAGGGTTTGGTTGACTGAGATAAACAATGATGTAGTGGAGTCTCTAGAAATATGTTTATTCTTCTAGTAGTTAAAGGTCTAGCATTATGTTCCTAGTGGGTTTTTGAAGCCCTTGGATGTCCTCGAGTGGAAGTTGAATGATATCTCAATGGATTTAATCATAGGGTTACCCAGGGCTTAGGGAGGCTATGATGCTATCTAGGGGTTAGTGTATTGGATAAAACTATCATCCATATTCTTAGTGATCAAGGATTCTAATAATGTGTATTCCTTATCAAATAGTTATTTGGATGAAGTGGTGTGGTCGCATGGTGTTCTATAGTCCATTGTCTCAAACTGAGATTACAGTATTACATAACATGTCCAAAGGGATTAAAACATGATTTTTCCACCCAGTTATGCCTCAACACTACTTTTCACCCTCATGCATATTGGTAATCCTAGTGGATGATAGATACATTGTATGTTAGGTTGTGGTCTTGCATCCTAGACATTAGAGAATCTTGGGTAAAACACCTGCCATTAATAGAGTTCACATATAACAATAGCTATCAATATTTTATTGGAATGAAACTATTTATGTAATTGTATGGATGCCCTTTTTGTTCTTAATTATTCTTGATAAATAATGGGAAGATAGAAATTCTTGGTCTGGAAGTGCTTCATAGAACGACAGGGATGTTTTATCTTATTCGTGAGAGGATGAAACTGGCACAATACGAAAACTATTAATATGTCGGTCGCAAAAGGAGGCCCTTGGAGTTTGTGGAAAGGGACCACTTGATCTTGATGGTTTTACCATTACATACTTAGTAGAGGTTTATTAGGGGGGAAATATTTAACTTCGGTTTATTTTATCTCATTAGGTGCTGAGACGAGTTTGGGAAATTTACATACTAGTTTTTGTTTCAAAAAAAGTGGGAGAGGATCCATGAAATATTATATTCATATCAACTTCATCAGTATCTTCTCGATGACACCAATGTCCATTACAAGGTAGACTGGGATAAAAATAAGACACGACATATGAGTAATGATCGATAGAGATCAAAGAACATTGGGAGAAGGTACTTTATGGATGGACCATTTTGCTGGTTCACATGTTTTGGAGGAATGAGGTCCTATAAGAGAGTACATAGGATCTATATATGTAAATGAATGCATAGTAGCCATAGTTATTATGATCTTTTCCTCATTTTTTACTTTTTAAATTTAAGGCATGAACCATGTTTTATGGGTTGAGCTAATTTCCCTTGGTAGTGTTTTGTGTGGTGCAGTGTGTGACAAAGTCCTGATGTGTGGAAAAGGGAGGACTGAGTTCCTAATCAAGAAAAATTAGTTGAGATGTGATAAAACTTATGTGGGTGAGTCATTTATACCTATAGAGGATAGTATATTGACAGGGATGATGGAATTCAATTGATTGAGTTTTTAGATAGTGTGGTTGTTTGGAGTGTGTGGTGTGTATTGTGCTGATTTGGTTTGATGTGATAAGGTCCTGTAAAATGATTAAATGGAGGTGATCTTGTATTTGGGGGTTCCCAATCCACATTTTGAACAAAAAATGGTGGTTTATTATTGAATTTTTATGTGTTTGGTTGTTTGTGGCATATCAATTGTAGCGAGACCCTTGAGAGGTATCTAATAGGGTGGTTATTAAGACTGTTTTTTTATCATGGTCATGGTTTTCGATTATCAAGGATTTTAATCATTTGGGTGTTATATAATGTCATTTTATACTCCTTCCCAATGTGTTACATTGTGAGTTTGTTCATTTGGATGTTTTTAAGAAGTCTAAGAGTGAATTTGGAGAATTACTATTATAAAAGTTAGAAGTAGGGAGGTTACACATCATGTAACCTGATTTCAAAGAATGATGATTGGTTTCGCATCATGTCCTCAAATGCTTCATTATGTGAAGAATTTTACATGACATGAATTTGGGATTCATGATGTTTAATAATTTGGGGTTTGAAAAATAATATAAAATCAGGAGGCGATAAGTTTTTTGGAAGAATTGGACCTCTTGGGATTTCACGGTGTGAATGGGAATAACATATTGTGTAATCCCTTAATGCTATAATATTTTAAAACATTATAACCACTTGAGTATTCAGAAATTCTATATCTATATAAATCACTCTCTTTCTAGATGAACCCAAGGTTATCTAAGGATTTTATCGACCCCTATTCCCCCTCATTGATTTATTGACCACAATTATTATTCGTTGAAAATCTATGGTGGTCCATGGTACGTTCTCCCTTCATTTTATAGAAAATTCTGTCAGTTGGGTCATATTCTCCTCAATATTTCTTTTTTGTTCCATAGCATGTCCTTATCTATGATTCACAACTGGATAGCTCTCTCTTTTTGTTTGTGTGATTGTTTCATGGCATCCTGGGATGGAAGCAAATATTGAAATGTTGGTGATTAGAGGACAATTTTGTGATCTATTATCATGCGAAGAATGTTGATACCCCTTCAAGGTAGATATAACCTTGTCTCTATTTATTTCTTCATCATTTTTGAGTGGTTTTTATTTTTTTACCCTTGGATTGTGGTAGTTTCGGAATAATCAAATATAAAGTGATGGATAATTGAATTGAATGTGTATATGGGATTTGTGCATTAATTTTTATAGCTTTTCATTTTGATTGGGATATTGTGATTATATGGGATAAATGACTCAATAAAAAATGTGTTTGTTTGTTTATTTCTTTGAAGTATTTATATCTATTGTACACGATTCTTTAGTTTTGGATATTATAGTATCACTATAAATGGAAACAGGTAAATGACATACACCCGACTACTGAACGGATGCCCCAGGATTGTATAACTTCTATGATAACACCTGAAGTAATATGAGGAACTAAATAAGGGATTCATTATAAAATCAAGGTTTTATATTTTTACTTTTTTATGTCGTTATATGGTTGTAATCGCTATTTTGTGTTGTGTGTGGGTTGTTATGGGGTTTATATTGGGACGCTTCAAAAGGAGTTATGGAATATTAGGATGATAGATTGATTGATTGTGTAATGTATGATATGTGTTGTGTGGTGGGGCTATAATCGGGTTGATATTTGGTTGTGTTGTTGGAGGTGGTTGATAGTTGGGGGATGGTTTTGGTTAGCATGGGTAATTTTCCCGGTGTTCCTCCATGTTTGGCCTTGGTTGTGTTTCTTTCCATGTGATGTTATTGGTAGTTGACTGGAAACAAATGGAATGGATGAAAGATTAATTTATTAATAAACTATTGGACTAGGAGGGGTTGTTTGGGTTAACATAATGAATAAATGAATTTTGAATTAAGAATGGGAATGGTTAAATTATATTGGTTGGGAATTAGAAGTACGTTGTAGCTTATTGTGTTTAAATTTCATTTTAATGGTAGTAGAAAAGTCAGTAGTTTTATGAGATGGTTTTTTTGAATAAGAATCCATAGGATGGGTAGGATTTTTTGGAATTAAATCTGTATATAAATGTATTTATATGGGGATTTCTATTAAAACCCCTGCACTAGTTGAGAACTATGGGCCAAAACCCACCATCATCCCGAGGGGGGGGGGGTCATTCCCAAACATCCCTGTAGAAGGATAGTTGGATGGCCACCCTCTCTTCAGTGGCCATTATTTCATGTGATTATATCCCTAGATTATTCATGTATGTTGTGGTTTGTGAGGGCCATGCGTGTGCATGATATTTTTTCTTTCTCATGTGTCTTCATGATGACATGAGCTGTGATTTCCCAAGTTTCATTGGGATGAGAGGAGTTGTTCTTTCCCATGTGTCTTCATGATGAAATGTTTTATTCATTCCCAGGTCTTTTCGGGATGTGACGCAGTTGGTGTCGTAGGATTCTGTGGGTGGGACTTGACATATAAGTGGCCCAGCTATCTGTGGGTGGAATGTGATGTGGCATGTGGCATAGATGTCTGCGGGTGTTATGTGAAGTTGAATGTGGTCTAGTTGTCTTAGGGTAGGATATAATGTGGTATGTAGACTCTGTGTCTTTATGTGGGATGTGGTGTGGTATGTGGACAATGTGTCTATGGGTGGGATGTGGTGTGGTGTGTAGCCTAGCTGTGTAGAGGCGTGTTGTGATGTGTTGTGTTTGGTAGTGGTGGGAGCACAATAATGTTTTCCATTAGAGTTTGAGATCATCTAATCAATGGAAAATTGGTTTGGGGTACCCTATTATCGATGTGTATTATATTAATATACATGAATTTCATTATTTGGGGAGTGTTCCTTGGAGTGGTTATGGTGGTTATTTTACTTTCTTAGTTTATAGTTGGTTCTAATGATTTCTCATCATAGAATTAGTATTCTTCTTTCACATCTACATGATAGGATTTGGTTTTCCTATTGATTATATATGTATTCTCACCCTACATATATAAAACTATTTTCAATTTTCCCTGTGGTCTTCTTGGAATATATTGTACATTACTAACATAGATCTTGACAGTTGTTGTGTCGTTATCTCGATGTACTTTTGGTACTTTCTTGGAATATATTGGTGATTTATCTGTTCTATTTTAAACAATTAGGCATGATGGATTTGGATTTCTAATATATATATATAGAAATATTTTTGGGATTCAAAATATTATATCCCATTCAAGTTTAATTGAAAAGGTTTATTCCAACCATTTTGTGATATTTATATACCTTTGGTGTTGGTCACCACCCTGGGGCATATTGGAGGTCGGACATGGGGGGTTATTACCTCTATTCCTTCATTATCTTCTTAGGAGTGGAATCTTTTGAGGGACGAGGTGTTGATATTTGCAGAGAAGTTATCCTTGATGGATGATACATATGATACTATGGGATTCCTGAAAGGGTTTATATGACTTGTTTTATTTTGTGATATATATCTAAGGGTGATGATTATTTGGTGGGTTTATTCAAGAAGGTGAGTGTGTTGTTTTATCCATAGTTGGCCAATGGGAAATAAAGATGAATTGGGTCAGAACAATGGTTCTTTTGGTAATTCATGGTTGTGGGATCCCTCATTATTTGTGGACTTAGTGAAATTCTTTTAACTAGTTTGATCCTTTTTTAGTTAAGTGTTATTCATGTTTCACTACGCATAATTTTTGTTTAAGTCATGCCCTTATTGGAGGGTTAATATATTTGATCAAGGAATATTGATCTTAATTATATTTTTGAGGGAACAATATTTTCATGGCTTTGTCTTCTAGAAATTGTGTTTATTCATGAACCATCATATTAAATGATATCTAAATGGTGGGGAGACTCTAGTAAAAATTTCTCTTAATGGTGACTTGTGTCCCTTGGTGTCTATGTTAAGTATTCTTAGTGATAATTGATTTTTTATGGATATTACCTACTATTCAAGTTGAATATTTTTAATTTTTGGTATCTCCCAATAGATTTTATTATAGCTCCCGAATTTCTCCTCCCTCTTTCATGGGGTGTCACAGGGATCCATTTAATTTTTTATTTCCTTGTTGCCTTCTATCCTTTATCAGTGGCTTCTTGGGGGTAGAAACAATTATGATGGGAAGAATATGGATGGCCTTCATGTCAGTGAGTTATATTTAATTATTTATTTAATATTATATTAACTCTATTTTGTGTTTTGGTAATTTCTTTCAATGAATTTTAAATTTTTAATGGTTAAAGAATGGTGCACGGTTAGCCACACTGTTAGAATTTTTTTTTTGTTCCCATGTATTTTTGGATTATTTCGATGGAGTAATTTTTCATGATTGTATGATTTATATTTATATTGAGTTATATTGTATAAGTAACCATGCATGTGAGTTTTTTTCAATATTGGAAACAAACCTGTCACATCATTTTCTAACCATTCACTAATCCCTTCAGTTAAAAATTTTACTTTTATTCGTTTTGTCCATATTATTTTAACCCCATTATGCATCCATTTTCCTCCTTAGGTTAAGACCCCACCATAGAAATACCCCTGGTTGCATGCTCCTATGTTACTCAAACCTCATCTCTCCATTCTGATTTCATGTAGATTCTCCTCTAGTAAAGGTGATTGTAACACCCGATTGTTTTTATGAGATATTTTCATTAAATAATTTTCATTCGTCAATAGATTAATTTTCATGCAATTTTGAGTTAAAAAAACCTAATGATGATCGTATTATAAAATTACCATTATAGCCTAGATGGTAGGTTAACAGGAATAATTGAAACTAACTTATGAAAATGCAATGTTAATTCATTCTCTAAAAACTGTTTATGAAAAATATAAATCAATTATATATTTGTATTTTTGAGTGAATTACTTTTTGGTAATTAAATTATTATGATATGTATGTGTTATATACATAATAAAATATTATTTATATTAATGAAATGGATATTTTATTCAATGCATATAAATGAAACCCTATTTCATGAATAAAAACCAATTTTTTAGGTTTAATTTTCCACATTGAATGGGGAAACCCTTTTAAATTAATATTTATACAAATTAATAATATTTAAATGAAATAATAAATATTTTATTTTGAATTGGGATATAAAAATTCACTTTGGATTAATTTATGGTGTTTTTCTAATAACTTTCTTGTTTTAATGAAAAGTAATCAGGTGCTAAAATTTAATTGGAAATAACTTTTTTTCATTGAAATAATTTATATGGTTAATTTATATTATTGAATCCTTTAAAATTATAAATATCTAATATTTTTACCATCTAATATAATTTATGTCATTGGAATTAATTTTACATTAAATTAAGATGTAAAAACATTTCTACCTTTTGCAATATTTTATCTTTTTATACTACTTTTCTCATTGCCACATTGGGAATAATTTTAAATTAATTACTGGACATTTTTTGTTTTGAATTATTAAAAATGGATTCCATATTTGGAATTAGTAGGTCCAAATTATGTTAACTAGCTACTTTTATTTTTGGGCATTATGAATGGTGACTTTAGAAATTATTTTCATTTACATGGTTAAAGGTAAATAAGGTAATTAATGTTACAAAAATATTACAAAATCAACTTAACACCATTGAAAATTTAATTGAATCACTATATTTGACCATTATCATTCATTTTACAGTATGGAATATCTTAATGGACACTTACCTATGAATATGACATGAATATAATTAAAACTAATGAATGTTACAAAATGTCACAATCTCATTTTATATAAGTATATTAATTTTAATATATGGATAACTAGGAGGTAATGTCAACTATATATAGTATCTGGAAATCTAAAATAATTACCTACATAATAGAAATTTATTTAGAATTTATAAAGTTTAAATAATTACCATTAATGAAGAAGAAATAGTTATTTAGGAAATATTTGATTGATATATATATATATAATAGTTTTAAAAATATTAAAATTAATAACATATGAACTAATTAATTTGATCGATGAATTTTATTGGTCACTATGACATGTTCGGAGTGTATTAAATATTTTGTTTCTAATTTATCTTCTTCTTGGATCTTATTCAATGCCAAATAAATGAACAGTTTCAAAATTGATACTATTGATATGTTATAAAATATAAATTTATTAAATTATTTAAAAAGAATAATTTTTTAAAAAAATTACCAAGAGATAATTATATGTTCTAAAATTTCATTACATATCCATTTATGTTCAATTAACACAATATAAGTAAAATGGTTTAGCCACTAAATATTTAGAATGTTATTACCACAAATACAATTAAATAGAATAAATAAGTGAGAATTAAAAATATGTGGTTTAAATTGAAAAAATAACAAGTCCATAAATTATTGTTTGATGAGATAACAACCTTATCTCATATCAGCTTCATAATTGGGTCCGTTTTGAGGTTTTTTGGCCCGATTTGATTTTATAATAAATTATTATTTATGGAGGTTCCAATAGTTCCCTTCACCTCAATTATAAAAGAGAACAACCTCCCTTGCCACTGTAATTACTTAAGATCCCCCAAGCTCGTCCATCCACTATCCATTTTCCTTCTCCACATCCCTATTTTCATTCTAGTTGTTCTAGTAATTTCAAATACTAACTCTACTTCTCTATAAAGAGATTTAGAGGAAGCACATCTAGGAGGAGGTAATCTCCTCTACTAATTCTATCAAACTTCATTCTTTTTATAGATTCTCTTCATTATTTGTTTCATTATAAAGTAATAAAATATTTATCAATTATATAATTAAATGTTATTATAAATATGAAATAACCATATTTAAATTTCTATCCATCCTATAAAAACTGAAATCACCGCGTGTTCGTACGTACGGCTCACCAACTCCATGTCACGGTGTATTCTGTTTTTCACCACCACCATACATGGATTGGTATAATGATGGAATTAATAAATATATATTATTAATATAAAATTTTATAATTCATATATATTATACAATATTCAATTAAATACCATCCAACAATTTTGGGAATGATATCATCACTCCTGTGTACGTACGGCCTACCGTCCACATGATGTGACTTGATTCATTATATATAATCTTATTTAAACAATGATTATATACCTGAATTAAATTAATAAATATGATATATTTTAGAATAATAACATTTTTCAAATTATTTGACTATATTCTGTGAACTGGAACATTAACTTATACGACAAATCTTGCAAAATAACATAAAGAAGTTAATATCTGAATAATGACTCACAATGAAATTTTACTAACAAAGGGATGATAATATAATCATAAAAGATAGAATAAAAATTATTATGATTCTGTAATATGTCAATTAAATTATTTAAATCATTATACATGAGTTTTAGATATTTACAAAGGATATTAGGCCCATTGTGAGGGACGATTTTAAAATATTATTTTCATCCGAGATTTTATATATATAAGTATTTAGTATGGTATATTAATCATGAACATAAATATTTCTGATTTTTGTAATATTATTACTATTATTATACAATTTCTTAAAGTTAAATTTACACTCTGTTTAATTTCTATTAAACATTATGAATGGAATCTTTTTTTGTTATTCGATTTGAGGTAAATTTTGACTGTTCTAGAAAAACTACGAGGAGAATGTTTTTTAACATATACGGCCTGAATGGATTTTTACAATTTCATGAAACCTTATTTCTATGAAGTTTCCTCTAAAAATTTTCAAATTATTTTAATATAAATTCATTTCTATTAAAATTTCATCGCATTTTGAGAATAGAAAACTTTTTACAAAAAGAAAGGATATTTTCCTTAGGAAATAAGTTCAGGTGTTTTTTCAAAAACAAATTTAATCTATGATGACATAGGGTTATGTTTCAATCCCAATTATTAATTTTATTTAATTGTGATTATGAGGGAATTATATTTCTTAATTTCATTTATTTTAAATACATTATGATTGAATGATATTTAAGAAACCCATTTTGTTTCATCGTTTATACTATGATTAATGATTTATGATTTTGTGGAACATGTAATAATTGATTCATTATGAGATGGGTGAGACCTATATCTTCCTATAATGCATTGGGAAATGATTCATATCTCAGGATATAGAGATGACTAGAATGTAATATAATTCATGTTTAGTAATACTGGGATAGAATGTGGAGTGAACATGGTTTATTAATAGACATTATCTACTATGATGGTCTTAGCAATGGGACTGGACTAATATGAAATGATTTTATATGATTAGGTGTTATGGATTGAAATTTTAGGTCCTATTTTATAACTATTTGGATTAAATTGAACTTATTTTTTATCCCATGAGGTGGTATTCAGATCTTTTATATAGTGGATAACATTTTCAAGTATTTTGTTCTTATGATTATTATTTGATTGATATTTACCTTATTTACCCTTACTGAGAATTTGAGATCACCCTTTCACATGTTTCTTTTTCTGAGGTCCTAGAGAAGTGTATTAAGTATGATATCTCAAAAATGAGTATAGTTTTGAATAAATAAACTGGAGACAATGTAGATTTTTGATGGAAAAGTTTTTTATGTTTCCCAGTTTCTAAAAAAAATAAACCTATAAAATTTTGGTGTTGTTTTTATTATTTTATGTAATAAATATTCTCCCAAGATAAATTAATATCTGAATGTACTGTATGGTCTTATATAGCTCGTTTTAAAGGAAATATATAGTTATCATTTGAAAACTACGATGAGAGAACCTTATTAAGAATGCTAAGGATATGTTTATGTATAGGTTACAATCATATCATAGTGTTTTAAATATGATGATGGATAACCTTTGATAAAACATAAAGAGTCCAACATTGATATTTTATTCTTGAATGATGTGCTTTTCCCATTAATATTAGTGTTTTTCACTGTATGCTTCTAGTTCTTAGTCAATGGTTGGAACCTGAAGGAACGACATTAATGCTGAATGTGATGGGAAATGAAATGATCATCCCCCTTAGAATCCAAATGTTATGTGTGTTTGATTGAAAAATATTGTTGACATGATCACACAACATTTTCAATCTATGAATCATGCCAGACATTCAAACTAGAAAATAAGGGAACAACATTTTGATGAATCCTTCATGAGACAACATCCACCTTCATTAAGAGGGTCTTCTAATCCATTAATTTACGAACAATGGATTAGTACAACTGAAAAGATATTTTCTGTTATACAATGTTCTGAGTAAGATAAAGTCATCCTAGAAGCAAATCATTTAGAAATTGAAGCTTATCAATGGTGTAATATTATCATGAATATGAGTCAAAGGGATTAAGTTGTGTCCATGGAATGAGACGAGTACATGAACATATTTTTTCAACAAGTACACTTCTCGTATTCGTCGAGCAATGATGGATAAATAGTTCCTTGATCTTATGAAAAAGGATGATGAATCTATTGGTACATACAAATAAAATTTTACAAGACTTGAAAGGTATTCTTTTTTAATTATTATAAATCATTAGACTAAAGTAGATCTGTTCTTTAGTGTCTTAAAACCATGTCTCTTAAGGGCATTAGCTATAAAAGACTACAATAGCTATGATAAAATTATTAGATGTGCTATCGAGGATCATATGGATGTTGGATTAACCCATCAATAATAAGGGTTTGATAATAAGAGAGAAATTAAATTCAATGGAAAATCTAAAGACCACACTGAAAAGAATATGAGTTTTTCCTTATTCTCTATGTGTTGAAATAAACATGGACGGAATTGTCTTAATGGGGCTAGAAAATGTTTTACGTGTCGAAAATAAGTTCATCAGGTAGTTTAATACCAATGTAATGGGACAAAGATGTCTAATGATGATTAAAATAAAAGGCTATTGTTTCACCTTTGAGATGTTGACTTTGGGGTGATGATGGAATGGTCTAATGAGAATCCTTAGACATCTCCTATTGTAGAGACAATCTCCTGTCAAATTCATCATTTATTTTTTTCGCGCCATTTTGTTTCGTTATATTTTAAAGGAGGGTTAGATTAAGCCCACGAGTACAAGGAAGTATATCCCTTATATATTGTGGGGGATATGTCACAGTCAGATGGTCCCTATGGTCTATTACATGAGGTCAATTACTTGTGAAATTGGTCCTCCTAGGATTTAACATCCTCAGATGGTCTCTTGCGGGTTTATTCTTGGAGCCAGAAACACACAAAGAACTAGTATCCATGATTCATGGACCTTCTTTCCAATGGTAGGAGACTGATGGATGATTACTTGGCCAAAAAAACTTAAATATTCCAATGGTTGAGAGGATGGGATTTATGGCTCACTGGACCACTTGGGGGTGATTATTTGCTATAATGGGACACTCTTATAGATTAAAGTTGTTATCATATTTTGTTGAATCATTGGTTCATATATTAGGGTAATAGAGTTTGGACCAGAATTATATAATCCATGATTAACTAGAAGATAATCATGTTGGTATTTTCTTAAGTGCCTAGAACATGAGAGGGATAGAAAGTGTATGTCACAACCCTTCCCCCGGGGCCCATGCAGTGACTACCCCAAGCCCTCCTTCCATAGGACAGGGGCTGGCGACAAGCACCAGAAAGGCATATACCTAAAATCATTAATGCATTGCCTTTTAACCTGCAAACTCACACAATCCATGCACATGTCAAGATTCAAGCACAGAGTAATATATAAAGTAAATAGGGTGAGAACAGTAAGTAAAGGTGCCAGAATTCAAGCCTAAATGGAAAGTACAAGTAAAACTAAAAATAACTACTGTGAATACCTGACAAAGATCCTACCTGATGTGTTGGTGTAGATCTGGAATACTCGTCTTGTGGTATGTCTCATCTAATGATCTGCCTCCGAGTAGCCTCTAGACCTGGGACCCTCAGCCTCGATCAATGCGGTCTGTCGTCTGCCCAAGACACAGCTAGGTGTGGGAATAGCATGTGCATGAGTGAGTATAACAATAAACTATAGGGACCCCGAGAACCCCGATGGTCTCTTAGAATCCCCAAAGGATAAACCAAAAATGAATACCATAATCACAGAGCATAAAAAACAACATTCAACCCTACATAGTTATATTCCCATTCATATTCCTATGTTATCATATAACCCAACTCATTTAAGATGAAAACATATACCAACTCTTTAGCCACAAGCACAATAGTTCCATGAAGGAAAGAATACCACATAGGTTAGTAACAGAAAGTTAACGCCACACAGAATAATACCATGAAGGTATATCCACACAGAAGTGGTCCACATAGGTAAAGACTCATCTCACACCAGTTATAACTTGAGTACGGAAGTAAATATGATTAGAAGAATTTCTAGATCATCTTACTTCATTGAGAAGCTCTGCTCTTTACGCACACAAGATTGATGAATGACCCACATAGGATCTGAAGATGACCCACACCGGATTTGGGGATGACCTAGATAGGATCTGATGATTATGACCCAAAAAGGATATGAAGATGACCCACACAGAATCTGAATTGGCACTTCTCGAACAATGGTTCCCTATTACTCATTCGGAGGATGTTCATCTTCGGAGGATGTTCTTCCTTCAAGAGTTCTCCAGTAAATGTTTTCTCCACCATGATGGTTTTCCATCCCAAGAGGAAGAAGAAAGGGGGGAGCCTACACAATTATGTTTATGTTAATTAATTGATCAATTAACATTGGATCCTAAATTTTGGGGGGTGGGGTTCCAAGAGTTACTTCACATTAAAAGAGGGGTTCACGTTTGGGTGGTCCCTACCACAAAGATTCAAAAAGTGGTGGAGCAGTTTGGAATAAAAATAAAACAATTGTATTATTTTATTCCTCCGCAAAACCCAAAAATTCAACTTCCACAATTGATCTACTTATGTTGAAGTGAAGGACTCCATAAGAGAATAATGGCATCACGAGTTCAACAGTGTCCTCATATTTAATTTCTGAGAACTGGTTCAAAAGTAACAAATTACCACTAGCATGTTAACTGAACTTACCTTAATGAATGTTTGGAATTTTATTCTGGGAACTCCGGGCCTCAGAATCACATGCCGTCAGTTTTTTTGGACTCGTAATATTTCTATATAATAAAAAAATACATGAAAACATCCGGGTCTTTACATTCTCCCCACCTCAGGGATTTACGTCACTGAAAGAAACATCACAAACTAGGGAAATAAGTGGGGGTACTGAGTACGAATCTGAGTCTCCTGCTCTTATGTTCTCTCATGTAGGTTCCCCTGCTGCAAACGAATGGTCACCCGAGGTATTGATTTCCCAAGAAGGACTCTCTCATGTCAATCCTCAATCACTACTAGAACCTTTGAAAATTCCATCCCATCGTCGATGTCTTGCTCGCCCATGTCAATGATGTGCGAACGATATTCTATGTTCCTCCTCAGCTGGGATACGGGGAAAATGTCGTGCACCCAGTGCAACTGAGGGAGAAGGGATAGGTGATATGCCACCTTTCCAAATCTGATGAGGACCTGAAACGCTCCTATGATCCTTAGAGATAACCTTCTGCCCCGCCCAAATTTCTGCAAACCTCATCGAGGGGAGACCCTTAGAAATACATGATCACCATCCTCGAACTCCAGAGGTCTCTGTCTTTTGTCAGCATAAGTCATATGCATATTATGTGAAGTATTCATCCACTAATGAATGATCTACACCTTCTTTGTAGTAGACCATACCATCTCATGTCCCATGACTACGGACTCCCCGGGTTCGGTCTAGCATAAAGGTGATCCACAAGGTCAACCATACAATGCCTCAAATGATTCCATACCTATGGTGGAGTGATAGCTGTTGTTGTACTCGAACTCCACCTTGGGCAACTGATCCACCCAGCTGTGGCCAAAATCAAGGACGCAAGTATGCAACATGCCCTCGAGGGTCTGAAGGGTCCACTTTGTATGAATATCCGTCTAAGGATGAAAGGTGGGGCTCAACCGAAGCTGAGTCCTGAACACCTCAGCAACCCCTTCCATAGTCGGGAAGAAAAACATACCTCACAATCAGATACAATCTTTGAGGGAACTCCAAGAAGTCATACAATCTCCTGTACATAGGGGTGTTCCATGGTCTCTATTGATCCTTGCTCTCTAATATGTAATAAGTGGGCCGACATTGTGAGTCGATAAACGATCACCCAAATGAAATCATGTCCCTTGGATGTGAATGGAAGTCCTCTCAAGAGGTCAATGGAAATTCAATCCCACTTCCACTATGGTTCCTCAATTGGTTTAGCTAAACACACTGGAACCTGATGCTCTGCCTTCAATTTCTGGCAAGTGAGGCACCATGAGATAAAATCTGTCATTGATTTCTTCATTCCTGAACACCACAGCTAACGTCGGAGATCCTATTACATCTTCTCCACACCTGGATGTACCAACAGATGGGATGTATGGAACTCCCTCAATACTCCCTCATGCTGCATCACTATTACCATAGTACGCCCTCTGAAGAGGATTACATGTTCCCACATTCAGAAAATCCATCAGGTGTCTATCCTATGGACATATAAGACCGTCGAGCCTCATAGTCAGTGTCCCCAATCTATGCCTCCCAACTTGTTGATGGAGTGGGGGGGGGTGATTGTCAAAGACTGAAGATAAGCTAATCCATCTCGATCCAAGTAGGGTATTTGCAAGGTGGCTAGCTGCTCCGTCGCCTAACTCAGCAACTATATACCAGATCTCTTACTGAGGGAATCTATTAATAAGTTCCCCTTCCCAGGATTATAGACTATCTTGAACCCATAGTCCTGGAGGAACTCAAGCCAATGTCGTTGTCTCAGGTTTATGTATTTCTGAGAGAAGATATACCTGAAACTATTATGATTATAGTAAACTATAAAACGATCTCCCATCTAGCAATGTCACCACATATTCAAGGAGAAGACCACTAATGCTAACTCCAGGTCATGGGTAGTGTCGTTCTACTCATTCTTTCACAGCTGTCGAGAACCATATGTGATCACTGCTTTCTCTTGCATTAGGACACATCAAATCCTATTCCCTGATACGTCGTGGAAGATTTCATACCCAACGCCCTCCTCTGGTAACCTTAAGATTGGGGCAGTAGTCAGTCTCTACCTCATCTGCCAGAAACTACACTTGAAATATTCCGACCACACGAAGGGTTGACCCTTCTTCCTTAATACTAAAAAGGATGTCACAACTTGGGAAAATTCAGGAACAATAATCCGGTACTGACCAGTCAGTCCCAAAAAACTATGGACCTTCGTCACACTCTTGGGTGGCTCCCAAGCATGCACAACCTAAATCATCACTGGATCCACTGCAACTCCAGCCTCCATGATAAAATGTCCTAGGAAGTGAACCTCTTAGATATAGGACATGAACTTTGAGAGATTAACATAATTTTGGTGCTCTCAGAGTGTGTCCAGAAATATCTATAGATGAAAGGCATGATCCACCTCTATAGCTGAGTATACTAGGATGTTGTCGATGATTACTACCACAAAGCTATCGATGTATGGTTGGAAGATCATGTTCATGACTCCCATGAACACTAAAGGGGATATAGTCATGCCGAATGGCATAACCATGATCTCATAGTGTCCATACCGACATCTGACGGTCGTCTTCTATACATCTGCATCTCTTTCCCTAAGCTGGTGATTGCCTAATCTGAGGTTTCTCTTCGAAAACCACCGTACTCCCTTCATCTGATAAAAAAGATCATCAATCCTCTTTAGTGGGTAATTTTTATTTACAATCACCTAGTTCAGGCATCGATAGTTCACATAGAGTCTCAAAATCCCATCTTCCTTCCTAGAAAACAAAATCCAGGCTGCCTAGGGAGAAACACTATGCTTAATGAACCCCTTCCTCTACAAGACCTCCAGTTGTACTCACATCTCTCGATGCTCCACGGGGGCCATTCAATATGTGGGTGTAGATATTGGTGACGTACCTGAGTCCAAGTCTATATAAAATTACCCCTCTATACAAGGAGGTAGACACAGAAATTCATCAGGTAAAACATCAGCATACTGGACCACCACTACAGGATAGCTTAGACTCTCAACATCAACCACTTTGATTGTAATTCTATCCAACTGATGTGTGTTAACATGAACCCTACTTTGGGTAAGTCAATTATATGATGCAAAGGTTCCCCTCTCTCTGGTGAAGGAAAAACTGGTCTCATCCTCACGGACACACTGCAATTTTTACCTAATATAGTCAATTTGATCTTGGACTGTAGATAACTAATCCATAACCAAGATGAGGTTGTTAGGTCATGACACAGATACTAGAGGATCTAATCTGAAGCTCTCGTCTCCTAGAGTAAGCTCACACCTTTGAAACCAGTGTGTAATCATCGAATCCCCTCATGTATAAGTCTATAGCTGTAACTATCGAGCCAATAGAACCACTGGAATCTCCGAGCTCTGAACGAGGGTTGTGGTAATAAAAGAGTGACTGACACCTATGTCTATAAGTATTTATGTTAAGGTGGAGTAGGCATAGATCATAACTTGAATCTTCTCAGGAGCTACATCGTCATTGCCCTCAATTACCTTGAGCTGAGCCCTTCCCTTTCCACCTGCTCCATATGGTCGGGGGTGGACCGCCTGGAGCTGGCAGTGCTATAACCTCAAATAGCCGCCCACCGACTGTTGCATGGCCATCTCCTCTGCCATATCCAGCTCTTTCCTATGGACCTCCATGATAGAATATTAGACTCTACCCTGGAAGTCCTTCGAACAGTTTCTAGTCATCCATACGGTAGGTCGGGTAGTTGTGAGCCATGTGACCCTACCCGCCGCACAAGTAACACTGCCTGATCATCACCTGTCATGCTCTATCTCGAGAGCTCTGCATTACTAAACCTATATCCTACAGTATTCCACCTGTAGGTCTGGTTCTCTTGGGATTCTATATCATCTGTCTCTTGACAGCTACAAATGAATCGGCTACATGACATCTGGTGGTGGGTCTCACTACCGGTGATTTCTCAGCAAGGAAGCACTCCACTAGGAGTGCTCGTTCTAACTCCCCATCCTGCTTCAGGATGCTGAGAGAAATTATCAACAATCTAATCTATCATATAAGACCATGATCGAAAGTCAGGGCCCTGAAAAAAGGGTCTCAGACTATGTCTGTGGAGTAGCGTGAGAGTTCGGTGAACCTTGATGAATACTAATCCACAATCATGTTTCCCAACAGCAAGTGAAGAATCTCCTGTATATGCAATGCGTGAAAAGTCATTGGGAAGAACTCTACCCTGAATAGGATCTCAAAGTTGGCCTAGAGAAGAGTCACATTGTCATGAAACTGGAGCATCAAGCTCCATCATCTTCTTGTTGTTGCATGAAAAACACTAGATGAAAGGATGAGAATAAGAACAGCAGGTGTCCCTATCAGTTAAAAAAAATGACCATGAGGTATAGCCAGTCCTCAGCCGCCAGTGGATCCGTCTCTCCCCAGGACCTCTGTGGCCTCTGGCGCTGGAACTCATGCAACACACTCAATTGGAGAGCACACTCTACTACTTGGGCTGGTGGCATTGGCCTACCAATAGGTAGTGGTGCTGCTGATACACCACTTGATGGTACAACTACCGAAAGGGGGGCCCTACATTGAAACCTCATCGCTCGATGGGCTGTCATCGCATACTCTACCTAGAACCCCAGTAGGCTATCTGCATCGAGAAATCATGAAGAGAAATAGGTGTGCCACAGTCAAAAAGTTATAACTGATGAGCTGAATCAAAGAGACTGCAAGGAAAACATTTCAAATACACACACGAAATCATTATTTTTGTCCACTAGGTCGGAAATCAGTTGTCAGGTTCCTGGTGTATGGATACGTCGACCACCACAACAATACTGGATTAATCAAATTAAAAACCACACTCATTAAAATTAACACTATTTTTGAATCAAAAGTTAAGAGTCCATGTTCTCCTATAGAATCTACTCCTCTGATACTAATTTTCAAGACATGTCCCCTAGGGCCCATGTCTTGACAACCCCATGCCCGCCTTCTATAGGCCAGGGGATATGGGTTAGCACTAGAAAGGAATATCCCTAATACCATGAAGGCATTGACATTTAACCAGAAAACTCACACAATCCAAGCACAGATCATGATGAAATCACAAATTAAACTATATAGTAAATAGGGTGAGTATAATAAGTAAAGGGGATGAAATACAAGGCCACTTTGAATGTAAAAGTAAAATTGAAGACAGGTCATGTGAGCAGCCGCCAAGGAACCTACCTAATGGGTAGGTACAACTCTTCAACGGTCGTCTCTGTAGTAATTCTCATCTAATGGTCAACCTCCGAGTAGCCTCAAGACCTGGAACCCTCAGCCTTAATTAATTTTGTTTTTCTTCTTTACAAGACTTGGCATGGTGCAGGCATATCATGTGCTGGGGTGAGTATAACAATACTCTGTAGGGACCCCGAGACCCCAAAAGGTCTGTCAAAATCCAGAAGGGATAAACCACAAAGCAATACCATAATCCCTGAGCATGAAAAACAATAGTCAACCCTACTTAGGTATATTCCCATACATATACATAAGTTATAAAGTAACCCAACTCATTTAATAGGAACACAAAGCCCAACAATTTATCCACAAGAACAAATGTTCCACGAATAATAGAATTCCACGTAGGTAACTACCACAAAGGTAACACTACAGAGAAGAATACCATAAGGATATCTCCACAAAAAAGTGTAGCACAAAGGTAAAAACTCAGGTCCCACTAGGTATAACTTGATTATGAGAGTATAGATGATTAGTGGTATTGCTAGATCATCTTAATTCATCGAGATGCTCTGCTACTAACCCACACAGGATCAACAGATGACCCACTCAATATATGAAGATGACCCACACATGCTCTAGAAATGACCCATAATGGATCTAAAGATACTGGCCAACACACGATTCGAAGATGACCCACACAGGATCTAAAGACTCCTCAAGTATAACCACCCATAGGGTTTCCACACTATGCACGCTTGATTCTGGGAGAACCTGATCCTCAAGCCATCAGTCGATACTTCGATCGCCATGAAGTCCCACAAATATGTAACACAATATTCCTTCATATCATAAGGGACCCAAAGCGATAGATGGCGTGTCTATCGGAAGCCCAGTCTGTAAGTTATTATACTTTTAGTTCCAAGGGCCCCATTAGATTCGGGTTCAATTGAACCCAGTCATACCCCAACTTTATCCAAAACTTATGTGGAGTATGAAAAAAGGCTGTCTCGATACAAGGATTCTAGCGCCATAGATGATTATTCAAACGAGAGCCTGGTTTTCATGATATGGCCAAAAGGCGTATGTGGGTCTGGTCCACCCTGGTCAGACCGAGCCGCCCGACCCGGCCGACACGACCCAGATGTGTGCGGTCTACTATGGCAGGGCCCACCATAGCTGCCACCTGGGGGAGCACACCCCCCGGATTCCCTAAAGGTCCAGTTGGATCGTTCGTCTTCTGCTAGCCCAGAAACGCCATGTGGCACCACCAGCTGGCACACAGGAACGCCAGAGTGGGTTCTACTCGGTGTGACACAGCCAGCCAGAATTCTGGTCGGCTCCCCCTTTTAGTGGCTTGACTGCTCCACTACTCCTCCCACGA
The DNA here is from genome assembly GCA_963277665.1 of Viscum album. Classification (NCBI taxonomy): domain Eukaryota; kingdom Viridiplantae; phylum Streptophyta; class Magnoliopsida; order Santalales; family Viscaceae; genus Viscum; species Viscum album. Next base: position 577,525,576 of record OY728144.1, read on the forward strand.
CATACTAGGTGTCAGCCGCCCTGGTGCGACATCATGGCTCAATAAACTTGACTTCCTCCTCTACCGGCGGCACGAACACATGCCACCCTACTTCTATGCAGCCTACCTAAGTGACCACTACCACCCTCCTCAATCACGGCCGATGGGACACGACCTCCTTTGGCGAGGAGGTTTCACTTCTTCTTTGTACCCTGCCGACGGACGTCCTTGAGTCACTAGATAAGCTCTAGTGGCCCGTTCTTTAATTCGAAGAGATCAAAGTTAATATCGGGATGTCTCCTTTGCATATATCCCAACATGGTTAGGTTCGTCTCAACATGATGATCCTCACACGAAGAACACATCAATCCACGAGGTAGCGGAGGTATCGGGAAAAGTTTGTTCGTCCTACACCATCCATGTTAGTTCGATTAGAAATGGCTCAAGAAGATTGAATCAATGTAAAATAAAGTAACAAAGAACAATCAAGAGCAACCCTACCACGTTAATTCATTAAGGGCGGTGTTATGAAGAAGATTAGGTGTGGGATCTTCTCAAATGTTGATACCTCATTCCTTGTTCGGAGGATGTTCTTCGTTGGAGGATGTTCTACATTCAAGAGTTCTCCAGCAAAAATTTTCTCCACCAAGATCATTTTCAAACCTAAGAGGAAGATGAAAGGGGGATCCAACATAATAAATTTATGTTAATTAATTGATCAATATGTTTTGGATCACTAATTGGGGGGGTCCAAGAGTAACCTCTCAATAAAATAGGGGTTCATGGTTGGTTGGTCCCCACCACTAAGATTAAAAAAGTGGTGGATATGTTTTGAATAAAAACTAAAACAATTGTTTTATTTTGTTCTTCCACAAAACCTAAAAATTTAACATCCACCATCATCTTACTGTTGTTGATGTAAAGGTCTCTATAAGTGAATATCGGCGTTGTGAGTTCAACTGTGTCCTCATATATCAATTTTGAACACCAGTTAAAATGTAACAAAGTCTAGCATTCATGTTAGCTGAATGTACCTTAAAAAATGTTTAGAAAGTCATTTCGCGTACTATATGGGCCTTGAAATCCCATGCCGTCAATTTTCCCGGACTCATAATATTTCCATATAATAAACAAATTGAATGGAAAAATCTGGGACTTTATAGTGTAAACCATGATTATGAAGGATATCGTATCAGGTGAAATATAATGAGGCATGGGAGACATTGAGGCATACAGAGGTGGGAGAGGCTATTTCGAAGGATGAATTTTTCTCCTGTTGATATGTCATTTTTGTGGGCATCATATATAGAGCCACTAAGGCATGGTCTGAATAGTCAAGAAGAGGTTATCTCAATATGCTAAACTTATATTTATTATTGCCATAGTGGATTATAAAGATCTAAAACCACCCAGTATTCTACGATTTATTGTTTTATTTCTTGGACCACGACATCATAGTAAAATGACGTGTTTCATGGACTAATACCATACAATTTAATGATGGGTTGTTAGGATGATGAATTGTTATTTAGGGTCATAGATTCTTGACCACAACTTTATAAAACATGATTAACTAGAGGAAAATCCAATTTGCATATTCTGACAGGCCTCAAAGATAAGAGGGATGGAATGTGTAAACCATTATTTGGGAGCATATAAAATCAGGAGATATGATATGAGGTGTGGGAGACATGGGGGATAAAGATTTAGGAGATGCCTCTCCTAAGGAAAAATATTTATCTTGTTGATATTCCATTTTTCTGTGAATTATATGCAGATCCACTAGGAAATTATGAGCATAGTCATGTAGTGGTTTTATCAGGACCCTTAATATCCATACTTGATGGACGGATAGGTTTATGAAGATTTTAAAACACAAGGTATACTACAGTTTAATGTCATACATCACGGAAAATGGAATCATTGTTTAATATCTAATTAGATTGAATAATACCGTATATTTTAATGTTAAGCAGTCAGGATGATAACTCATAGTTTTAGGACAATGAGTTTGGGAAATAATTATATAAACCATTATTAACTAGAGGAAAATAATGTTTGGATATTCAGACATGACTTGAAGCTAAGAGGGATGGAATTTGAAAACCATGATTAAGGTGGATATCAGAATATGAGAAATGATATGAGGCATGGGATCCATTGAGTCATACAAAGGCAGGAGAGGCCCCTCATGAGGAAGAATTTGTCCCTTATTGATAATAAATTTTTGTGGAACCATATGCATACCCATTGGGGCATGATGTTCATAGTCAATAAGAGGCTTCCTTAGAAAACTAAACATCTATTTTTGATGGCCATGTAGTTTTATGAAAATCCTTAATCACAAATTATACTAAATTTTAATGTGATATAGATTGAAAAATGGAATCACAGTTTAATTTCATGTTGAATTGACTAATACCATACAGTTTAATATTGTGTGGTCAGGATGATAACTCGTAGTTTAAGGTCATTGAGTTTGGACAAGAATTATATAAAACAAATATTAACTGGAGAAAAATCATGCATTGAAATTCTGAAGTGCCTCAAACATGAGAGGAATGAAATGTGTATACAATGATTAGGGAGGATATCAGATCCGAAGAAATTACATGAGGCATTGGAGCCTTTGAGGCATACCGAGGTAAGAGAGGCCTCTCTGGAGAAGGAAATTGTCTCTTGTTGATAGATAATTTTTGTGTGATGAATATGATGAGCCACCAGGTAATTATGTTCATATTCAAGAAAAGGCGTTCATAGGAACCTGAACATCCATTTTTGATTGACATGGATGTTTATGAAGATCTGAAATCACCCGGTATACTGCAGTTTAATATCATATACGATGGACAATGGAATTACTATTTGATGTCTTGTTGAATGGACTAATACCACACCATTTAAAATCATGTGGTTAGGATGATAAATCATTATAATAGTCATAGAGTTTGGATCGTTTGTGTAAGGAACCAGGATTAGATGATGCATAATCAAGTTGGGATATTCTGACATGCATCGAACAAGAGAGGGAATGAAAGTGTAAACCATGACTCTAGAGATTCTCAGATCTAGAGAAACAAAATGGGTCATGGAATACATTGAGGCTTACAATGGTAGGAAATTAATCCCTTGATGGAAAATTTTCCTATGGTCGAAGGCCGTTTTGTAGGTAACATATGAAGAGCCACCATGGAAAGATGTGCATAGTCAAGAAAAGGTGTCTACAAGACACCGTCCTTCCGCTTCTGATGGCCATGATGGTTTATGAGGATCCAGAATTACTAGAGACACAGTGTTTGATGGATGGGGAGGATGTTTACATCCATTTATGAAGCATTCAGGCGGTGATTTTCAATGGAATAATGGGTCAAACTAGCAAAGGAAGGTAGGTCATAAGGTTTTCCGGAGGAGCATGAGGAATGTCTCTTCTCATGGTATTTAAGGGAAGGAAATTTTGCAGCATAATGACACAATTGAAAATTTCATCTACCTAGCCTGAAAATTTCATGGTGTGACTCCCCATTTTCTATGGGGGACAATGTCGGTAATGAAGGGTCTGACCCATAGGGCGGGGATCGTAGCCCGACATTGATCCCGAGTGGGGGTGTGGGGGTGAAACCCCTGGGGAATGGACTAGTCGGCTGAAACCATTTTCCACATAAGGATATTTGTGTAGGAGCTGGAAGTTAACTCTTTTTTTCAAAGGAGTTGGTCATGTACGAGATGGCCACATAGGATGGTACGTGGAACCACTGGCCTCTAAGGACCATCCTTACACTAGGTTCCGCATATGTGATTCCGGGTACTATCTTCTATATATTGGAGTTGGAAAACCATTTTTATTATATTTTTATTGGTCTAATGGTTGAATGCAGAGTGGCTTCCAAAAATGGTTCATAGGCTAGAGTCGGCGAACTATATATGGTTATTGGAATGGAATCTGCAAACTACTTTGGATGTGGGATGGAGTCCTGTGAACTGCTCCGGGTGAGGGAGAAATTCCTCTTGCATCCCCTATGTTCTTCATCCCCATTTCACCCATCCCAGATCCCTCTCTCTATCTTCTTCCTCAACTTTTTTAGTTACCCTTGTGGTACTTTTATAGAATGTTGGTGTATGTTGTACATGCAATACAGACAACACCTTTTGTGGTATCTCATGATGGATGTTTTTCCCACATATGACTAAGTCAAAAACTATTTGCAGCTGTGTGGGATGTCGCCAGCTTCTCCTCACCTGCGAACCACATCGTTTCATCATGATGGTGTGCCGGGCATATATTTTTTGGATTATCCCCATCGAAAATGGTTCGCCGGGATTTCGGTATGAGGTTGGAAATTCATTGAGAACTATTTCATTCATTTGCCAATGCCTAGCAGGACAAAGTGTTATAGGCCCTATGTATACCGGTGGATCAAATTGTATGCCTTCCTTGAACCTTTAATGGTAATCTAATTGTGGCCAGGTGGAATTCTGTTGCTAAATTATATTTCTATAAATTTCATCTCAAATGTAAAATCCATTTTGAATCCATTTTCCTTTCTGGACATGTGGGGATATTTACATTCCATTTGTTGAATTTATGGGACCCTACATCTACACATAATTACCCTCTTCCAAATAAATGAAACTAGTTCAAGGAAGTGTGGAATTATGCCAGTCCATTCCCAAATCTAAGGGTTATTGATGATAATCAATGTCAACAAATTCTTATGGACAATGACAAATGATAGTCACGGAAAAGCACTTCAGCGATGTGGAGTATGATAATGAAGTGGGATTGGTACCCATACCATCCTCTATAAAGTAGAAAAGGGTTTATTTGATTCTAGATCCTCCCACTCTTTTATTTCTAAAAAGTATTGTTAGGGTACCACCATATTACCTGAACAATTAGATGTTGAGCGAGATGTGAAAAATCTGAGTGGACCATCAGTCGCCTCAATAGTTTATAATTGTTTTCCTATTTATTTTTTTATGAAAGTTCTTCATGATAATATTTTGATCATTCACATTGTGGAACGTGATGTTATTCTTGGAATTAAATGGCTTCCAATATATAGCGAACACATCAATTACCAAGGAAGGGAAGTCACATTTCACATTCTAGATCAATCTATGATCAACTATCTATGAAAAGATGAATATAACCTTCCAGTAAAAATAACTTCCATATTATGGGAATTCATTCCAATAAATGAAGGTTATTTATCTCAAATGGTTTGACAATAACTCATTATTATGAATAAAACCATTGTAAGGGTGTTTGATGTTCTCTTTCTGGAAGAATTTCCAGGTCTTCCACCATGTTGTAAAGCTGACTTTTCAGAAGAACTCATACGAGTTCCCATGGCTATATCAAATCCACCTTATAGAATGGCCCCTATTGAGTTGTAGGAATTGAAGATGCAACTCTATGAGAATCATGATAGAGGATTAATATTCCATAATGTATCCCCTTCAAGAGAACCTGATCTGTTTATTAAGAATAAATATGGGTCAATGAGACTCTAAATTAATTATCGAGAACAAAACTAGATCACTATCAAGAGAAAATATCCTCTTCCCCTAAAAGATGAATTATTTGAATAACTACGCTGAGATCAATACTTTACAACAATTGATATACATTCAAAATTTCATCAATTAAAGGTCAAAAAGGTGGATATACTATAGATGGCATTCCATACAAGGTATGGACACTATGAATTTATAGTGATGCCTTTTGGTCTTGATAATGACCTTGCTATGTTCATGGATCAAATGAATAGAGTCTTTAGAGACTATCTTGATCATTTTGTGGTATTCATTATATATGATATTCTGTTCTACTAAAATATCAAGGAATAATATAAAATAACTTGTGAATTGTACTGTAGACCCTATGAAAGAAGAATATTTCTTCCTAATTGATTATGTGATAATCTTGGAATCAGAATTTTCATTTTTGGGTCACATAATCTCATGATAGGGGATATCTATAGATATAGGAAAAATAGTGGTTATTGAAAGATGGTCGAGACCAAAAATGGTAACTTAGATGTGATGTTTCTTTTGTTTGGATGGATATTATCGACATTTTTTTAAAGAGTTTTCATGATTATCTAATCAAAACTCCATATTGACTTGGAAAGGATTTATGTTTTTTTGGATGGGGGAATGAGAAGATAATTTAAAAGAATTAAAAATAATGTTAGCTAGTTCACCTGTGATCACACTTCCTTGTAGTGGAGAAACGTTTTTGGATATACTGTGATGCATCCAATAAAGGGTTGGGATGTTTTTTCATGCCAAATGATATGGTGATTGCTTATGCCTCCCGATAGTTGAAAATCCATGATCAAAATTATCCAACTCATGATTTGGAGATAACTTTAGTAATATTTTAATTAATGATATAGAGGCATTATCTTTATGGTGAGAGGATGGATATTTATACTAATTAGAAATGTTTAATGTATATTTTCACACAAAAGGAGTTTAATATGCACCAAAGATGATGGTTGGAGTTGATTAATGTCTATGAATGAGCAATACATTACCACCCTAGAAATGCTAACATGGTGGAAGATGCATTAAGTCGAAAAGACCATTCTATCCAATCAATGATAACGATCACATAGGATCCAATATTTTTTGATTTGAAAATGATGGATTTGGTAATTTTAATGAAGGGTGAAAATCATTCTTTCTCAAATTAATTTTTAACCATAAATACAAGTGATGATAATGGAGGCACATATGAAAGTTGTAGACCTACAAGAAGATGGTGTGAAATGTTCCTGAATTCAACCTTGATTGTGCTGAAAAATAATCTTCAAGAACTAGGTTTGTATTCACCCAATACCAGAGTTAACGATGTACAAATTGTATGAGTCTCATAGTTCATTTATTTTCTTTTCACCGTATAAGAAAAAAAAGTACTGGGACCTGAATGAGTATTTATGGGGGCATTGAATGAAAAGAGTTTTCTCTGAATATGTCTCTCGATTCTTGGTTTGTTTGTAAGTTAATACTGAGAGACGAATGTCTAAGGGGTTGTTACAACCATTACCCATACCTAAATGGAAATGGGAAAACATTAGTATTGAAATTTTTATCAGACTTCCCAAAACATCCGAAAGGAAAAAATACAATAGGGGTTATAGTTGATCTCCTAATGAAGTCAACATACTTCATTGCTATTAGGTAGGATTAATATTTTTGATCATCTTTGCTGGATATATGTAAAGGAAGTGGTAAGATTTTATGGAGTACTAATTTCCATTATATTTGATCTAGATCCGAGGTTTACCTCAACGTTTTGTTAAATTCTTCATCATTCTATGGATATAGAGTAATGTTTTAGGAATTTTTATCATCCTTACATAGACGGTCATTCTGAAAGGACAATTCAAAATATGGATGAAAAGATGATAAATTTCTCTTTGGATTACAAATATGGTTGGGATCGACACCTTCAATTGGTGTAATTTTCCTATAATAGTATCTTCCACTCTAGTATTCAGATGGATCCTTTTGAAGGCCCTGTTGAAAAAAAGTACAGAACTCCAAATTTCATGTATGAAGTTAGGGAAAGAAATCTATTAGTATCAATTCATGTTGATGAAATGGCAGAAAAGGTCAGATCTATTCAATAACACATCAGAGTAGCTCAGAGTTGACAAAAAACATATGCCGACAATGGATGAAAGGACCAAGTGTTTGAAGTGAGTTATAATGCATTCTTAAGAATATCACCCTGATAGAGGGTAATGATATTTGGAAGGAATGGCATGTTAATCCCTAGGTATATCGGTCATTTTTAAATTTTGGATCCTGTTGGGAAGTTATCTTACTGATTGGAACATCTACTGAATCACCCTCATGTTCATGATTTGTTCCATGTATCTCTCTAGAGAAAGTACATACCTGATCCTTCACATGTACTATACTCAGAAGTCATACTGCTAAATGCAGTTATTTCTTATGAATAACAACCTATAGTGATTCTAGAAAGTAGAGAAACATTACTATGATAAAAGACCACTCACTTGGTGTAAGATTAAAGGAGGAACCACCAAATTGAAGATTCTACATGAGAACTTGAGGATATTATTAAGGAAAGGTATCATCATCTTTTAGTTTCCAGGTGATGAATTTTGAGGCGTAATTCAGTTTAAGGGGGTAGAATGTAACACCCTGATGTTTTATGAAATATTTTCATTAAATAATTTTTATACTTCAATAGATTTATTTTCACTCAATCATGGGTTTAAACGAACCAAAAGGTTCCCTTATTATAAAATTACTGTTATATCCTTGATGTGGGTTGGAGGGAATAATTATAACTAACTAATGAAAATGCACAATAAATTAATTGGCTATAAATTATTTATGGAAAATATTAATCAAAAAGATATTTTTATTTTTAATTGAATTACAATTGGTAATGAAATTAATTTGATATATATGTGTTATATACTTAATAAATTATTTTTTAAATTCATCCAATGGTTAATTTAGTCATAGGGTATATATAAAACCTTATATTATGTATAAAACTTATTTTTTATGTTTAATTTTACACTATTGAATGGAGAACCCAATTTAAATTAATATTTTCACACATTAATAATTTTTAAATTAAAATGTAATATTTTTTTTGATTTGGGATATTAAAATTTACTTTGGATGAATTTTTGATATTTTTCGGATAACTTTCATGTTTTGATGAATAGTAAAAATACACAAAGTTTAAATTGAAAATAACCTTTTTTCATTGAAATAATTTATATCATAGAAATATATTATTGAATTGAATAAATTATAAATAGAATAATTTTTTATCATTAAATATAATTTAGGTTATAGAAATTAATTTTACATTAAATTAAAATGGAAAAACCATTCAATTTTTTGCAATATTTTAAATTTTAGAACTCATTTTATAATTTCAACTATGGGAATAATTTGAAATTAATTACTATGAATTCTGTGTTTTAAATTTTGAAAAATGGATTCTATATTTTGGATCTGTATGTCACAATTATTTTAATAGAATAATTTTATATTTGGGCAGTATGAATAGTTACTCTGGTAATTATTTTTATTACCATTGCTAAAGCTAAATAAGATAATTATAGGTAACAACAGTATTATAAAATTAAATTAACACCTGTAAAAATCATATTGGCCGAATACATTTGACCATTTCATTTATTTACCATAATTCAATATCTTAATTGCCACTAACCTATGAATATGACTTGAATCTAATAAGAACTAATGAATGTGACAAAATCTCACAATTTCGTTTTATATAAGTATATTAATATTTATATGTAGATAAAAAGGATAAAATATCGACTAAAGATAATATATGGAAATATAAATGAATTACCGACATTATCAAAATTTATTTATAAATTTTAGAGATTAAATATGTTCCATTAATGATGACACAATAGTAATGTATAAATTATATTATTAATAGAAGTATCAAAAAATAAATTTTAAAATTTTCGAATAAATATCATATAAACTAATTAATGTATTCCACAAATTTTATAGGATTCAATGACATGTTAAGTGTTTATTAAATGTAGTTTTTTCTAATTTATCTTCTATTTGGATTTAATTTAAACACAAATAATTGAATATTGTCAAAATTGAAACTATAAATATGTTATCAAAATAAAAAATTACTAAATTATTTAAAAATCATAATTAAATTTAAATATTGAAATGAAATAATTATATGGTATAAATTGTCTTTATATATCCATTTATTCTAAATTGACACCATATAATTAAGTATATATATCAATTAAATATTTACAATGTTATTTCCCAAATTATAATTAAATAAAATATCTGAGTGTCAATTAAAAGGATATAGTTTAAATTTATAAAATAAAATGCCTAAAATTTATTGGTTGAAGATTTTACAACCCTATACCATCTAAGATTTGATATTGTAATATCTTGGAGGTTTTTTTGTAGGGTTTGATTTTATTTTAAATTATTATTTACGGAGTTTCCAAAAGACCCACTCACATCAATTTTAAAAGGGAACCTCTTCCACCACATCTGCACATTATTTAGATCTTTTATTCTTAGATATCCCCTTCCTTTCTGCCTTATAAACATCAATATTTTCATTCTAGAGGTTCCAGTCTTCTAAAAAGACCAACTCCACTGCTCTATGAATTGAGTTAGAGGAAGCACGTCGAGTGGGAGGTAATATCTTCTATCGATGATATTAGATTTATTTCTTCTTATACATCATCTTCATTAGTTTCGTAATTATAAATTAATAACATAAGTATAACTCTTATATTGATAGGGTATTATAAATACGAATCAAATTTATCTCACCTTTTATCCATCTAGTGAAAAACGAAATCACCCAGTGAGTGTAAGAACGACTTACAGTCTCTACGCCATAGTGTAATCTATTTTTCCAGACCATCATCTATGGATAGGGATAATGGTGGAAGTAATATCTATATATAATTATTATAACGTGTTACCAATTCTAGAATATTATAAACCATCCACTTCAATACCACTCTATAATTTTGGGAATGATATCCTCGCTTGTGCATACGTACAGCCTACCATCTCCACGATGTGATGCGATTTATTTTAAAATATTTCATTAAACCATGATTAGATACATGAAGTGAGCGAATATATATGATATATATTATAATAATATCATTATGTAAATAATTTAACTATAACATTTTAAGTGGAACATGATCTTGTCCAACAAATCCTGCATAAGAACATAATGTAGTTAATATCCAAAATAAGTGTGACAATGAAATGTTACTAACAAATGGATGATATTATTATCATATATAATATCATAAAAATGATTATGATTGTGGAATAAGTCAATAAAATTATTTAAATCATTATACAGGATGTTGCGATACATATGGAAGATATTGGACCTAAGGCAAGGGATAAATTTTCTAACTCATTGTTATCGGAGATTATTTATACATAAGTATTTACTGGGGTAAACTTATCAGCCACATCCATAATTCCTAACTATTTAATATTATATATATTCGTCTACAATTTTTTAAAGTAGATTTTACCCTTTGGTGAATTTTTATTTAACAATATGAAACCAATCTTTTGTTTTTATCTGATTTGAGGTATTTTTTTGGCTTGTCCACAAAAGTATGGGGAGATTGATTTTTATCTTATATGGCCTGAATGGATTTTTACAGTTTCATGACAGCTTATTTCCGCTAAAAATCCTATATAATATTTTGATATTATTTGTAACTATATTATTTTCTTTTTTAATTGTGTGGCTTTTTGAGAAAATAAAAATATTTTTTTAAAAGAAAAGATATTTTCCTCTAGAATACAATTCATGTGTTTTATAAAAATTATTTTTCATCTATGATGAAATAGGGTTACATTTCTATCCATATTATACATTTTATTTTATTATGTTTATGATGGAATTATTTTTTAAAAATCTATTTATTTTAAATAGATTATGATGGAACGATGTTCAAGAAACCCATATTATATCATTGGTTTTGCTATGATAATTTATTTATGTATTTTTGAACATGTAAGAATGGTTTATTTATGAGTTTTTTGGGGCTCATATCTCTCTCCAATAAATTAGGTGAAGATTTATATTTCATTAGATAGACATGACTTGAAATGAAAATGAATCTGTATTTTCAATACAGGGCTAGTACGAGGAGTATACTTTATTTAGTAATGGACTTTATCCACGATGATGGTTTTGAAGATGTGCCATGACTAATATGAAATTATTTTCTATTAATATGATTGTATACCATATAATTTCATATATTATGTTATGACTAAATGTATTAAATTTCACTTTTATGATTTATCACTAGACATGGTATTCTGATCTTTTATATTCAAGATAATATTTTTAAATGTTATGTTATTATGATTATTATATGATTGATATTTCCCATTTTTACCCCTACTGATCCTTTTAGATCACCCTTTTATATGGATATTGTTTCCAATTAATGAATAAGGGTATTAAATAAGATATGTCAAAAAGAAGTTTAGTTTTGAAGAAATAATCATGAGACAATGTCGATGTTTTATGAACCAGTTGTCTATGCTTCCTAGATTTTAAAGACACTAAACCAATACGGTCTGGGAGTGGTCTTTGTTATTTTATGTAATATAATTTTTTCAATGATGAAGTAATATCTACATTTAAATTATGGTTCGTTATAGTTATTCTCTTTATTATCGTTCTCCATTTTCTTTCTTCCTTCACTTATCTTCTTTACAATCACATCATTCATTAATAATCAGACCCAAGTCACGTGGATGAATAATTTTATGTAATTTTGTTTCCCCTAGGTTGTATATATTTTTTTAGTTCCATCAACATGATTTTATGGATTCAGTATCTATTTATTAATTATTGAGAGTACAGTTGATCTGAGGTATTATTAAAAAATTACCAAACCTTTAATTTCATTAATTTTTTTCATGGTTTCTATATTATCGTATTAATTTTCTAATTAAGGTGTGTAATGTTTTAATTTCATTTTTAATAATAAACTATCTGTTACCATTATTTCTATAGAATGCATTGGGTTTTCCCATTTTAAATAATTGTTTTTTATTTTCTAAATAGTCAAATGATTCAGAGTTTTTTAAAAATTTCATTAATGACATTCGTGATCATGTTTTAGATTATTTGATGGGTGTTTCAATTTATAAATTGAATTATCTAAGGTTTGACAAGGGAATTTAAAGCTTTACACAAAATTATATGTGTTGATAAATTGTTTCTGGAGTTATTCTAAATAATGTTTTGGATTTAGATGTTTTTTGAACAAAAATGTATTGAGAAATTATTTGATGGGTTTATTTTATACACATCAATATTTTTAATATAATTTGTTTTTCTCCATATTATCTTTTAAAGAAGTTTTGAGTTTCTTCCTTGGAAATTTATTTTGAATGAAATTTATGAGTGAATTTTGTTTTTAGATTTGGGAAATACTTCATGAATGATATATTAATCCTTTGGGAATGAAATGACTTGGAAATATGAGTAACATTTTATAGAATCCATATTAAAAATAAATGGTTTTAGAAATGTAATGTTTGTGAACCTATTAATAACTCGTTTTTTGGTAATGGAATGAACTTTTATTTGAGGTATATTCAATAAATTGTATTTCATGTGATGATTATTCATGGGTTTATGTTATAGGTTATCACATATGTGGGTAATGGATGTGTGGTATATTTAAAATAATTGAAATGTTTTTCGTTGGGTTTTATATCAATTGACAACATTACTAAATTTTTATTTTCTTATGAGTTATATGGTTATAGTTTGTCACTTGCATGAAATTAAACCCTATTATACAATATTGGGTTATCTATGGCATGTGACTGACTACACTAGGGTAGTTTTACCATATGTGGTAGAGGGGCCATTGAAATAACAATTTTATTTGAACCCATTAATAAAAGAGATCTGATTATATATATTTTTGGTTATTATTATATTAAACCAGTGACATAATTGGTTATATAATGTCATTCTAGGTTCCTTATCACTATTTAATGTCATTATTTATAGATACTTTAAAAATTTCTATTGAAACTTGGTCCATTTAGGATGATTTAGGGGAAACTACTTTTATTCTTCATTTCGATCCCATTTTATTTGTTTTATAACCCCCAAATTATTTTCTTATAATAAAATGTTTTCCTAATAGATTAGTGTTTTGTGTAATTGTGTTTTTTACCATGGTTTTGACCTATGGATTCCTTAAAAAATTAATATTAAAATGATTTGAAGTATTTATTTCTATTTTAAAATTTATAACATGTTCTAACATTTGGATTTAATTTCATTCTTTTATAAATAGTAGTCAATGATGTATGGAAAATATGTTTTGTTTAAAATCATTGAATGTGGGTTTTCAAATTATTTTAAAAGTGATTTTTTTAGAAAATTGATTAAAATAAGAATATATATATATCATGTAATTGTTTTCATTAATGAAAAATAAAATTTAAATCAAACATTTTAATTATATTTTAAACTAATGAAATGTTGTTTTGTAATTAAAATTTTGGAATGATATATTCTATGTTGAGTTATATTGTGTATGTTTATACCCAAACATGTATTATCATATCCATCATTGTTTTTTCTCTCTACTCTTCACCATAATATTTTACTGATTATGTTAGGGTAAATCAGGTTAAATTTATTTTAACATATTTTTCATGATGTTCATATTACATAAGTTCATACAAATTTATTTTATTTTCATAAAATACCTACTCTGTGGATCTTAAATTTATTTACATTGGCCATATAGTATTGTACTTCCTTATTTGGTTAGAGGTTTCATGGAATTACAATGGTTGATTATGGGTATTTTTTGTGGAAATGTTTATAGTGGAGAGTGTGTATAGTGTAAGTAAATAAACTATTTTCAAACATTATTTGTTTTTACTGATTGAAAATTACTTATATTATTTTTGAATATAATCCATACATACAGATAATTTGTTAAATTTTTATTATGATTGTTTATGTCTAAAGTCTAAATAGTAAGAAACCATATACTGGTTTAGGGTAATGTGATTATTATACATTTGTTATCATTAAACGTGGATCATGATACCCATTGAGATAGAGGAGAGAAAAGTCATGTATCAAGTTGGATGGAATTTCCAATTGTTTCATTACACATTTTGTGTTTTATTTTTGTACACATTGTTTACATGACATAAATATCCAATGATACTAACCACATATAATTAAGAATTATTGTGTCTCAATGAATTCTTGGCCTAGAAAACACATTTTTTTAATTTGGTTTCATATATATTCTAGGTATTTAATATTAATAAAACATAAAATTATATATTTTTTCATTATTCTATATGATAGTAATGTAATAATGTTGTAGAGTATATGTCATATAGATAAGTTCATAGCAGTTCCTCATTATGATTAGAACCGTGAAGTACTGTGAAGATTTTCCTAAAAATAGTTTTATGGATGGAGAACATACATTGTATGGACAAGTCATATGTGTATTATCATGTCTGAGTACTCATAGGCGGATGAGTCTTCTTCTCATGTATATCACAATTCAAAATATCTATGACATGTGATTATGAGAATAGACGCACCTACACAAATTCCACATACTTCAATGACATCATCTATTTCTGTATATAAATGTTGGTAATAGTCATTACACTTTAATATTGTCATTATTGAATTTCATGACTCATGCATAAAGTTTTTTATAATAAACATGATGAAAACGACACGGTGAGGTAGGGTACATTGGGTGTTTCCTGAGTGACATTTTATTAGTATATATGTTGATGAAGTATTTATCACTTCCATCATTATGGATACTTTAATCTCGAACATTTTATTAGAATAGAATGGTGTCCCTAAAGTATATGTACATGGTTTAATTACATGTTTATTCTACATAGTCAAAGAAATATGCATCGAGTATATTGAATGGGAACATGAATGTGAAACATTCAAGAGGAGATATTGAGAAAAAAGACTATATTACATGGTGAGTGTTCATATGCTTTTATTGTTTTCAAAAAATTATGTTCATTCTGTTATGTTCCTTGCCCCTTTAATATAGAGTAATCTTCGACATTAGGAAGCACCATATAATGCCATTATGAAATATTCATACAGTGTCACACACGAAATTTTTCTAGAGATCTTGAGTAAATTATATTTGAATTGAATTTATCATCTAAATGTTATTCCCAATAATTAGGGATAAATTTATTCACATTTTATCATTTGAAAATATATATTGATGAATGAAATATTTAAATTAAATATGTATTCGAGTATTCAATAAAATTTAGATGACCTTGAACAAACCACAGTCGTATATTGTAACAAATATTTATTGAAAATTCTATTAAATAATATCTTTTATTGTGGTGTTTAGGGAACTTTAAATAACATTATTAATATTATTATGCTTCATGGAGTTTAATAAATATAATAATATTATTTAAGAGTTGTAATGAAATTAAATAATATTTTAACCTAAACAACAAATCAATAAATTGACGATTATTTCTATTATGAATCGCATCAAAAATTGAAAATTGATGATTTTTGTGGATATCATATTTTATATTAGCTCTTACTTATCTCTAACTCTCTTTCATGAGTTAGAAACACATGAGAGATTCCTTCAAGACCAAAGGACAAGTAAATGACATAAATAATACAAGATAATCAATTTGATGGGCTAGTAGCTGAACATCGATTGAGTTTAATTAGAGATCAATAGAGAATATGAGGATAGCCTCTAGAGGGATTCTAACCTTGGATCCTCACACAATATTGAAGGATATTAGTAATTTTATTTTTATTTGATCAAAATCATAAATGAATACATTTTCCTAATCAAAGGTAAATTTTTCCTGTGATATTAAATAAATTAGTTTTAAATTTGACATGAAAGATTTTCACTATAGGTTTTGGGAAAATAAATATAAATATAAATTAATATATCGGCCACTATAGTACTCTTTGTTTTTGCATAGAACCAAAAATTGGTATTAAAGGGTTAACGTTTAGATTTATTAATATTTATGTGATTGTTAAACCATACACTATCATGTTTGAATTTCCATTTCATATAATTAGTTCTTTAATCAAATTTTAATAAACATGTTATTGATATATTAATCATTTGAGGTTTCTGTTTCATTTTTTAAGGGTCTAAGGATGAATGACTATAGATGTCATCGGTGACTAATAATTTTGTTTATTGTAATACATGGTCACACAACATGTTTTCCGTGTATACAACTTGTAACATAGTATACAATACCTATAAATTCCACATGATACATAGAATTCCATAAATTTATTTGATGTTGTGTATATTGCATGTTTACCAGCCAACGTCTCCCATAGTTTTTAGATTATGAGGAATGAATATGGCATACACATCTTGTAGTGGACACAAGTTAGTGGCATAAATTTCACATTATGTGGGGTCATTATACATATTAAAATAATTTGAGACTAAAATCCATAATATTTAAAGATATACATGATGTGTGTGTGGAATAAAAAACACATAGTTAACAAATTCATTTATTTGAGATACATGATGAGTTGTCTAGAAAAAATGGCCATATAAATAGATGGAATGTAACTGGAAGTAGAAATTGTGTAGTCTTTCACTACAAAACATGCTATGTCTATTCCCATGTTTTAAAAGAACACATGACTCGGACCACACAACATGTATATAGCATATACACAACATTTATTCAACCGAGATACATGTTGAAGACCCAGACATGTATATTAGGAACATGAAATTTATTTACACATCATGTAGATGGAATGAAAAATTATTGTTTTCCTGGCATGATAGCATGCCAAATTTCTAGGTGCATAACCCGAAGACAATAAAACAGAGGTACACATTATACAGAAAAATAGTACAGTTTCATTAGTCTCCTAATTAATGGAAGAATACAATTACATAATTTTGACTATTTCATATTTAAAACGAAATTGGTTTGATTGGAACAATATGTATTTAACAATTTAATTAGTGTTTTAAATAATTATGTAACCTTAATTAATTTTTTGTGATATATATTTACCTATTGGATTTTACATTTTTTATTAAATCATTCATTATGGTTGTCTACTAATAAATTCCAATAGTTAGTAAGATGAATCCTAACAAATTACTTCATTAATTTGTTAATAAAATAATATATATGTGAATACTAAAAAATAGTCAAATGAATGAATTCTAACCATTTACTTTTGTCTATAAGCTTCATGTGTCACTATTCTTGAGCTAGACCAAGTAAATATTATTTTTTTGAATTTATATTATTTAATTAATTACACTGATTTGCAATTACATGTTATTAAATTAAAATTGAGGGAGTATAATTCATCCTCTATCCATTATTATGTATGGTCTCCATGCCCAAGGATATTTAAATAATTCCATATTCAATAAAACATTAGTTCCTGTTCCCTTCATGTGTGTGATAAATACTTTTAATTAGTGGAGATTCCCAAAAAGGATTGAGGTGGTTCAAGATAAAACCGTATTGATGATGACCTAGGTGTTACATTGGTGGATGGGTGGAATGATTAGACTAAAAACAAGATAGAAATAATAAATATTTCCCATATTTCCTTGCATTACATAATTTAATCTCATTAAACAAACAATTACATAATGACAATAAATTCGTTATCTAATTATTTATCTCATTCTTTACAATCAATTAATTCTTTTTATGGTTGAAAGATTGGGATCAAATATTTTAGTGAATTAATGTGAAATCTTGGAATTTAAATAAATGTATTATACCTATATGTTCTTTCTCGGATTTTTAATTAACTATGTAACATAAACATTCTATTAAAAATATATTTAAAGGATAAACATGATTAAATTTATGCTTATAAAATTAACATATATCAATTAAATATTAGGTCAGAATTTTTCTTTTATAACACGATTTGGAATCAAATCCTTACAAAAATGTGTTTGACCAAATCTCATTTCGACACTTACATTTAACATGGTCTTCAAATGAATGTTGAGGTTTATCTTAACCATTATACACCAAGAGAAGTATCCCTCACTATAGTTTATTTAACATGGATGAGTGTTTTGATGAAATTTTTATCTGGAATCCAAGATATGGGACACCACTCAATGGATGATGGATCCATGAGCCTACCATTGGAAATGAATTGCCTAAAAAATACCATCATGTATCTTGATCAAATGTCTCTGAGGTTAATCATTGGGTAATGTAGATCCTCTCCACTAAAATGTCCCAATAACTAGACATTTTAATTTCAGTGGTGAGGGATATTAAGAATTTATAAAATAGTTGTTGAATCAATAAAATGAAAATAATTTATTATTTCTTAAATAATTTGAAATAATTTTTTTTGTAACAATATAATATTTAATTATAGAATGAAAATCAAATATCATCATCCACACTATGCTAGTGATCAATATATTATAAATAAAACTTCCTCACTAGTAGTAACTTCTTTGGTTGACTCTATTGCCTTCAGGATTACAACACCATGGAAAAAATATCATCAATGAATTATAAAAACATGCATCACATTACAAGGAGGAGAGTGATGAAGAGTTCCGTATCTATGAATTTTTTTTGGAAATGGAGTCAGTGTTCTATTATTGATGAGTCATTCAATGTCTGGTGAAATCATAAGGTCTCATGAAAATATTGATGGGTATATCCGGATTGAGAGACTTCATGGATTAACAAAGAGAGATATAAATAAGAATGTATTAATATATACAAGGTTATATTTTATATAAATATTGGATAGGATTCCCCAATAAGGCCTCATTTAGTAAAGATCACAAGATATATTGACCGCCTAGATGTTCTAGGAGTTAAACTCCCAAACTATATACAGAAACATCTCATTCATTAATCATTCTGACTTATTTTCATCAGCGTTTTTTATATATAAATATCAAAAACAATGAGAAGTCACCACAAGATCTTATTATTTTCATTCACGAAGATTTATGGATAAGATGTCTGAAAATCCAATTTCCTTATGTTTAAATAATGTTAAAGGAAAGAGAACAACCCTATGTCCAATATTATTCACGCCATTTTATGAAGAGAAATATTAAGATGAAATAAAAAATAAATATGATTTTTTCTATTTCAAAAGTGGAGAAAAGGGACAATACATAAATAAATAATCCCCGCCAAAGAATAAGGGGTATGACTCATGTGTGTTTTTATTGATTTCAATTTATAATTTTCTAAAAATTTGATTTTAGAAATGGAATTTAGATCTCAAATATGTATTCAAATATATGAACCAATTATATGAAAAAAATTGGAATATGGGAGATAGATCATTGACTACCCAACGAATCTAAACAATTTTTATAGCTATCATCAACAACCACATCACATTTCCAACTCGAATGATCTTGATTTTGAAGGGTTTTTATTATGTGTCTCTGGATAAAAAAATTATATTTTTATTCAAAAATAATATAGATGGATTTATTTTAATTTAAAAAAATAAAAGATTATTCTTTTAAAATGATATTAGTTTTTTATGGTAAGGTACATTAAAATAATTGTCTATATATATTGGAATATAAAAACAAAGAAACAGAAATCGATAACAAAACTACTTCATAGGATTGATACCACATACAAATATGGGATCCTTGAATTGGAAATTTAAATGAAAATATATTTACTAAATTATACCAAGATGTATATTTAGATTCGATTTGTTTAAAAACACCTAGTATATGTCACACATTCTTACAAGGTAAAATGAATAAATCCCATTTTAGTGTAAAGGTGATAGGAACAAAGTGATTCTGAAACTATTTCATGTTAATATGTGTGTACCAATTCCTATGGATGAAAATGGTGTATATACCTACATCATAGAGGATATTTATACTTATAAATAATGAGGTGTATGTAAGATTATTTGATTAATTCAAGAAATACCTGATTGGGGTTGGGAACTATCTAGGTTTGAAGATTAAGAAACCCCACTCATACCTTGGTTGGGAAAATGTTAATCAACACTTCAATGACTACTTATAGGTGATTGGGGTCATATCATAACTCACACCTCCATATTCAACTCAGTGGAATGGTTTCATTTCGAGGAGTAATTGTTCCTTTTTGAACATAGTCAGGTCAATAATGAGTAATGTGTGCAATCCATTATGTTTTTGGGGATGTGAGTTACAAACAACAGTGCCAGTACTAAACCGAGTTCAAAATAATGATGAAATTGATATATCATTAAATTTATTGAATTTAATAAAGAACATGTTTTCAAGCTTACATGTTTCAGGTATATATTTTTTATGCCTGATTCATCAAACAAACATGCACCCCAAAGAAAAAAATATACCTTTATATAATACCCAAATGAAACAAAGGGATATTACCTATATAAACCCACTAAAAAAGAAAATACATTCATGAAATGTTATATTACATGATAGGGATAACATATCTAAAATTGAATATTGTAGTGAGATTTAGTTTGAGGATGTTGATTATTAAGGTAAAAATTAGTTGTAATTATAACATTTTCCATAAATCCTAGTTGATGAATAAATTCCTCCAATGACACAGCTACTACGTAGGAGTACAATATAAATTAGATAATAATAATGGAAGGGTTTTTTATTCATTGATGATGGTGGATAATTATTAGTTGATAATAATGATCATCTAACATACAAGGAAGAATTAAGTGGAATAGATGTTACTATGTGTCAAGAAACTATTAATTCCAAAATAGAATCAATTAACTAAAACTGGGCCTGGATTTTTATAGACCCCCCTTGGATGTTACACATATTGGATAAAAAATGGTATTCAAGAATAAAAAATCATAAATGTGGGATTTAGTGCCTATATGGAGTGAATTTTTACAAAAGGGATAAAATTTAATCAAGGAATTTATTATGAAAAAATATTTCACCATTTGAAATACTGAAATTCATCAAAATTAGATATTCCATTTTCTCTTTCCTTAAAAATGTGATTGGGAAAATGGATGTCAAAATAACATTCATTAATGGGAACCTTGAATATTATTTCTATATGACACGACCAAATTCATTGTGATTCAAATGGATTCTAAAACAATATGAAAATTGAAAATTCAATTTATCGATTAAAGGAAGAATATTTTTAATGGAACTTCCCTTTTGAAAGACCCATAACAATATTTGGTTTTAGAATTAATGATTGTATTCCTTATGTCTTTAACTAGTTTATTCAGAGTGCATTTTTTTTCCAAATAGTATATGTTGATGACATATTACTCATGGGAAATGTAATACTAGATTTATAGTATATTAAGAAGTTGATGGAGAAATAATTATCTATAAAGGACTTGGTTAAGGAATTATATATTCTGTTGATCTAGATAAATCATGTTAGATCAATGTGGTTTCTCTAACTATGTCAAAGTATATAAATTGACCAGATAATGATGAATTTTATTATGGATTAATCCAAGAGGGGATAGTTTCCAACATCACATGTCATCTATCATCTTAGGAAAATGATTCCTAAGATACATGTGGAATAAAATTGAATGGAATGATTTTTATATGCAATAATGATTGGGTTATTCATTTATGATTTTGTATGTACTATGATATATTTCTCTAATGCATTATGTGAAGTATGAAGATATCAAGGTATCCCAGGTGACCACTATTGGAGGAAATTAATGTCTATCCAAAATAATATAAGGTGTACTATGTATATTGTATTAGTTTATGGATGAAATAAGAAACTAGTCATAATATGATATGAAAATACCTGTTTCCGAACTATTCAAGATGAGAAGAAGTCCCAAATGGTATAAATTATCACATTGAATGGAGGTGTTTTGATTTGGATGCTCTCAATGTAGGATGTGGTCAACAATTCTACTATAGATTCTAACTTTATTGCACATTATAAGGAAGTTAATGAATATATATATATATGTGTGTGTGTGTGAAACTTCACACAATTTTTTTAATTAATACCTAGAAGTAAAGATCATATCACTTACTAATATGACAATATTATAGTTGGGGATCTTGTAAAAGAGACAAGGAAACATTAGTAGATGATTAGCCACTAAATGAGGCTAATATTCATTGGTAATATATATAATATTCATGTTATTTATTATTCATAAACACCATTTTAGTTCATTTTACACTTTGAACATCATTTCATAATATGATTGTAATACCTCCTTAAAATGCACTATAATGTGGTACATTTTTTAACATCATTTAAAGTACCCAATGATTCATCTGATTTTAAGGAATTGAATTATACATATTTTAATTTGATATTTTTTTAAATTGATATACACTCAAATATGAACATGTTTGATTCAGGGATTAATGGATAATTCGTGGAGGATGATGTAGATATTTGGCAATGAAAGGAAGCAATTCTGGAGAAGGAATATTGGACACTATCCCACTGATGAGACTATGACGCCCAATATACAGGCCCAATTAATCCCACAATTCCTGGAATTCTAGAAGACATATATAGTAACAAATCACTATTTAGGATCCAATGCTAATTCGGCTTCCATGGTGGCCCTTTAGGCGGCCCAACGTAGAGATAAAATTTTGGGCCAGATTCTACGGCCAGATTAGCAGCCCACTAATTTGATCATATCTCGGAATCCAAAACTCCAAATGGGCCCAAATGTTACAGCCGGTTAGAAGACATCCGGAGCTCCATTGTCGTTTTCTATGGCCCACTCTGATTCGGCCATCTAAAAGGGCATACAAACGTGTCTGTTCGGTGGATGAAAGCTGGCTGCCACCTCGGGTCAAATGTGGAAAAGTCCAAATTCCACAAGCTTTCAACCACCTATGGCCTACAAAAATTAATTTAGATGCTTTTTACTATTGGAGGCTCGACCCAAGTGATCAAAAATTACTATTTAAAGAAGTGGTGTTGGAGGATTTAGGAATCTTTTGAGCTTGTTTTCATCTTAATGTTATGCTGCAAATTTCTCTTTGTAATGTTCTTCCTTCACATGTAAGTTGTTTTAATTCATCCTTGTTTCCTAATAAAATTTATCCTTCTCTTATTACTATGTTCTTCTCCTTATCAATTTGATACCATTGGTTCAAGGTGTGAACTTGTTCATACTAAGCCTTGTGATATTATCACACAACGGTGGAGTGATTGTTATTTTATTGCGTTTTTTACTTCTCCATTTCCTCCCTCATGAGTCTACTTTCCGCTTCCATTGAAACCATAGAATAAATGGAGGGATAACCCACTTATGGGTTGATCCAAAGGAGTATAAAGGGGATGGATTGGATGTTATTTATCACCCCATTAATGTATAATCACTTCTTTATTTGAGATTTTTATTTGATGATTTTTAAACTCCATCGTCTTTGTTGAATTTAAGGCCACACACTTCAAGTGATAATACGAACCATTACCTTGAAGTGCTTAAAACATTGATCCTTCAAGTGTATAGGTGATTAGAATTAAAGGGTGTAGGAATTAAACCAGTAAGTGATGATGTTGTTTTATCTCCTTAAATAAACCCGTCTCAAATATAAGAAATTGAAATCATTAAAAAGTAAATACGTCCAATCCACCCCGAGCGATAACCTTGGATCAAATCATTCTTTTAAGTTTAATTCACTTAAATATATTAGATATCTTTCAAACCCATCCAAAATCAATTCAAGTTGGCCACTTCATAGCTGAAAATAGTCCATAGAATGTACGTGTCTATAGGTTTCTTCTAAGGTCTTTGTGGATTCGATAACCCAATCTAAACTACAAGGACCATCTTACCTTCTTCTCTTGGGTAAATTTGAGCGAGAATCAAATTTTGGCGCCTTTTACAGGGACCTAAGTAAGTTATCTTAGACATTATTATCCTTTTCTTCCTTCTACTTCTCTTTTATCACTCCTCACTCCTATGGAATTCAATTTTGAACAAGTCCAAACATGGGAAACCTATCCCTACTTTTATTACCGAACCCCATGTACGATGTACAATGACCATCCTAATTCCTACTTGTGGGATCATCAACAACATACTGAACCACAATGTCTTTATTCATATGATCCACAATACATTCAATACTATTATGATTTTCAATCCCCACAAAGCCAATTTGAGCACCCTCTTGTGCAATTCCAACAACTTAGTTATCCACCTGAAATAAACCATATTTTTCAACCCATTACCCATAATTATCCACAACCATTACATGAAAAATTGTGTCAACAAATGTATATAATGAATTTTGAGGTTTCATCATTGATGTTAGAACTAGAAAGCATTAAAAATTGTGAGGAACCCATCCCTACACAAACTATCCCTTCCATAACCTTATGTGAAGCGTCTAGTTTCCCACAAACCTCTCATGGATTTATTAAAGAACCAACCTTTGGATTTGGGATAGATGAATAATATAAAGGAATTGTTGAAGGGTATTTAAATCAGGAGGAAATTAACTTTTTGGATTCAAAATAGGATAATTTGACATCATGGATTGAGTCTCTTAAGTATAACTCCATTGATGATTTTTCATAAACGCAAATCACTGAACCATTAAGAGAAATCAAAAACTTTGAGTCGAAATTCATTCCTAAAATTGATATGTCTAATTTGGTGGATGAATATGCTTTTCCAAAGGAACCAATTCCATTGAGAAATCTTGAAAATGAAATTGAGTTTAATTCAAAGTGCCAACCGATGTCTGAATTTCCTATCCAAACCGAGCTCAAAATTAGTATTCTTACTTCCTCACTCAAGTATCCATTCATAGTGTATAACCATGACCTTTATGATGGAATTAATTCTTCTCTTGAAACTAATAATGTAGTAATGATAATTGATGTCTTAGGAAAGACTTGGGAAGAAACTAGATCCACCATTTCAGAAATTCATTGGATTTATCCACTTATTTTGGAACATAGGTTTGTGCATGAAACAAATTCTAAAAATTGAATGAATATCAACCTAGTAGAATTGGTGAACTATGTGGTCCTTAAAATGTTGAAAGTTGGTATTGGGTAAGTCGTGGGGTTCAAGTCAAGCTAACGACGTTAAATAAAGCGCTGCACGGGAGGCAACCTGTGGTTTTCATGTTTCTAATATTTCTGAATCATATTTATTTTTCAAATAACATTAATTAATCATTTTTATATTTTGTAAAAATATATATTGTTGACCTGTTCTTCTATTCTGAGTATGGATGTGTATGAAAGGGGAGCACCATATTCATCTGTGTCACGTGGTGTGATCCTCGAGTAATGCCTTACCCAGAGATTTAAAAAGAACACAATGTATCATTAGTTCGTTTTATTTTTATGTGATTGTAGGTTAAAATATAAATACAAAAAAAAAGAAATAATAATATAATAATAATAATTAAAAGGGGAAACGTCGTAGGTCGTGGGGCAAACCCCGTCACAACCGGCGAAGCTGCGGGGATTCGAACCCGGGACCGAAGGGAGACAGGGGCACACGCTTACCACTGACCAACGGCCTTTTGTGCTTCCTTATTCTATAATTTATATATATATACTTATATTTTACATTATTTATTATATATATATATATATATATATATATCTTTGTTTTGTTTTGTTTTGTTTTGTTTTTTCCTTTTTCTATTAGGGAACTCGGCAAGTGACATGGATAACAAAAGATTAAAAGGAAGCAACAAGAATTTCAACTTCAACCACCAGGTGATTTCATTCCATGATCCTCAGTTTCAATTTCCTTTTTGAATGTCCATTATCTACCTCTACTCCTTCTAAATTTTAATTTCTTCAATCACTAGGGACAGTGTTGTTTTAAGTTGGGGGGAGATAAAATAAAAAAAAATGCTTTTGTGTCAAAAAATGATTGATTTGAAAAAAAAAGTGTAAATGGAAGGAAAAATTCCATTAACTTTGAACATGGTAATACACATTGCACACATTGAAACTGAATATGAAATAATTTAGCATACCCTGATTCTGATTTTAATCCCTTTATAATTTTATGATCATAGATTTTGGAAAGTGTGGCTATCTAATGTGATATTTCATCGTTTATATTTTAATCCAAATAAAAAAATTTACAATGCACGTCCTTTGGATAGTGGGGTATTATTTTAAGTTAATGGGGTCCCCTAAATAAATAACATAGGTTGGGTGATCATTTTAGTTTAATATGAGTATTCAAAAAAACTTAATTTAATTTTTTTTGCGTGTAGAGGAATGAAATGACCTAATGCGTGGATTTCGGCACTTGGGGATCGTGACTCCATAGTTGTCTGGCCGAGAGTTAGTAATTTTATCTCTATTTTTGGTAATTTGAATTTGTTTTTGGCTAAGTTAACTTGAGATGATGCCCGAGTATGTGGGATTCACTTGGTGCCCTAAGGTATTTCAGCCTGGGTGTCATTGGCAAAGTCTCTCTACAGGGGTTGACTCTTTTGAGTGCAACTTCAATTACCATGGCAAAATTGCAAAAAAAAACAACAAAGAAAATTATACAAAAAAAAAGAATACTCATCTTAATATTGAAATGTGATTCCACCTAGAGCTTCCGTAATTCCCCCATGAATAAAGATGAACCCCCATGTCTATTGTGATTCACAACACATCCTCATACATAATTGATATTGGATAAAATATGGCAATGAATTTGAACAAGGGAATGGGCTAGGGATTGGGATCTTCTTATGAAACTATCTTGTACTAAAATATTTTGATGGGTTTCATGATTTTTTGGTATAAGGCTTTTTGGTCATCATTGTGTATTAAAATGTTTTTTGGAAAAGGGAATTCGAATTTCATATTATTGAGATATATTTTTCTCGGGACTGGCAAAACTCAAGTTGGGGGGTGTGATTATCCACTAAATGAGGCTAATATTCATTGGTAATATATATAATATTCAAGTTATTTATTATTCATAAACACTATTTTAGTTCATTTTACACTTTGAACATCATTTCACATTATGATTGTAATACCTTCTTAAAATGCACTATTATGTGGTACATTTTTTAACATCATTTAAAGTACCCAACGATTCATCTGATTTTAAGGAAATTAATTATATATATTTTAATTTTATATTTTTGGAAATTGATCTACACTTAAATATGAACATGTTTGATTCAGGGATTAATGGATAATTCATGGAGGATGATGGAGATATTTGGCAATGAAAGGAAGTAATTCCGAAGAAGGCAGATTGGACACTATCCCACTGATGAGACTTTAGGGCCCAAAATACAGGCCCAATTAATCCCAAAATTCTGGGGATGCTAGAAGAAATGTATAGGAACAAACCACTCTTCAGGATACAATGATAATTCGGCTTCCATGGTGGCCCTTTAGGCGACCCAATTTAGAGATAAAATTCTGGGCCAGATTCTGCGGCCCAGAAAAACAGCCCACTAATTTGATCATATCTCAGAATCCACAACTCCAAATGGGACCATAATTTACAGAAGGTTATATGATATCTAGATATCCATTTTCTTCGTCTATGTCCCACTTTTATTTGGCCATCTAGAAGGAAATACACACGCGTCTGTTCGGTGGATGAAAGCTGGCTGGCACCTCGAGTCAAATGTGGAAAAGTCCAAATTCCACAAGCTTTCCACCACATATGGCCTACCAAAATTAATTGAGATGCTTTGTACTGTTGGAGGCTCGAACCAAGGGATCCAAAATTCCTATTTAAGAAAGTTGTGTTGGAGGATTTAGGAATCATTTGAGCCTTTTTTCATCTTAATGTTATGCTGTAAATTTCTCTTTGTAATGTTCTTCCTTCACATTTAAGTTGTTTTAATTCATCATTGTTTCTTAATAAAAGTTCTTCTTCTCTTATTATTCTGTTCTTCTCCTTATCACTTTGATACCATTGGTTCAAGGTGTGAACTTTTTCATACTAAACCTTGTGAGATTATCACACAACGGTGAAGTGATTGTTATTTTATTGCATTTTTTTACTTCTCCATTTCCTCCCTCATGAGTCTACTTTCCGCTTCCATTGAAACCATAGAATCAATGTAGGGCTATCACACTTATGGAATGATCCAAGGGAGTATCAAGGGGATGTATTAGATGTTATTTTTCACCTCATTAATTTATAATCACTTCTTTATTTGAGATTTTTATTTGATGATTTTTGAACTCCATCATCCTTGTTGAATATAAGGCCACACACTTCAAGTGCTAATACGAACCTTTACCATGAAGTTCTCAAAACATTGATCCTTCAAGTGTATAGGTGATTAGTATTATAGGGTGTAGGCATTAAACCAGTAAGTTATGATGTTGTTTTATCTCCTTAAATGAACACATCTCAAATATAAGAAATTGAAATCATTAAAAAGGAAATACGTCCAATCCACCCTAAGTGATAACCTAGGATTAACTCATGCTTTTAAGTTGAATTAAATTAAATATATTAGATATATTTCAAAACCATCCAAAATCAATCCATGTTGGCCACATCATAGCTGAAAACAGTCCATAGAATGTACGTGTCTATAGGTTTCTTCTTAGGTCTCTGTGGATTCAATAACCCAAGCTAAACTACTAGGACCGTCTTACCTTCTTCTCTTGGGTAAATTTGAGCGAGAATCGGTATAAAAAGAAAATAATTGTATAATATCATCTCATGAGGCATTTTTCAGAGATGTGAAGTTGAACTTAGTAGAATATCCAGATAAGGAAACCTAGAAGAACCCTAAAATAAATCCATGACTCAATAGAAACAAGATTATCTTGTGAGTTCTAGAATACTAAAAGTCATTAGGGGTTGGATCAGGTCCAAGTGGTAGTTTTTTTGAGTTTTAGTCCTATATTTGAGTACTTATACATTTATTACATTTTCATTTGATGTATTTTTTTTTGAAAAATTTCTTATTACATATTTTTCGTTTTATTTAATGACTGTAATGTAATTATATCCTAGAGTATACATGTCATTGATATTGTTATATCTTTTTCATCAAACGATGGGAACTTTTAAGTGTTATAACTATATTCATAAATATAGATTTCTGTTCAAATAAGGTACTATGATGAGAAAGATATTATATCTGTTATTAGGTGTGAGTACTCATAATGAAAAGTTGATTCACCTCATTATGTTCTCACATTATAATTTAAAATATGGTATATTATGATATCAATCCCACCATTAGGTATTTCGCTTGTTTTGGTGTCCTAGGATATTCCTAAATGCGGGTGTTTGTAATTGTCTCTATACATTAATCTTATCATTGATGCATGTCGTGACTCAATGACATAGCTTTTTTAATTTAAATGGTGATGAAATATGATTATTTTGAGGTGTGGTACATAGGGTTAATAACGATTGACATGTATTTAATAGATTGGGTGAGTAAGGATTTATCCCTTCCATCATCATCGATGCGGATATCTAGTCCCTTTTATTGAAATTGAACTCTCACAAAACATTCAATGTAAATTCTTTAATGTATTTTTAAATTCATAAAGTCAATGAATGATGTATAGATCCTATAGGTTGTTGAATAGGATGTGTTAACATGTAGATATGTTATTGAGACAAAGGGGTTATATTACACAGTGGGACTTTTATGTTGTTTTCATCTGTATAAAATTATGTTCATTATCTTGGATTCGTTAAACCATTATTATAAATTAATATCTTACTTCAACCCACCCAATTCAAATGATAAATAATATTATTCGGTCACTCGCATAGTGTTTTTGATGATTTCAACTTTATACTAGTTGAATTTAATTAATTGTATAATTATTATTCACATGAACAATGGATAATGTTTTTCCCATTTTATTGATTGCAATTATTTTATTATTAGTGATCAGTTTAAATAAGATATTTATTTGGGTGTTCAAAAAAATGTTATATGAGTTCAAATGGACAATGAAATTGTTCAGTGAATAATATTAATTAAAAATCATGATAAATTGTATTTTTCATTATGAATGTCTGTGAATACTAAATAATAAAAATTTTATTATTATTTATATATTTTGTGGTATGGGTTTTATTAAACATTGCAATATTTTTAAACGGAATTCAGGAAATTGAATAATACTTTAACCTAACCACATCTCTCTAAATATGAATTTAATTCTATTGGGTATTTCATCCAAAATAGAAAATATATAATTTTTTTGAATAATGAATTCTCTATCAAATCCTCCTTCTCTGTCCCTCCAAAGAAGGATAAATGTATGAGATATTCCTTCCTGGAAGAAGGATGAGTTATCAACATAAATAACATAATATAGTTGATTCACCATGCTTGCACCCGGAGATCGATTATCGTGGGTTGGATATCAAAGAAGAACATGTGGATCACCACATGATGGATTATATAATTCAATCATCATAGAACAACAAAGGTAATCTGAAATGTACTTTTTGGATGATCAACATAATAAATATATAATAATTTAAAAGATGACGTAATAATTTTTCTTAATTTAAAAAAATCAATTATAAAGTCTATGTTCAATATTTATCACAGGGAGTAGTGAAAAGAAATATTAAACGAAATTAATATATCACCAACCACCTCATGCTTATGGTGCACACAGACCCCACATTGTGATTATATATATCATGTTGGCAACACATATTAACCTAGAAAATAATATGTTGTGGATATCATGATATTCACCTAAAATCTACATTATGTGTAAGAATAAAATACATGACAAGGGCCATAAATAGATTAAGTCACATATTATGTCGACTGATTGTACATACCATGTACGTGTTAAATCTATAAATTAATTTAATTATACGCCAGAGGATACATGACCTGTTTACTCCATTACATGTCATGTTGGTGTCGGTGTGTGTGTATATATATATAAATTAAATTTTATAATGTATTTAATATGATCCTAAAAGGTACATTTCATGCACCAAAAATCTACTCACTATTTACATTATAATATTAAAATAATATAGATTTTATTTTATTTATTTATAATTACAGTTGAAGAAAATCAGATGGAATGTTATAATTGAAAATTAAGAAATAGAAACACTATAAAATAATTAATTCTATGGAGGGTTTTTTTGCAATGGATTCTTGCTGAAAATAAATTTAAGTGTTTGAGATCCCTAAAAAATAACCCACCATGAAAATTCTTATTGTAATTACTATTAGTTGTTATGGATCATTGAAATGGATATTAGGGTGATAGTATTATTAATTAAACAATTTTACCATCACAAATAGTATTTTTTATAGAGTTTTATGATCATCACAAATAATCTAACATTATATTATTTCTAAAGTATTCAAAATCTATTGAAAATAATTACTGTGAGGAATAAAAATTTATGTCAAAAGAGGATTTGATACCATATCTGAGGCCATATTATTAGTCCAATGTAAAATGGTATTTGTGAAAGAATTATATTTATTTAAAAAAATCAATAAATAAAAAACTAAAAATATTTTGAAATGTAAAAACTATAAAAAATATTATAAAATGAAAAAACATTTAATATAAAAAACGAATTTATAAAATTGAACCTAATTATAGTGTTATTTATAGTTTTATTAATTAGATCTATCAGGAAAAGATAACTACATCCCTAAATCATGTGATATTTTTAAATATACTATATCATATTTTCATGAATCATATGCGGCTACTCATATTATTTTCAATACTCCTGCAGCAATCTAATTATTATTTTTAAAATATTATACTTAGGTCACATCATTTCCACATACTAAGTACAATTGATAGATGAAGATACCACACATGATCCGTTGGAGCTAAATGATGAAGTTTCTATAATACCATATAAATTAGACAGTGCCACATGTAAACCAACACCAATCACTCATCCTTTCACAATACCACACTCAATCACCCGCAACCATGCTTCCTTGTGAAATATTGACTCACATGGCACCATTCCAAGCATCTATATCAGCCTAACTCTAACACACTTGAAATGTACCGGTTTTGAATATATCATTAATATATCTAAATAGAAATTAAAAAAATATGATAATTATACTATATTAATTTAAAAATGATGAAAAAAATACAAACCACAATTTTGCAGTGTCCCTCACCTAAAATTTGTCTTGTACTTCTAGATGACGAAATCCTCTTGTATATGTGAAACACTATAATATTTGTACCATCTAGATATTTTATAAATGTAACATATGAATTTATTATTATAAATACATATATAAAAAATATTAAATAATACTACATACCAATTTTTGATGATGTATACCAAAATTATGATTCTCAACTTTATGTGTGTGTTTTGAACAGATATGTTACATGATTACTGATTGACTATGGTGTATTGAATATGGAATAATAATTTATGTCAATCTCAACATTTCTAAGAGTCTTCCAAACTATTTTTTTGGGGATCCAAAACCACACAATGGTAACCATATGTATGATATTTTAGGAACATGATTTCAAAGGGTAGGTGCTTATTAGGGAATGGCTCCAATGATGCTAAGGTAATCACATTGGTTATGTGGATGGGAGTTTAGGATTATCTCACCCTTTTGGATGGGAATTATTTCATACTCTAAGACTCTCTATGAGATTTATGGTATATTACCGAATCCCTTATTAAATCTTAATAATGGCATGGGTCACCCATAGATTAAAAATGAATTATTACAATGTATAAAAATAGAGTCATCTATATGTATCAGAGGTTCTTCATCAATGGAGTCATCTTTATGTTTCTGGGGTAATGCATAAACCATCCGCTTTTCAGAAAACATGAGATACTCTAATGTCATTTATTGTTGCAATGTTAGATTTATTCCACACAGTAAGGGACAATAGAATTTATAGTAATACTGAATAACATGATTTGTTTTTATGTTCGGATTGACGCCATTAAATTTGATGCCTACATATCATTTTTAATGGAATCGAACACATGAGGTTATGTTCCACTTATCAAGACACATTATTCCATTTATAAGGACATGTGATGATAACCAAACCATTATTTTTAACTTCATGTAGTAAGGAAACCTATGAAAATTTTTCAAAGTCATATAATGATGTGGGACTAATTATAAATCGGTCCAAAGGTCTTATAAGTGATATGGTATTATGGGATTCATAAGACCTAATATGGTATTTTTCCTAGAATGAATTAAGATTGAATCAGCATGTTGTGTTTAAAAGTCAAGGAGGATTCCTACGTATCCCATTTGTATGGGAATGAAACCCCCACATAGTTTAGAATATTATAGGCAATGAACCCATGGTGGATTCCCTTTGATTGTATGGATGAGGTATATACCGAATAAAATTTGCATAGGATGATTCATCAGTAATGTGTCCCTTTTATGTTTGAGGGATTGTTACCAAGATTAAAACGTAAAATATGATTCTTTGGAGTCATATAAAGAATGTGTCCCTTTTATATTGAATGATGTAATTGAAAACCCATGCCTATAGAGTCCCTCTATTGGAAGGTAATATAAAGTTCAATTAATGGATTATTTTCCATGACATGCATCTGATTGTGTGTATGTTTTTCTCATTAATAACCAATAGGACCATGAGTCATGATCAGTGTTAGAGACAAGAGGAAGTGTAATATCTAACAAACCAAACAATATCCCTCATTTAATGGTGGATGAGGTCATGGATACGGGAAAGAGAATGGGATTTGGTGTGATTGTATCCTCTTTGTTTTTGTAATTTTAGAAAATTGATGCTATGGGGTGTATTACCTCAATCAAAAAAGGATAGTGGAATACTCTAGGGGGTTCAATATTCCCTTTTCTAGAAAAGATAGAAGGATAATGAACTGGATGCCATCAACAGTAAATGAATGTTCTACCTCACTAATCATTTGAAATGGGAGGTTCTTGGTCTCAGATATGATAAGGGGAAGAAAAGTCCCTAGCCCTTGTTTCCATGACTAGTAGGTCTTTCGCACTAAATCCAACATTGGGATCCTTGTTACTGATGGAATGTATAATTGAAAAAACTCTAAGGATCCTGTATATATGGGTGGATAAATTAAGGTCCTCAATTACTATTAGAAAGTATAAAAATGAGGAAAATATAGTTTTCCATATTATTTGAAAACTCATATATATGGGTCATTGGGAAATATATATTAGATTATTCCCTCACATTATATGGTTCCAAGGGGAGATATTCACTATCAGTGGTGGTGTAAAATATTTCCCAAAGATAGATCCTATTTGTAATGTTTGGGATATAAAAAGATCACTTGTAGAGGCAAAGGCCATTTGAAATGGTGTGGTCTCTTGTGGGTTAACACTAGGTAAGCTAGTTGGGTCTAACATATGGCAGACCTGGCTGAGCTAGAAAGTGATTCGTATAGGGTAGGCATGTGTGAGCTAGAGGTAACTTCTGTATAACAGAAAACATGGGAAACAACAATTGGTGAAAGCCTTTATCTAGGCTCCAATGGTTTTGTTATGTGTCCCATGAGGGGTCTCATGCAAGTCCCAAGTTTGGGACTAGGCATTATTGAATGAACTTTTTGTTTAGGGGTCAATCATTCCTCACACTAGTGTGTTTTATTTTACACACTGGAAGGAATTTGATCCACATATTCCCCCTATTCACCTATTCTCTTGTTTTTTTGTGCTACATGGATGGACTTCAGGGCCTGATCGAACTAGTGTGATAAGAAAATCATGGATTATTCGGGTTTTTCTTTACCCAAAATGAGGATAATCTGGGTTAAATTTATATAAAACCATGGGACCCTAGGTTAAGAGTGTTGATAATGAAATGACACAAGGAAGGATTCAATCATAGGTCTCTCACACAATGGTGGATTCTCTTTCTAGCCCAAGAAATATAGACCTATAAGATGTTTAGGTTGGGTACATGTAGGTTATCCATGGAAAAACACATTTATTATCATTTTCTCTCTTGGACTCATTAATTTGTTAGGAAATTTTCATTGAATCTTCTCACACTTGTGTGAACAAATATAGTGTAAGAAAATCCCTCCCCCCATCCATGATTAGATCTGATTTAATGAGGACGTTCCAATCCCATGTAAGATGAAAATGGATGTACAATACCCATATAAGTCATGAAATGGTTTTTAATAGGTCTTCCAAGAATATTCCACATGTAGGTTGACCATACATTCTGTCTGCATCTATAAATGATATTTACTGCTTATGTTTTCTTCCTCCCACTTTCTTTATCTTCCTTTTGTCATCATGGTAATCATTCCCTCATTCCTTCTAGAGAAAAACTCTCATCTTTGATCATGGTATGAATATACTCTCATTGAGTGACATTCATGAGGTTTCTTGGGTGAGGGACCTCTGTGAGGTCACAAGCGTGATGGACCTATGTGGGGTTACTTGGCCGATTGACCTACATGAGGTTAGATGGGGGTTACCTATGCATGATCTCTCCCATTTCCAAAATTTATGACATTTTTCATGAAAATTAAATTTATAATTTAATTATGAAATTTAGTATTATTTGAGGATTCCTAATGGATACCCAAAGAGATTATGATTTATATGATGAATCCAGTGTTATAGATATTCTCAAAACCATCAGGCTATATCAGTACGACATGTGGGACTCAACTTGCATAGACATAGAAAAACACATTAATAAGTTCTCTTGTCATTACCCGTGGAGTGGCTATATATATATCTGTATAATCACAAACTTCTAAGATATTTTCTCATCATGAAGTTGTAGAATTATTTTACAAACTCTTTCTTTTAGAATACAATAATTTTCCCACTAGAAATTTTGTTTCAATGGGTGAATTTATCAATGAAGGGATAGTTACTACTATGTCTGTTATGCACCACATTTTCTGTTCCCCAGACCTAAAACATCATTCCCATGAATAAAAACCTCAATACTATTTTTCAATATTATGTATATATAATAATTATAAACAAATAGTTGATGGAATATTAGTAATTTCATTTTGAGATAGGAGTAACGCTTGAATGAAAGTGGGAATGATTGGTGTTCCAATCCCTTATAGAATTTAAGACTCATCTGCAAATCATTGGAGTTTTGAGGAAATTTTTGGAGCATAGGTGTATGATTACAAAAAACACAACATCATCATTAAATTGTTAATAAGATGGATTCATCTAATGAAATAATTCCATCTGATACATGAATAATGAATCATTATTTTTTTTGTATTTATACTCAATCATAAGGGTACCCATTCTCGTGGGGAGGTATTATGAGTTAATCTTGTCGAAATCCACCTTGGATGATGTTATAAGGATACCTATTTTGTACCATGATCTATTGAAGATTTCTATGAATTTTATGAATGGTGACCCTCACAAATGGGGTTACATTCATCATAAAGCATCAATAAAGGCCTTCCATGGTCTGGATAAAAACAATCCTACTTATCATCGCCCAATGTGATGCTCTTCCTTAGAGAATCAGTTAATTCATAGAAACTTATGCCTTAAATGTGAGCATATATAGTATGAATGGCAGGGTTAACGGTCATATTGGGAATCACCCTACGTAATCCTTTCAATAGATTTATTATAATTTGGTTTAGTACCATACTATTGTCATTCCAAGAATCTAATGGTGTCATAAGGCCGAGGATGTCTTTTATAGAATCCAGATTAGAACAAGGGAACCACATATGGATGATTGACCATATTATATACAATATATACCAATATTTACTAGATACGATCTCCAAGAAGGCCTCATATAAAATTTTTATTACATTTATTTCTTTTTAGTGGTGGATCATATATCAATTTTTTCAATTATCTTATGTTGACTGTTGTTCAAGTTTGTGAATGCTTGTTTTGTCTATTAATTCGTGTTTTCTATGGTATCAAACATTTATCACAATTTTATGAAGAATCATAGAATAATCTTAATGTACCATTAGTTTTCAACATCTTCATATCTGGATATCTTCCTATAAGGATGTTTTTTGAAAATGGACAAGCCAATGGCGACCCAAGGATGGACATGATTGAATTAATTTATTGTGTACTAGCATATAATTTTAATATTCAGATAATATATGGGTCCTATGATCCATATTAATTTACTTATCATTTCAAATTTTGAAAACCCAAAATTTCTATCCCCCACACATTTAATGTTTCAATAACATCTATTGGTGGCCAAATTTTTTTTGAAACTCATAGAACTGGAGTTATCCCCAGCATATATCTGTATACCGCAATCGGATGCATCTATATGTATAAACATAGTGTTCACTAGTGCATGTATTTATTCATATCCACAGGTGGAATTTAGACCATGACCCCCAAGTCAAGGACACAATGATTTCTAGGCATGGCATGTGTGGTAGAAAATTACATTTTGAGGGAGATGATGTTGATTCACTAAAGTCTTCAAAATAATATCATGAATGGGACACAAAGGGAGTCATAGTTAAGGATACCACATCATTTGGGCCAAGGTGGTTTAGTCTTTATCTCTGAGAGCAAACCCAAGCCCCCGCCACCTAGTCTTCTATTAGAGAAAAGTGTGACAAAAGGTATTCAAATTCAAAAGAAGTTCGGTCTTTCCCTCAACTATCTACATTCACATTAGAGTTAATGTGGCCTTCTTAAATACATGATTTTCAATGAGAAACATGGTATATTGAATATTTATTGGTGTTTCTACAATTTTGAATACATATCCCATAATATGGGGGTATAAGAGCTCCCTTCTATCATCACCCTGATGAATTTTTTTTTGATGTTGTCCAATATATTTCAGAGAAATAAATGATTATATATGGCCCTAGTGATCGGATTCCTAATACAATTAGGGTAAATGATATGATGGATCAATATGCTATAGAGGGAATATATGGACAATCTGATGATGAATGGGATGACAACATCGACAATGATGTGGTATTAATATATTTTTCATTATCTCTTCTATCCCCAATAATCACTATTAATTTTAAGGGGATTTACCTTATTGTTGGGAAGAGACAAAGGTGTTCTATGGGTGCATCATGAGTTACTAAAATATTGGCCAACGATCACCCCCACTGAGTTGGGGGGTGAGACACTCAAATTCTAAGAGCTACCCTCATGTCATAGGATAATGTGCATGGAAATGGAAGGAGCTTCTTCTCAATCATCATATCTAGTTAGCTTAACAATGGGGACCAATACGGTCCCCACACCATATTAGGAGAATAAAAAAAAGAGATAAAATATATAGGCTTAATGTATACATAAAATTAAGGATTTCCATTATCATAATATCTTATAACTCACATGAAAAAACTCATCTGAAAATACATTCATTATATAGGATCGGCTCCACTCTCTGCCCATCAGGGGTCCAGAAATGATCCTTGAAGGATAAACAGAGACAATATAGATGAGTATCAAAATCATGATCATAAATCCATATATTTGATATAAGTAGTATTGAGATATGTAGACACATTTTATCCTGTTACTGTAGAGTGGGGAGGGTCTAGGTAAAGATAAATACACATATTAAGGTGTTATGTTCCAATCACAAACATTCATCCTCATGGTATTTCAAATGCATT
This sequence comes from Viscum album, assembly GCA_963277665.1. Taxonomy (NCBI): domain Eukaryota; kingdom Viridiplantae; phylum Streptophyta; class Magnoliopsida; order Santalales; family Viscaceae; genus Viscum; species Viscum album. Next base: position 577,564,760 of record OY728144.1, read on the forward strand.
AAATATAATAGAGGACCATACACAAACCTATATTTGTCCTGTGTTGATCCTTGAATGGGTTTATTGGGATATGGATAGTCTAATGAAGCATTTGGTGAAGATAATAATAATGCATGATTCAGGGGGCTATATTCCTTGAATGACTAGGAGAAAAAATCGATGCATTAGAAAATTTGGTGCCTATGCCACACACCTCAGATATCAGTATTAGTGAAGAATATATGAGATATGTGACACTAAATAATGAACTAACAGAACATGAGTAATGTTTTTAAAATATCAGTATTCCCGCCTCCCTATAGGATTTAAACTACATTTATATGAAATTTGAATGTTATGAGTTTTAAAATTTTTGTATTTTGAAACATAGTCAACATCATTACATTGGATTTATTACAATAGATATTGACATGTTCATATATATCTATTGAAAACCATTCCAAGGAAAACATTTTAAAATCAATCGATGGGAATCCATCTTCTATTGATGATGGAACAATAGATGAGGACCATTATGTGGGAGATTCTCGAGATACCTCTATGATTGTTTATGGGAAATATGAAGACGAAGTACCTTATCTGGATATCCTAGAATAGAGTATTAATACTGCGGGTGTTATAGAGGCATCAATAACAGTATATGATCCTCCAATGGGTGAGTATTATTCACTTTTAACACAATCGTATTCCCTATTGTATCTATCACTCATACATGTGAACGATGGGTTCAATATGTTATACCCTTCCATTTAATTTAGTGGTCTTAGCCTAAGAGAGGAGATTCCATTCCAATTCAGAAAACTATTGAAGTATGAGGTTATAATATTTAGGGAGAGTAGAATATAATTCCTCATTGAGTACATTATTCCCAAAGTACAATTATTTCCTTTAAAGGATTTTTTATTTGAACTTAGATACATTACATGCCCCTACCAACACACATTATACTGTCGAGTGAGATGTCTAGAAGATGATTTTTTAGATTCCAATCAAATATTTCTCATCATGAATTCATTTAATTCCAACCATGTTTTCAATTTTGTGTATGTTAGGTTTTATTACCACATGATCCACCTGGATGTGAAGTCAATCGTTGGGAAACTGGAAGAGGATCAGAATTTCAAGTAGGGTGAGGTGCAGTTAGTAGGCCAATTTTATTATCTCAAAGTTATTCTATCCCATGTCGAGATTATACATTACAATGTGTTGGGATACTATCTAATCCACCTTAATGTTAAATATAATGAATTTTTATGCATTTAATAATAAGTTTATACAATAAAGTATGAGATTGTTCAAATACACCATTCAATGAAGTGGGAATCAACAAAAGGCAAGGATTATGTTTCTACTAAGAAAGAGAATATTCATTATGATGACAGAGATACCACAACACACCTAGTTGTGTTTCAGAAATATACTTACAAATATCATGTCACATTACAACAACACTAATCGGATGTCGGGGAACCTCTGTAAATCATGGAAGGGAGAGTTTATCATGTGGATACTATTTTATGTTTTTAAACATGAATGAAAATGATTTTTTTTCTCTCTGATCATCCTTTTCTGTTTTCCATTACCAATTTTAACCATATAATATGTTTTAAAATTACTCATTTGAATAAACACCATTTGTTCAATGAATAATAATTACAATAATAATAATTATTATAGTGCTCCAAATTTTTCCTATGTCTTTAGACCTATCAATATTAGTTATATTGATTATGTGGTTAAATAACAGACCGTATGAACATTGTTTATTTTATTTCATGCCCCTATTTTGTTACTGTTTCCAAATATAGAAGACTGAGAATAATAATTTATGTGTTTTCTTATGCTTCCCTTTGTGGACATTCATCCTAAATGTTTTTCTTCCTTTTTCTCGTCGTTGTTAATTTTTTATTAAACCTTAAAGAGGGAACTTATGATGAGCTCAAGATAATTTTTTATCAAGCGTTCCCATTGAAATTATTCATCCTGATGAGAACTACTTATATTATCATGGATATTTTGGAGTCATGCATGATGGACTAATGAAACTACTGTTTTGGGTAAAAACATATTAACTATGATTTATTGAATGAAAATGATAGAGGATCTTGATGGTCGATAATGTTATGAAATAATTTACATACACTTCTGGGAAAAATTTGATCCATGGTTCTTTATTTTAAAGTCTAAAAAATGACATGAGAATAATATATATGGAATGAATGCAAACCATATTCAAAATGAAGCTTTCATCATGATGTTGTAGGGGATTATAATGATAGAATTGGTTTCTCTTGAGGATGAATTTACTTCATTCTAATAGGCTACTTTGGTGGGAGACATATAAAAAGACAACTATGGAACATCAATGCATATTCAAAAATAGGAACTCGCAATAATCTAACATTTTATTACCAATTTATAGGGAATTTATGTTGATAAAAATTTTCCAGATAAAAAATTGTTGTTTTGGATAGAAAGTGTCTATGAATGAAGAGTATTTACATTGGTGCATGACATGAATGGTAATAAAATCCTATTTATATTTAGTTTGGGTAATATAGGGGGGGTTATGGTTTCAATACAATTATAAAAAGGGGATCTTAGGAAACATCCATAACATCACTCCAGGGTTGGGGTTGTTTCTATGAGTGGTGGAACAGAAATGTTTCAGCTACTGTATAATATGGGAATATGTGGAGGATCATGGAATCACTAATAGTCTTGATGATATGATAATAAAGTTGTACATATTTCTTTTTGGGGATGTATTTGGTAACAAACATCATTATAAACGTTTTGTCTATCGGAAGGGTTGTATCATCGTGCAATTAAATTTCATACAAATATGACATGAACCATGTTGTATAATTTCTAATAGAAAGGATGTTATGGCCTAAATTATATGATATTTTACATTTTAGCGAAGGCTTAGTGTTTTTATATTCCATTGTAAAGGAACTGAGAAAGTTCCATCATTAATATGAATGATGGGGGAGGTTAAATGATGTAATCAAGGGGTTTAAAAACCCAAATAGTTATATGGATAAAATGTTTTTAGTTTATAAAGATATAAAAAATGTCTCGCCCATAGAAGAATTTGCCTCTAGTTGACAATCCCTATGATTAGAGACTTATACATAGCTTGAGGGGGGCATATTTATCATAGTTAAAGCAATGGTTTCCTCCTGAATTTAAAATTATCTAAACAATATTCAAGGAATTATTTTGGAGATTCAAATTTACCCAAGCACATGTATTGTTTACTATATGGATATTTCTTGATTTTGGATGCATATTTTCTTATTAAAATACTCAATAAATTGTGAAATTTTATCCCCATGTAGGTTTGACACATTAGAAGGGGATTTTTATTACATCTGGGCCAAATTCATATAGTCTTTTTGTTTATTCATATATCATCAATGTGAGAATCTAACCATGTGTAGTTCTATAATAGAATCACTACATTGATATGGTATAGTTGGGACGTGGCGACCCTTTTTTGAATACGAGACCATGAGTGGGTTGAAAACCCATGATGGATTCCCTTGTATAAATCTAGATTACAAATAGGAGATTAGTGGTTTTTTTATATTATAACTAGACAAAGATGTAAGATAAAAAAATGAAAATGTATCTAACAAAGGAAATAATCAAGCCACATGTTGTTCTTAAATTTATCTCATAAAAGAGACTTAAACCATATAGATTAATTCCATTAGGTGAGGAAATTCGGTGGGAATTTTAAGGTTAATCATTAAGGCCCATGTTAACCTTGATGATAACTTATATTACTGGATCATTTGAGGATGACTTTACCAATAACCATAATCCCAATTTGGATATTCTTGGTTATATAAACAAGGAGTGACAAAGGTATGTTCACCATAAATAGGTGGTTAAAAGGAAGGATAGGGGAATATTCATATTGTGGTGTCTAGACCAAGAATATAGGTTCCCGAAATCTCTAAATATTTCATTATAATTATAATAATGAAGTATTTAGTTCTAGAAAACCATGTCCTATAATGAAAGTTGGAAAGGATAAAGGTTACCTGACATAAAAAATAAGTTATAAATCACTGCAATCATTTTCAGGCATTCAATAAGTCATCACTTCAGAGGCACCCCCTGATTCTAATATAAGGTTTATAGATACAATTTTCAAGGGCATATTATTTTTGGTAAACATGGTAAGGAATAAATTTAATGTCATTTTCTGAGGACATTGTCCTGCATTTTAAATTCATGTGACTAGAATTACATGGTTTCATAATGTTTTGGTACATATGTCTAAGATTTAATGTCGTGGAAATATTGAGGGGTATGGGGATTATTGGGCTAAGGATGTCCTGACATACCTTGAATGTGGAGAAGGAAAAATTAACCCATTGTAATTGGGATTCTTAGATAAGTTGATGTGGTTTTGGGAAAAAAATAAAATGAATGAGTATATACTAATGTTTGAAAATTGTTCTGTAAAATAATTTTGAATAGGATTATGATGGTAGAATAGGTCTATAATGACGATGAATGATTATCTTATTGAAAAGAATTTTTTTGTGGAGACATATGTAAAGCCGAGTGTGGTTTATCATTGCATAGTCAAACAAAGTCATTCATTAGTTGATAGTTCCTTTTGGGGGAAAATATTATAATGCGAACTGGGGTGTATCATTATGTACTCAAACAAAGGTATCCTCAGGAATGTGACATTCCATTATTGATTATTGTTGAAAGATTATTCATATATGAAATTTCCCACAAAATGGACTATAATGTGTGTAATGAATATATCTAAGAATGATGTAAGAAATTTTAAATGTATTTACCATGTAGTATGGATTCCACAACATAGAAAATGGTTTTGTATGAATGAGATGTATATTTATGATCCCATGATGGGCTCCTAAATGATGGAACTTGAGTAATGCTCTCCTAGACAGAACTCAATTTGAATAGAAGAGAGGAGGAGTTTTTTTAATTCATGGTTGGTACTAGGGAATAGATTATAGGCATCCCTATGAATTCCTTTTGAGGTGAAAATCAAGAAACATGCATTCCAATTATGAAATCTTCATGTGATGTTCTAGTTCATAAAATGGGGGGGGGGCTATTTTTATATTGGATTTGGACCTAGGATAGGAGATTCAAGCATCATGACGTATCAGGTCATTAAAGGAAGCAAACCACAAAGAGTTATTAAATATTGGTGTTGTGGGAGACCAACAACAAGTATTATGATATTATCATGCCTATACAAAAAAGATATATAGTTTATTGTTATGTAACATGTATGTGAACTATGAATATTTATGCGATGAGTTAATGTGTCTTTTCTAAATTACATTGTTTTATAAATGAGATGTTATGGAATAATTTTTAGAACCATAAAACTCATTCAATAGTATCTCATAGTTGTTGTAACGCCTTGACCCTCCATGACAAAATCTCTAAACCAATATATTATTTTAAAACATTGTTATGATTACGAGGAATCAAGTCCCGAATGTATGATTAGTTTAGAATTCATGGAGAATAGATTATAAACATGAATGTTACATTACACATTCTAACATAAAACACAACATAAATAATACTGTTAGAACTCTATTATTCCCCTATATTAACACTATATATCAATCATTATACACTTCTTGGTATCGAAGGAAAATAAAACATAAGAAAGTGGTAAGCATAGATGCCCCGTAAGGGTAAATAATAAATCAGAAGCTATAAAATCTTAAGGAAAGATGTATATTTAAAATAACAGCCGTGTAAACAAAAAACATGAGCATAATATGGTAAAAATAATTCAAACATTACAATATATACATGCACATGGATATTCTAATTGTCTAATAATCACATGTAATAACTAATATCATAAAGAGGGAATCCATAATGCCAAATATAATAATTAATATGTCATGTCCTTGTGCATAGAATATTCAAGAATATTATTTCAAGGCATTGTACTATGAAACTAGTTTCCCTCATGATACCTACCAATGAATCAATGGGCTATAGAAGGATCCTTCCTTCACATACTAAGTCCAATGCATTCCTAATATGAAAAGGGTGAAACATAACAAAATCATTTGTGATTAAACTATCATAAAAAATGTGAATACTTTAACCATAAACCATGAATGGTAAAAAATAGAAAATCCATAGTCATACACATCATAACTCAGCCAATACAATATCGATGATTGTATTATAATAAATAAAACTATATCAAGAATAATACCCAGTAAATGATGATGACATATTTGAAAATGACCAGTAAAACCTTTTGAGAGAAATATCCATTTTTTCATGAAATTATTTTAAAGTCACAGAATTTATAAAAGAATTAATTTTAAATAGATTTTTTAATCAATTTGTCCCATACCAATTCGAATCTTTTGAAAATAATTAACATATTAATACAATAATGTTCATATAAATAAATGTGTAAAATCATTTAAAATACATGGACATTAATTTAGTAGATTTAGATAAATAAATAAATTTTTAAAACATTTAAATTAATGATATAGTTAAAGATAAAATACTATAAATACATAAAATATTCCTTTTTAGAACATTTTTTTGAATCATGGAAATGGATGATAAATATTTCCCAATAAATATTTACCCATAAACAGTCTCGGATAATAATGAGATTGAGGATTTAATCCTTACCGTGTACATTCCTTTAGTTAAGGGTACTTTTAACCTTTTGTATAATGACCATAGTTTGTAATTAAATTATTCAAGAACTATATTCATATTTATGATATCATATATTAATAATTTATTATTTTATACTACCCATTTAATAATATTTTCCATGTTAATGTAACATTTCAGGTAATAATCACTTTATTTATCATGTGTGTTTTTACATGTTATTACTGATCGTACAATATAGATAATGTTTCTAATACATACAAAATATAAAACATGATTTACATATCATGTATATTAAGAATATAAATATGTATAATAGATAGATAAATTAAATGGAAACGCCGTTCATGGAGACGGTAGTCCATACGTATGCATGATCATTGTTTCCGTTTTCTTATCATATAGTATGGAAGTATATAAACGAAATATATTTGTCTACATTAATATATATTATTAAAATAGAAATATTATTTCATATATATCGTACTTAATCAATATATATATATATTTATAAAAACTTCATCAATGTTGATTCTTGAAGATGAATCTCATCACGTCATGGAGACGGTAAGTCGTACGTACGCACGAGTAAAAATGTAGTTTTATTGATCATGAAATTGTGTTTTATTTTATAAAATATTATATATTAAGAATAATTACCATGTTATATTCATTTTTTACATTAATTATACATATTATTATACCCATCCATAAAATATAGTTTTGAATAACAAACTACACCATGACGTGGAGGCAGTAAGCAGTACGCACGCACGCATGTTGACTTTGTCATTCATAGGATGTATAGACAAATGAATATAGATGTACCATATTTATAATGTAATATAATTATGTATAAGGTAATTGTGTTATTATTTTAGTATGATAACAATAAATAAATATGAGTGAGAAGAAGAAAAGAACTTTGAAAAAGGTGATGAAATAATTACCTCTTCTTCGGGTGATTCCTTTTTATTTGAACAAAAGGTCTTTTTAGGATGACATTATGATCAACATAAGGCATCTAGGTTTGATTGAGGCGATTTAGGAGGAGATTTGAGTAGGATTTGTCCAAAAAAATGGCTTTGGAGTTGTGAATGTAAGAGAAGTGGAAGAACCCTTCTATAAGAGAGGTGATGGGCACTTTTGAAAAAACTAGAAATATCAGTTTATTATAAAATAATTATCAGTTTCTAATAAGTCAAAATGGATTTATTTAGAGTATGAGAATATTATAGGTATAAATAATCTCACCGAATAGATTTTAGACATTTTTATGTCACCATATTAACCATATCATGTATATTTAACCCTTAGTTAAATAGTTTAACTTTTACCCTATCTTCTGGTATTTTTATGCAACAGGGTTATTCTAGTTACTATTAAATGTCAAGAGAACCTCAAGGGTCTAATTAATGACACATGTAACATTATATACATCATTCGGAAACATAATGGATTTGTAGGACTATTATATAATTAAATAAAACAGTATTTGTTTGAAAAACTCATTTATGCCAATTTTGACACTATTAAGTATTTGACATTTTTTAAAATCATCAAAACTATATTACATAAAAAAAATACATTGAATCAAACATATAATTTATTTTTAACCTTGAAAATTAATTTATTTTATCAAAATATTCAATTTAAATTTATTTTAATATTTTTAATATCAATTAATTTCATCCTTCATTAATAAGGTAATTACTCTACCATCATTGTGTCATAAATAAAATTAAATATTTAATGTCAAAAAAATATAAATAAAATACTATTAGGATGAAAAAATATTAAATTTATAATAGATATTTATAGTCTAATTTAACTTATGTATAACCCTATATTAAAAATTTTTTAGTTATTAAAATTTTAATTTAACACTTTTTACCCTTCTTTAAATAAAATAAAATAAATGACATAATATAACCCAAATGGATCAAGAAGGATATTATTTTTGAACTAAGGATGATTTTGGTCGAAAAAAATAATACAATATAATCAGTACATGTGTTGGAGTAATTTTATATTTTTATAAATTTATTTTTACCTTTAATTTACCTATTTACTTTTAACCGTGGTAAATAAAATTGAAATGTTACTATTCACCAAAAATTATTTTTATTTTATTGAACCACATTTTACTTTAATATGACAACTATGTCCTTTGGATTTGTAAAATTCAATTCACAGGAGTGGTAATATTTTTTTTTATGTGAAATTACAAATCTGTCTAGAAGGTGGGTAAATAACGTTTAAAAGTTCAATAGATTTTGATATATCCAATATTATTTTAAAATGAATCAAAGAAATTAAAATGGAATAGTATATGTATTATGTATCTATTCTTTTAAATTAATATAATTTTTAAGTAAAAATAATTATTCAAATGATACATTCGGTTTTTATGTACTGTAGAGTATTTTCACTGTTCATAAAAATTGATTATTTTTAGAAAAATACAAAAAAATCACTGTAAGCTAATTTTGATAATAAAAATTCATAAATGATGCCAATTTTACAAAATTCAATTTTAATAGTTTTAAAATTAGTTTTACTATTTTTTACAAAAGAACATAAAACGTATATCTTTTAAGAAAATAGCTTTCTTTAATATATAACTATTTTAACAAAACATTTAAATTTCATTATAAATAATTTTTATTTATGTGAAATAATTATAAATAACATTTAAAATTTATTTGTTACTATTTTATATTACAATATTTAATTAATTAAAAAATACATCGTTTAAATAATTTTAATACTAATGTGTTGTTTCATAAAAAATCAAGCATATGTGTAACTCAAGCCAAGTTGTTGTCGCTTGAAATATAATCTATTAAACGTCTTTAAATAGATAAATTAATATAAAATATTGGGGTGTCACATTATACCCTCTTTTAGTAAATTGAGACCTTGAAATTTGAAATTCTTCTTTGAAAATAAAAAGTTGAAAATAGAAAATACCTTTGTGGAAAACCGAAATTAGAAAATTGGTTAATAAAATATACTCTTAATAAGTGGGAAAGGGAAATGATAAAGATAACAAAGAATTGAGATTTTGAATAAGAGAACATTGGGGGAAATTAGAGACAAATAATTTGAGGGAAAATGTATATATTTATATCGAGTGATTGAGGTCATCAATCCCAAACAAGTGAACAATAAATTGAAATTTGAGGGCCTAAAACCCATAAATATATAATGATTTAAAGAATCATAGGTTCAAAAAAAACATAAGTTATTATGAAAACAAATATTTTTAGATACCTTTTTTGAGGATGAGGGATTAATTTACTATCATGATAAGAACTCAAGAATATATACATGATTTCATTGCCTATCATATTTTTAATCTCATAATTTGGTTGTTATTCGATCTATTTTCAGTTCATTCCTTACAATCTGAAATAAATGTTCAAAAAAGAATTTTAAATTCCTGAAGCGAATTTGATAAATCATAATTCCCACAAATATTTCATTAATCTTCTCAATGTTTACTGAAATCCAAAATATTAGGTCAATGTATCCAATAAATTATAATTTAACTTCAAACATAATATCAAGTGTTCAACTTACTTCGTTCCAACCATTAGACTTATCCAAAATACATATGTCCAAACTCACATTCCAAAATTTATATTGGAGGTAAAAATTATGAAGTTAAATTTTTCGACATAATTACTTGTCAATACAATCATCATGTATTCTATTAAAACATGGTAACACCCTGAAATACCATAAAACATTATTGATCACATTCATGACCCCTTATTCCTTATAGAATCCCAGATATATTCCTTAAATACAAAAAAAAAGTAAACTCCAACAATAATAGAATAAACAAAAAATTATTTACTTCCAAGGAAGTCAATAATATCCAATATAATTTATCCAAATCAATCATCTCTTATTCCAAAATCAATACCTCAGTATCAGGACCATATTATGGTTTATCATTCCCTTAACCATGTGTTTTCCAAAAAGGTTAACATTAGATTGAGTCACTTTTTTTAGTACCATAAAATATCAAATCCTTAATGAAATAATAATGCAGTAAAATCCTTATTTATTTCCATAATTCACATAACCAATACATCAATGATAAAACATTAAAATGACATAATTCATCAATCCAGAAACACTAATATTATAATTATTCCACTTCTATTGTAGTAACAAATTATGCTTGACCATGTTCCTTTTTATTCATCTGGGCTATATGTCCTTGACTCTTAAGACATTTATTTGTGTAGTGCCCCATTTCACTATAGCTGAAACACAAAATATTATTATTTTCGTTATTCCAATTGAATTATTTTTCTATCTTACAATTTTCTCCACACTTACAACAAACACCTAGAACTTTCAAGAATTTCCCAGGGTGATTCATTATGTAATTATCACATATGTAAATAATCCTTATTTCTATTCTTCCCTTTATCCATCATTCTCTATGCCATCCGTTTTTTATCTGGCTTCCCTTGAAAGACACAAATCTCTGAGAATTATTTACTTATCTTGTTTACATAATATATTATTTCCTCATAAGATGACAATACATGGGAGGCTATTTCCTTTCATATTATTGGCTTATGACCATAAGCGATAGGATATATCATACTCATTGGAACATGATTATTGGTGGGGTCGTCATTCCTTCTACTACGAGCCATTTCTATAAAATGTCAAAAAACATATTAGGTTATATATCATAATTCATGATTCTAAACTAGTGAAATACAGAACATAAATTAAAAAAAATATGAATATATAATCAAAAAATCATAAAAATAGATTATTTTAAGACATATTTAATCATAAATTCTTTATAATGGTTGTTAACAAAAATTTAATTTTTACTCAGCATATCCCTTAGGAATTGCATACTAGGGGCGTATTAAGGCCGATTGGGGTGTACCAGGTTACCTTGAGTCAAACTGAGAAAACCTTTTCTATGTTTTTACCCCTATGTACATCTGTTCCAGAACCACTTTCTCTTTTAGTATCTATAAAGTGATGTATTTTCTAGGAATACACATATAACATCTATTTTAAAACACCAGGATTCTCTTCAATACTTATCCTCAAATTCTATATTAGCGGTATGATCTCTAATATTAGTTTTTTAAATCTATTTCCATGGTTTTTTGAAAACATCCTCAGATACCAACGATAACACCCCGACCCTAGATGCCCAGAGCGGGTGCATTATTTTTGAATAAATTGGAATGATTATAACCAATCAAGCCCCGAAGGACTTATCAGTTTAGCAGTCTTGGAAAATAGATTACATACATGAATGTTACATTAAAATTTCTAACATAATACACATAATAAATAATCTTTTTATAACACAATTATTCCCCTAGCTTAACCATAAATATCAATCATAATACAATTCTTGGAATCCAGGGAAAATAAAACATAAGAAAGGGGTGAGCATAAATTTTAAATAAGGGTAAATAATTCAGCAAAAGCTATAAAATTTTAAGGAAAGATGTATAATAAAAACAACTACCTTTTAAACATAAAATATGAGCATAATAGGTTAAAAATATGTTATACATTTCCATATAAACATTCCCATAGATATTCTACTAGATGAATAATAACATTTAACAACTAATTTCTTAATAAAGGAATGCATAATGTCATACATAATAACTACTACAACAATGTATTACACAAATACCATTCCCAAATATTCTTTAAAGGCCTTATGCCAATACACTAGTTTTTCTCATGAGACCAACCAATACATCAAGGGGAAATAGCGAGCCTTTCCCATCACTTATTAATTCTAATTCATTCCTCATATGAAAAGGGTGAAACATAACATCATCATTCCCACTAAAACAAGCATACCAAATGTCAATAATTTATCCATAAACCATGAATGATATAAAAATAACACATCCATATTGAAACATATCATAAATAATTGAATACAAAATTGAATATTCTATTATAATAAATCAACCTCAATCAAGAATAATACCCAATAAAGGATGTTGACTTAGTTAAAAATGATCAGTAAAACTCTTTGAGAGAAATATTCTTTTTCCATCATATCATTTAAAAGTCACACAATTTATAAAGGAAGTCATTTAAAAAATATTTTTGAATCAGATTGTCCCATATCACTTTGAAACTTTTGAAAAAAATAAACATTTTAAAACAATGAGGTCCATATAAATAAATCCATAAAATCATTTTGAAAACATGGAAATTAATTATATAGATTTAGAAAAAAATCATTTAAACATTTAAATTGATGATATAGGAAAAGATACCATTACATAAAACATTAAAAGATTCATTTTGAAAACATATTTATGGATCATGGACATGGATGATAAGTAAGTCCCAATAATTTGGTGCACATAAACCATCTCAGATAATAATGAGATTGTGGAATTACCCCTTACATTGCACGTTCCTTTAGTCGAGGGTTCGTTTAAACTCATGTATAATGACCATAGTATTTTATTATATTATACTAGAACCAGAACCATATTCATATTTATGATATCATAAATAATTCATTTATGACTTTATTCTATCCATTTAATAATAATTTCCATGTTAAATTATCATTTCATGTAATAATCTCTTTCTTTATCGAACGTGTTTAAACTTTTTATTCTTGATCGTATCAATTAGTTAATGATTTTAATGGTTCCATATTATATAAAATTATATATATAAATATCATATATATAATGAATATAAATATTTAGAATATATAGATATATGAAATGGAAATTCCGTACAAGGAGACAGTAGTATGTACGTATGAATGAACGTTGTTTCCGTTTAATTATCATATAATATGGAAGTAAGTATAAAATCTATATTTAGCTACATAAATATATATTGTTTTAGTAGATATATTATTTCACATATATCATACTTAGTCAATATATATATATATATAAATCTTTAATGGTGATCGTTGAAGATGACTCTCGTCACACCGTGGAGACGGTAAGCCGTACGTACGAACGAGCGACAATATCATTCTATTGACGGTGAAAAAATGTTTAATTGGATGGTATATTATATTTAAAGAATAATTACCATCTTATATTAATTTTTACATTAATTATGCTCATTATTAAAAACATCTAAATAATTATGTGTTGAATGAAAAACTACACTATGATTTGGAGACGGTAAGTCGTACATACGCATGTATGGTGAATTTTTCATTCATAGGATTGATATAATAATGAAAATGGTCATAAAATATTTATAATAACATCTAATTGTGTATAAATTATAGGATTTATTATTTTATTATGGAATAAATAATGAAATAGGTAGTATAAGAATAAAAGAACATTGAAAGAGGTGATGAAATAATTACCTCTTATTCGGGTGCTTTCTGTTGATTTTAAAAAAACAATTGCTCAATAGGTGGGATTTATGAAGAATGTAAGGCCTATAAGATGAAGTGAGGGTAGTTGGGATGAGATTTTATCAGGTTTGTTCCAAGAAATATGGCTTTGGATTTGTGAATTTAATAGAAGGGAATGTACCCTTTTATAAGAAAGGTGATGAGACCTTTAGGAAAAGCTAGAAATATTATTTAATCATAAAATTATGTTAGTTTTCTAATATTTTAAAATGGATTTAGTTCTAAGTTAAGATTATTATGGGTATAAATCCTCTTAACTAATAGGTTTTAGACATGTTTAGGCCAACATATTAACCTTATCTTGTATATTTAGCACATAGTTATTAGTTTAACTATTACGATGTCTTGTTGTATGTTTATACTACATGGTTAATATAGTTACTTTAAAATGTCAAGGGAACCTCAAGTGGTTCATTAATGACATAAGTAGCCTTATATAAGTCATTTTATATAATATTATATTGTTAGGATAGTTATATAAATTAATAAAATTGTATTTGTTTTAAAAAATCATTTATGTCAATTTTGCTAATTTTTAGTTTTCGGTTTTTGTTATTGTCATCAAAACTTGATTATGCCACATTATATACATTTAATCGAACCAAAAAAGTCATATTAACCTATAATATTCTTGTATGGAACCAAAATATTCAATTTAAATTTATTTTAATATTTATAATATCAATTATTTTAATCTTTTATTTATATGGTAATTACTGCATCATCATTGTGTCATAAATAAATTAAATTATTTAATGTATAAAAATTATAAATAAAATAATATAATGTATTCAATCTTTCTATATTTCTAATTAATATTTATAGTCTAATTTATCTTATGTAAAACTATATATTATAAATGTTTTAGTTATTTAAATTTGAATTTAACACTTTTAACTCTTCTTAAAATAAAAGATAATAAATTTCCAAATCTAACCCAAATGGTTCAAAAAATATCTTATTTTTGTACTAAGGTTGATTTTGGTCGAAAAAAACTTATCCAATAGAATTATTACACATGTTGGTATAATTTTATATTATTATAATATTAATTTAACCTTTAATTACCCTATTTACTTTTAACCGTGGTAAATTAAATTCAAAATTTACTACTCAAGAAAAAATATTTGCATCCTATTTAACATCATTTTACTTAATGGAGACCATAGTTTCTATCATATGTTTTAAATTAAATTCATAGAATTGGTAAAATTATGTTTTATGAAAATTTTAAAATGTTCTATGAAGGTCAGTAAAAGACATGACAATGTTCAGTGAAATATTATATATCCAATTTTATTATAAAATGACTCGAATGACGTATGTTGGAGTAATATTTGTATTATGTATCTTTTTTTAATTTGAAATTATTTTTTTAAAAAAATAATTATTTAAATGAAAAGTCAGTTTTTATGTACTATGTAGTATTTTTCATTATTCAGTAAAAATTGAATGTTTTTAGAAAAATACCAAAAATTAAACTAAGATAATTTTGATATTAAAAATAAAAAAATGAATTCTATTATACCAAATTCAATATTTAGGAGTTTCTAAAATTAATTTCATTATTGTTTACAAAAGCACATAAAAAGTAGTTCTTTTAAGAAAATAGTTTTTCTTAATATATAACTATTTTAATAAGACATATACATTTCATTATAAATATGTTTTACTTATAAGAAAAAAATTAAAAATAACATTTTAAATTTATTTCTTACTATTCATATTAAAATATTTAATTGATAAATAAAGATATCCTTTAAATAATTGTAATATTAATGTGTTGTTTTGCATAAACACAATATTATGTATAACGTAAGACAAGTCGGCATTGCATGTAATATAATCAATTATATTAATTTAAAGAGATAACTTACTATAAAATCTTGCGGTGTTATAGTTTTGTTACTTATGACTAGGGCCATTTGATGTCCCTTTTATAGTTGTTCATCCAGCACCATATTACTATACTTTTTTAATTTCCTTCCAAAAAGACAAGATGTAAACCATGCTGTTTAATACCATGTAACCATGATAAAGGTATCATATAGATTATCATATTCCAACATGGATGATAGGAAAACCATGAAGTTTAATATCATATGGCTAAGTGGAGGGTTTCATGCTATTTATTGTCATACAAGATCAATGATAGGGAAACCATTATGTTTAACGTCATTCGACCAAGATGTAGTTTTCATAAAATTTATCATATTTCATTCTATAATTTTGGGAATACATTTACTATAACATCAAACATCCATGAAGAAGGTTTCATAAATTTTTTCCTATTTCCTTGTGGATTATAGCGAGACCATGAAATTTAACATTATACAACAAGGATGGAGGTGTTGTGTATAGTATCATATTGGAACATTGATAATGGGGAAACCATTCATTTTAACATCATATAGACAAAAAAAAGTGTCATGTATTTTATCTTCATGCAATGTGGATGATAGGGAAAACATGACGTTTAATTTCATAAGGACAGTATGAAGGTATCATGTATTTTATTCTCATGGAAATTTCAAAATAGGGAAACCATGCAGTATAACTTCATATAGAAAAAAGAACGTTTTTATGTTTATCATCTTTCCAAATGGATGTAAGGGAAACAATGTATTTTTACATCATATGGATAGGATGAATGTGTCATGTAAATTATCATCCTGAAACATCAATGATAGGGAGAAAATGTAGTTTATCACCATACAATTTGGATGATGGTTCCATCCCCTTTATCCTCTTACAACATTGAATAAATGTAAAGAATAATTTTTTATTTCATATTGCCAAGATTATGGTTTCATGGAGTTTATCATCTTGCAACATGTATGATATGGAAACCATAATGTTTAACATCATATGACCTAGATGAAGGTGTCATGTTGTTTATCATAATTTAATGTGAATGATAGGGAAACTTTGAAATTTAATTCGATAAGGATGGGATGAAGGTTTTGTGAATTATGACATCAATCAAGGTGGATGATATGAAAACAATGCCATTTAGCATCATACGAACAATAAAAATGTTTCATGCATATTATCATTTTGCATCATTTAAGATAGGGAAACCATGTAGTTTAATAATTTATGTACATGAATAATGTTTCATCCAGTATATCCTCTTGCATCCTGGATGATAGGAAATCCAAATATTTTATCATCATATGGACAGTATGATGGTTTCATGTTGTTCATTGCCTTGCAACATGGATGATATGTAAACCATGAAGTTTAACATCATATGGATATGGAGACGGTGTTTTATAGTTTATCTGCTTTTAATTTGTAAAACATGGGGTCCTTAGCCACAAAGTATTTGTTGAGAAATATTTCTTTGGGAGGGGGTATAGTGAGAATATTTTCCATCTATATGTTATAATATGATCCATTTGAGTGGACATTATGTATGGCATATTCCCCCCCCCCACCCCACACACTATGGATCAAGATTTATAGGATCCTCTCTAGTATCATCTTATTTCATGTATACTAGTACTATATATACTTGGTTGAATGAGTGGAGGAAAACAATTTTTTAAATATCACGTTATCTAATTTTTATAGACATCCATGTTATGCAACGTATCCTGTCATTTCCCATCAAGTCACTATAATTCATCAATAATTTGTGGGGATTATTCATATATAATAGTTGATCCCATTTGTAAATTTGATGTGAGGGTAATTGGTCAAAAAATGGTTATGATCACTTCTATAGTCATTCCTCATTAGGTTTTCTCTATGCTTACACATTCTGAGGAGGGAACAACATTTTAGAGGTAGTCCATAATGGGCATGACAAAACTATCAGTAGGATCATATGGATTGAGTATTGATTTAAAATCATTGATCTATTTAACGTTCAAATGAATAAAATTAAAGACCATTCAACAATGAGAAATGTTTTTGACTATTTTAAAAGGATCTGGATCATCTAATGAAGTAATTCATCATTTATTTCATCTTCGTAGGCATTCTATGATCTAAGGGATTTGAGTCAATGTAATCTCTAAGGGGGATTCACCCTTTATCTCCCTGACATAGTTATGAATTAGGATTAAATATCCTTTTCTGATTTCATAGACCTAGTTGATCTAAAAGATTACCAATTCTAAATCAACATTCACCTTCAAATGTTCCATTGCTATTTAGAGTTCTAGTTATTGCAATATGATGTGGTGAACATATTCTACATCATTATTTCTACTGACTTCTATCAATAAAGTGTTATTAAACACAAATTTAGTTACAGATATGAGAACGAATCATAACAAGAATTTTTTATGCTTACGTTCATCCATTCTATTCCATATTAGGCTACTGTATGTGCAATAAAATTTAATCTCCCATGTCTGGGTCCCTTAATTAATTGAGAGGATATGTTAATTATAAAATTTATTATCTATTGAAATTGTTTCAAAAAATGGATTTTTAGAAAAGGAAATCATCAAATACTATTATTTTACTACATTCCGAGGTATGAACTAAATGTAAAACTATTATAGGGTCAAAATAAACTATAAAAAATGTTCAGTAAACCTATTAATGAAAAGTATATATTTGATTGGGTTTTAAAAAGAGTCCCAATTGACCTCATGGGAATGTAGGTAGTGACTCATCTTCTAAATTGAGAAGATAAATTCCAAGTAGTTATTCTCGACATATGAATAATGTGTCATAGTTTTGATCATGGATCACCTGACATAATAAACATATTTTTCGTTTATGGAATCATTATATTGTTTGATTAAATAACCCAATGATATCACTAAGGATATCATGTAAAAAATGAGAGGATTTATCTCATTATGTTTCATTAACACTGATGCTATCAAGAGATATTTCTACTGGCTCTCAAATTAATTTTGATAGTCACAAGTCCCATGATATGTATCCCCCTTCATCATCGTCTTGGTAAAGGGAAAACACATTCCATTAAGGTTTTATATAAAGTGTTGAATTTTGGATAGATGTCCCAATAGTACTGAAAAGGCATTGAGGTTTAATAGAGGTGAAATATTAACGATATCCTTTGTCTTATCAGGATTGATATTGAATCCACATTGGGGTTCACTAAATCTAGGAAATCTACCTGATGTAAAAAAGGAAAGTTCACTTCAAGGGGTCATATTCATACCCCATTGTCATATTTTTTTAAATATGATACCAAGAATGACTAAGGTATAAAAGTGATATTGAGACATAACCACTATATATTTGACATAACATTTGACATGATTACCCATGACTATTTTGATGATGTGACCCATCAAATGTTGTTATGTGGAACCAACATTCTTTAAGACAAAAGGGTATTACCTAAGAGAAAAATAATCCCATTGGGGATTGAATGTCATGGATTCATCATAATATTGGAAAATTCAGATTTTATTATAACATAAATAGAAATCTTTGAAGGATAGGCAATAACATTTATCCATTGTATCAATCATGTGTTCTATAAATGGAACTTGGAAATCATCTTTAAAAAAGTGACAATTGATATCTCAAAAGTAAATAATGTGCCTGATGCACCATTCTATTTATTTTCAAGGATTATGTTGGCAATATATTTCGAGTAATGAGAATACTTAATGAAATTATCCTTGATAATGTTTTTCAAATGAAGCCTCAATTTTATCTATGTTAGTCAGGTGCGTCCTTCTTGATTTTTATTTATATCAGTAAATGTTTTTTTGAAAGCATAAGTGTTGAGTGGCCACCATGTGATTGGGGCCTAGAATTTATAAATAATTCTAGGTGAACAAAATCTATATTCTAGTTAATACATAAGGTGTATAACTATGTTTACTCATAATACATGGTCTCGCTAATGAAGGTGGGTTGTGGGTACACTTCTATATAAATGTTTCATTACTAGAACTCATCAATGGTGGTAGTAAATAATGTCATGAATACTAGAGGGGAATACCATAGTTCCACCTCCAATTCCTCTTCCTCATCCTCTTCTTCTTCATATTCTATCCAATTATTAGGAGGATTATGTGATAATTGAAAATTTTCAAAGTTAATAGAGGAGTCAACATTTTGAAATCCTGAACATGAAGTAGCCTCCTCTAACACAACTGATGATGTGGTGTCGCTTTTAATTCATATATGTAATTGAATTAGGGATATGTAATAATTATATTATTCCTCTCAAAGTGATATGAAAACCACCTCTAGCATAGATAATTATGTAGGGATTTTTAAAATATCAGGAGTTGGAATAAGGGCATTTTTGTCTAATTTTATTCCATTATCTATACAGTCAGTGACTTTTATAGTGATTTTATGATCATTTTCAATGATTTGTATCATGATGATTATTTATAAATGCATATAATTGGGACCATACATTCAATATTATAAATGGGTAGAACATATTCTTCATTGGTCAATTTAAAGGAATTTACCATGTTCAGTTCTAGACTATTAGGTGCAGTGACCCGAATGACATCATTATCTAGGGGTTATTTCCATTCCCTCCAAGATAATCCCACAATAATGTATTGAAATTCATTGGATTATAGTAGGAAATTTTTAACAAAAAATCAAAATTTTACGATGGATAAAACATCTGAGGCATTGGTGGTTTTGCAAGTGGATTGCCTATGGTTGTTGCCACCAATACCTTACTATCAGAATGTTGAAAGTCATTTCCTTCCAATAAATAAAAAATTAGTGTTCATATATGAAGTGCCCAAAATGAGCCTTGAAATTTATTATATTAAGATTATTTTAATAAATCTTGATGTAACCCTATATAATTAGAGTGGAAGGGAAGATGTGTTTTTTACTATAACCCATTTAATGGGTTACTCAAAATAGAATTAGTTTGACTCATAGTCCATTTGCATCAATAGAACATCTGATATCAACATCATTTATCATGTCAAATACAAATATAGTTTTGTGATTTCCTAGTATAATGGATTCTTGGTCTAGATATTTGAATGAGATGATCATGTTTTATTCAGTATGATTTAACATTTGAGGATATTCTTCATCATAGTAATCTTCGACTTGAAACATATGATGTTTAAGAAATGATTCTATAAGTTCTTATGGGTTTTCTTTTGATTAATATAAAGAATTTAGGAACAAAACAATTATTATAAATAATTAAAATTTATTTACAATTTCATACTTCTACTTTAGATTTCCTGACATCCCAAAATGAGGATGATTTTTTTTAGGCCATTTACCAACTTTGTTGCTGAATATCGAAATAGAGGTCCATGGAAAAGAGTTTAAGGCACTTTTGTCCATAGATTGTTAGGTGGACTATACCACACTATGTGATGGGGTTTATTTGATGGATTAACCATTGAAAATATATCATCTTTTATTATCATGTTATTTTAGGCCCTATAATATGTCTGGAAACATTCCTACTCTTGATAGACCAACTAGTGGTCTCTTACATTAGTTTCGACATCATAGATGGTCCAATTGAGGGTGTGGCCAGAGTTTTGATTTCTCTGTCATACATGTAGTCCTCTGTACCCTACACTATTATGGAATCTTCCCCTGATTCCCCAATTGGATGCAGGGATCATAAGAACATATCCAAAATCATCATCAATGAGTGGATCCACTAAGTGGATGACATTAATGGAACTGGAGATTAATTTTACATCTAATGATGATTCTGTCTCATGGGTTAACAATTATCATATCATATGGTATGAATGTTCTTGTTATCCTAGGAAAGAATGAATGATTATCCAGAGAGATAAATCCAACTTTGAAGCTATTATATTTTTATCTTCATGTTTTTGTATTAAGACTATCTGACAAAGATATTTTTTATAAGACAATATTTTGGATGAATGTGGGAATGATGGACTTGGTTATTCCAAAACAGAACCATAGAGTGCACAAATTTCTCCTTATAATACACTCGTATGATTTATTGAGTCCAAATTATTATCATTAGAGTAATATAATAACTGAAATTTTTTTCACCCTTCCAGGTAACATCCTTCTAATTACCCTTTTCCTTCAGGGTTGTTATGGAAACACATGCCAACTATGTGGGTAGTTTACCAAAATTTACTTACATGGAGTATAAATTTAAATGGGATTTATATGAATGAACAAAATCATGTAAGATGTGACATTATATATTATATAAGGGTAAATAATATGGGAGATCTTAGAGACCTTCATGTTCACTCCTCTTTGTCTTTGGATTCTTAATCATGTTATTTTCCAATGATGCAATGATATAGACATAAACTTTCTCATCACAGAATTAGTATGCATTGTTCATTAAATCCAGAAGCACATTTATTATCTTCTCAATCATCTATTATAAGTAATTTTGTTTTATTTTCAACTAGTCTAAGGTTCCACAAAATTTTGTAATACCTTTTGAGCTGGAGCTACTATAGGGGTTAGATTAAACATGAATGTGTCATCCTCTAATTACATTTTCTCGTTATTTGACGTGATTGAATTATTCATAACATCGTATTGGATATAAATATATATTCTTTACTAATTTTATAAATTATTTTTGACCTAAAACATGCATTTATTGTTCATAGGGATTTTCACAATGAAAACAAAATCCAGAATATACTCTATAAAAAATGGCAACAAATCTTTTTTGAGAAACAACAGTATTATAGAGTTGGTCATCCACTTTCACCAAGTAATAAAATATGATACCCTCTATTTCTATAACTATGTGTAGTTTTAGAGGTCATGGAATTTTTTCTTCTATAGTGTTCAGCAGAATATAAAGGTAACCTAATGGTGGAGATCATCCCATCCAGAGCTGGACCAAGCTATAAAACTAGTGTAGCAAGAAGGCTATCCCATGTAATGTTTTTAAGAAGAATATGAGGTTTTTTGTATCTAATTATGTTGATTTTTCTATAATGAGACCACAGTATGACACTAAGGTTTTAAAATATTTCTTCATATGACCATATACACTAAAAATTGGAAATTTTTGATTCAAATAATTTATCAGGGGATCGGTCAAATCGACCCATTTAGTGTCAGTCATTCTTTTGGGTAGTATTAGTGCAACCCATTATTGGATAGATTCCCATAGATCTATAAATGAATCAATAGTATTGATAATACATTGAGGTATATATTGTTTAATATGAGCTGTATCAGTGGTAGAAATAGGTAGATACATTTTTGGAAGCTTTGCAAGTGCCCGAAGGGGGTAACCTACAATGACTTGTCCACAAGGATGTCTTTGACCCAGCACTTGTTGTGTAACCATGGAATGGTTCTATGGATATATCAATATCATGGGTTCTAAAAATGTATTTTAAAACACTAAAATGATAGGATGTTCTAGATATGTTTTTATAATTGCAACGTGACCTCTTTTTTAAGGTATGTCAACTATGAGAGCCTAGTGAGAATCTTCTTAATGTGTGTATGTGGGAGGGTCATTTTCTCAGAGAAATTATGTATTGAAATTTACAAACTACATCATCTATTATATATAATTTGATTCCATGAGTGTGACTAGTTATACCTATTGGGTAATGGGTGGTTTTTCACCTTACCTTTAACATTTTCCAATGTTGTTGCAATTTGTGGGGGAAATAGTGGGGTACTCATGTTTATCCTCAAATTCATAGAAAGCATTTTATTTCATTAGGAACACATTATTTAGTCATATAAGTGGGGAATGTTTTATAATCAAAAACATCTTACACAGACTCATTTATATTAACCTTATGTTCTATAGTTTTTTCATGGAGTTTTTAATGATGTTCACTGATTTATATAGCATTGAAGGAATTTAATAAACCAATTTGATTGATTTATTTTGGTTTTACACACCAAAATCCCTCTTCCATTACATTATTAATCATCATTCAAAAAATATATGAACATTGATATGAAGGGAATATCTTGAAAATTTGGTCATGTGTGTTTTACACGAGGACAAACGGTCACATGGAAGAACGAGTTGGGAAGATCAATTTTGTGGCATTCCTACTAATCAAGATAATGCTAACATCCACTAGGGATGAGTTTATTGAGTTAAAAACGCATCCCTATGGACCAGGAATGTTAATGTCCCCCTTCCAAAAACCATAAATCATTGTTTTTTGGCCTCAAATGTTGTGGAAAAAAGACCCAAACATTATGGGATGGGGTTGCTCCTGGATTGTGGTTGATACTGCTGGCAAGGCCGCGTTCTTGATTTAGGGGATCCGTGTTTGAACATGGGTTGGGTGACTTTTACTGATAGAACATTATTCAACCTCTTCCATATATATTGTAAATTATTTTAAATTGGTTTTCCTTAGGAAGAAGGCTTTCACACTATTTTTGGATGCTTGAGACAAGAGATTTTTAATGGATCGATCTCTTCTAGACCAAAATTTTCAGGTTCCGATCAAGGATAGTATTTTAAGCCGTACATTCTATTGTGAACAATGAATTTTTTTAAGGTTATCATGATTCTATGACAATACACGATTTCAGCTTTGGAAGGATTTTTATTTTTGGGATCATATTTTTGTCTAACACCCCATGTTTTCTCCATCCTCTAATCTAAACAGTAGATATTGGATTTGTGATCAGTAATTATTTTAAATGCATACATACAATCCTCTTGATGGAATATCTCCAGTTTTAAATATCATGGGTGTCGTGATGCATTGAGAGCCGCCAAGTCAATTTGGAGGTGCAGCCCATATGTTATATTGATGTTTCTTAAATATTAATCATAATAAAATTATTTTTTTAATAGATGAATATTTTTCCATACATTTGGGAAGATTTAGTGCACAAAATTGTCCAATAAAAAATTTGGAATGATTTATTGGGGACTGTCTAAAGGACATAATGTGACTGTTATATTTTCCTTTGTGATCAATCTCCCCATGTTCAACGTGTATTTTTTCATATTTATCCAGATGGTCCTACACTTGGACTATCCAATGCAGATGCTTACCATATTGATTATTTAAAACTGCATGATCTGTAAAGAGTCCCTATGTTATATTAGAAGGAATGCAGTTGAAGGATGGTTTGGAGAATGATTGTAGACTCACAATGTCTTCTGGTTGAGAAAGGGTTTGACTTTTCAATGAAAAGGCATCATGAATGAATGAAATAATTTTCCAAAGTGGTACATGGTAGGAGGACTTGTTCACATTAAATCAGTAAATAGAGGATCTTATTTTCCAGTTGTAGTGTCACTGCAGGGACAACCTTTGCATCAAATACACTCATGTGGAGGACTACCATCATAGCTGGACGTCCAAAAATATAGATAATTCCTAAAATGTGTACCCTAGGGTGAACATTTAGGGATTTTTATATTAATGGGAGGAACACATTGATGTTTTATCATTTAAACACACAGAGTAATGTTCTGCCACTCATCGGGAGATGGGATCACAAGATTGACCATATTCTATAGATAATGCAATACATTAAATTAAGATATCAGGGGAGGACCTGTATAATACAACTACTATTTCTATAATTTCGTAACAAAAGAGTAGGATCCTCATCTTCTATAAAAACAAAGTTCAGGGATTAAATAACATTATCAATAATCACAATAGGATCGTGGAATTGATCATCATTTTTCATTCTCCTTTGGTGATGATTCATTTTTTATTAATTCATGTTAGTGAATGGGGATGGTTGTTGGTGATAAAAGCAGATATATAAAGAAGTTTATTTTCTTAGCTCCCATGTCACTACTAGAATATTCCAACCAATTTCAAGAATATTGGATGGGGGGTTTTTGTGTCCATTTGAATAGATCAATTACACTAATAGGATTGGGGATATGGTACCAATTTAGTTTTCTATATATTGTGGGGATATTTTTACCATGACCATCAAGGATGTGAGATTATATGTGTATATACTAGGAAGTGACAATACCTTTGTATTTTGAGTCACCCAAACTGTGGGAAAAAATGATTTCTGTCTACCCTCTTCCAATAACCATACTGTTATTAGGTATGGTCGGGTTTGTAGAATGTGGTCAGCAATTTGTGTCTATCCTTTCACCATTTTTAGGTTGTTCTGGGTATCTTAAACTGCTATGAAGGGTATATATTATCATATTGCTGATATATTAGTGGTGTGTACATGATTTTTCCACCATTTTCTACCATTATATACTCACAGTTCACATTTTTGGGGTCCAATATATGTGTATTGAACCTATTAGATGTTGAGATCTACATAATTGTTTTTGAAAGTGGTTCAAAGTTAGGATAATAGACATGATATATATGGGAAAGTATTTTCACCTAGTAATGGAATAATTTTGTATGTTGCTAGATAAAATGGTTGAAATGAGAAGTTGTTTGTTTTTTATTGTGGTTTTTTTTCTAATTTGATTGGATTGGATCCAAGGATGCTGAAAAACTATATTGGTTTTCTATGATGTTGTAGGGAAAAATATATTCCTACTTGTTGGGTAACTATGTATTTGGTAGTTGGAAATTATCTTAGGTAACATATGTGAGAACCAACACCTTATTTTATTTCCACTACACATAGTCACTACTGGAAAACGTCCTATACCCACGGTTCAAAACCGTGGGTATAGCCCCCAAAACCGTGGGTATAGCCTATACCCACGGTTTTGGGAACCGTGGGCTGGAACGCTGTCGGTATAGGTCCCCAGCCTATACCCACGGTTTTGGAAAACCGCGGGTATAGGTGTCCTGCCACCGTGTCACCGAAACAATGACAATTTCCACGGTGTCAACGGCTTTTACCCATGGTTTCAAAACCGTGGGTATAGGTCCTAAAATAATGCAGGCACCGAGATTCGATCCCGCAACCTCTTCGCTGCAAACACTGCATCTAACCACTACACTAACTTCACATATATGTATATATATATATATATTTAGTTAAATATAGTTATAAAAATCGTGGGTATAGAGGGAAGAACCGTGGGTATAGGGTTCCCGCCAAAAAAAATTCCTTCCCGCCGAAAAAAAAATTTCCCGCGCACACAAAATTGACCTATACCCACGGTTTGTCATAACCGTGGGTATAAGTATTTTATCCCAGACCTATCCCCACGGTTTTCACCAAAACCGTGGGGATAGACCCCCCCTATACCCACGGTTTTGGGAAACCGTGGGTATAGGTGACTTTTCAGGACCTATCCCCACGGTTTTCCAAAACCGTGGGGATAGAGCCCCCTATACCCACGGTTTTGGAAAACCGTGGGTATATGTCATGAAAATTCACCTATACCCACGGTTTTCCAAAACCGTGGGTATAGGGGGGGTCTATCCCCACGGTTTTGGTGAAAACCGTGGGGATAGGTACATTTTCCAGTAGTGAGTGTGTCATCTATCATAATTGGGTCTGGATGACTAGGGCCGACTACCATTTAGAAGACCCCCATTGTGTGGGGGGATAATTTCCATGATATGTAAGAATCTTCAATTTTTGTATGAATCACTTATAGGGACCCAGTTTCATCTTGGAGTGATCGTATGTGACATCATTATCATCCCCCTTATTATATAGTATGAGCTACTTTCTACTTTCTGGGGATAGTCTTCTGAAACCGTTTATGCTGCGAACTACGGTCCTCTAGTTCTAGGCCACAATCCATCATAGAGTGGATTGTTAGAGGGGATTAATGAGATGTAGTGATTTTGGAGGGTCTTATTGGGTTATGAAGGTATCATTTATATGGGAATTCTTAACTAGTGTATTTGAGACTTGATGTTAGAGATGTTGGGTTGGTGATGGTATCCTATGTTTAGATTAGGACCCAACTAGTGCAGTAACAGATGAGTACATTTATAATAGACAGAATGATTCCATTATATTAAATAGGGTCTCTATTGAAAATTATTAATTTTTTTTATAAAATAGAAAAAACCATCAATGAATCATCTCAATAGAAATAAATATGAACAATTAATTATTTTTGATTAATTCCATGGTCCTATTTTATTTTTTTGTGGAAGGGGACTCCCATCTGGGTGACATAGTCATCTTGGTTAAGGATTCACATTAGGTTCACTATTTATATTTTTTTATATAGACATCTAATACACGATGGTCAATTGTAGGTGTTTTAAGTTGGAATGATCATTCATCATGACATCAAAATACTCAAGAGGCTTCCAACAGGCATAATAATGGAGTTTGGAACACTGAACAGTTCCCTTATAAGATATGTTTCATGACCATTCCTTCCAAAAAAATATGTCCATTACAGAATAGTTCCAATGATTCTTAGGGACATGAATTGTTTGAGATGATGGGAGTTTGGAATCATCAATCCAGTTTGGGTGGAATTATTTCCTTCTTTGGGACACTCTTAATGATTTAATACATGTTAACAATTCCTATATAAATTCCAAAGTGTGAAATGGGTATGCCTTGAATTAACAATCCATTTTTAGAATGTATGTACCTATAATTATATGTATGATTCTAGGGTTATTCATCAATGGTGAAATCTTAATGTTTCAATTATTTTACATTGATGATAACCTTTTGTGAATGGATTTTAAATTCTTATGTAATTTATTATTACGAATATGGGTTAAATCCATACAATGTTGTTCTCTTGAAATTATTTTCATCTAGGGAAATAATATTTTTATTTATAGATGGGGAATAAGATATTGTCTTCTTATGTATCCATTTTAAAGGAAACAGAACTCACATTGTTTGGTTTCACTTAATGGGACATGTAATTCCTTTGATGGTCATGTGGAAAGGAACAAACCATTACATTTAACAATATATGGAATGTATTTCAAAGTGAATGGTTCGTAGTCAAGGATCAGTGTAATAATTTTTCCAAATAATCCCAAATTACCTAGATGGGATTTTATCTTCAGGGCTATATATAAAACAAATAAAGATTTTTTCCCAATAAGAATTATAGTTTATTTGGGGTGTTGTGTTCAAAACTGAAGAAGGAATCCTATGTATCAAATTTATATTGGAATGAACTCCGAAATAGATCATAATTTTCGGGGGATTATACCAATGGAGGATTCATTTTTAATTTATGGTTAGATCTAATAATGGATTGGAATCCTTTAGGCCTCTTCATTGGGAATATGACACATTAAAGGATGCAGTACAACATTGGGTCTTACAATGTATAGGGGGAAACCATGGAGTATCAAAGTTAATGTGGACCTTTGAGATTGATATATTTATTCAAGGACCCATTCATATCGAGGCCCTATATAGGAAGGAAATATGAAGATGCAGAAAATAATTCTCTACCGAGACATGTATCTAATCGTGCGTATTTCATAATCATTAATATCCTATAACCTATCATGATTCATAATATATTTGAGAAATAAGGTGAAGTATAAGATCTAAAAAAATTATCATGTTTCCACTAGGGGATAAATCATGGGATACAATATGGTGAAAGGGATTTTATGTTCTGTTATCCTAGTTTGTTTTTGAAACCATGGAAAACATATTACATGAGGATTATGGCCATTTAAAAAACTTTTAGGGACTTTATCTACGAATAATTCCCTATTCTAAATTCCAATGTAGAAACATGGATAAGAAATATAAACTCCTCAATGGGAATTGAAAACACCCCAACCCTAACTTTCTGATATGAGAGGTCCCGTACTATGAGATGACACGGGGTGTAAATGGCCCTAACCATCATGTAGGAAACCGATAGGTCCCTGGAACTGCCTCAAATGTTGTAACCATAAATACATTGGATATTTTTTTATTGAATACACTATGATAATCCCATCATTATGGTAGGTTAAATTTATTTTCACTATAAACATGGTAATGTATAATTAAGTGGACTTACAGGTGTACCCTCCACTCTGATCACACCAATCTAAAGGATTTAGAAGTGATCTTGAATTGGTATCTATCATATGATGGATCATTTAGAATGTATTATATTCAATTGGAGGAATACAAGAAGGATGAAATAAGTAGCATGTAGTTAATGCATGAGTGTGTATATGTGGGATCCTACAGTTGATGGATGGGTGAGATAGAGGTGCCTCGCACATGTGACGACCAGATGATATTGTGGGGGTTGAGAATGTTATAAGAAGATGATATAGAATGTGCAAATCCTAAGGTAGTCCTTATCAAGCATAAGATAACTTTGTGGTGATAGAAAACATGTGAAAAACACCTAGGTAAGGCCTTGATCTATGATCTAAATGTTTACTCATGTGTCTCTTGAAGGTTCTCGTGTGGGTCCCATGTTTGGGAGTGACATTCCAACTATATATTTTGATTAGAATATAAAATTATATCAAAAATCTGTTTTTTTCTCTAGGTAATATGATCCCCAAATTCTAAGTAGTTCACTCATTTCATGGGGTTTTGAGAGCTATTTGTATAGTCTCGAGGACCTGGGTGAAGGACTAGTGGGAGAAAATCATTGTGGCTTCCCCATGTTTTTAATCATCACAAATGAGGATCCGCATAGTACTATTTATTGAAAAATATGGGATCCTTTGTGAAGGATGTCCCTTGATCATTTCCACCTCACAGGTGTCCCATGCAGGTCTATTGTGAAGGGGAGGATAATCCTTTTGTGCAACAGAAGATAATCCTACACGAGTATCATGGGGAAAGGTTTGGGTGCACATAGGATGAACTGCGCGAACTCTTTAATTTCTCTTTTTCCTCTTCACCTCAATATTTTTGGAGTTAATTTCATTTGTATATTCTTACCCTCTTGTGAATAAACAGACTGTCAAAATTTTTACATCACATCTCCCTTTATTTTTCAAAAAGATGATATCCTCATGAATGTATCCCTTATCAGGTAGTTTACTAATCTATCCCAATACTATGTATGGATATAATCTAGTTTATGAGGCATAAATGTCTTGTATAATATTTTTATAGATTATCTCTCTATAGCTCCCCTGCAATGGCTTTGTAAAAACTAATGAAAATGACTATAAATGAAATAATATTATGCCTCACAACTAGTTGGTATCATTCGATCAATAATAAGAGTACGAAAATAAAACAAATATTAAAAAATATAGTAAATTTAAAATATATAAATTGAAAATAAAATACATTTTTATTTTTACATACCATCCAATTCTCGATCTTGTCATGATTCACATTCATCCCTTGACACACGAAGTGTAGAAAAAATATTACTCAAAACATAACTTCCCTATCTGACACCAACAGATTATATTTAATTAAAATAAATATAAATATAAATAGAAATAGAAATATAAAACAGTAAATAAAAATTAATATGTGAAAATACATCCTCCAATGGGGAAAATCAAGAGATGGAAGCCTCTTAGGAAAAGGATCTGGATTCATTAATAATGTGAGGCCTCAATCCCTCTTGGTAGATAATGCCATGTCGACAAACTCAGTTGATCGAATAGGAGGCCCACCAATAGGTTGATCATCCTCAGTCATGAAATACATCATCTCACCAAACAACTCATGACACATATTAAATATATAATAATTATAATAAAAATTATTCATTACATATAAACATATAAATAATTTTGAAATCCTAGACCCATTATTGAAAGAAAAATACAACAAATAATTTTACCTACAAGTAATTTTTAATTAAAAATTCAAATATAAAAATATGATAAATAATTGTTTATGAGAAATAATATCTAATCGATGTGACAATAACGACAATGTGATATATTATTCATTATCTTCCTCTTTATTTTCAATGTGATAATATCTAAAAATTCATCCTCCAAATCATCGATATTTATTCGAGATTTAATTTCATCATCCATTATTAATGGAAACTATTTGGATGCATTATATAATTGTCAAAACTAGTGACACTTAACTATATTTTTCATTAATGATATTTTCATCTCCTTGAGTATAAGATGGATTTGGAAGTGTGTCTTCATAGATCAATATTTTTCACATCAATAAAACCACTTCCATTTTCTATAATATGATATCCACAGTAAATAATTTTATTACCCTCTACCAACATTTTGAATCTCATGAAACAATATAGTAATTTAAAAAATAAACCGGATGTACTTGTTGTTGAGACAGAAATGTTTTATTTTTTTACTAGATGACTTTAATTTGTATTTTTAACATCTCTATGAAATGGAGGGACACACATCTAGTTATTTTTATCAAACTAATTACATTTAAACATGGTTACATTTGAACAATCATGGATCTTTTGAAAATTATTTCTTAAATGATGGACTGGATTTTTTATTTTATAGAAATTTTTAGGAAACATATTTCCCTAACACAATAATGAGTGAACCAAAACAATATTTCATCAGAACAAGTATTTGAAATTCAAAATTCTGAATTAATTTCCACAACATTTGTAGACTATTATAATTAATTATATTTTTTATTTTTAATAAATTTTAATTATCTGGATTAAATTTACTAATTTAGAATAATTTGTAATAATATTTAGCCCTAAAATTTTTATTTAGTATATTTATATAGTATGTATATGTTTTTTCTCAAAATTTAAATTTAAATTTCATATTTTAGATTAATCTTATTAATTTATTGTAATTTATCATAAATAACGACTTTTCATTTATGGAATTGTTTGGAAAAATCCATTAGTTAGTGCGAATAGGAGGCACCTATTTGGTAACCTTAATCTTCCCACCTTTACTACCTTTAACTATTTAGCTTTACATTATTTGGGATTAAATTTACATAGTAATGAATACCTTTAAATAGCCTCAATAAACTCTCGTGCATCAATATTTGATTATTTGAACTATCTTAAAATTTCATCATTCTTGTTCTGTACTTCCAATCAATGATGTACAATAGATTCCATTCAGTCATTTATAATATTTTTCCATCCATTCAGCTTCAAAAAATTATTAAAGAAGATCCATAATGAAAATTTTACAATGTTTTAAATGGAATTCAAAGTGTTGATAAGAAATTATCCAATGAAAAACTCATACCCCATGTTATGGATATTACAAAAATATCAAAAATCATCATATAAAAAATCAAATTCTGCAATAGTACTTTCTCTATTCTGGAGATTACAAATCTTTGGTGCTTCAATTGATATATTTAAATTTTCTATAAGATTATCATTTATAATGAATTCAACATATGGATATCAATGAAATATTTATATTACATTGACAAATATTTACAACCAATAACATTGACTGAAAAACAAACAAAACACATTTTTATAGTGGGCACTTAAATCACCAGCATTTTATTTTTTAGAAATAACTTCAATGTTATTTCCAAATGAATATTTCTATCTATGAATATTTATCTACATTCTCTCTTAATTACTTATCCAAAAAATAATTTAACATTATCTACCCCTTATTAAAAAAAGTAAAATTTTAGTCAGATAAAGGGTATTAGTTCATTATTATGAATTATGTCATCCGTCATTTCACTCAATGTCTCCAGGATCACTTCTCAGTTCAGAATATAATTAGATTTGATTTAGAAATCAATATTTTCTCTTACTAAAAGATCTTGAAACATCATGGAAGGAGAAATCATTAATTTTTCAGGGATAGTTTCCATTTTTTACTCCATGATGATAATATTAATTTATGATTTGAAATGTCTATATGATTGATTAAACTTAAACACTTAAAATATCTTCAACAATCCAAATCACTATTTGTTTTTTGGATCAAAACCAATTTTTTTTATTTTTATCTCTTTAACCAAGAAAGATAGACTAATATGAAATACACCTCTTCCATTTACACGATCTTCATGAAATTTCAATAACAAAATGACTCTTTTGATATAATGATTTTGGAATCTTCTTAACCATTCAATAAATGTCTCTACATTTATGAGAGTTTTCATACAATCTTAATAATTATTAATCAATCCATTTAATATTTTTCTGAAGTTTTATGTTGAGAATACTATAAAAAGGTGCAATATTCAGTAGTTTCTCAAACATTTTACAATTTCTACATCTTCATCAAGGATGATCCTTTCAAAAAACAAACTGTTGAATAATCATAGGAGAAACAATGGGGTGAAAATATTCTTATGTATTATAAAAAACATGACAGTCATTCCTCCGAATCTAGTTCACCTGTTGAGTACATGCCTTCACATAAATTAACAACATTTAAATAAACAATACAATACAAAAAGTCAATGGAATAAGGTAGATCCTTCATGATTCTTAATGTGAATCGTGTGGATAAAATGATTTTCTCCCCAAAGGATTTTGATTTCTGCTACTATTCAACCTTGTATATCAAGATGTTATTTATTATTGGGGTTATGTGGATCATATCTCATATTAAATTTCTTTTTTGATAACTTTTTTTCTCATGATATTTTAATGAAATTTTCTAATATATTGGATATTTTATATTATTTTATAACTCTTATTATTCTATAATTTTTATAGATTTATTTTTTTGGTATGCGTCTATCCATATAGAACCACACACTCAAAATATATATATATCTTTAAGTGGAATATGTTTTTTCTTTTTTACTGTAAATATATTTTGTTTCTCCATTTTTCCTCTTTTTCTATATATATTATTTCTAGATTACAAACGCATCAGTTGGAACATGAGTAGTGAGTTTGGGTTTTCTAAATGGATTATTCTATGTGGCATCAAATTTTACAATTTAGATGATTCAATTTTCGACACCTTCTTAGATTTAAAATCCACGTTCTTGTCATATTTTCTATTAGATATATTCTTGTGATATATTTTTAAACCCAATTAATCATATTTATTCCTATGGTTTCTTATTCAATCATGATTTTCATATGTGGTCTTCCTTACTTAATAAGTTCTTATACATATCTAGACAAGAAAGAACACTTCTTGATACCACCACCTTTTCACATATCATATCTATTTTAAAATATTCAAAATACATAGGATTGTTTTAATATTTTTAAATTTTTTTGATGTTACCTATCCATCTCTAGATTACACCGATGTCATGGGAATCCATTATGACATTCCATTGAGTGGATTGTACAAATAATCAACTTTATAATGCACAATCTATTGCATCACCAAAAGTGACTAATAAACCTTGATATTCTAATTTCTTATGTTTATTCATGGGACTTCTTTACATATTATTAAAAACATAATGGGGAAGAATATTATATAATTCTATTATCTTCTCATGATATGTTGTGGATTCATGATCACATTTCATTAATGGTACATGTACATATTTTTTCCCTGTTAGTAGTTTTCCTTAATGAAGATTTAGAAACATTTTGATATGATGTCAGAGATGGTACTAATTTCATCATAGATATAAAGGATAAATCAGAAATGATTTTATGATATCTTTATCAAATGTTGGATGTGTTTAAACCTTAGAAAATAAAAATGAGCAATGAGTACTAACAAAAAAATTCATTATTTTGTGGAATATAAATATGTTCCTTCTTTATATTGGAGTATTGAAATTTCAATAAAAATCCTTGACATCCATGGTATTTTTCATCTTTTCTTTATGATAAACATACTTTTATTCCACATAGACATTATTGATCAACTTTATTATAAAAATACATTATAAACAAACTAGTATAAATATTTTAGATACTACTAAAATTTGAATATTTTATTTCAATCTGGAAAAACATGAAACAAAAAAATCTCATGGTGTTGTAAAATAGTGTTGACTAGGTGTTTTCACCCTAAAAATTCCACAATACACTATTGGTAGGGAACCCAAACTAGAAAATTAGAAACACAAGACCCCATTATCTTCCCATGATGCAAGGAAATTGACCGCCTTATTCCCCTCACAAAAATTATGAGCAATGTACACCCATGAATGGAGAATATTTTCACCTTTCAGTTGAGATATGTGAGTGCCCATAGAACCTAAGTCCTCCCCTGTATCACATCATGGCTCGCCATCATGTCCATTTCCAATGATTCTAGCATGATCCAATGCTCATGACACAACTCAATCCCTTTCAACAACGCATTGGACTCCTCCATTAAATAATCACCATGCCCAAACCTGCTACTAAAGGCCAACAACACCACACCTTGGTTATCCCCCCCACCCCCGCATAACCCCCACAGTTTAGCATCCATCAACATTGAGTTTCATGCCATATCAAAGAGGCCTCCATATATCCCACCTTCCATAATTAGCCGGAGTCCAATAAGTATTCCATGTGGCTTTGACTTTCATGAAAGAGTGAAATGAATAAGAGTGATACCAATGCTTGATAAGGAGACCCATATCGGCTGCATTGATTTTGGATTTGACCATCAAGCTTAGGCAAGGAAAGGAAGCACCCAAATGGAAACACTGATTTTTCATGGTCGAGATAGTCCAATGGAGGTGAACCTTGGCTATGATACAAATTGATATGCTCTCAATAGGATATACTCAACACTAAGGTGGTGGGGGTGAATTATTGTTGGGAAGTGTTTACCTAATTATAACTCATTATAACATTACATATTATAAATATAATAATATTTATTATATTATTCTCTTTTCCTTATATTATTCTACTATTTTAAGAGATGTAAAGATGAAACATTATATTTTTCCATCATTCACTAGTCAATAAGAGTATCTTAAAACTTCTTTGTATGATGATGCCTAATACTCAATTTCTCTAATATAATGTAACACCATGTAGAATAGTGTGGCTAGAAAATAATCCTTAACCTATGTGTGAGTCCTTGTACTCTAAGAGGGGTGGGGGGAGATCCTCATGACCCGGTTGATTTGTGATGACTTGGAATAACATTGATCTCCATTATTATTCTTTATACTTCCACCTAATATATGTTTTACCTTCTCTATATGAAAATTTACAAAACCATTATTACACTAAAAGACATTTATGATGGATTTTAAATGATTTTTTTTTCATCTTCCCCAGTTATTACTTTCAAAACAACATGAAAGAAAAATGACTTCATCTTCCTTCTCATGTGAAATCATCTAGATATTGTCTACTTGATAACATCATATGAACCATTCCATACATTTTTTATTTTTTATTTTTTCTATCATTACATAAATTTCCTTAACCTCAATCTTCAATTACCAAATGAAAATAAAATCTATATTTTCAAATTTTTTGAACCACTATTCATATTCATTATTTCCCAACATTTATCAATCTGATTCTTATCCATTTGATACCCTTTTATGTTTGTAAATTCACTTCTATTCCTTTCTTCTTCATTCCTTAATCCTATGATCCAGTCTAGTCTAGTTATTTATATCTGTCTAGTACTACCCTATCCATTGAGAAAATATTCTTGAACACATTATCCCATATATAAATATCTCTCAAGCTCTATGGTCACACCTTTTTAAGGCCCTTAAATTTTATAGAGATTTAAATCTTTTATCTATGGATATTATTCCACTAATTATCTATACTATGAAAAGATTTTTATAGTTTCAATTCCATAAATATGGTTTGGGAAAAAAATTTATTTTCTCACTCAATAAAAAATTAGATTTTGATATTTCCTGTCACTCCAATTTTACTAGAATAAATCTCAATAATTTTTAACATTATTTAGCAAACATGATCATTATCCACATATAGACCTTTCCCCAAACATCCTCAAACTAAATGATGAGGAACATAAAAAAACCACCTTAACTACTCCAGTTAATCTTATATTGAACACTCATATAAGCATACTCATTTTAATATATTTATAGAAACCTTTTTAGTAATTCAAACCATCAATCCAGAATAACATCATATCATTACCTTTATCCTGTGAAAATTATTACTGGTTCCATTACAATTATGTTAGAATAGATAAAAATATATTAAATGATAATTCCTCTGATAGATGAGATGGTTCACGTAGATAACATTTAGAAACTTATTTTTTGTGGTGACTCTTCTTGATATTCCCATTGAATGTTTATTCATCCTAATTTCATAGGGAACTTATTCTATATAATAGAATCCCATTTGATTATTTGTTTTCCATACTCAAATGAACACTCAATGCTTAGATTCACTCCTATGTAATGAAGATGTAAAAGATCATCAGATGACTTCATGAAAATAAATTAGAAGTTTCTGTAACTCATTTTCTAATTACACTCCCCAAAAATATATGTCTGATGCAACTTATTAGAATGTTTTTTCTGATGAATTTCACAAGGAAACATATGTCTGAAGAATTTATACATAATGTTTTTCTAGTAGAGAATTTTTAAGGAATCACTATATTCCCCAAAAATAATTCATACAGTACTTCAATATATATATATATATACTCCAAAATATCTTCTTCATTAAATATCTTCAACTTATCCAGTTGGTATCTTAGTCTTTTCACATATCCATATAATTTAATTTTTACAACAATCAATTCGACATCAAATAAAATCAATACATCTGATGGGATTCATAATATACTATGGGAATAAGATGATTATAAAACATTTCAACGAGTCATATCTTATTTTAATATTAATAAATAATCATTTCCATAATCCATTTTTACGTTTTATCAATGAAGAATATATCACCAATCAATAACTCAAATGTATATCTTTAATATTTTTCTAAGTAATGTAACTTATAAATGTAATCAATTAAATCATATTTTTCTTTTTAAAATATGATAACATCCTTACATTCACAATAATATTATATTATTATGAATATTCCTTTGGTGGTATCCCAAACAATAATCAATATGATTGGAAAATACAACTTGGTCAGAATGATGGAATATATAAGATATATTTGGAATGTGTCATTCAATGGAAACACAATTTGATGGAATATGTCTAAAACCACTATCTGATTGTGCTACTTGAAAACTGAAATTATATTACCAAGTCAAATCATTTTCAGTAGAATAATTTGATTGGATTCAAATTTATTGGAATAACTTATTATAGAGTTGCTTCCCATTTAATAAACATAATTTACTCTGATATAGAATAATTACAACTCAAAAATAGTCATCTTATTTCATTAGTCAAAATTTAATTTTCATATCACCTTTATACGCATGCCTATATCAGATCGTTGTTAATAATCCACCATCTGGTTGACTTTGTAAACATAAATTGGAAACTCTTTAAGGTAATATTCACAGAAATCTATCAAAATTTACAAAAGGAAACTTCATATTTTTTATAACTAATTTTATTCTCCAGAAATAATAAAAAATGATATATATATTAGGAAGATTTCAACAATCATCATTAGTAAACTCAATGTCTTCAAAATAACATTTAAGTTCCGTAAGGTAATAATACATGATTACTTCAATAGAAAGATTAAAATAGTAGGAAAATATTTTGTTTCAAATGAATTCTACATATTGATACCTATGAAATATTAACATTTCATTTAAAACAATTGATAACCAATAACATGAATGAAAAATAAATATTACTCATACAAAATATGGACTCTTCATACTCCATATAGTGTATTAAGATACAAATATTGTTAAGTTTCAATTATTCCATAATTGTGATATATTTTTATTATCAGGTAGTCTTAGTGAAACAAATGAGTTTATGTGTCTGAATTCACATTAAGGGAAACAACCATTGTTGAATAAAAAAAAGTTTTTTTTGAATTTTCTAGGAAATGCGAGTACATGATTTCCAGATTTGAGAGTCCACTCTAGGAACTTTGTGTTAATATAGTACATTGGATTTCTTATCTAAATACCATTAAGTATGTTTTATATCCATATTATTAGAAATGATAGGTTTTATATGGAACCCTTATGTAAGAACCCGTGTTTTTTTAGACAGTCGTTTTGAGCAGAAATTTGAATTTTTATAGTTGGATGCTCTTTTGGGGTAAAACAGTCATTATCCCCTACCAAATGATCTCAGATATTTTTTCTGATAGCTATGTTGGTCCCAGAATAGCGTTTTTACCCAAGGACAGGAGTTTGGAGGAAATATGAGCTCTTCAAATTTTAACAGAATATTTAATATTCAATATTAATAAATAAAATATTAAATTATTCATGCAGGTTCTTTTGGAAATAACTTTTAACCAGAGCATCGGATTGAGATTCCGTCTGCACTGTTGATTCAGAAACGTGGAGTTTAGCCTAGGGAAGGCATAAACTCATGTCGGGTGCTGGGGCCAGGCCAGGCCCCTTTTTCTTCCTTTTCTTTTCTTCTTTCCTTTTATTTTCTTCTCTCTTCTTTCCTCCTCCTCCTTGAGCACGTCTCCTATGCCACTCCTCCTTGGCTGTGACCTATGGGATCTTTTGGGGATCGAGAAAATGTGAGTGAAGGAAGGAGAGAGGGGTACCGACACTACAAAAAAAGTGACTTATACCAACATAAAATTGGTGACAGATAATATATATGTTGGTAAAAATGAGCAATTCCAACAGATATTAAATTTTGTTAATATTTAACATTACTACCAACATTTATTTTTACCAACATATATATCTACTACAATTAATGTTTAATACCAACAAATATTTTTACCAACAATTTTATCTGTTACTTTATGATACTTATACCGACAGTTTTTTCACCAACAAATAAATATGTTATTATTATTCATTATTATAGATAATTTTTTTCCAACATATAAAGTTGTTAATGTTATTTATTCAGTACAAACAAATAATTTAAGAATAAAAATTGTTGTTATAATTAGTAAATTGTGTCATAAAATAAATTTATTTCTATTAACAAAAATAAAAAATATTATAACTCAAATTTCAATGTTAATCAAGAAAAATTAAGGTATTGTTAACAATAAAATATTACAAATATCTAGAAAAAAGTAAATTTTTTCCAATATATATTATTTTTGAAATATAATTAAAATTATATTTTAATAAATTTTATTAGAATTTAATTCTAAGAAACAAAACAAAACAATATAATGAAAAAAAAATATAAAAACCATCAATAAATGAAAAATAAATTAATGAAAACCCATCCCCTAATCCTTGGGGTCTTCCCCATGCCGCCTTCCCCCAATTTCTTCGTAGCCAGCTGCCTCCACACAGGTGATCTCAGCCTACACTCAAAAACCCAATTCCTTACCATTATCCCCTTGTTTGGCTCTCCCTCCCGTGGATTTTTACTTCTTGCTCAGTGCTCTCTTTGCCTGCTTTTGGTAAGGCACTTTTCTTCATGAAAGTGATAATGTGTGGGGTCGGTCTTTTGTGGTGATTTTGGCACTGTTCATGTTTCATTTTGTGTTTTCAATTTAGGTTTTCTTCATCATCATTTCAGCTCGACCCTCACCGATATTGGATCTTCCCTTTCCCTGTTTCCCTTCAGGGTATTTCGATTTAAGCTTCAACCGGCTTCGATATATATCATCTTCAGCTGTCCTACTAGGGTATGAAGACAACCCTCCCATCCCAGGGTGGTGTCAGTTTTTCCATCTTAATCCAACGGGCACAAGATTTTTCTTCATGCTTATGCTCCCTATCAATGAAGGGTGCTTAGGTCAGTTCCCACTTTTTTGTTTCTATTTATCTGTTTGTGAAATGTACTTGGCGAGGGGATGCGGTGGAGATGGTGTTTCTTGTCAGCTATGTTTTTTTTGAAATATCTATTGAAAGATCTGATTTATAGAGATTGTATGATAGCATACATGTTCAAGGTTTTCCAAGATTGGTTTTGATTTGTATTGAAATCCATGGTTTTCAACTGTTCTTTTGGATAGAATGCCTTATGTTGTGTGGCCATAATTTTATTTTATCTTGTTCTCATGCTTTTGATTAAAAAATAATACATTGAAAAATGACGATGGATATGATTCTGGGCTGGATTTGTCTTCTCTGGTAGGCTAGTTCATGGTGAGGATCATGTGTTCAGCATGTTATTTATGTAAAAGAATGTGGATCTCCTATAGTTGTTATTGAAAATGGTAATTTTAATAGTGATTCTGATTATTATGTTTCTCACTATTTATTTCATTCTAGTTTCTTTTTGGGTTATCGAGGTTTTATCCAGGTTCATTCTTTTATTTTTGGCTCTTTATGATTTCTCATTCTTGTTAATTATGGTACTTTTTGGTTGGAACTGGGGCAGATGACATCTTGTTCTCTGTATATGTATGATGAGCAGGATGGGAATACATTTTTCATTGGTTCTACTTTATTTATTTTAGATATTTTTTTGTTGGGTATTTTTATATCATTTGCAATTGTGCTTTTAAGAATCAGGGGTTTTATATATAGTTCATCAGAGTTGGTCATTGAAAAAATGTAGATGCTATAGGAGAGTTAGTTTGATGTCCTTTTGATGACGGGAATGCAAGGATGATGCATGATGTTCTCTATGATGTTCATCATTGTGTTTCTTTGATGATTCTATCTTAGTGTTATGGTTTCCTAGAATAGGAATATTTAAGGATCCTATTCACTACACTTTCCTAGTAAGAAATGAATTATTGAAGTCTGACGTGTAATTTTTATTTTCCATCTGGGTTTTAACATCTTTTTCCCTTAAATAATTCTATTTCTTTTGTGCCTTTAAGTTATAAGAGTCCTATATCTTGTGTTCATTCATGTCAACAAGGACACCCATAATCCCATCCTTTCTAATCCATGAATTTTTAATTTTTGTGTGATTTACTTATAGGGAATTCATAGTCCTAATCACATTAACACCGCTTTTCTTTTTCTAGGGTTCTGGGTAATGCCTCAAAATAAATAGCATCAGCTTCGTAAGGTTGCTTCTCAATGCCTTCAATAGACAAGCTCTTCTAATTCAAAATGGAAGACATGGTAATCCCAGTAACACTACCACCTGGTATCATCTTTGTATTCCTGATAATGTTTCATCCTAAGGAATAAAAACATGAAATTTTTTTTACACATTATTTAGAAGATCCTTTCTAGCACCCCTTGAATGAACGGTGAAATATTTTGGCTCAGAACACTCGATGATAAAAGATAAAGATGGTCACTTATTCTCTGGTCCTAAAAAATCACAACTTTTTCCCCACATAGGATTCCTAATGTTCATTGGGTCTATTTAAAAAAATAGTTCCATCAGCCTACACTACCTTGTCATATTCTTTTCTCAATAATATGACGGCACTGACTCTATATTTTCTTAAGTAATGGCATACCAAATCACTCATCCCTCTATCAATTATAACCAAATCAGGTTTGAAATGTTTTATCCGTATGTAATGAATCTCAATGTACTTTTTAATTTTTCATACTCCCCAATCATCTTCTCTTACGAACTCTACATTTTTTTGGTTTTCCAAATTCTTATAATATAGAGGAGAATCATGAAGAATGATGTACGAGT
The DNA here is from genome assembly GCA_963277665.1 of Viscum album. Classification (NCBI taxonomy): domain Eukaryota; kingdom Viridiplantae; phylum Streptophyta; class Magnoliopsida; order Santalales; family Viscaceae; genus Viscum; species Viscum album. The sequence continues at coordinate 577,608,135 of OY728144.1, forward strand.
TCAAAACCCTTTTCTCATTTTTCCAATGGCAATAAAGTGTTTTTCTAACATTAATATTTTAAGAAACTTGGGATCCTCTATTTTTCAGCCAAATATTTTTTCAACATTTATATACATAATGTCATGATCTTCGAAACATTGGATAAGGTCCAAACCAAATATTTTCGTAGGATCGAGTGCTAAATATGATTGATGTTATATCCCTGAATGATTATAGTCTCCTATTATTGAACATTTTGTCAGCTATGACCTTTGATTATTGGATATTATTAAGGTTTTCCTTATTCCTTGATTCACGCGTCGAAGAGTCCTTGAGTATAGGTACTGGTGTGTTTGTGATTGGAGAAGTAGTGGACAAACCCTATAGATGCTGCAATAGATTGTTGTAGAGTGGTTTTTTCATGTTGGGATGTTTCTTTATCATTTATTATCTTTTTTAGACCACAAAAAACGTTATATTATCCAATATATAAATGTTAAATTCTATTATGGGCATATATGATGGGGATTCGATAATATTAGCAACATATGCTCACTTTGAGATGGATTTCTAGAGTTTTTTTAGCTGAGAGTGGGGAGCATGGTGTTGTTGTGGATAATTGGAGTCTTAGACTCTTTTATTATAACTGTCTGTGTAGGGTTCTCTTTATTATGGTGACAGAATATTTAATCATGTAAAAAAGGTGTGGTGGCCATGAACTATCCAAGTTTGAAAAAGAATGATGTCTTGATTTAATAATTTTCTTATGTATGCAATGGTTTTATTTGAAATTCCATCTCATTCAAGATCTAATTTTTTAAATTTTCTATATGTATGGGTTTGAATCTATGGATCATAGAAGCACATAAATGTTCTCCTAAAGCCAAAATTTATTTCCGTTGTTAGGGATGGTATTACTCAGGTAAACACTTCTTCATTCTAATTTTATAAAAGAGACATTTTTCCTTTTCCATTATTATAATTTTTAACTTTTATTTTTTTGGGATGGGTTGTTTCAAGTATATTTCCATGACATACTACATGAAATTGTGGTTATGTCATGTTTGTGTAGGTGAACTGCATGCATATTTCCCGCCATGGAAGTGACAGCTGACGCGTGAGAGAAACAATTGAACGAAGGTATGTTCTAATCTTTTCTGCCACCATGACAACGACAACCGATTCATCCGAGATCTACAAGCACTAAATTGGCTATCATATGATATGAAAAATTGAAGGTGATTTGGGTGAGTGAAGTGTTACACGTTTATAGATTTTGTACTGTATAGTTGTTTATTCTTTTTTCTCTTTTATCTTGTTTTAATTAATATTTGTGTCACTTGAATGTTTTTATTTTCTACAACCATTTGGTATGAAGACAAAAAATTACTTCTTAGGGTGAAGAAAATCATATATTGCAGGTTCAAATCTTCCCATGTCAGCAATAGTACATGGAGAAAGGATTTTTTGTTAGGGACATCATTGAGGTGCTAGTTTGTGGGATTTATTGAGCTTATGGAATGTTTTCAAGCATGAGAAAAAGATGTCACTGTGGATACTCATGGGTGGTGCACATATATTAGTATTTGGTCAGCACTGTTCTTCCCTAGATAAGAAAAATTTATTTTTTTTATTTTTTTAGAATGATCTTTTAAGACTAATAGTCCAGAATTATAGATTTCCATAATCTTCTTAATTCATAATTCCAATGAATTGTTTGCATCATATTTTCTATAAATAAACGAGTCCACAATCTATTCAATGAGTTTTATATACTGTTGTTGTTTAGATTATGACCTCACTATGACCTTGTGTAGGTCTTTTAAGCTTTGATCAAGGTGGGAGAAAAAGGTCATAACTAGTTCATTTTTTCATGATTCAATCTTATATTTTTCAATATTTTTTGTGAATATTGGTGAAATATCACCTCATGAATCTTTCAAATTGGCATGCAACTCCTTTTCACTTTAAATTAGTGACCCATTTCCCAAATCACACCTAAGAAACTCATTAAAAATGACACTTACCCAGCAATTTCAGTTTCAAGCAATAACTCCAAAACACAGTATATCTAAAAGGTGTTTGACAAGGCAATAATGAATATTTTTCAACATGAAAATCATTTTTTATACTTTCATTTATTTCTACTTTGGTTTCAGTTCATGCATATATGTTGCATTGATTTTTCAGTATTCTTTTTGGTTGATTGTGCTGTAGATATTGGAGTTGAAGGGTATCACCTCAATGTGACAGGAGGTTTATTACTGGTATTGGAGCTGAAACGTTTTTTGTATGCTCTTTGGTTGTATGTGGTGGTGATCTCGGATCTGAATGTTGTGTTATAGCAACTACATGAGGTTTCGCGTTGGTGTTGGAGCTGGGTCGCTCGTTCTGGGGCATGGATAGGTCTTGGGCTTGGATGTTATACTTTGGGTGGATTAGGGTTATGATGGATCATGATGGGTGATGAATATTTCATTTTTTTATTGATCTATTTTTTATGAAATTTCATTATTAATATAATTAATTTTTCCAAGTTTGAATTTTATGTAAATTATCTTTTGTTAAACAATTAAAACAAAAGAATCATATATGATAAATTAATAAATATAATATGAAATTTTACTAGCCATAAAATGTTTTAATTTTTTACAAATGTAATTTATAAATAGAAATTATATTTTTGTAATATTATTACCAACGAAAAAAATTAATATAAGAATATGTTGCTAAATACATTAACCAACATATATATTATCTGTTGGTATTATTATAATTGTAACAGAACTGTTTTATCTGTCGGAAAAACATTTAGCGACAGAGTTTTCACCAACACTTTTGTGATAGGGGAATATGTGTTGATAAAACGTTTTACCAACAGAAAATGCACTTTTACCAACAGATATGCTCCCGTTGGAGAAATTTAAATATTTTGTAGAGCAATTTGAAGCCCTCGACGCGCTGAGTCAGCGTGTGGCATCTATGGATCGTGAAATCAACCGAAGCTTTGACGGTTTCCACCCAAAGGTAGGGTCGTTTATTTTTTCACCATAGATCACCTTAAAACATATTATTTTAAGTATTTATTGCCTTATATTGATTCCTTCTAAGCCCACGGGGCTTGATCTGTTGTTTTAGGGGCGAAAACAGGTGTTTCGGGCGTTTTTAGGGATTTTCCATTGGAACACCCGTATTACACGGCATGTATTCTAGGGGTACACGTCGTGTGTTCTTCCCGTTTGGGGAAGATGAAGTTTTCTTAAGGAAATTTTGTGTACTTTGATTACCCGTCGTGTAGTCGGTGGCCGTGTGGCTGGCCGTGTGAAATAGAGCACATAATAGTTGTTTTTAGCAAGTACACGCCGTATACTTTAAGTACACGTCATGTAGTGGTACATGGGCATGTGTTCGGGTGAAAATGAACATGGATTAGCTTTTTGTGAATAGTACACACCGTGTACAGTAAATTACGTGCCGTGTACTATAACACAGGCAGGCCCATTGTGCTCTAGCCAATTACTCTAGCCATGTACTGCTTTAGTTTAGTAATATTGAGATATCTTGGGCTCTGGAAGTCAGAATTGGGCGTGTGAGTAGTCAATTATGATCATTTGTCCGTGTAGATAACAATTTTGGAATCCTGTTTACATTTATAGGAATCATAATGGGTGTTTTGGGGTTTCTATTTAAATGGAGGGGTTCTTCCACCACTTATTGAGTTCAGTTGTCACCAGAGAGTGAGACAAGGGGTGGATGATAGGTTAGGTGTTCGTACCAAATTAGTTGAGACCATTAATAGGAGATGAGCTATGAGCTATCCCCCATAACCCATTATTTAGAGGATCTTTCCCTTGTGAGACATTCCCTTCTGGCCTTTGAGGCATTGAGACCAGGTACTTCTAAAGATCCCCTGAGGGATGCCTTTGCATGTGTGCTGACCTAGGGAGTACCTTATAGGATCAATCTATTGTTCTTCCTTTGAAAAGAACCATGTTATGGAATGCCTATGTTGTCCTTCCGTTGAGGATCCCGTGTAGGATTCCTCCATTACTCTTTGCTAAGGATCCCTCGTAGGATGCCTTTGCTCATGTTTACCTAGAGGATCTCGAGTATGATGCCTCCTCAGTGTTTGACCATAGGGACCCAGTGGGTGCCCGTTGTTTGACAGACCATGAGTTGTTATGTCAGGTTTGGGTAGAGATGGTGATCGGTTGTCACCTAGAACCCATGCCAAATTGGTAATCCATTTGGTCATTGGATGATTGTTGGGTTAGGCATTCAGGCCACCCTAACTGTTTGTTTATATCTGACTTGGTTTGCTGATGTTGTTGTGTTTACCACAGGTGCTTCCTAGTTGGTGGCTGCTGAGCTCGATGCGATGTGTCTTTCTTGTTTGTTCGGATGCCTACTATTTTTTATGTGCCTAAGTAGATGTGGCTTGATTGTAAATAGTGTATTTTAACTTGAATGGATGTTTTTCACATGCTTATCTGTTTACGAACATTTGGTCTTGTTTTTCATTTGGCCGTTATGCTTGTTTCCATGCCTTGTGACCATAGGATGGAGTGATATTCTTGACCTACTTTTTATGTTGTACAATGGTTATCCATGTAGCTCCATTGGTGTACTTTTTCCTTATATCATTATTATGCACTGACTGGCACAAGACTGTGAGAACCTTGTTCTACATACTATAAAGGATAGACCGAGTGAGCTTCCCATAGAGTCTTGAACATTATAGACTAGAGGGTATAGACCGAGTGAGCTTCCCAGAGAGTCTTGGACATTATAGACTAGAGGGGATCGACCAAGTGAGCATCCCAGAGAGTCTTGGATATTATAGACTACAGGAGGGTAGACCGAGTGAGCTTCCTCAGAGAGTCTTTAATTTTTTTGGTTTTCTTTAAAACTGTTCCAGGCTAGAGAAGGAATTGACTAAGTGAGCTTCCTTAGAGAGTCTGTGATACACCAAAGTCTATAGGAGGAATTGAATGAGTGTGATTCCTCAAAGAGTCTCTAGACCTTGGGGATATAAGGGGATTTGACCATGTGATCTTCCTCAGAGAGTCCTTGACTACCTTAAACTATAAGGGGAACTTACTGAGCATGCTTCCTCAGAGAGTATTCCAATTTTAATATGAACAAACCATAGGGGTTAGGCTGAGTGTACTACCCAGAGGGTTTCTGGTACTTGTTAGGTAGAACCAGAGGGGATGGTTGTGAGTACTTCCAAGAGGGTTACCTGTTGTGTTATCTTCTTGGTTGTGTTCGTTTGGTTGAACCAGAGGGGATAGGTTGTGAGTACTTCCTATAGGGTCACTTTTGTTTGTTTATCTTATTTTGAGACATATTTTCTGGCATTGGCGAAAACAGGAATATTTTGATGCGATTATGGACCCATAGATCGACTTAATGATTCACGGCTTGAGTGGCATGACGTCCAACTCAATACCCTTGAACATGATGTACAGGAGATCGATTTTATGGTCCCATGGATCGACTCCTGATGTTGTTTCTTGTTATTTGAATCACGTAATCATAAATATTTGTATTTATGTATATGTGTATTGGTATGGGACTATACATGTGTACATATATAGATATGAACATCCGTGGTGGAACTTGACTAGTTTACTAGGATTACACACCCTGAGTTCAACTGTGGTTGCACATTTGGTTTACATCATTTTGTTGTGTTCCAGCTAGGATGAGCACATGGCTGTTGCATACACTTTTAATAGCATAACTATATGTTGCTCTTCGGGGTGCCCTATTGAGATTATTTCTCACCCCTACACGTGCATAGCATTGTACGTGTAGACCTTATGTCTTCATTTTTGGTTGATCATGAGTTTCACGGTGGATAGGGCTGAGTCCCAGTGTTTCATGATCGATCGGAGCTGCTCGAGTGGTTCTACTGATCAGGTTGTTGTAGTTCGATATTGTCATGAGATTGGGTACGTGGATTGGCATAGAGTTAGTAGCATAGCCCTGTAATTTTACTTTCAGTTTCTTTTTTACTTGTATCTTTATGGTCGGCCCAGTGGGTTACCAGTGTTGTATTTTATTGCATAGTTGTTCGGGCTTTTACAGAATTTTACTATTACACCTCTTTATATTTCAGTTGTTTATTACTTCTGCATTCTGTTTACTTTCTATTGTGTATGATACTTAGTTATTTAAACTTTATGCATTCTATGGTATGAGGTAATAGTCTCCCCACTATCACTCCCTAGGACCTCGCTGCTATTCGGTAGCCTCTGGCGTACAGGGAGGCGCGCTTGAGGCTTTGTGGAGATCCGTCTTAGAGCACCGATTTAGTGGCTTCTGGGTCGTGACGTTACAAAGTGGTATCAGAGAAGTTTTATTTCCTGGTTATTACTATTTGGGATATGGTAGATAGGAGTATTAGTAATGTGTCAGAACCTGTGATGGATATCAGGCTGGTGCGTCGCGAACACTTATTCCAGTAAGAATTCCTGGTTGCCATGGTTTGCGATTGTTGATCTGATTTTCCGATGTTACGTTTGTATATTATTTTCTCCTTGAGTGACTCACATGTTGGGTGGTATTTTTATTTACAATGGAAATCTGGATCTTGTCCATTGGTAAGATGCCAGGGGTAGATTTTGACTCTTGTCTATAAAAGACAAGAGGTGTCTCATGCATCATACTAGGCATGTATGATTCACAGCATATAGGCCTACTAGTGTGTGTTTTAACTGAAAACTGAGACCTTTGGGTCTTCTTACACATAATTTTTACTCTGATGGTAGGTTCTATGGATCTATGTTAAGGCGTTTTTGAGAGGGCAGATGACTCAGTCCTTCTGCACATGTGGTGCACTGACCCTAGTTGGTCTATATGGCATGTGATGCCTTTTTGTTTAACTCCTTTTTGGCTATTACTTCTCGGGTCTGTGGTTATCTAGTTGGACCATTGAGAACGATGTCAATCGATACCAATTATTTTCTTGTGAACCTGACCCCCTTGTGGTATTTCTGATACAGATACCCAATGTCTGTTAGCTCAGCTTGTCTCTTCTATTTTGGTTGTGACCTCTAAGGAGTAGTTCCTTCTGAGGATTCTCAGAGAGGGTCAGGGCCCTTGTAGGTTGTGTTTCAGTTTTGAATTTCTTTGGTTGTTGTGATCTTTACCATCTTCTGAGTGGTTTTGGATCTTTTTGGATAGGTGGTTAGACCTTGTGACCCAGTTGTGAGTCTATTTCTATAGGCATAGGTGTAAGACCTAGATACCCTTGGTTTTGACTCGAACCATTGTAAGTTTATTTCTATTCCGTTTTAGGGGAACCTCTGTGAAAATGGGTGTTTCGGGCCTTTTCATGGATTTCCTATTGGAAATCCCAGATTACACGGTGTGTATTCCAAGGGCACACGATGTGTGTTCATCTCATTTGGGGAGGTTGATGTTTTATTTAGTACACGCCATGTACATTGATTACACACCATGTAGTCGGCGGCCGTGTGGCTGGCTGTGTGAAATAGAGCACGTAATAGTGGTTTTTAGCGAGTACATGCCGTGTAGTGGTACATGGGCATGTGTTCGGGTGAAAACAGACAAATCACAACTTTTTGTGAATAGTACACATTGTGTACAGTATTGTACATGTCGTGTACTATTATATAGGTAGGACCATTGTGCTCTAGCCATGTACTCTGGCCATGTACTGCTTCAGTTTAGTAAATTTGAGATATCTTGGGCTCTGGAAGTCAACATTGGGCGTGTGAGTAATCGATTCTTAGCATGTTTCCATGTAGATGAAAATGGTGGAATCCTTTTAACATTTAGACGTAATCTAAAGGGATTTTTGCAGTTTCCATATAAATGGAGCGGTTCTTCCTCCACTTATTGAGTTCAGTTGTCACCGGAGAGTGAGACTTGGGGTGGATGATAGGTTGGGTGTTCGTACCAACTAAGATGAGACCTTTAATAGGAGATGAGCAATGAGCTATCTCCTGTAACCCATGCTATAGAGGATGTTTCCCTTGTGAGATGTTCCCTTCTGGCCTTTGAGTCTTTGAGACCAGGTACTTATAAGGATCCCCTGAGGGTTTCCTTTTCTTGTGTGCAGACCTAGGGAGTCCCGTGTAGGATCTCTCGCTTGTTATTACTTTGATATGAACCTTGTTATGGAATGCCTATGTTGTCCTTCCATTGAGGATACCGTGTAGGATTCCTCTTTTACTCTTTTCTAAGGATCCCGCGTAGGATGCCTTCACTCATGTTTACCTGGAGGATCCCGAGTATGATGCCTCCTCAGTGTTTGACCTGAGGGACCTAGTGGGTGCCCATTGTATGACCAACCATGAGTTGTTATGTCAGGTTTGGGTAGAGATGGTGATCGGGTGTCACCTACATCCTGTTCCAACCTAGTGATCCCTTTGGTCTTTGGATGTTTGTTGGGTTGGGCATTCGGTCCACCCTCACTATTTGTTTATATCTGAATTGGTTTGTTGATGTTGTAGTGTTTTCCAGAGGTGCATCATGGTTGGTGGCTGCTGAGCCTGACGCGATGTGTCTTTCTTGTTTGATCGGATGCCTACAATTATTTGTGTGCCTAAGTAGAGGTGGCTTGATTTTAAATAGTTTATTTTACCATTCTTGGATGTTTTTCCAATGCTTATCTGTTTACGACCTTTTGGTCTTGTTTAGCCTTTGGCCGTTATGCTTGTTTACATTCCTTGTGACTGTAGGATGGAGTGATATTCTTGAAATTCTTGTTATGTTGTAGACTGGTTAGCCATGTAGCTCTATAGGTGTACATTAGACTTATAGAATTATTATGCACTAACTGGAACAGGACAATGAGAACCTGGTGCTATGGACTATAAGGGATTGACCGAGTGAGCTTACCAGAGAGTATTAGACATTATAGACTAGATGGGATAGACGAAGTGAGATTCACAGAGAGTCTTGGACAAAATAGAATAGAGGGGATAGACCGAATGAGCTTCCCAGAGAGTCTGGGATATTACAGAATATAGGAGGGTAGACCGAGTGAGATTACTCAGAGAGTCTTTACTTTATTTTAATTTCATTAAAACCTTTCCAGGCTAGATAAGGAACTGACTGAGTGAGATTCCTTATAGAGTCTGTGATAGACCTAATGCTATAGGAGGAATTGACCGAGTGAGCTTCCTCGGAGAGTCTCTAGACCTTGAGGCTATAAGGGGATTAGACCGCGTGATCTTTTTCATAGAGTCCTTGACTACATTATACTATAAGGGGAATTGACTGAGCGTGCTTCCTCAAAGAGTCTTTTGATTTTCATATGACCAAACTAGAGGGGTTAGGTTGAGTGTACTTCCTAGAGGGTTGTTGTTAATTGTTAAGTAGGACCTGAGGGGATGGCTGTGAGTACTTCTCAGAGGGTTACCTATTGTGTTATATGCTTGCTTGTGTTTGTTTGGTTGAACCAGAGGGGACATGTTGTGAGTAATTCCCATAGGGTTACTTGTTTTTGTTTATCTTGTTCATAGACATATTTTTTGGTGTTGGTCGAAGCAGGTACATGTTGATGGGATTACAGACCCATAGATCGACTTAATGATACATGACATGAGTGGCACGATGTCTTTCTCAATTCCCTTGCACAGGACGTCCATAATATTTGGCTTATGGCCCCATGGATCGACTGATGATGTTGTTTCATATTATTTGAATCACTTAATCATGAATATTCATATTTATGTATATGTGTATAGGTATGGGACTATACATGTGTACATATATAGATATGAACATCCATGGTGGAACTTTCCTAGTTGGAAGGGATTACACACCCTGAGTTCGATTGTGGTTACAAGTTTGGTTTACTTTTTTTTGTTGTGTTCGAGCTAGGCTGAGCAAATTTCTATTACATACACTTTTAGCATCACAGTTATAGGTTGCTTGTCAGGGGTTCCTATTGAGATTATTTATCACCCCTCCATGTGAACCTCAGTGTACGTGTAGACCTTATCTCTTCCTTTCAGGTTGAGCACGAGTTGCATGGTGGATAGGGCTGAGGCCTAGTGTTGTATGATCGAGCAGAGCTGCTCGATTGGTTCTATTGATCGGGCTGTTATAGTTCGACATTTTATGGAGATCGGTTTGTGGATTGACTCAGAGTTAGTAGCAGAGCCCTGTACTTTTACTATTAGTTTCTTTTGTACTGGAATCTTTATGGTCGGCCCAGTGGGTGACCTATGTTGTATTGTATTTCATAGCTGTTCGGGATTTTATGACATTTTATTATTACAGCATGTTCTATTTCAGTTGTTTATTACTTCCGCACTCTATTTACGTTTCTTCTGTGTATGAAACTTAGTTATTTTTTCTGTTTGCTTACTCTGGTTTGAGGTCATAGCCTCCCCACTATTACAATATAACACCCCGAGCATCCACGATACATTTCTCTTTCAATAATGCAATAGCTTGCATTGTACGCAACTTCGAGTTCTAAAACACCGCGACTAATCAAAATAGCCGTTATGAATAGTAATAACCACTTTTTAAAATTATAGAAATTTTATATTTCAAAATGGACTTCATTTTTGTATTCTTAATATCGAAATTACCCTAAGTTGAATTTTTTGTAATTTTCTGAGAACTTCTAATTTTTTATGAATAATGATAAATACTTAAAAACAACTTTTTTTAATAAAAATAATTTATAGTGATAAATTATACTATTTAGTGGTTTTAAATTATAATTAGAATATATTTTTACCATTTTATCCAATGGTGGTCATTAGAATTAATTTAACATTTAAATTGGACATAAACAATTGCCAATCTTTTGATATAAATTTTTTCTTAAAAACACGCTATTTGTTGTGACAGCGGGAATTAATTATAAAATTAATTAATTCAACTTATATGTTTGGAATTTTGTAAAAATAGACATCATTTTTGAATTCAGAATATCAATTACAGCTTAGGGTGAAATTTTGGCATTGTTCTGAAAAACTTCAATTTTTAATGAATAGTGAAACCACTAAGTTGTAGTTAAATAACTGATTTTTCGTTTAAATAAAATATTACCACTTCTGTGATTTGATTTTCAAAAATCCGACATACATGGTTTTCATTAAGATGTAAAATCTGGTTCAATGAGATTAAAATAATTTTTGGTGAATAGTAACTTTTAAGTTCTTAATCGCGATTAGAGGTAATTAGTGTAGTTTAAGGTAAAAATACTGTTTTAATAATATGAGATGAGATTGAAACATTTCCTACCCCCATTGGATGTGCCATGGCCGACCAAGACAATACATGGGTCAACTTGGGGACCCCATGGAGCCACTTTAGTTGGAAAATGACATAAATACCTTTCATTTAATGTTAAAGTAAAAAATGACACAAACATGAAATGTTTTACTAAAACAATTTTTACAAGGGGTTATACAAGTCATATGTTTGAATATAAATAGTCATTTGAAAGCTAAAAATATTTCCTACATCATAGTAGTTTTTTAATAATTTTTAGACATTAAATAAATTAAATTATTTATGACATCATTATGATGCAGTGATGACCTCATTATTTAAGGATTTAAATAAAATGGAAAGATAATGTAATATCTAAGACCCAAACATGTTCAAAACCTATAGGATGGGTGGATTTCGAACCCTTATCACCTAAGCCTCTAATTATATAAGTGTGGGACCTCTAAAATCCGAAACTCATTTTATAATAAAGTGACTTTTCTTTACTTTCCAAGAGTGCCCCTCCTCTCCACTTATAAAAGGCCCCCACCTCTACCACATCATTCACACTTTAAAGCCATTTGGCTCGGCCAACCTCTACCCAAATACTCTCTCCACTTTCCTCTCTTACTCCTAGAAGCCTCTCTTTGTGCAGAACTCTTCCCAAGGAAGCCTTTGGCTCAAATCAAAAAGAGTTACCCGATTTTGAGGTCATGTCTTCTCTAATGTTGTTTTGTTTTATTTTTCTTATACAAACCCCTAAACTATTTTTATTAATTTCTTTTGTAACAACACCAGTATCCTCAATATACTAGGATGTTTTTATAAGAAGGATTCGAGCTACAATTACACACACCTACATCTAATGGTTAAATAACATACGATTTCTGTGGATGGCGAATTTCTGCCTCACGAAACGATGATTGTTCAACACTCATATAACACCTTCAAAGGTGGCCATTAAGATGTCACTTTATTTACATATGATATATAATATGTTTATGTTTTACTTATGATTCTGTATTTCTCATTTATATCATGCTTTATGATTTCCATTATGGGTAAACGCGATAATTTCATTTTAGGAAGTGCGGACTACCGCCCCCTCAAAGTGATTTGAATCGTTAATGCCATATGTGGGATGTATAAAGGATGGATTAAATGGTATTATACACTATATTATACTGGAATTATATTATACATTTATATCATTATGATTTCATTCCTTTAGATACGAAATATAAATGAAAGTAGCGTTCATGCGTACGTACGACTTACCATCTCCATGAACGGTGCATTTCATTTCATACCTCTAAATGTTACGTAATATTATAAATGAATGTATACACTGGATATATATGATATATATGACATCTAAATCATGAATATAATTCTGGAGATAATGGATATTCTACCACATAAACAACTTGTAATTATAAGAAGTTTATTGTTGACTCAAGTACCAAAAATCGACCAAACGACCGTTATTAACTTAAATAATTACATAATGTTCATAACATTGTAATAAGTGATATAAAAAGGATAATGAAATTGAAAATGGTAGATATTAACTCTAGTTTATTATTCAGGAGGTTAAAGAATGGTCGAATCAAGTCGGACACAAGGTAAGGGAACTTCTTAACCCAACTTCCATTCTTTGGGTTAATCTCCTACTTTCAAATTATGTCATGATATTATTATGTCTTATTTTGTATTTTTACTTTCTTTATGTGTAACTATAGTGAATACTCATAATATATCTATTTTATTTTAAAAAATGATCTTTTTAAGGACTTCGTCTCAATCTCCTTTCATTGAGGCATATTTGGTTTTATACACAAATTTCTTTTATATGGTGTATAAACCCCTTTGACTTTTACGTATATTCAAAAGGAATCTTTTTTATACAAAGCATTTACTAAACGAAAAAGGGGAATGTTTTTGTTGTACGTATGTGGAGACAATGACTTCTCCACCGCCTTGACCACTATTTGAGTTTCGGCTTCCTCTACAAGCCATACCTTTTTTTAATGAGAAATAAATACCATGTTATACTTTTATTTTATTTTGGTATTGAAAATTGTTTTGAAAGCGTTTTTATTATATCAATGTGTTGTATTGATATATTGTGATTGAAATGTGGAAATGTTATGTTTCCTTTATGCATGTTTTATGTGATACGATTATGTTATGGTTTATGATATGTTTAAACCTATTCATATGAGGAATGAATTGGACTTAATAATTGACGGGTGGAGCCCGCTATAGCTCCTCGATGCATAAGTAGGTCTCATGAGACAACTAGATGTGGAATTGGATGAGGCGCTTTCCCAATTTGATTTATGGTTTTGGCCGAGGCCTTAATCATTTTAGACGTCTTGGCCGAGGCCTTGACAAAATGTTTCAGAATGTCTGGCATTATCCATTCCATCATTATGAAAGTGGTTAATGATATTTCATGTGATTATTCGACCAGTAGAATATCCCTGTGAATAAGTAAATAAAATTATCCCAGTTTACTTTTTCCATATTATGTTGAAGTTCATGTTTAAAAGGCTTTTGTTTTTTTTATACATTGCCTTAAATGTTAATGTTTATTTATGAAAGCTTCCGCAATATTGATATCCTTACTGAGCATCTGAGCTCACCCATTTCAATGTTTTAATATTTTACAGGATGTGAAGAAGTATATTATGAATGACCTGCAGGGATATTATATGGGGATATGAAGAGAAGATGTAGTAGTTTTCTTTTACTTTATTGTGTAATGTAATACTTATTAATGTATCTAGTGTGTCCAAGGCTACTAAACTAATCTGTCTTTCGAGACTTGATCTTTTGTGATCATGCCAATGTTACGAAGTAACGCACCTGCTCTGGGTAGCTGGGGTCGGGGCGTTACAGTTGGTATCAGAGGCAGTTTAGTACTAACCTTGGAAGCTAGATTTAGATAAACTCTGATTAGAGGAAATAGCCCGAAGATAGACATTAAGGATTAGTATAGAAGAACATCCTATAATTTTGGTATTATAGAGATTTTGTGAGTTTTCCGAGCAATACATCCATGTCTGGATACGTGCAGGTAGAGGCGGATCTGGCACAGATGTACCTAGGGGTAAAACTCGAAAACACCGCTTTGAGGTAGACTCGAACGTGAACTGGTGCACGACAACGGGCCTTGCTGCACTCTTGGTTACGAGACTCCTGGGGGATATGCGTAGGATAATTCTCATTTTCTTTTCAAACCACTATGAAAGGTTATGAGTATATACTTCCTCAAAGAAAACATTTCTTTTTATGATTATGGATTATATCCATAAATAGTTCAATTTATGTAAAGTGTTTTACAAATATGAAATTATGTATTTTATTTCATAAACTAATCTAGTTTATGCCATTATTTAGAAATGGCGCCTAGTGGAAGGAATGGAAACCGTATCAATGCACGCACTCCGTATAGGGATTTCCCTCCTTCTCAAGATAATTATTGTGGATCTGGAGATACAACTGGTGCTGATCAACTTATTACCATACAAGGACAACTCAATCAGTTTATGAATAATAACCTTACTCGTATGGATCACCCTGATCCACAACGTGGAGGATCAATGTTAGACCGCTTCGTGAGGTAACAACCGCCAACATTTAATGGGATACAAATCCATTAGTATCTAAGCAATGGATAAACTCCTTAGAGAAAATATTCCATGCCTTTGGGAGTAGCGAAAGGGAGAAGGTTGTCATGGCAGTTTACCGCCTCACTGGAGATGCCGATCAGTGGTGGTCACTGATTCAAAACACAAAGGATGATGATGACGTATCGAATATGGAATGGAGGGAGTTCAAAGAGATTTTCCTAGAAAAATACTATCCTCTTGACCATCGAGAAAATATGGAAAGACAATTTTTGAGTCGGAGACAAAAGGAGGATGAGAATGTCGCAAAGTATGAGGCCAACTTTACAAGGATAGCGAGGCATGCTGCAGATTATATACGTAACCCAAGAATTAATATTGATCGTTTCTTTTATGGGTTAAAACCATTTCTCCATCAAGCATTAGTCTCAAAAACCTTCTCGTCATACGAAGATATTGTCTCGTGTTCTATCAAGACAGAAAAAGGATTCTCTAAGTCTTATGACAACAAAGTAAAGCAAGAGAAGAAGAGAACGGTGGAACAAGAGACAGATAAATGGAAAAAGGGAAAGAAGGATTTTCCATTATGTGATAATTGTGGGAAGAGTCACCCTGGTACTTGCCTAAAAGGAATGGGAGTTTGTTATAAATGTGGAGAAAAAGGTCACCAGGCGTGTGATTGAAAGGGAAAGAAAAAGTCTATCAATGTTGAATGCTACAATTGTACGGAAATGGGGCATTATGCAAATGAATGTCCTAAGCGTCAGGGAAACTTACCTTAGAAAAGGACAAGGGATCAAGGAAAATCTTATGCTATTACTACAGTTGAAGCAGAATAACTAATGTTTTGGTGCTTTTGGACTCATGGATTATCTTCTTGTTATTAGAATAATGTGATATATATATATAAGGATTGTACTGCAGTACTTGTTGATTTCAGTAAGGTTTTAATATGATGAAGGTAATTATATTTTTAGTATGTGACAATAAGAGAAGCTTTACTTTGTTTGGGGAATCTGATAAATTGATTTTGGAATTAAGAGAACTTTTTCAGAAAGTCTGGACAGAGGTATTTTGGATAACTATAAAGGTTGGAGTGGATTAAGTTGATCTTTGGATAGTATTGTTTAAGGTTAAAAAATTTATGTAGATTATTTTTGGAATATTATAATATTATAGTTTTAGGAAAAGGACAACCTGCAGGGTGGGGCATAACCCGTCGCGTCGGACAAAGCTGCAGGAATCGAACCCACAACCATAGTGCAACATGCCTTTATTTCCTACCACTAGCCTACAGGAAGTCCCTAGTTATTAAAAAATAATTTTACTAATCTAAATGGTATGTGTTAACATTTGGAACCTTATACAATTAGGATAAGTATAATATTTTTGAGTTCTATTACCTTTTAGAGTGAAAGATGGGTTTTTGGTAAAAATTTATTAAAGAATGAAAGTCTACATGGCAAGTAAGTATATTTCCTTACGTTCTTAGTAAATCTCCTAAATAAATTCCTCAACTTTATAAAAGGTAACTTAAAACAAAAACGTTGTCGGTTAACTTTTCCAACTGGGGATTCTATGATAGTTTAACCAATCACAAGTTTGTGATTTTCTTATTGTTAACTTTCTCCTAATCCAGTTTTCTACAACTCTCCATCAGACCTTGATGGTTTGTTTTTCTTCCATATCCATATTTTCATAGAATCCTAGTATGGGCTATCTCGGGTGACATTTGTACTTCTCTTTCGTTCTTTTAATGTTATATTCTTATTGACCATATTTCCGATGTGGGTTTTCCACAAAGGTATTTTCTATTTTCAGCATTTTATTTTCAAAGAAAAATTTCAAATTGCGAGGACGCAATTTATTGAAGGAGGGGAGAATTTAACACCCTGAGCATCCACGATACGTTTCTCTTTCAATAATGCAATATCTTGCATTGTACGCAACTTCGAGTTCTAAAACACCGCGACTAATCAAAGTAGCCGTTATGAATAGTAATAACCACTTTTTAAAATTATAGATATTTTATATTTCAAAATGGACTTCATTTTTGTATTCGTAATATCGAAATTACCCTAAGTTGAATTTTTTGTAATTTTCTGAGAACTTCTAATTTTTTATGAACTGTGAAAAATACTTAAAAACAACTATTTTTAATCAAAATACTTTATAGTGATAAATTATACTATTTAGTGGTTTTAAAGTATAATTAGAATATATTTTTACCATTTTATCCAATGGTGGTCATTAGAATTAATTTAACATTGAAATTGGACATAAACAATTGCCAATCTTTTGATATAAATTGTTTCTTAAAAACACGCTATTTGTTGTGACAGCGGGAATTAATTATAAAATTAATTAATGAAACTTATACGTTTGGAATTTTGTAAAAATAGACATCATTTTTGAATTCGGAATATCAATTATAGCTTAGGATGAAATTTTGGCATTGTTCTGAAAAACTTCAATTTTTGAGGAATAGTGAAACCACTAAGTGGTAGTTAAATAACTGATTTTTCGTTTAAATGAAATATTACCACTTCTGTGATTTGATTTTCAAAAATCCGACATACATGGTTGTCATTAAGAATTAAAATGTGGTTCAATGAGATTAAAATGATTTTTGGTGAATAGTATCTTTTAAGTTCTTAATCGCGATTAGAGGTAATTAGTGTAGTTTAAGGTAAAAATAATGATTTAATAATATGAGATGATCTTGAAACATATCCTACCCTCATTTGATGTGCCATGTCCAACCAATACAATCCATGGGTCAACTTTGGGACCCCATGGATCCACTTTATTTGGAAAATGACATAAATACCTTTTATTTAATGTTAAAGTAAAAAATGACACAAACATGAAATTTTTTACTAAAACAATTTTTACATGGGGTTATACAAGTAATAATTTTGACTATAAATAGTAATTTGAAAGATAAAAATATTTCCTACATCATTGTATTTTTTTTATAATTTTTAGACATTAAATAAATTAAATTATTTATGACATCATTATGATGCAGCGATGACCTCATTATTTAAGGTTTTAAATAAAATGGAAAGATTATGTAATATCTATGACCTACACATGTCAAAAACCTATTGGATGGGTGGCTTTCGAACCCTTATCACCTTATCCTCGAATTATATAAGTGTGGGACCTCTAAAATCCGAAACTCATTTTATAATAAAGTGACTTTTCTGTACTTTCCAAGAGTGCCCCTCCTCTCCACTTATAAAAGGCCCCAACATCTACCACATCATTCACACTTTCAAGCCATTTTTCTTGGCCAACCTCTGCCCAAATACTCTCTCCACTTTCCTCTCTTACTCCTAGAAGCCTCACTTTGGGCATAACTCTTCCCAAGGAATCCTTTGGCTCAAATCAAAAAGAGTTACCCGATTTTGAGGTAATGTCTTCTCTAATGTTGTTTTGTTTTATTTTTCTTCTACAACCCCCTAAACTCTTTTTATTCATTTATTTTGTAACAAAAATAGTATCCTCAATATACTAGGATGTTTTTATAATAAGGATTCGAGCTAAAATTACACACACCTACATATAATGGTTAAAGAACATACGGTTTCTATGGATGGCGAATTTCTGCCTCACGAAACGATGATTGTTCAACACTCATATAACACCTTCAAAGGTGGCCATTAAGATGTCACTATATTTATATATGATATATAATATGTTGATGTTTTACTTATGCATCTTTATTTCTCATTTATGGCATTCTTTATGATTTACATTATGGGTAAACGCGATAATTTACATTTTAGGAAGTGCGGACTACCGCCCCCTCAAAGTGATTTGAATCGTTAATGCCATATGTGGGATATATAAAGGATGGATTAAATGGTATTATACACTATATTATACTGGAATTATATTATACATTTATATAATTATGATTTCATTCCATTAAATACGAAATATAAATGAAATTAGTGTTCATGCGTACGTAAAGTTTACCGTCTCCATGAACGATGCATTTCATTTCTTACCTCTAAATGTTACGTAATATTATAAATGAATGTATATACTGGATATATATGATATATATGACATCTAAATCATGAATATAATTATGGAGATAATGTATATTCTATCACATAAACAACTTGTAATTATAAGAAGTTTATTGTTGACTCAAATACCAAAAATCAACAAAACGACCGTTATTAACTTAAATAATTACATAATGTTCATAACATTGTAATAAGTGATATAAAAAGGATAATGAAATTGAAAATAGTAGATATTAACTCTAGTTTATTATTCAGGAGGTTAAAGAATGGTTGAATCAAGTCAGACACAAGGTAAGAGAACTTCTAAACCCAACTTCCATTCTTCGGGTTAATCTCCTACTTTCAAATTATGTCATGATTTTATTATTTCTTATTTTGTATTTTTACTTTCTTTATGTGTACCTATAGTGAATACACATAATATAACTATTTTATTTTAAAAAATGATCTTTGTAAGGACTTCGTCTCAATCTCCTTTCATTGAGGCATATTTGGTTTTATACACAAATTTCTTTTATACGGTGTATAAACCCCTTTGACTTTTATGTATATTCAAAAGGAATCTTTTTTATACGAAGCATTTACTAAATGAAAAAAGGGAATATTTTTGTCGTACGTATGCAGCGACAACAACTTCTCCGCCGCCGTGACCACTATTTGAGTTTCAGCTTCCTCTACAAGCCATACCTTTTTTTAATGAAAAATAAATACCATGTTATACTTTTCTTTTTTTTTGTATTGAAAATGGTTTTGAAAGCGTTTTTATTATATCAATGTGTTGTATTGATATATTTTGATTGAAATTTGGAAATGTTATGTTTCCTTTATGCATGTTTTATGTGATACGATTATGTTATGGTTTATGATATGTTTAAACCTATTCATATGAGGATTGCATTGGACTTAATAAGTGACGGGTGGAGCCCGCTATAGCTCTTCGATGCATCGATAGGTCTCATGAGACAACTAGACGTGGAATTGTCCGAGGCCCTTTCCCAATTTGATTTATGGTTTTGGCCGAGGCCTTAATCATTTTAGACGTCTTGGCCGAGGCCTTGACAAAATGTTTCAGAATGTCTGGCATTATGTATTCCATCATTATGAAAGTGGTTAATGATATTGTATGTTATTATTCGACCATTAGAATATCCATGTGAATAAGTAAAAGGCATTATCTCATTTTACTTTTTCCATATTATGTTGATTTTCATGTTTAAAAGGCTTTTGTTTTTGTTATACATTGCCTTAAATGTTAATGTTTATTTATGAAAGCTTCCGCAATATTGATATCCTTACTGAGCATCTGGCTCACCCCTTTCAATGTTTTAATATTTTACAGGATGTGAAGAAGTATATTATGAATGACCTGCAGGGATATTATAAGGGGATATTAAGGGAAGATGTAGTAGTTTTCTTTTACTTTATTGTGTAATGTAAGACTTATTAATGTATCTAGTGTTTCCAAGGCTACTAAACTAATCGGTCTTTCGAGACTTGATCTTTTGTGATCATGCCAATGTTACGAAGTAACGCACCGGCTCCGGGTAGCTGGGGTCGGGGCATTACATACACCCTATGCCATCACTGCTAGTTGGTAGCCTCTTGCGTATGGGGAGGCGTACTTGAGGCCTTGTGGAGAACCGGCTCAAAGAACCTGTTTCGTGGCTTCTGGGTCGGGACGTTACACCAGAAAATATAATATCAATGTGATAATATATACAAAATCAAATAGTTAAAGATATTGGGATTTAATACAATATTAGATCATAAATAAAATTAATTTATTGTCTCTCACATTGTAACAATGATAATGTTTTATAATCTTATTTTTATTGTGGAAAAAATTACAAGTAATCCAATTTTAAATCTATGATTAGTCTAATAGAAAAACAATATCATTCCCAAAATAATTTTCAATGAGTTTTATAGTGCCTTATACACCTCCCTAATACAAGTGATATTTAATTTCTTATTAGAATACCATGTTACAGATCAACTAACTATATGAGTGAGTGATGGTGAAAAGGATGGATATGGGAGATACATGGTGGGTACATAAAATATATGATTCACTGTGTTATCGAATATATCCATAGAGATATAGATGTAATATAATGGAATTGATGCATAAACCATGATAATTCATTTCCTTGAATTTGAAAAAGTGGTAAAATTCTAATGATAAATGATATTTTTAGTACACTATACCTAAGTAAAATGTATGATGGGTAACAATCTCATGATATTTCCTTTAATATGTTGAGTTATAATGATAATTAATAAATTTTAAGTTTCCTTATGGATAAAAAATTTCCTATTAAAATAATATTATCATATTTCAAAAATATATTCTCTCTGTTTATTAATAATTATAAAATCAATATTATTAATATTCCACTTAAGAAACATTTTTCTATAATTCTATAGGACGACAAGGATTAGTGAAAAATGGTTCCTAGATGTGATATAAGAAAAAATTCAGTTAAATAATAAATAAATTACCTGATTTAAATATTATATCATATAGAAGAGTCTAAAACCTTGTACATAAATGTACGGTGTGTTAGAGATTAGCTACATAAGCATCATATTTTATATCCCTTGCTATCATTTTTCTGTAATCATGATTTGATGGACTCTTATCTTTTAATCTCACTCTATTTAATAATTTTCATAACTTGTGGTTTGAAAAATAGAATAAAGGAATGATATCAAACACTCATTAAGGGAAAAATATTATAATATAATGGATAACCAGATTGATATATAGATATCCTATTAAATTATAAAATTAATATAGATGATAATCATAAAACCATATAGCAAAACAACTATATTAAAATGATCATTATAGAGTCATATTTGATATAAACATAGTCATAAAACATATGTACATCCATATAATATGTTGGACTGACATAAAATTGTGGAATACATAGAAAATAAGCCAAAATATAGAAAACATGAAATTTTATTAAAATAAAAAATCCCATGAATACTAAGAATAACATGAATAAAAACTTGCGTATTCTTCCTTAATTGATTATAAAATTGTATGTGTGTACCAACCATAAGAAAATGAAATACTATGAGACAAAACCATTATTCACTAACTTTTGTGAACGAACTCATTTTTTCCATTCCTAAAAATTTGAACAAACCCATCATGCCATCTAATATTTGAACAAACACATAATATCCCTACCTAAATATTTCTTGATGTATATGATTAAAACAATTAATTGGATGATGATATATCACCCCACCCACCATAGAACACATATTTTTGTTCCATACAAAATCAATCAATATCATATATTAAATAACCCATGGAAAAATAATGAGTTTCTAAAACATATCAAAGAACATGATATTAATAAATATTAGTATATAAAAATATCATTTTTTAGATGTAATCACAATTTATCAATATATAAATAATAACTATAACATCACTTCATGAAAGATAAACCATGGAGGGATAATAGATGTGAAAATACATTAAAACATTATATATAAAAAATTATATTTAATAATAAAACTTATAAAAATACATAATTATTCATAACTAAATCTATAGTGGATGATAAAATAATATTATTTATAATAGTTGGATAATCTTTCAATGATTCTAAAATATCATTATTCAAGTCCCACACCCTTAAAAGTGTATTAAAATTTTATTTTGACAAAAAAATTTAATTATGATAAACATATAAAATAATCCATTAGATTGAAAGGCTAATAATGATGGGATATAAATGTTGATACCTTGAAAATATTCTAGATGTAGGACTTAGATTTGTTTTACTATGGATAATTTGTAGTAAATAGGGGAACTAGATTGTGTAATGGAATTGAATGAGAGGAAATTTTGGTATTGTTTTACAGTGAGTTTGACATATGAGTGATATATTAAATGGGTGTATGTTATACCCATTTAGTTAGTTATTAAGGTATAATATTACCAGAAAAGAAATGTTATGTGAGGTGTATGAATGTAATGGAAATAAATTTCAGTGAGTTAGATAAGGAATGGGTGGTAAGACATATAGTTTAGTAATATAAACACAACAAATTCTCTTTATATTTTCTATTTGAAATGTTAAATAAAAGAAATTGTATCCACTATATATTAGTCATCTAATCATTTAATAATCATAATTAAATATTACACATATAAATAATAATATTAAGAGTAATATATGCACACCCCTATAACAAAAACATTATCTGACAAATGTGAATTCATATTCAATTTGAACAAATAAAATTACTAAATATTAGATACCTAAGGTTTAATTACCAAATATATAACGTGTTAAAAACTCTTGTTCCAGAAAAATTTTGATAAAACGCTATTTTATTGAATATTTTATTGATAATAAATGAAATAATTTCCTCACATTGTGTTAAATATGTTTATTTATAAAATATTTGGGATTTGATCATTCATTTGAAAATTTGGTGAAAATTCCAGTTTTACCCTTAATAGTGCATTGTAGTATTTCGAAGATAAATATTTTTATAGTTATTATTTGAATTTGAAATTTTGTAACAGTGTTCCTAACTTCATTGTATACAATTTTCATGCAGTACACTAGAGCTAAAGAGTGCATTTCGATGGAGTAAATGATCAATTAATCCAATGGTGGGCTGGACTCGGCAGAATGGACATGGGTTCTGTATTTGGGCCATATCTTCTACATACAGGCTTGGATTGAGCCCATAGTTTGAGTAAGGCTCGGAGACATGATTTGGCACAAATAATCCTTCTGGAAGGCCGGTAAATTCACGCGTTTTGGAGGTCAAATTGGCGGTGCAACTTGGAATAAAATATTTGGCCGAGATTTTCATTTCACACTTAAAAAGTTATGTATCCCTAGCCCTCACAAACTCTATTTAAAAGGGGTTTTAACTCTTTGAGAGGGCTGGTAGAGGCTTTGGGAAGGTTTGGCCGAAAGGGTGTCTCTTGGGAGCCCCTCACAACTCTTGGAGGAAGTAAGCCTTTTTGCAAACCTCTCTTCCGAAAAGGCTCTCCTCTCTCACCTCTTCTTTGTATTTCTTTTCTTTCATGTTTGTTTCTTGAATTTTTCTTCAAATAATATTCTGTGTTCATCTCTCTTCTTATTATCTTAATCTTCTTAATTGGGTTGGAATCAAGAGTTGAGACAAGATTGGGTTCTATCCTTTCAATCCGTTGCTTATGCAAAACGTCTCCACGATGACTACACCACCCATGGAAGAGTAGTTCTTTTTAGTAATCGATCGACCTCTATCCTTCTTCATTCATTTATTTTGAATCAATGAGCTACTGTAATTCACATATTATGACCTATTAATTGAGTTTTTAATTTAAATGAAACTAAGCATGCAATTGAATAGTTAACACAAAACACGCGAGGTCGGGAATTGTGTGAACTTTGAGAGCGCAACCTTAACCGGTAATTCAAAACCACATGGGATCAATTTGTAGTGTTCAAATATAATCCCTAAACTCAATTAATCCTCATTTCCAGAGTGGTTATGTGCCTTAATTTACCACTGACCATAAGCTAATTTTAGAACATCAATCAAAGCAGGGTGTTGCGATTGCTTGTTCCGAAGTTAGCCTAAGGTTAAAATTCACTTCAATATTCGTGGTAAAGTTAATTCTCGTAGGGTTCGGGATTTAACAAATTAAGGGATCATAATTAAGTGAATATTAATTTAAATGATAATGATTAATAAATGATTGAAGAGGTATAGTTAGATCGATTACGTCTTTTAAATATTGTCTAAACAAACATCTTTTTGTTGTGTCATTCTAATCGAAACTTCATTTCAAAATTAAAAACAAAAAAAATGCAATCTTCTTCCAGCAAACTTCTTCTAGATTCATAAACTATAAACAACCACCCCCATCCTTTCAAGTAGTGTTTTTATTATCTTTTATTTTACTTCTATAATACCTCTAATAATTGTTTTAATTCACTTCCTCCTTTGAGAGACGACCTTGGTCAGCCACTCTGCTGCACCTAAGTACCCCAAATTACACTAATCATTTGAGGGTGCCCACGACAGCGCTCTATCAAATTGGCACCGTTGCTGGGGATGCAAGTAATTATTTCAACCAATTAGAGGTATTTATTTTATTTTACATTTTAATTCTCTTCCTCTCTTCTTTCTTCCGTCTTTACCCAATCTGATTTTTTTTTCTTCTTCTTTTATCTCTTTCTACTTATTTTTGGACCATCAACTCAAAATTCTAATTTTTATTTTACTATGGTTCACATTCCTTATTTTCATCTTTCATTGATTGATGACACGAACTAATCCCGAAGATCTCTTAGATCTTGACCCTGAGATTGAACGTAGCCTTAGGGCACGAATCATACATTCTCAGTCTACGGGAAGTTTCAACATTCAACCAGTTGGAGAATTACACCAATATCAGAACATTGAAATTGGAAGCAATTCAAATTCAACCATAAAACAAGAACCAATGGCTGGAAACAATGGAAATTAACTTAATAGAACCATTCGAGAATTGGCTGCACCTGATATTAACTATCAACCAAATTGTATTGCATACCCAAATCTCGAATCGGACTTTGAACTAAAATCTGGGTTAATTCACTTACTTCCAAAGTCTCATGGCCTCTCTGGTGAGGATCCAAATAAACATTTGAAATAATTTAATGTGGTTTTCTCAACCCTTAAACCAAGAAATGTTTCTGAAGATCAAATCAAATTAAGAGCATTCCCATTCTCACTTGATGGAGCTGCAAAAGACTGGATGTATTATTTACAACCCGAAGATGTAACTTGTTGGAAAGATTTGAAATGTCTTTTCTTGCAGAGATTTTTTCCAGCATCAAGGACCACATCCATTCGTAAGGTGATCTCGGGGATCAAGCAAGCACAAGGGGAGTCAATGTTTGAGTATTGGGAGAGATTCAAGAAGTTGTGTGCAAGCTGTCCGCATCACCAAATCAGTGAGAAACTCCTCATCCAATACTTCTACGAAGGACTCACACCTATGGAGAGAAGCATGGTGGATGCTACGGCTGGAGGAGCATTGGTGGACAAGACACCAGTAGCTGCACATGCGTTGATCGACAAGATGGCACAAAACTCCCAACAATTTGGTGATAGAGGTACACCACATGTTCGAGGAGTACATCAAGTAAGTCCTTCTTCCCTTGAAAGTCATTTGATTGATACTAAGTTATAAGAATTGACAACTATGGTGAGGCAGATTGCATTGGCACAAAAGACATATCTACCCCCTCCTTCAAGGCCTTGTGGTATTTGCACTGAGACAAGCCACCCAACTGACTGTTGCCCACAACTCCAAGAAACAGAAGATTGTGCAGCAGTGTTCCCTGGGAGACCATTTCAGCAGCAACAACAACAACCATATCCCCAAAAGAAGTTTGATCCAACATACAACCAAGGGTGTAAAGATCTATCGGACATGAGGTATGGCTCTGGACAACAACAAAGGCCCCCTTTTCAACCAAACTTCCAGTAGCCTCCACCTTACCAACAGGGTTTCCAATAACCCCAAAGGAGATTCGAAGCTCAAACATCAACGAGTCAGCAACAAGGGAATATCCAACACAAGCTAGACTCTAACACTGATGATCTTTTGAAACAAATTGTTCTTAATCAACATAATGAGTTGAAGAGTCAAGGTTCAGAGCTGAGAGAGTTGAAGACTCAAATGAGTCAGATTGCCACCGCCCTCCATGAACTTGTGAGTAAGAATTCTGGAAATCTACCTTCCCAACCCACTCCAAATCCAAAGGGGAATGTTAGTTCCATCACATTGAGAAGTGGGAAGCAAATGAACGATACATCTGCACCTACCATTCCACCGGGATTCACCTCAACTTCAGAGAAGCCGCATTCCATACCAACTGATGAGCAATCCAAGGAGAAAGATAAAGGTAAGAAAAAGATTGATGATGTTCCTCCTAAACCCCTTCCTTTTCCAAACAGGGTTGTTCAAACCAAGAAGATGGTTGAAGAAGCAATGCAAAAGGAGGTTTTGGACACATTCAAGCGTGCGGAGATCAACATTCCTCTACTTGAATCCATTAAGCAAATTCCAAGGTATGCCAAATTCTTAAAAGAACTCTGCACCAATCGAAGAGGGCTCAAGGGGAATGAGAGGATCAACCTTGGAAGGAATGTCTCGGCACTCATTACACCAACTCTAGCAATGCCAACAAAGTGCAAGGATCCTGGGACATTAACCATCCCATGTACCATAGGGGAGTTGCACTTCTCTGATGCTCTTAGTGATTTGGGAGCTTCCATAAATGTGATGCCTCACTCTGTATTCTCTTCCTTGCAGGATGGTGAGTTGAAGCCAACAAGAGTAGTGGTGAAATTGGCGAATAGAGCTACGGCATATCCAGCGGGAGTCCTTGAGGATGTACTTGTCTGGGTAAGAGACATGATCTTTCCAGCGGATTTCTATGTTCTTAACATGGAGGATGATCAGGTAAGTTCTCATGCCCCCATTATCTTAGGTAGTCCCTTCCTCAAAACTGAAAAAACTATCATAAATGTCAATGAGGGTACACTTTCCATGGAGTTTGGAGATGATGTTGTGATATTTAATGTTATGGATTCCATGAAGTACCCCTCAGAGGACCATTCTGCTTTTGTTATCTCCCATTTTGAACTACCAAGTAAAAACATCATGGAATTGGATTGTCCTATGCTTTGGGAGATTATGAGTATTGGTTCTGGTTTAATGACTAAGAGAACTTCCACACCTGTTTCTAATGAACAAGACTCTCTAAGATTTGATTTTGAAATGGAATCATATTCTGATTTTGATCATGTGAACTCTGATTATGAAATGGCTATTGATTATGCTGATGGATTTGGTGCTTTATTCTCTGATTGTGATGATTTTTATTCTGATACTGATGTTCATTGTGCAGATATGTCTGTTGCATCAATTTCTCCATCCATACAGCACCCACCTACATTGGAACTCAAGCCATTGCCCCCAAATCTCAAATATGCATACTTGCTCAGTGGTGATAGATTACCTGTCATAATTGCTAACAATCTCTCTTTTGAACATGAAGAAAAACTTTTGAATCTTTTGAGAGATAACATTAGGGCAATTGGTTGGACATTGGCAGACATATCAGGTATTAGCCCCTCCATTTGCACACATAGGATTCTCTTGGAGGATGGGGCTAAACCGGTGAGACAGCCGCAAAGGAGACTTAATCCCACCCTCCTAGAAGTTGTTAAGAAAGAAGTTGAGAAATTACTTGAGGCGGGTATCATTTACCCTATTTCTGACTCACAATGGGTTAGCCCTGTTCAGGTTGTACCAAAGAAAACTGGTTTCACTGTTATAAAAAATGAAAATGATGAGTTAGTTCCTGTGAGAGTACAGAACAGTTGGCGAGTGTGTATCGATTATAGGAAACTAAATCAATCCACTCGTAAGGACCATTTCCCACTTCCATTCATTGACCAGATGCTTGAGAGACTAGCTGGGAAGACACACTATTGTTTCTTGGATGGATTTTCTGTCTATTTTCAGGTTCCCATTGCAGCAGAGGACCAGGAGAAGACAACATTCACCTGCCCATTCGGTACCTTTGCTTACCGGAGGATGCCATTTGGACTTTGCAACGCCCCAGGTACCTTCCAGAGATGCATGGTGATTATTTTCTCAAATTTCATTGAGACCAGCATGGAGGTATTTATGGATGATTTAACAGTTTATGGGTCCTCATTTGATGAATGTCTCTCTAGTTTGGGTGATGTGTTGCATCGTTGTATTGAGAAAAATCTGGTCTTAAATTTTGAAAAATGTCATTTAATGGTCGAAAAGGGAATTGTCTTTGGTCATATAGTCTCAAAACATGGAATTGAAGTTGATAAATCTAAGGTAGACATTATTTCATCCTTCCCATATCCTACATGTGTGCGTGATGTTCGATCATTCCTTGGGCATGCTGGATTTTATCGACGCTTCATCAGAGATTTTAGTAAGATCGCTCTACCCTTATCTCGATTGCTTCAAAAAGTAATTGACTTTAATTTTGATGATTTATGCAGGGTATCATTTGATGAGCTGAAGAAGTGTCTGACCACTCCACCAATCATACATCCCCCACGGTGGGACCTTCCATTTGAGCTTATGTGTGACGCCTCCAACTTCGCGGTTGGAGCTGTCTTATCTCAGAGGGTGGAGGGACGTTCACATGTGATCGCCTATGCATCAAGGATGCTAGATTCAGCCCAATCAAACTACACTACCACAGAAAAGAAGTTTCTTGCTGTCATATTTGCTTTAGATAAATTCCGTTCATATTTATTGGGCTCTAAAGTAGTTGTTTTTTCTGACCATGCAGCTTTGAGGTACCTCCTAAAGAAGCCAAATGCAAAGCCACGACTTATCCGTTGGATGCTCCTTCTTCAAGAGTTTGACCTTGAGATAAAGGACAAGAAGGGGTCAGAGAATTAGGTGGCAGACCACATGAGTAGGCTTACTCACACACTAGAGGGTAACACCTTGGATCAGGTACCACTTCGGGACACTTTCCCCGATGAGAATCTCTATACCATCTCCGGTAAGCATCCTTGGTATGCTGATTTAGTTAATTACATTGTTGGCTCTGAAATCCCAATAAATTTGAAGAAGCATCAAGTCCAAAAATTAAAAAGCGAGTCTAGGTATTATGTGTGGGATGATCCGTACCTCTGGCGCATGTGTAGTGACCAAGTCATTAGGAGGTGTGTTCCCGATCATGAGTTTGAGTCTGTTTTGCATTTCTGTCATACACTTGCTTGTGGTGGACACTTTGGACCCCAACGGACAACTAGGAAGGTTTTAGACTCTGGATTATATTGGCCTATCTTGTTCCATGATGCCCATTTGTTTTGTAAGTCATGCTCTCGTTGCCAACACACTGGGAACATTTCTAGGAGACATGAGATGCCCCAACAACCCATACTATTTTGTGAGATTTTTGATGTATGGGGCATCGACTTCATGGGTCCTTTTCCTAGTTCATTTGGATTTTTGTATATTTTGGTTGCTGTTGATTATGTGAGTAAATGGGTGGAGGCCAAGGCCACCAGGACTGACGATTCTCATGTTGTTGTGGACTTTGTCAAAGCACAGATTTTTTGCAGGTTTGGAGTACCAAAGGACATCATCAGTGACCAAGGGACACACTTTTGCAATAGGAATTTTTCTTCCCTCATTCGAAAGTATGGGGTGACACACAAAACATCAACACCATACCACCCCCAAACAAATGTCCAGGCTGAGGTTTCAAATCGTGACTTGAAACAAATCTTGGAGAAAACCGTGCAGCCAAATAGGAAGGATTGGAGCAAGCGCTTGGATGATTCATTGTGGGCTTATAGGACAGCATACAAGACCCCCATTGGTATGTCCCCATTTCGGATTGTTTTTGGGAAAGCGTGTCATCTCCCCGTGGAAGTCGAGCATCGGGCATATTGGGCTATAAAGAAATGTAACATGGATTTGGTCCAAGCTGGAATTCAAAGGAAGTTGCAAATTCAAGAGCTTGAGGAGATTCGACTATCATCATATGAGAACTCAAGGCTCTACAAGGAAAGATCAAAAGCAGCTCATGACAAAATGATCCAACAAAGGGAGTTTCATGTTGGAGAGAAAGTCCTTCTCTATAGTTCACGACTGAAGTTGATGCCTGGTAAGTTGCGTTCCAGATGGTTAGGTCCTTATATTGTGTCTAATGTTTTTCCTTATGGTGCAGTGGAGATCACACAAGAGTACACTGGAAGGAGCTTTACAGTCAATGGGCAACGTTTGAAGAGATACATTGAGGGACATCCTACTGATGCAGTGGATTTTATCACACTGCATGACCCCATCATCACTTGATCACATCAGGCTGTTCCTAACCCTTTCACTTTTATATTATTTTCATTTCATGTGCATATATCATCTCATGGGTTCACATTGAGGACAGTGCAATATTTTAAGTGTGGGGGAGGGAACCTTTTAGTTTAGTAATTTCAATTGTTTTCCTGTTTTAAAAAAAACACCAAAAAAATAATTGTATGTTTTTCAAAATTTGTGTGTTTATTTTACAATTTTCTGTGTGTTTTTGAAACTTTTGAGCTAAAATGATTCTCATCACAATTTTTAAATCCATATCAATAAGTGAAACAATTTACCCCTTGAAACTAAGCTTAAATGAATGTTGAAATGACTTTGTTTCAAGTTCAAATATTTAGTAATTTCATGGAAAGTACACCGAATTTTGAATCCCATGCCACATCTCACTGTCTTTATATTTGAAATCACTTTCCTGTGAGGCTTCTGAACCATTATTTTCATATTCTTTACATTCACCTCACTTCTTGAGAGAACCAAACCATGCTTGATTTAACCAGAATTTGATCTATTCCTGTCAAAACTTGAGGGTTTGAGGTACTTCTGTTTAAATGATTGAGGCATTTGTTTGGTATTAAAACCCCTATTTCAAAGAATCCTTTTTTTATAATGGCCTACCTTGAATATTTAATCCTTGTAGCCCTTAGAATCCATGCATAGCCTATTAGGTTAAGCCACATTACAAGACAATTTTCCCTATCCAACCAACTCTTGAAGTGAAATTGCATAATCTAGTTGAGCATAAGTGTGGGGGAAGCTGTCTTGTGTTGTGCCACCACATTATGTGATACTTTGGGTGGAAAATTAAATTCTGAAGAGATGTGTTTGTTTCTAAAGAAAGTCATTATATTGAAAGCTGTGCCTTTTCTGGAGCTTTCATGACAAGTGAAGATGTGCCTTTTCTGGAGCTTCTAATTGAGGTGGAAAGCTGTGCCCATCTGGAGCTTTCAAGAAAATCATGTTTGAGAAGATTAACATTTTTTATGCTGAAATGATGAATGGTGTAAACCTTTCATGACTTTTCATGATGATGGAGCTGAATTGATACTATGGGGATTGAAGAGAAGACCATATTTAAGTGAAAATTAGATTAATGCAATTTTGCATCAAAAGAGTCAAGCCCTCCTCATTCAGCCTCAGAGTTTTTCACATCTTAATCCTACCAACCGAAAGCCACAAAACAACCCTGAAAAGTCCTCATGATAAAAATATGTCCTTGACTCACATCGGGTAGCGATGTAGGAATCTATCAAGCCTATGGTGACCCTTGTATGAGTTTGGATGAGAAAGACATTGCAAAAAAAATTGATATTTGAGTGATGAGAGAAAATTCAAGCGAGGTAAGTGTTTTGTGCATGGGTGGATATATGAAGTGGAAATATATTGAATGATATAAATGGAGAACTTGAAATAAGGTTTTTTATTAGGCATGATATCTTTTTATTCTTGGTGTGAAATTGATTGATCTTAAAGATATGTGTTTTAAAATTGGTTTTGATTTGATATTGATGTTTACTTGATATGAGGTTTTGCCCAGGTGTGCAAAAGGGTAAGTGTGGGGGAGTTGATAAAACACTATTTTATTGAATATTTTATTGATAATAAATGAAATAATTTCCTCACATTGTGTTAAATATGTTTATTTATAAAATATTTGGGATTTGATCATTCATTTGAAAATTTGGTGAAAATTCCAGTTTTACCCTTAATAGTGCATTGTAGTATTTCGAAGATAAATATTTTTATAGTTATTATTTGAATTTTAAATTTTGTAACAGTGTTCCTAGCTTCATTTTATACAACTTTCATGCAGTACACTAGAGCTAAAGAGTGCATTTGGATGGAGTAAATGATCAATTAATCCAATGGTGGGCTGGACTCGGCAGAATGGACATGGGTTCTGTATTTGGGCCATATCTTCTACATACGGGCTTGGATTGAGCCCATAGTTTGAGGAAAGCTCGGATACATGATTTGGCACAAATCATCCTTCTGGAAGGACGGTTAATTAACGCGTTTTGGAGGTCAAATTGGCGGTGCAACTTGGAATAAAATATTTGGCCGAGATTTTCATTTCACACTTAAAAAGTTATGTATCCCTAGCCCTCACAAACTCTATTTAAAGGGGGTTTTAACTCTTTGAGAGCGCTGGTCGTGGCTTTGGGAACGTGTGGCCGAAAGGGTGTCTCTTGGGAGCCCCTCACAACTCTTGGAGGAAGTAATCCTTTGTGCAAACCTCTCTTCCAAAAAGGCTCTCCTCTCTCACCTCTTCTTTGTATTTCTTTTCTTTCATGTTTGTTTCCTGAATTTTTCTTCAAATAATATTCTGTGTTCATCCCTCTTCTTCTTATATTAATCTTCTTAATTGGGTTGGAATAAAGAGTGGAGACAAGATTGGGTTCTATTCTTTCAATCCGTTGCTTATGCAAAACGTCTCCACGATGACTACACCACTCATGGAAGAGTAGTTCTTTTTAGTAATCGATCGACCTCTATCCTTCTTCATTCATTTATTTTGAATCAATGACCTACTGTAATTCACATATTATTACCTATTAATTGAGATTTTAATTTAAATGAAACTAATCAAGCAATTGAATAGTTAACACAAAACACGCGAGGTCGGGAATTGTGTGAACTGTGAGAGCGCAACCTTAACCGGTAATTCAAAACCACATGGGATCAATTTGTAGAGTTAAAATATAATCCCTAAACTCAATTAATCCTCATTTCCAGAGTGGTTATGTGCCTTAATTTACCACTGACTATAAGCTAATTTTAGAACATCAATCAAAGCAGGGTGTTGTGATTGCATGTTCCGAAGTTAGCCTAAGGTTAAAATTCACTTCAATCTTCATGGTAAAGTTAATTCTCGTAGGGTTCGGGATTTAACAAATTAAGGGATCATAATTAAGTGAATATTAATTTAAATGATAATGATTAATAAATGATTGAAGTGGTAGAGTTAGATCGATTACGCCTTTTAAATATTGTCTAAACAAACATCTTTTTGTTTTGTCATTCTAATCGAAACATCATTTCAAAATTAAAAACAAAAAAATGCAATCTTCTTCCAGCAAACTTCTTCTAGATTCATAAACTATAAACAACCACCCCCATCCTTTCAAGTAGTGTTTTTATTATCTTTTATTTCACTTCTATAATACCTCTAATAATTTTTTTAATTCACTTCCTCCTTTGAGAGACGACCTTGGTCAGCCACTCTGCTGCACCTAAGTACCCCAAATTACACTAATCATTTGAGGGCGCCCACGACAGCGCTCTATCAAATTTCATTTTTAATCATTATATTTCCTTAGACACATATAACTGTTTTTACCCATAAAACTAGTGTTAAATATGTTTTTTAACATCATATTATATTTTTAGTTTTAAATTGATTAATATAATTTTGAAAAATACATAATATTTAGAGATGTCTTATTCATTGAAAAATAATCAATTTCCTAGAGTAACTAACATTTACCAAATGTGACTTAATCCATATTCCTTGAAATAAATTAAACCTTATAAGATAATTTGGATCCAATTATTATAAATTTTAAATCAATTAAATTTGAGTCAATTTGTAAAAATGATTTTCGAAATAGTAATTTATAATGTATTTAGAAAATTTATTGAGAAAATATTACATATTTTAAAAATCATAAAAATATTATTATTCAATTCAAAATTATTATTTTATAATGAATAATGTTATTTGAAAGATATATATTTTTTCCAAAATAAGATTTTATAAATTTTTGGATAATATTATAAGAAAGCAATTTTCTAAAATCCATGGTATTTTTAAAAAATATTATTTTTCACTATTCCCCCAAATATCAATTATTTTAAAAAAATACCAAAAATTATTATTAGGCTAATATAACCATCATAAATCCAAAAAATGAATCAAATTTGGAAAAATTAACTTAAAAATATATATAAATTTGTCTTGAAAATAAAATCCTAAAATGCGATTACAAATTTTTTTTATAGTGATACGTTTTTTTGGAATATAAAATATATTACAAAAATTAGTGTTATTCATAAGCATTTCAATCATGGAAAATCTGTTCATTTATAATTTATATTTTAATCATAAAAATAGTTTTTGTTAGTTGCTTAATTATACTAATTATATTCGATGTTTAAGGTGAATTGTTTTTTCTTATATATCTATATATATATATATATTATAGTTCAATTACCACAATTGATAACTTGATATACTATGTATACCTTATAGTGGTATATATTGCATGTGTTTTTGGTTTTTTGTGTGAAGAAACCAATAAAACGCATTTTTTAAAGGACAAACTCAAATCCCTACATTTCACAATCATTTTACAATTTCTGCATCTTCATCATGGAATGTTCTTTCCAAAAAAAAATAATGAACAGTCATAGGAAAAACACTAGGATGAAAAATATTCTTATGTTTTCAAAAAAACATGACAGTGAGTCCTCTTAATCTAGTTAACCCTTCAGTACATGCCTCCACTTCTATTAACTACATTGAAATAAAAAATACAATACAAAAATTTAATGGAATAATGTAGATCCTTCATGTTTCTTAATGCGAATAGTGTGTTTAAAATGATTTTCTCCCCGAAGGTTCTCGATTTCTTCTACTATTCATAGTTTCATATAATGGTGTTAATTATTATTTGGGTTGTTTGGATCATATCATATATGAAATTTCTTTTTAATAACTTTTTTTCTCATGATCTCTTAATGAAACTTTATCATATATTGGATGTTTCATATTCTTTTATAAATCATCCTATTCTATAATTTTTAGAGATTTATTTTTTTGGTACGTGTCTATCCATATAGCACCACACACACACAAAATTTATATCTTCTAGTGGAATATTTCTCTTTTCTTTTTTTCTGTAAATTTATTTTGTTTCTCAATGTTTTCTCTTTTTCTATATGTATTCTCACTAGATTACTAAAACATTTGTTGGAACAGGTGTAGGGAGTTTGGTTGTCCTACATGGATTCTTCTATGTGACATCCATTTTTTCAATTTATATGATTCACCTTTCACCAACTTCTTAGATTTAGAATCCATGTTTTTATCATATTTTCTATTCGATATATTCTAGCAATATATTTTTAATCCAAAATAATCATATTTATTTATAAGGTTTCTTATTCATTCCTAACCATCTTCTGTGGTCTTCCTTTCTAAATATGTTACTATACATATCTTGACAAGAAGGAAAGCTTCGTGATACCACCATCTTTTCACATATCATATGTATATTAAAATACTCAAATTACATAGGATGTTTTTATATTTTTCATAAATTTTTTATTTTAAATATCCATCTAAAGATTACACCCAAGTCATGGGAATCCATTTTGATTTACCATTGAGTGGATTTTACAAACCATCAACTTTATAATACCCAAATCAGTTGCAGCACCAAAATTGACTAATAAAACTTGATATTCTAATTTCTTATATATATTTTTTTGGACTTCATTAAATCCTGTTGAAATCTTAATAGGGAAGTGCATTATATAATTTTATTATCTACCTATGATAAGATGGTGATTCATTATCCTATTTCATTAATGGAACTTGTATAGATTTTTTTCCCACTAGTACTATTCATTAATGTAGATATATAAAAAATTTATAATATGTTATAGATGGTACAAAATTCTTCATAGATACAAAAGATAGATCATTAATAATTTTATGATATATTTATCAAATGTTGGAGGAATTTAAACCATAGAATCCAACAATGTGCATGGAGTAGTAGAAAAAACATTTTTAATTTTTTATGAAGAATAAATATGTTCCTTCTTAATATTGAAATACTGAAATTCCATTAAAAAATCATTGGCATCCATGGTATTTTTAATATTTTCATTATGATAAAAATACTTTAATTCCACAGAAATAGTATTGATCATCTTTATTATAGAAATCAATTATAAAAAATCTAGTGTAAACATTTTATATACTACTACAACTTAATTATTTTATTTTAATATGGGAAGACCTGAAGAAAAAAAATCTCAAGGTGTTGTAAAATAGTGTGGACTAGGTGTGTTCCCCCTAACAATGTCACTACAAACTGGGGGTATGGAACCAAAAAAAGATAAGAAACACTAGACCCCATTAGCTTCCCATGATGTAATGAAATCGACCGACTTATTCCCCTCACAAAAAGTATGAGAAATTTACACCCATGGATGGAGGATATTTTTCACCTTTCAAATGAGATATGTGATGACCCATTTAACATAAGTCTTCCCCTGTATCTCCTCATGGCTCACGATCGAGTCCATTTACATTGATTCAATAATGATCCAAGGTTCATGATAGAACTCAATCCCTTTCAACACCGCATTATACCCCTCCATGAAATAATAACATTTCCCAAACCTACTACTAAAGGCCAACAACACAACACCATTGTTATCCCCCCCCCCCCGCATAACCCCCACAATGTAGCATTCATCAACATTGAGTTTCAATCCATTTCAAAGAGGCCTCTACCTCACCCACATTAAATGACTATATGGAGTCCAAGAAGTATTCCTTGTGAATTTTCTCTCCATGAATCAGTGCAATAAATAAGAGTGATACCATTGCATGACGAGGAGAACCAAGTCCACTGTGTTGATTTTGGCTTTGGCCATCAAGCTCTGGCAAGGCAAGGTAGAACTCGAATTGTAACACCATGATATTTTATGAGAAGTATATTTTTTATGACTAATGTTATATGCAAAATAAAAAGAATAGTTTACCGCACACAACACTAGCTTGGCTTGTAGTACACACAATCACGACCTCCCTCGATAGCGTGTGTAGTACGCCATACCGAGTTTCACTAAACAACGATTTATTATTATAATATTATAAACTAGCCGTTATGAATAGTATTAACTGAATTTTTTATTTTATAAAATTATTATTCATCTTACATATTTTCTAGAACATGGTTTGAGAACAAAATAAATTTTTCGGGTAAAATAAGTATTTGTCAAAAAATGCAGTTTTTCCACCTTTTGATGGTGCACCCACATTAAATCTAGTTTTTGACATGTTTATAAGTTAAATTTGACAAAATAAAATTCTTCTTTGGAATCAGGATATAAAAATTTACTTTGGATAAAAATTTTAAATTATTTTCGTAACTTTCATATTTTGAAGAATAGTAAAAACATGCTATATTTTAATTAAAAACAACTTTTTTCATCGCATTAATTTATATGGCTAAATTATAATATTCTATGGTTTTAATGTTTATGTAGAATATATTTTTTTCATTTAATATAATGTATGTCAATAGCATTAATTTTACATTGAATTCATAGATAAAAACATTTCAAACTTGGGCAATGTTTTAACTATTAAAACCCGTTTTCTTAACAATGAGATTAATTTTCAATTAATTACTGAAACATCAGTGTTTTGAATTTTTAAAAATTGATTCCATATTTGGATTCAGTGGGTCCAAATTATGTTAATAGGTAATTTTTTTTGATATTATGAATAGTAACTACGGTAATTTTTATTTACTACAGTTATAGGTAAATCAGGTAATTAAGGGTAAAAATAAGATTATAAAATTACCCTAACACCTGAAAAAATTCTATTGGATGACTAAAAGTCGACCCTTATCACCTAAGGGTCGGAATAAATTCATTTTATGGACTTTTGACCATTAAAATAATTTAATTATTATTAAAACCGAAGAATGTGACAACATGTCACTCTCTTAAATTTTATAAGTATAATAATTTTAATTTAGTGATAAACTTCATGAATCTTCGAACACAAATAGTCTCCATAATTTAATATCTATTATAAATTATGACACAATAGTCATGTTGAAATTATTTTATTGATTGAATTATCAAACAAATGATTTAAAAGTATTAAAAGAAATATTATATGAACTATTTAATGTGGTCCACTAATTTTATAGAAAAATATGACATGTTATGAATATATTAAATCTTTTATTTCGAACATATCTTCTGTATATATTTTATTTAAACTCAAATAAATGAATAGTGTCAAAATTGACACTATTGTTAATTTATAGAAATTACATATTATAAAATTATTTAAAAATCACAAAAATATTTAAAAATTATTAATAAACATTTATATGGTCGAATATGTAATAAAGTATACAATTATGGAAAATTCACAACATATAAGTAATTATTTATAATGATGTCAAATTTAGAATTTAATTACCACAATTAAAATTAAATAGATAATATAAGGATAGATCATGTTGATAATGTTTAAAATAAATTCCCAACTTGTCTAGAGTAAATTGGTTGAAGAGAATACAACCCTCTCTCATCCAAGCTTCATATATGATTCATTTTTGGTGGTTTTTAAGTGGGTTTAGAATTTATTACAGATTAATATTTCTTATAATTCCAAAGGTTCCCCTCTCCTCCCTTATAAAAGGTCACCTCCTCCCTCTTCTCCTCACACAACGTTGAGCCTTCAAGCTCCACCAAGCCTGGAAAATTTCCCTTCTACACTACCTTAGTAATATTATAGAGGTCCTGGGATTCTTCAAAGACCAATCTTAGTTCCCTAAGAGGAGGTTTCAAAGAGGCATGTCGAAGAAGAGGTAATATCTGTTACCGCTTCGTTGAAATTTATTTCTTCTTCTACTTCCTCTTATTTAGTTGTTTCATTATTATGTAATAGAATAATTTTCACTCATATACTGATATGTTATTATAAATATTAAACAACCCAATTTCACCTTCTATCCATCCTACCAAAATTGAAATCATCGCGCGTGCGTATGTAAAGAATACCGTCTCTACACCCTGGTGTAATCTATTTTGCATCACCATCATACTTGGATGGGTATAATGGTGTAAATAATAAATATATATGGTTATTTTAAATTGATATTAATTATGAAATAGTATACATACACTCCAATACAATTCCACGATCATGGGAACGATATCATCGCTCGTGCGTACGTATGGCCTACCGTCTCCACGATGTGATGCGACTCATTCTACAGGATCTTCATTGAATAATGATTATATTAATGAATTGAATATGTAAATATGATATTTATTACAGTAATACCATTCCTTAAATGAGGTATCTATTACCGAAAAATAAGAATAAGAATTTATTCTACAAAACACACATAGGAAGAAAAAGCAATAAACCCCCGAATATCAAGTAGAAATGAAATATTACTAATAATAAGCAAATAATATGACCATATATGATATCATAACAATGAGAATGATTCTGGAATCTGTCAATAAAATTATTTAAATCATTATATAGGAGGTTCGGACACGTATGAACCAAATCGAACCTAATGTAAGGGAAAATCTCACAATCTCATTTTTATCCGAGTTTGTTAATACTTCAGATTTTACTGGGGAATATTTATCGTCCACATACATGTTTCCTCAATATGTAATATTATTTCTATTCTCTTACAATTGTTTAAATCAAATTTTACCCTTTGGTGAGTTGTTAGTAAAAGATATGAATGGAATCTTTTGTATTGTTTATTACAAGGTACTTTTTGACTTTTTCGGCCAAAGTACGAGAATAATGATTTTTTAACTTATACGGCATGAATGGATATTTATGATTTCATAAAACAATATTTCCATGAATCTTCCTTTACAAGTTTTCATGTTTATTTTTAATCAACTTATTTTAGTTTGAGATTGTATGACATGTTAAAAAAGGAAAAATGTTTTTGAAGTAGAAAGGATATTTTACTCAGAATTAAGTTCAAGTGTTTTATCAAAATTATTTTCTATCTATGATAATAAAGGTATTTGTTTCTATCCCTATTTTTATATTTATTTGATTATGTTATGATGGAATTAATTTTATGCTTTCCTTTTATCCTATATGGATTATGATATGATGGCATGATGTTTAAGAATCCCATTTTTATTACATGGGTTATGTTATGATGTATGATTTACGATTTTGTGGCACAAATAAGAATGGTTTCATTATGAGATGGGTGGTACCTATATCTCCCTCCAATGCATTGGGTAAATATTTATATCTCATTAGATAGACATGCATGGAATGATAAGTTAATCCGGTTCAGTGATACATGACTGGAATGAGTAGTGAACTCGGTTCAGTAATGGACTTTCTCCACTATGATAGTCTTGGAAATGAGTCTTGACTAAAATGAAATGATTTTCTATGATTATGTGTTTATGCCACAAATTTTCATGTTTTATGTTATGATTATTGGGATTAAATTTCACCACTATGATTTATCCCATGTTATTATATTATGATCTCTTGTGCAGGTTAAGATATTAAAAATGTTATGTTCTTATGAATATGATATGATTGATATTTCTTTTATTTACCTTTACTAAGAATTTGAGATCTCCCTTTTGTATGTTTTCTTTTCCCCAGGTTAGGAAGAAGGGTATTAAGAAGGATATGCCAAAAAGGGACTCTAGAAATGATGAAATAAATGGGATACAACGTAGATGATTTATGAACCAGTTGTTTATGTTTCCCTATTTCTAAAGACATTATACTTATATAGTCCTTTCATGGTTTTGTTATATGTTGTAATAAGTATTCATTAATTTTGATGTAATAACAATTTATGTAAAGTATGGGTCGTTATAGTTGGTATCAGAGGAAAGGTATAGTCAACCTTTGGAAACTAGGATGTGAAAGCCTTAGTAAGAACCCTAAGGATATGTCCAAGCATTGGACAAAACCATAGTTTTTTTGAAATGGCCATGAATAACCTATGATAAGACCTAAACCGTGAAATTTTATTCTTGATTATGTGGTTTTACTGTTATGATTATTGTTTATCACACTATGCTTATTGGTTTTAGTCAATGGCTGTAACCCGAAGGAACCGTGTTAATGCTGAATGTGATGGGAAATGCAATGATTGCCCTCCTGAGCAACCAAACCTTATGGGATCTGGAATAAAAAATCATGTAGCCATGCTCGAACAACTTTCTCAAGCTATGAACCATGCAGGGCTTCCAAACGAGAAAAGGAAGGAGCAAAATTCTGTTGAATCCTTCATGAGGTGGCATCCACCTTCATTCAGCGGGTCTTCTGATCCATTAGTGGCTGAGAAATTGATTAGTACCATAGAAAAGATATTTTCAGTTCTACAATGTTCTGACCATGACAAAGTCATCTTAGAAGTGTATCATTTGGAAGGTGATGCTGATAAATGGTGGAATCTTATCAAGAATACGAGGAAAAGAGATGAAATTGAGTCCATGGAATGGGATGAGTTCAAGAAATTATTTTTCAATAAGTACTTTCCACGTATTCTTCGAACAAATATGGAGAAGGATTTTCATAAATTGAATCTAAAGTATGATTAATTTGTTGGTAACTATGAAGAAAATTTTACAATACTTGCACGGTACGCTTCTGGAATTATTATCCAACCTGAGAGTAAGATCGATCTATTATTTAGTGGCTTGAAACCAAGTCTTCGAAGGGAGTTATCCATAAGGGACTTCAATAGATACGAGAAAATTGTTCGATGTGCTCTCAAGTTTGAGATGGAGATTGGAGTAAACCATCAATCATATGGGATTGATAAGAAGAGGAAAATGGAATTCAATCAAAATATAAAGACCACACAGAAAAGAATATGAGTTTTCCTTTATGCTAAAATTTTGGAATGAAACATGGAGGGAATTGTATTAAAGGGACAAGAAAATGTTTTAAGTGTGGAAAAGAACGTCATCGGGCAATTGAATATCGAAATAATGGGAAGATGATGTCTAATGAAGCAAACAAAGAAAGGGATACACAGAATGCACCTCCTACACTTCAATGTTTCAAGTGTAAGGAGATGGGGTATTATGCCAATCAATGCCCATATCCAAGGGTTGTTGATGATGATCGACGTCAAACAACTCTTAAGGCCAAAGACAAAGGAAATTCACATGCAATTACTATCAGCGATGTGGAGTACGATAACGAAGTGGTGAAAGGTACACTTACCATCCACTCTAAAGTAGAAAATGTTTTATTTGATTCTGGATCCACCCAATCTATTAATTCAAAAGAATATTCTAAGGGTATGGTCGTATTACCTCAACAATTAGATGTTGAGATAGCTTTGACAACTCCTAATGGCACAACAGTCACATAAAAAGTTTATAATTATTCTCTGATTGAAGTCGGTGGGAAAGTGCTTCCTGCAAATCTTTTGATCCTTCCTATAGTGGAATTTGATGTGATTCTTGGCATGGATTGGATTTCATTATACGGAGCTCATATCAATTTCCAAAGAAGGGAAATCACATTTAATATCCCGATCAGTCTACTATCATCTATCGATGCAAGGATAAATATAACCTTCCAGTGGAAATTTCATCCATCTTATTGGTCTTCATTCCAATAAATTAATGTTATTTATCTGAAATGGTTGGTGAGAAACTCATGATTAATAATATTCTCATTGTACGAGAGTTTGATGATGTCTTTCCAGAGGAATTTTCAGGTCCTCAACCAAATCATGAAGTTGTGTTTTCAATAGAACTCGTACCGGGTGCTTTGCCTATTTTAAAGACACCTTATAGAATGACCCAATTGAGTTGCAGGAATTGAAGAAGCAACTCCAAGAGAATATTGATAAGGGATTCATACGCCCTAGTGCGTCACCTTGGGGAGCACCTATTCTGTTTGTTAAGAAGAAAGATGGATCAATGAGACTCTTCATTGATTATCGAGAACTGAAAAAGATCACTATCGAGGAAAAATATCCTATTCAACACGCTGATGACTTATTTGACAAACTATGCAGAGCTTAATACTTTTCCAAGATTGATCTTCATTCCTGGTATCATCAATTAAGGGTCAAAAGGGAGGATATACCAAATACGGCTTTCCGTATAAGGTATGGACACTATGAATTTATAGTGATTCCATTTGGTCTTACTAATGCCCCTTCTATCTTCATGGATCTAATGAATAGAGACTTTAGAGACTATCTTGACCAGTTTTTGGTAGTCTTTATAGAAGATATTCTTGTTTATTCAAAGAGAAAGGAAGAACATAAAGATCACTTGAGAATCGTATTAAAGACCCTATGAAAGGATAATCTTTATGAAAAATTTACCAAGTGTGAATTTTGGCTTCAAAATGTTTCATTTTTGGGTCACATAATCTCAAAAGAGGGGATATCTGTGGATCAAGAAAAAATAGAGGTTATTAAAAGATGGTTGAGACCAACAACAGTAACCGAGATCCAAAGTTTTCTTAGTGTAGGTGGATATTATCAACATTTTGTGAATTTTTTTTCACGATTATCTAATCCACTCACTAGGTTGACTCGAAAAGGAGTTAAGCTCATTTGGATAGAGGAGTGTGAATAGAATTTTAAGGAGTTAAAAAGAAGGTTATCAAGTTCACCTCTGCTCACATTGCCTTGTAGTGGAGAAAGGTTTGTGATCTATAGTGATGAATCCAAGAAGGGTTAGGGTGTGTTCTTATACCAAATGGTATGGTGATAGC
Source organism: Viscum album (assembly GCA_963277665.1). Classification (NCBI taxonomy): domain Eukaryota; kingdom Viridiplantae; phylum Streptophyta; class Magnoliopsida; order Santalales; family Viscaceae; genus Viscum; species Viscum album. Next base: position 577,652,455 of record OY728144.1, read on the forward strand.
TTATGCCTCATGACAGTTGAAAATCCATGAGCAAAATTACCCAACTCATGATTTGTATTTACATGTGATAATCATTGCATTAATGATTTAGAGGCATTATCTTTATGGTGAAATGTGTGATATTTATACTGATCATAAAAGTTTAAAGTATATTTTCACACAAAAGGAGCTGAATATGTGCCAAAGAAGATGGTTTGAGCTGATCAAGGATTACGAATGCTCAATTCATTACCACCCTGAGAATGAAAACAAGGTGGTATATGCATTAAGTCGACAAGACCATGCTAGCTTATCCATGACGAGGATCAAACAATATCCAGTATTTATGGATTTACAAAGGATGGATCTTGGAATTATAATGGAAGGGGAAAAATATTATCTTTCTCAAATGAATGTTCAACCATCTATGCATATGAAGATTAAAGATGCACAAAAAGAAGATGTAGAGTTACAAAAGAAGGTGAGAAATATTCTTGAATTCAACCATGATTGTGATGAGATAATAAGGATCCGAAATCCGGTTTGTGGTCCTCCCAACCCATAATTAAAGAAGGAGCTGCTGGATGACGCTCATAGTTCTTCATTCTCTATTTATCTTTGAAGTAAGAAGATGTATAGGGTTCTTAAAGAGTAATTCTGGTGGGATGGCATGAAAAGGGATGTTGCTGGATATGTCACTCGATGCTTGGTTTGTCAACAAGTTAAAAATGAGAGACATAAGTCTAAAGGGATGTTACAACCATTAACCATACCCAAATGGAAATAGGAAAACATCACTATGGACTTTGTCACTGGACTTCCTAAAACATCCAAAGGCAATAATGCGTTCTGGGTTATAGTTGATCTCCTTCCGAAGTTGGAACACTTCATTGCTATTAGGGAAGATTTATCTCTGGATCAGCTTTCTAGGATATATGTAAAGGAAGTGGTAAGATTTAATGGAGTACAACTTTCCATTGTATCTAATCGGGATCCGAGGTTTACCTCGACGTTCTGGCGAAGTCTTCAGCATACTCTAGATACATAGTTGAGTTTCATCACTGCTTATCATCCTTAGATAGACGGTCAGTTTGAGAGAACAATTCAAACTCTAGAAGATATGTTAAAATCATTCTCTATGGATTTCAATGGTGGTTAGGATGAACACCTACCTTTGGTGGAATTTTCTTATATTAATATCTTTCACTCCAGTATTCTGATGGATCCTTATGAAGGTCTCTTTGTAATGAAATGAAGGACTCCAACTTGCTGGGATGAAGTTGGGGAAAGAAAGCTATTAGGACCTGATCTTGTTGATGAGATGGAAGAAAAGGTTAGATCTATTAAAAAACACATAAGAGCAGATCAGATTCGACAAAAAAGTTATGATGACAACCGAAGAAAAAGACTTAGAGTTTGAAGGGGGTGATAAAGTGTTCTTACAAATATCTCCTTGGAAGAGAGTAATGAGATTTGGAAAGAAGGGATAACTGATCCCTATGTATATTGGTCCATTTGAAATAATGGATCGTATTGGGAAGGTAGATTATTTATTGGCGCTTCCATCGAATCTCTCTCATGTTCATGATGTGTTCAATGTACCTCTCCTGTTAAGGTATACACCCCATCCTTCACATGTACTCAGCTCAGAAGTTGTACCACTGGAGAAAGATCTTTCTTATGAAGAACAACCGATAGAGACTTTGGATCATAGAGAAAAGGTTTTATGGAACAAGACCACTCGCTTGGTGAAATTTTTATGGCGGAACCACCAATTAGAAGAAGCTACATGGGAGCTTGAGGATATGATGAGGGAGAGGTATCCTCATCTGTTTGTTACGAAGTGACAAATTTCGAGGGAGAAATTCCTTTTCAGGGGTGTAGAATGTATCACACTAATATTTTATGAGAAGTATATTTATTTATGACTAATGTTATACACAACATCAAAGGAATCTTTCACTGCACACAACACTAGCTTGGCTTGCGTTACACACAATCGCGACCTTCTTCGATAGCATGTGTAGTAGGCAATATCGAGTTTCACTAAACAATGCTTTATTATTATAATATTATAAACTAGCAGTTATGAATAGTATTAACTGAATTTTAAATTTTATAACATTATTATTTATCTTAAATATTTTCTAGAACATGGTATGAGAACATCATAATTTTTTCTGGTAAATTAAGTATTTTTAAAAAAATGCAGTTTTGCCATCTTTTGATGTCTCACTCACTTTAAATATAGTTTTGACATGTTTATAAGTTCAATTTGACAAAATAAAATTCTACTTTGGAATCAGGATATAAAAATTCACTTTGGATAAATTTTTCATATTATTCTGGTGACTTTCATAATTTGATGAATAGTAAAAACATGCTGTATTTTAATTAAATATAGCGTTTTTCATCGCAAAACTTTATATGGATAAATTATAATATTTAATGGTTCTAAAGGGTAAATAGAATATATTTTTACCATTTAATATAATTTATGTCATTAGCATTAATTTTACACTGAATTCATTGATAAAAACATTTCAATCTTTGGCAATGTTTTAACTTTTAAAACCCATTTGCTTAACAATGGGATTAATTTTAAATTAATTAATACAACTTCAGTGTTTTGAATTTTGAAAAATAGACTCCATATTTGGATTCAGTGGGTCTAAATTATGTTAATAGGTTACTTTTATTTTTATTTTTTGATATTTTCAATAGTAACTACGGTAATTTTTATTTGTTGTGGTTAAAGGTAAATCGGGTAATTAAAGGTAAAAATAAGATTATAAAATTACCCTAACACCTGCCGCAATACTATTGGATGACAAAAAGTAGACCATTATCACCTAAGGGTCGGAATAAATTCATTTTATGGTCTTTTGACCATTAAAATAATTTAATTATTATTAAAACCAATGAAAGTGAAAACATGTCACTTCTAAAATATTATAAGTATAATAATTTTAATTTAGGGATAAACTTTATGAAACATCAAACATGAATTGTCTCCAGAAAGATAGTAAAATTATCTATATAATATAAATTTATTTTGAATTTTTAGAGATTAAATAATTATCTTTAATTTGACACAATAGTTATGTTGAAAATATTTTATTGATTGATTTATCAAATAAATGATTTTAAAATTATTAAAATAAATATTAAATGAACTATTTATTGTTCTCCACTAATTTTCAAGATACATATGACATGTTTTAAATTAATTAATGCTTTTATTTCGAAAATATCTTCTATATATATTTTATTTAAACTTAAATAAATTTATAATGTCAAAATTGACACTATAGTTAATTTATAGAAATTACATATTATAAAATTGTTTAAAAATAACACTTTTCAAAAAAATTATAAATTAAAATTTATATGGTCTAAAATGTAATAAAATATACAATTATGGACAATTCAAAACATATAAAAAATTATTTATAATGATTTTAAATTTATAATTTTATTACCACAAATAAAATTAAATAGATTATATAAGGATAAATCATGTTGATAATGTTTAAAATAAATTCCCAACTTGTCTATATTTTATTTTATGATGAGATTACAATCCTATCTCATCTAAGCTATGTATTGGATTCATTTTCGGAGGTTTTCAAGTGGGGTTGGGATTTATTATAAATTAAAATTTCTTATAATTCCAAAGGTCCCCCTCTCATCCCTTATAAAATGGAACCTCCTCCCTCTTCTCCTCAGACAACATTGAGCCTTAAAGCTCGGCCAAACCCTACCAATATATCTTCTCCACTTCCCTAGTAATATTCTAGAGTTACAAGTCTTCTTCAAAGACCAATTTTAGTGCTCTAAGAGGAGGTTTCAAAGAGGCTTGTTGAAGAAGAGGTAATATCCGTTACTGATTCTTTGAAATTTATTTCTTCTTATACATCCTCTTATTTAGTTGTTTCATTATGAAGTAATAACATCAATATCACTCATATACTGATATGTTATTATAAATATGAAAAAACCATATTTCACCTTCAATCCATCCTACAGAAAATGATATCCCCACGCATGTGTACGTACGGAATACCGTCTCCAGGTCGTGGTGTAATCTGTTTTCCATCACCAACTTACTTGGATGGGTATAATGGTGTAAATAATTACTATATATGATTATTTTAAAGTTATATTAATTCTGAAATAGTATAAATACACTCCAATACAATTCCATGATCATGGGAACGATATCATCGCTCATGCGTACGTACGACCTACCGTCTCCACGATGTGATGCGACTCGTTCTACATGATCTTCATTGCATAATGATTATATTAATGAATTGAATGTGTCAATATGATATATATTACACTAATAAAATTCAAGAAATGAGGTATTTATAACCTAAAATTAATAATAAGAATTTATTCGACAAAACACACATAAGATGAAAAACCAATAAACACTCGAATAACAAGTAGCAATGAAATATTACTAATAAGAAGATAAGAATATGACGATATATGATATCATAAAAATGATCACGATTCCAGAAAAAGTCAATAAAATTATTTAAATAATTATACAGGAGGTTGGAACACGTACGAAGCAAATCGGACTTATGGTAAGGTAAAATCTCGCAATCTCATTTTTATCCGAGATTGTTTATACTTCAGATTTTACTGGGGAATATTTATCATACACATCCATGTTTCCTCAACATGTAATATTATTTCTATCCTGCTAAAATTGTTTAAATCCAATTTTATCCTATGGTGAGTTTTTATTAAATGATATGAAAGGAATCTTTTGTCCTTTTTAGTACGAGGTGCTTTTTGACTTTTCTGGACAAAGTATGAGAAGAATGTTTTTTAAATTATATGGCATGAATGGATATTTATGATTTTATAAAACAATATTTCCATGAAGCATACTTTACAAGATTTCAAGTTTATTTTTAATCAACTTCTTTTAGTTTAATATTGCATGACATGTTAATAAAGGCAAAAAAAAATGATGTAGAAAGGATATTTTCCTCAAGAATGAAGTTCAAGTGTTTTATCAAAATTATTTTCCATCAAAGATAATACAAGGTTCGGTTTCTATCCCTATTTTTACATTGATTTGATTATGTTATGATGTAATTAGTTTTATTATGTCCATTTATCTTATATGGATTACTATATGATGGAATGATGTTTAAGAATCCAATTTTTATTACATGGGTTATGTTATGATATATGATTTATGATTTTGTGGCACACATAATAATGGTTTCATTATGAGATGGGTGGGACCTATATCTCCCTCCAATGCATTGGTTAAAGATTTATATCTCATGAGATAGACATGGATGGAACGAAAAGTTAATCTGGTTTAATGATATAGGACTGGAACAAGGAGTGAACTCAGTTTTGTAATGGACTTTGTCCGCTATGATAGTCTTGGAAATGAGTCTTGACTAAAATGAAATGATTTTATATGATTATGTGTGTATTCCAAAAAGATTTATGTTTCAAGTTATGATTATTGGGATTACATTTCACCACTATGATTTATACCATATTATGATATTATGATCTCTTATGTAGGTTAAGATATTCAAAATCTTATGTTCTTATGAATATGATATGATTGTTATTTCTTTTGTTTACCCTTACTGAGGATTTGATCTCACCCTTTTGTATGTTTTCTTTTGCTCAGTTCAGGAAGAAGGGTATTAAGTAGGATACGCTAAAAAGGGACTCTAGATGTGATGAAATATATGGGAGGCAACGTAGATGATTTATGAACCAGTTGTTTATGTTTCCCAGTTTCTAATGACACTATACCTATACGGTTCTTTCAGGGTTTTGTTATATGTTGTAATAAGTAGGATTCAATTTTGAAGTAATAACAATGTATGTAAAGTATAGGTCATTATACGAATGGAGACACTGATTCCTCAATGTCGAGATAGTCCAATGGAGGAAAACCTTTACTATGATACCAGTTGATTTATTCGCAATATGATATATTCAACATTAAAGTGGTGGGGGTGAATTAGTGTTGTGAAATTTTTACCCAATTATAACTCATTAAAACATTACATATTATACATATAACAATATTGATTATAGTATTCTCTTTTCTTTATATTATGCAACTATTTGAATGAATATAATGATGGACCATTATATTTATTTTAGGGTTCACTATTAAATAAGAGTATCTTCAAAATTTTGTGTGTGATGATGAAGAGTACATAGTTTCTCAAATATAAGGTGATACCATGTAGAATAGTGTGGCTAGAAAATAATCTGTAGCATATGTGAGATTCCATGTTCTCGAATAGGGGGTGTGTAGATCCTCATGTCTCGGTTGATTTGTGATGACTTGGTATAACATTGAACTCCATTATGGTTCATGATAATGCCACTGATGATATGTTTTACCTTCTTCATATAGAAATTTAAAAAACCATGAAATTATTACACTAAAATATATTTATGATGGATTTTTAATGATTTTTTCTTCACCTTCATCTTTCTTAGCTACCCAAGTTATTACATTCCAAACAACATTAATGAAACATTAATTCATATTTCTTCTCATGAAAAATCTTCCAGAGATTGTCTAATTGATATCATCATATGTCTTGTTTCATACAATTTTTATTTTTTATGTAATGTATCATTAGATCTATTTTCATCACCTCATTCTTCTAATACCTAATGAAAATAAAATCTATATTTTTAAATTTTTCGAACCACTATACATATTTTTATTTCCAAACACCTATAAATATGATCTTGATCCATCTAATACCCTTTTATGTTTTGTAAATTCACATCTATTCCATTCTTCTTCTTTCCTTCATCCTGTGATCCAGTATAGTCTAGTGATTTAGATCCATCTCGTACTCCCCTATCCATATGGAGAATCATCATTCAAATAGTTCTCCCATATATGAATACCTTTCAAGATCCATCATCACCACCTTTTTAAGGTCCTTCAATTCTATATAGATTTAAATCTCTTATCTATGGATATTATTCCCCACACTCTCTATACTATGAAATGATATTTTACAGTTTCAATTCCATAATTACAATTGTAAACTAAAAGTTATTTTCTCTCTCAATAAAAAATTGAATTTTTATATTTCCTCACATTTCAATTTCACTAGAATGTATCTTAATAATTTCAGAAATTATTATCCATACTCGAACTTTCTCCACAAGTAACCCTTTCATCAAACATCCTAAAACTAAAAGATGAGGAATATATAAAAACATCCATAATAACACCAATTAATCATATGTTGAAAAATCATATGATAATACTCATTTTTTATATATTTATAGAAACCTTTTCAGTAATTCAAACCATGTAACTATTATAACATCATAACATTCCTTTTACCCTGTAAAAATTATTCTAGGATCCTTTACAAATTTAAAAAAATAAATCGAAATAAATCAAAAGATAATTCCTCTGATAGATGAGATGGTTCACATGGATAACATTTAGTATCTTATTTTTAGTGGTGACTCTGTTTGATATTACCATTGAATGTTTATTAATCCTAATTTCATAAATATATTCTTCTATATAATAGGTTCCCATTTGATTATTAGTTTTCTATACAGCAATGAACGCTAAATTCCCGGATTCTCTTTTATCTAATGATGTTTTAAAAGATCATTAGATGACTTCATGAAACACAATTAGTTGTTTTTGTAACTCTTTCTGATTACCCTCCCCAGAAATATATGTCTGATTGAACTTATTGGAATGTTTTTTCTGATGAATTTCACATGGAAGCATATGTGTAAAGAATTCATACAAAACGTTTTTTTGGTAGAAAATTTTTAACGAACCAAAAAATTACTCTAAAATAATTCAAACAGTACATCATAATATATAACCTCTCTAATTTCATCTTCATTATATATCTTAAACTTCTCCACCTGGTATCTCAGTCTTTGTACATGTCCATCTAGTGTAATTTTTACAGCACTCAATTAAACATCAAATAAAATCAATACATCTAATGGGATTTATACTCTACTATGAGAATACGATGATAATAAACTACTTTAAAGACTCATATCTTATTATAATATTATGAAATAATCATTTCCATAATCCATTTTGACATTTTATCAATGAATAACATATCACCAATTAATAACTCAAATGTCTATATCTAATATTTCTCTTTGAAATATAACTTATGAACGCCATAAATTAAATATTTTTTTCCTTTTAACATATGTGCACTTCCTTCAATTCACAATAGTCTGATATTACTATTAATATTCCTTCAGTGGTCTCCCAAACTATAATCTATCTGATTGGACTCTACATATTAGTCAGTATGATGGAATATATAAGATTAATTTGGAATGTTTCATTCAGTGGATACTTCATTTGATAGAATATATCTGAAACCACTATCTTAATGTGAAAATTGGAAACTGAAATTTGATTAACAAGGTCAAATAATTTTCACTAGAATCATTTATTAGGAATCAAAATTCTTATAATAAAGTAATACAGAGTTTCTTCCCAATAAATAAACATAATGTACTCTGACATAGAAAAATTCCAACTCCAAAATCCTCATCTTATTTCATTAGTAAAAATTTAATTATCATGTCTCATTTATTCACATACCTATATCAGATCATTGTTAATAGTCCACCATCATGTTGATGTTGTAAACATATTTAGGAAACTCCTTAAGGGAAAATTCACATACTTCTTTTAGAAATTCCATAAGAAAAAATTATATTGTTGATAAAAAATTCAATTCTCCTGAAATAATATAAAATGTTATATTCATTAGGAAGAACTCAACAATCATCATAAGTAAACTCAATGTCTTCAAAATAATATTCATGTTCCTTTATCTAATAATACACGATTACTTCAATCGAATGATTCGAACTGTAGAGAAATATTTAGTTTTAAATGCATTCTACATGTTGATATCAATGAAATATTTATATTTCATTTAAAACAATAGACAACCAATAAAGTCCATTGAAATTAAATTTTTCTCATAAAAAATATAGACTCTTTATCATTACATATTGAGAATTGTGATACAAATATAGTTAAGTTCCCATCATGCCATGATTGTGAAATATTTCTATTATCAGGTAGTCTTAAAGAGAAAAATGTGTTTATATAACCGAATTCACATTACGGGAAACTACGAATGTCGAATGAAAAAAAGATTCTATTATGTTTCACAGAAATTCAAGTACAGGATTTCCATATTTGAAAGTCCAATCAACAGATCTAGGAACTATGTGTTAATATAGTAAACTGGATTTCTTATCTAAATAACATTAAGTAATTTTCATATCCATATTATTGGTAATGAAAGGGTTTATATGGAACCATTATAATATAATATCAATGTGATGATATATTCAAAATAAAATAGTGATAAATATTGGGATTTTATATAATATTAGTGAATAAATACAATTAATTTATTGTCTCACACATTGTAATAAAGATAATGATTTATAATTTTATTTTATTTTTTGTGTAAAAAATTACAAGTAAACCGATTATAAATTCATGATCACTCTATGTGATAAACAATATCATTACCAGCATAATTTTCAATGAGTATTATAGTGTCTTATACACCACCCTAGTAAATGTGATTTTTTTTTGAGTCAGAATATCATGATACAGATCAACACCCTGAGTGAGTGAGTGATGGTGAAAAGGATGGATATGGGAGATACATGGAGGGTACATAAAATATATGATTCATTATGTTATCAAATATATCCATATAGATATATATGTAATATATTGGAGTGGATGCATAAACCATCATAAAGCATTTCATTGAATTTGAAAAAGGGAAAAATTCTAATGATAAATGAGATTTTTAGTACATTATACCCATGTAAAATGTAAGATGAGTAAAAATCGTATGATATTTCATTCAATATATTGATGTATATTGATAAGTAATAAATTTTTAGTTTCCTTATGGATAAAAAATTATCTATTAATATAATATTATCATATTTTCAAAATATATTCTCTATGTATGTTAATAATTATAAAATAAATATTATTAATATTCCACTTAAGAAACATATGACTATAAATCTATAAGAATATAAGTATTAGTGAAAAAATTGTTCCTAGACGAGATATAAGCCAAAATTCACTTAAATAATAAATAAATTACCTTATTCAAATATTATATCTTAGATAAGAGTCCCAAACCTAGTACTTAAATGTATGGTATCTTGCTGATTAGCTTCATAACCTTCATATTTTATATCCCTTGTAATCATTTTTCTGTAATCATGATTTGATTTACTCATATCTTTTTATCTCACTATATTTAATAATTTTCATAACTAGTGGATTGAAAAATAAATTAAAGGGGTGATATCAAACACTCAGTAAGGGAAACATATTATAATATAAAGGATAACATGAGTGATATATAGATATACTATTAAATTATCAAATTAATAGAGTTGATAATCATAAAACAATATAGAGAAACAACTAGACTTAAAATGATCATTAAGGAATCATATTTGATATAAACATAGTTATAAAACATATGTACATCCATATAAAATGTTGGAATGATATAAAAGTGTGTAATACCTTGAAAATATGTCAAAATCAAGAAAACATGAAATTTTATTAAAATAAAAAATATCATGCATACTATGAATAACATGAATAAAAATATGAGTATTATTCAAAAATGATTATCAACTTGAATGTGTGGACCAACCATAAGAAAATGAAATACTATGTGATAAAACCATTATTCGCTTACTTTTGTGAAAGAACTCATTGTTTCCATGCCTAAAATTTTGATCAAACCCATCTTGCCAACCACTTGTTGAACAAACACATAATCATCACACATAAATATCTCATGATGTATATGATAGAAACAATTCATTGGATTGTGATATATCATGACATCCACAATGAAACATATATTGTTTTCCATATAAAATCAATCATCATCATATATTAAATAACCCATCGAAAAATATTGGGTTTCTAAAACATATCAAAGAAGAAGATCTTAAGAAATATTTGGATATAAAAATATCATTTCTCAAATGTAGTCACAATTTATCAACATATAAACAATGACCATAAAATCACTTCATGATAGATAAACCATAGAGGGATTATAGATGCGAAAATACATTGAAATTATATATATATAATTATATTAAATTTTATAACATATAAAATATATTATTTATATTATAATTTAATATATCGAGAATGATAAAATAATATTAATAATAGAGGTAAAATCCTTCTAAAAATTCATAAATAACATTATTGATGTCTCACACCCTTAAAAGTGTATTGAATTTTTATTTTGACAAAGAATTTTAATTATGATAATCATATGAAAGAATCCATTATAATGAAAGTCTAATAATGATGGGATATCTATGTTAATACCTTGAACTTATTCATGATAGAGGACTTAGATTGGTTGTACGTTGGATAATTTGTATTTAATAGGGGAACTCGAGTGTGTAATGGAATTGAATGAGAGGACATTTTGGTATTGTTTTAATGAGAGTTTGACATATGAGTGATATATAAAACGGGTGTATGTTATCCCCATTTAAGTAGTCAGGAAGGTAGACTATCACATGAAAAGAAATTTTATGTGATGGATAATAATGGAATGTAATGAAATTTTGATTAGTCAGGTAAGGAAAGGATGGTAAGACATATAGTATATAAATAAATACAAAAAAAATCATTTTATATGTTCTAAATGTAATGTTAAATAATGGAAATTTTATTCACTACATATTAGTCATCTAAACATTTACCAATCGTAATTAAATATTATGCATATCAATAATAATATTTTTAATAATATAAGTACACCCCTATATCGAAAAAATTATGTGAAAAATCTGAATTCATATTCAATTTATACTAATAAAATTACTAAATAGTAGAGAACTAACATTTAAATAAAAAATATATAACGTGTTGAAAACTCTTGTTCTAGATAATATTCATTTTTAATCATTTTATTTCCTTAGACATATTCAATACTTTTTACCCATAAAACTAGTATTCAATATTTTTTTTACATCATAATATATTTTTAGTTTTAAATTGATTAATATAATTTGAAAAATCTATATTATTTAGAAAGACTTATTCATTGAGAAATAATGATTTCACTAAAGTAACTAATGTTAACCAAATGTGACTACTACTAAAGTTAATTTTTTATTAAAACAACACTTTTCTGGAAAAATGTGAGAAACCAACAAGTGAAAAACATACATCAGACATTAAAGCATATAATAGAATTATTAATGACTAACTTAAGGCAGTTAGACGCGACATCCCTAAACAACTTCCATGAAAAATCTATTACCTCTGTATCTGGTTCTACTGTGATACTCACTTCAAAATGAGAAGCCAATTTTTCCTAAGCTTGCATGAAGTCCTCCACTATTATCTTCTTCTCATTGTAGCATATGATCAAAATTAAATGTTGAGGGTTAATCCAATCGCTCTGTTCGGTCTTGGTATCCACCTCCATTGGTATCCCATTCATCCTCTCTACATCCTCCTTGGAATCATGAATAATCAAAACTGTATCCATAATTTCTTCCTCGGAATGCATAAGGAGGTCCCATGAATCTTCCTTGGCCACTGCATCCACAAACGCCTGTGGATCTCCCATTCTCAACTGTGGATCTTTGGTGAATGCGACCTACGGTCCAGATAACACTTGTATCCCCTCCTCCTTGTCAGCAGTTGAGACCATACACTTCAGCACCTCTGCTTCACCCACAGGGGACTTACGGCCCTTAAAAGGGATCTGCTCCAATCTACTAGAGATCAAATCTATATTCCTGTTCAAAGAGGGGGCCACCGAGTTGACCTCTAATCCATTACACATTTCCTTGATTTCCGATATAGTTACTATAGTCTTTTGAGTATTCGAGTAGTCTTTACGGGGTCTTGGTTGATTCCCCACTTGAGAAGCTGGAGATTTCAAGTCATGAGGTTCCCTTGCTTCCCTTTCCTTGATCTAGGTCGAACTAGAGCCTCCTGATCATAGTCTGAACTTGGCATGGAGACCCCATCATGAACACTAGCCTCATCATCTTCTGGTTGTCGACATCCAGTCTGCTTTTGTTTCCATCTTGGGATAACAGTTTTCTATCCTTCATGGTCCTCATTTTCTTTCCCTTCCAAATTCAGGGGTGAGAAGTGATTGTGCACCGGGGTTGGCATTGTAGCCTTGTCGAAACCGGGAACCCGTTGACTCGGGGACATTGACTCATACGTGTTAGAAACATGGGAATCCTTAATCATCCTAGCAGCATCATGAGGGTCAGCACCACCGTGAATAAGTGGATGATCAAACTCCTGAGGTTGAAACCCCCTTCCTGATATAATCCATATTTCTTGAAATATATTGAACGTTATAAGATAATTTGGATCAAATTATTATAAATTTTAAATCAATTGATTTAGAGTCAATTTAAAAAAACAGCTTTTAAAAGAGTAATATTTAATTTATTTACAAAATTTATTTTGAAAATATTACTTATTTTAATAAATATAAAAATGTTATTTTTTAATTCAAAATTGTTATTTTATAATGAATAATTTTATTTAAAAGATATATTTTTTTTAAATATGTTTTTATAAATTTTTGGATACAATTATATGAATCTGTTTCTCTAAAATCCATTTTAATTTTAAAAACTATTATTTTTCACTATTCCCCAGAAAATAAATTATTTTTAAAAAAATATTATTAGGCCAACATAACCATGATAAATCTGAGAATTGATGTATATTTTGAAAAATTATCATAAAAAATATATAAATTTATCTTCAAAATAAAATCATTAAATACCATGACAATACAATTTTTTATAGGGATACAATTTTTTATAATATTAAATATATTTCTAAAATTACAATTATTCATAAACATTTCAATCATGAAAAAAGTATTCATTTATAATTTATATTTTAATCAAAAAAATAATTTTTGTTAGTTGCTTCATTATACTAATTATGTTCGATGTTTATGTTGAATAGTTATTTTCTTATAAATATTTATTTATTTTATAGTTTTTTTGCCACAATTTATACCGTCAAATACAATGTATACCTTATAGTGGTATATATTGGTTGGGTTTTTGGTTTTTCTTGTGAAGAAACCCATAGAGCACATTTTTTTAAATGAAAAACTCAGATCATTACATTCCTTAACCATTATCCGGAATATATTGGAATAAAATTCTTAAAATACAATTAATTGTTCTAATTTGTTGAAGATTTACAAAATCATTGAATAAATCAATGATTCAGAGGGATATTAGTGAATATGAACCTATCAACTTCTAACAAGGCTTGAAAGTTTACTATAATTTGAAATACCATGAATAGATGAAGAAGTAAGTGGAAGATTATATTAGTTTTATATTAATTAATTTAAATAATAATATCAATTCACTTCTTTAGTATATAATAAAAAATCTAATTCACAAGTTTTTATAAAAATACCAATTAAAAGGAAGTTAAGTTATCTTAAATTATGTTTTGTGAACTCCTTATTTAGATATGAAAGGAGGGTTTTTAGCATACAAAATATATGAACATAACTACATGTTTCCCAATAGATTGATTATTATAAAAATATTATTTTTTATTTTTTATTACCATAAATATTTTCCTCATTATCCAAATCTATACACAATGAGTAATTTTTCAAGTTTCATATGAAATTTCTTATGGTATTGCATATTTATAACATATTTTTGTAACACATGAATCATATATATATAATATAAAAAATTAATTTGGAATATAAAATATAATAATCCAACATAATTTTAGAATGTTAATTTTTGTACAAGTAAAACCAAAATTAATTCCCAATGATATGCCCAAAACCCTATTTACTCTATCTATAGAAAAAATTATTCTGTATTTTGAAATAAGTACATATTATGTTTTCAAAAAATAATCCTTTATTAATTAAGGTCATAAATCCATAATTATTCTAGGATAATTTCAGAAATACATGCATGAACTATTCTAAGGTGGATATAGAGGTAAAATATTATACATAATGAAAATTCATTATGATATTTTAGGAATTAAAAGTGAAAATATTGAATATACTTAGTAAATAATACAAAACTATTTTAAGAAGTCTAGTTGGAGTATATTTTACTGCTGAATTCATCAATAATTAATATGTAGAGTGGAGATATTCTCAAACTGACATTATCTTATAGACATCAAATAGGTGATGATAGTAAAAGGGGGATCTGTTAAGAGTCTTATAGGTATTGTAAGTATACTTAACTCCTTTTGAGACATGTTATATGAGTATAAGGAATAACTTTTACCATATGCATACTACATTGATAATTCATATATTATATTTTGTAGTATAATAGAAAACAATTGTTTTAAAGACTCGTGTGTTTGGTGAGATCTATTTGTTAAAACTATTTTCACAAAATAAATTGACATCAAGGAAAACACTAAAATAGTCTTTGATAATTATCTCAATGTTACCAAAAATGATGAAATTATGAAAATAGAACGATATTAATCATATGATTAGCTTTCCTTCACTATTATGGAATCACATACCTTTTGAGAAAGTGTGAGAATTATTGATTTTAATGATGTTAATGAACCTATGTCACATGAGTCAGTAAAATAACACATATTTCCATAATATTTAGTTGGAAAATTGTTCTAGAGATGCAAAATATTTCAGAATATTAAATCATAAAGGTCTATTTTATATTCACCAACATAGGTTATATATTATTCATTGAGAATAATTATTTTTATAAAGAGGTAATAAATGGACATTAGATACGAGTTTTAATTTCTTATGAATTCACAGATTGAATTCATGTAGAATAATCATGTCCTATATTTTTGACTTTAATACACTTTATTTGATGATATTGGTGTGTAATCAAGAATAAATAATATGTGGGTGTTTGAACTATCTACAGATAAGTAATATTAATTTTTTAAATATATCTAGTAATGTGTTGACAAAGTCTCTAAGAAAACATTTTTACCAATTGCAATGATAAATTCATTAAAATATTACTTTTCATAGTTCCTTATCTGATCATAGAAAAAATATAAATAATAGATCAATTTAAGAATTTCATTTTAGTAGGAAAGGATATTAATTCTTATGTATTATATAAATCTATGTAAGAGCTATAGATTTCCATGTCAAACATTTTGATAACATATATAATACATAATTTAGTTTAGGCAATGTGATTTCCCCACGAATGAATGATAGTAGAAACTCATGTTTTTGAGAATAGGGTTTACCAAAATATATCTATGGGGTTCATTATATCTCTCTATAGAACATAAATAAAAATTGTATTGACAAATAAAATATGTACCAATTAAATAGGGACTTTTTTGAAATGATACATGACATGGAATACCTAAATGTTTATATATGAAAACATAGGAGGAAATTCTTTGGATAATTATTACTCAATAAATGTATGTATATGGACTTTATCAAAATATATCATGACATTTATTATGGTTTGAAATATTATATTCACAAATAAAATTAATAAAATATAAAATTGAACTAGAAATATAACAAAGATCAATTGAAAAAAATTATTCCCTAGAACATTATAATTTAAAATGGAGGAGTTCTATGTAATTAGAGACCAGAGAATACTGGTGATCAAGGTAATACATAACATATTTTCCATCTATTTAATTTTATATTGCATCGCAAGAATGCTAAAGAAATGTGAACGAAAATATTAATATGTTCGATATCTATATAGACAGAGTATGTTATAGAATATGCTGAAACATAAGATGAATTTTAAGAATAATTTCATACATATTTTTTAATTGAAAAAATATACTATATTATTATTGTAATATATATGTGTGTTATGATAAACTTCATACTATAGAAATTTCCATGATGTACTGTCTATGATAGATGAATAGTGGTACAAACTTGATGATATCACTCCTTATGGAATTTTCATAGAGGTTTAATGTTACAGTATGATTAATATCCATTGTATATTGTTGACGAACCAATAGTTGTACACATACCTTATTGGAATCATGCTTATCATATGTGAGATTACATGTTTTTAATTGGTAGTTATATCTTGTGTAAGTGGAAGCCTATTATAGATGGTTCCCTGAACTAACTGACATTATATTTTTTATTAGGTGAATATTATTATTGATTAATAACATACCACATGATCATAATTCTAATTAGGATGATATATGGTTTTTTACAACACATAGAGGGCTAGTTAATCAGTGTTTATATGTTTTAAATGGATTAAACATTATTATCCCTTTTACTCATTCTACTTGTTATGTTAATAGATTTGAATCATTATTTCTATGCTTTGTATGTAGGTATTGTAAGTAGAAAAGATGAAAACATAGTAGTAGATATATTAATTAGGATCACCTCTATTTAGTATTACTATGTCCTCAGTGTACAATAACTAACATCCCACATGCACCCTGCTTCTTTATTATTGTCAAAGAATCGTGGGAATGGGTATAGAAATCTTCATTTTATTCTCTATCCAACCATATATGATGAAAAAAATGAAAATTTAATAATTTTTTATGAGAATAGGAAATGAATTACTTGAAGAAATATCATCATTATTGGTGGGAGTCCCTTATGGATAACATAGAATTGATCTTATTCATTATTTTCATCACTCAGATTTGACATATCAAAAGTATTCAGATATTAAAAATATAAAAATCATATAGTTTGGATATCACACCAATTTTACCTATATTAATAGTTGATTGTAAAAAAATAATCACTATCTCTAATCCTCCACCACCTTATTCCTCATCGTCACTATTGAATAATAATAATCAAAATGGAGAAAAAGATCACACTATCATCAATATTTGGATGCTATAACACAATATAATACTCTCTCACTATTATTTCTCTTTCTTTGATAAGTATATAGTATAATATATTCAAACATATATTGATTCAATTTTCATTCCCCTTTATTAAAGAAACATTTCTAAAAACCATTCCCATGTTATTTAATTGATTTTGGGTACATTTCAATATCCTCAAATCTATGAGCTTAATTATCTTTATTAATCAATCTTCATTAAAACTCATACAAATTTAATTATTCACGATAATTATAAACATCGTTCTGTTATTATATATTTCAATTATTATCTTAACAATTTTTTCTCTAAATCAAGTGGAAGGCTCAGACCTATCTGTAATATTACTATAAAAATAAAATATTCTTTTAGTAGATTTCATGTAGTTGTGCTTCCATTTTCTTCAAAATGTAATTACATCATGTCTTACACATCATGGAAAAAAATATTTTCAAAGAGGTTAACCTTATGTTTTTGTAAGGTTTTAGTTCCATTGTTTTACCACCATGACCCTTATTGAATCCATGATTTGTACGTTGTGATGTTTTACAATATTATGGTACCCTATAAAGCATTCAACCTTACATTGATTACACGTACATTATAACTATTATATTGTATGGTTTAGTGAACTTATATTTTACCCTCTGATGAAAATGTACCACATAAACTGAACTATATAATTACACCTAGTGTACCTTATGATAATCACCACATGAACTCTATGAAGTCAATCTTTATCATAAACCATTCTTACTATCATCATCCTTAGTTATTTTTTAATCTTAAGTAAAAGAGACCTAATTTATCATCCTTTAATGAAAACACTTCATCATCATATTTATATTCTAATTCATTCAAAATTCTCACAACTTTATAGAAAAATTGGGGTCACATTCACAGAAAAAATTTATACAGAGTTCATCTCCCTTATAAAATACATTTTTGAAAGGATAATTATTCATTCATAGATATTTATAGCATAAAAAATCATGATATGTTTTTCATGAGAATATATATAAAATTATTATCCATTCCATACAATGTTATTCTTTATTTGATTTGAGAAAAATCTCTTTCATATGAATTATTCAATTCATTTGTGATGTTCAATTTTATATGAAGTAAATTTCCATGAACATAAACATTTTTATTCTAATAAACATTATGACGTTCATACATTATATGAATATCATATTTAATATATATTCCATGTAACATCCTGTATCCAATAATTATAGATTTTATCAAATCTTCTGACTATTATAATATGTTTCCAGCATGATTATTAATGTAAAAATCACTTCTTCTTCTTTTTTATTTTCTCAAACTTCATTCCTATATATTCTATATTTTTCGAGCTACTAAAAAATAGCCTTTAGATACCTACATGTAAGAGATTCTATTAATCTCTTACTATATTTTGTTATACTCATGCTCTATAAATCATTTAATCATTCATTCATCAATGAGGTTTGATTTTCAGGGATATGAACTAGGTGATTGAATTGTGGTAAGACATTCTAGAAAACCCTATTGATTCCTTTTATAATGATCAAGAGTGTGGAACACGAGATTGTACCTCATCATGAATCATATTTGTATTTTATAGATATATTTCTCATTTGTCTTATTAGTAGGGAATCAAATTCCTTATAAAGGCGTACTTAGTGGGTTATTGTGTTACCACAATCTATTTTTACCATCACTCTATTTGATGTTGTGCCAACCGAAGCTGGTTCATTCCACCATCTCTATATCGCTCAAATTTGTTTCATATCTTTAATCTCAACAAGATGTATTTTAGATACCCATATTGCTCGGTTGGTTGTGTTTCCATTGGCATGTCCATTTTATTGAAATAAATATTTTTTTATTCTATTATAGAATACCATGATACCCTCCATTGTAAGCATTATCTATCCTAAACTCTATTATAGATTGTCTACAATGAATCCTTCTTGGAATTCATTACATAATATTATCAATTTATATATTAATTAAAATGATCTATAATTTGAAAATTAAATTTCATAAAATGAAACCTCAATCCTTACATAATCAACAAAAGTTTTACCCTAAAATAATACATTGGATTCATAAATCTATTATTAATCTCATGAAGAATTCAAATATCCAAACTACATCTAGGAAATTATTTTTTTATATATTAATATCATAAATATTCCCTTAATAAATTAAATCCATTCATCCTTTTTTATAATAAAAAAACAAAATATAGGTTCAAGAATATCCGACGTTTATTTTTTTCATAATACCACATAGAAAATTATATTCCAGTTTGTCACATCATATTCATTCAATATATTTTATTCTATCTCCCTTTTCTCATCAACTAATTTCATTTTATTCTCTCCCCTTATCGATAATAGATAATAATAACATGGAAGAGTATCACAAAATTATAATGTAATATGCTATGAATCATCCCACTAATATTATATGTCATGAGTTATCAGTATATTAAACATTTTTGTTTGATTTATATATAAATTGTTTCCATTAAAAAATAGAAAATAATTCCCTCTAATACTATTTTCCATGAATCATTTGGTGGATATTCATATTTTGACATGATGAATTCTAATGAAACCAACTGAAAAATTATTAATCATTACAATAGCATCATGAGTTCTTGCACACTTATAAATAAAAAAATTATAAATATTCCAGAATATATATCATATTTTAGAAACCATCCTTATTATCTCTTCAAATATCCTTAGCTGATTGTCATTTATTAAATAAACATATACCTATTAGTACTTTAAATGATTATTTCTTAAAAATGTATGAGATAGTACCAATCCATACCACTTCAATGAATGATTTTGGCATACAAAATAATGTTAAAAAATTTATGAATTATAATCTTCTTGTAGAATATCATTATATAATATCCCTCAAGGGATTAACTCAATCATCACTTCATAAAGGTAGATCATTTAATTGAATTTTATTTTGAAAAAAAATTATAAATTATACCAAGTTGGTGACTTTTATCCAATATAGAATACTTATTAAAAAATATTATTATTGATTAATAATTTTGTGGAGAAGTAGCTTAACCATTAATTATCTCCAATGAATACCTAAATTATTTTTCAAAAATCAATGAATAAGGTGAATCTTCCTTGATCATCAGTTAAATATGTATGGATTATTTTTTATTATCAACTGTGATAATCGATTCTTTCAATCCTTTGAATTGATTGAATTAATCATGTTGGTTTTTCTAAAATTTTTATTATTCTTGTCGTCATTGTATCCTAAATTGTTTCAGTATTATATTGTGAATTATTTTTCATTACAAAAACCATCATGGAACATATATATTATGATTAAATAATCATTTCCTTTAGAATCCCTTCATTCACTAGTATTAATGTTGGATAATCACTTCAGTTATTTCTATTCTACTGCTATATACCATACAGTAATTCTTAATTCATTTGGTCATTATTTTTCTTCATGGGATTGTTTTCAAAAACATATATATTATATTTATTACTACACATGGATAACTCATAATAATTCTTCACTGAATTATTAGGAGTGTCTTCATTAGTTACTTTCTTAGACTTATTTCCAAAATCTAACATTCCATTATTCTTAACATGCATTTTCTTTAGAATTTGTGGGCTTCTATCTTCATTAGCATTTAACTAATGAACTCTATAATTACACAATCACATATACTCACAATCAGGATATTAGTTATATGTTATATGATGGATTTTAATATAATAAAATTTGGGGTTTCATTATTTATTCTCCCCTTCCACCTATGACATTTCCATCATCATGAAATTCCCCACCATATTATAGGAATTTATTCAGTTTCTATTATGGGTTTATTATTTTAAAATTCTAATTCATTATTTAATTTTTTTAAATACTCATAATAATAGAAAATTAGGGTTCTATTCTTAAAATTTTTTGGTTTCCGAAGTCTCTGAAATACATATCTTGGTATTTTTTGTTTTTTCATTCACTAAGTTAGAATAATTGGGGGAACATTTCCATATCCACTTTATTCAAATCACTGTATATATAGTTTTGGGGTTCTCGTTATTTTATCATCTCCAGAAAATAGATTTTATATTCACACCTATGATATTTATGGAATCCAATTATATATAATCATTATACATAGAAGTTGTTAATACATTTAATTTTATAGTTGTTTCAAACTAGCCATTATATAATTTGATGATTTTATCCCACCAATAATGGTTTTTTAAAAATATTCCTCCATTTAAAATTCCGTAGATTAAATTATTCATTCAATATTCTTTTTTGGTATAGCTTCCTTAGCTTCTAGATCCAAAATTATCTTCCAGCTAAAGAATTTTAAATCTAAGGATGTTTTTCTCTTCCATTATTGTCATAAATTTTACATCACATTACATCTTATAATTTTTATCACTATACAATATTATTCATATATTAACTTTTATTATGTAAATAATATATTTTATTTTCATTTACTTTATCTCCATTTGTGTATTCCTAATATCAACTACCACTTTAAAAATTTCATCCAATTCATGTACCATTTTGAAGACATCTTATTTCTCTGGAATTGATTTCAAAAATTCAATAGTATGTATAGAGAATTTATCTTCAATCTGTAAAATAATTTTTATTTTTTACTCTATGTTTTTGTCTTGTATTTTCACTTAGACTGATGTTTTTCCAATATCAACCTCTTCATCGATGATTCTTCTTCATTGTGGATAATCACCTCTAGTAATGATTTAGAAGATACAAAAATAGAAGTAACATTATATTTGTGTCAAACCAACCATATTAACCTAAAATATTATTATTATCCATTATATACACCTTCAAGAAATTATTATTAGATATGGATTTCTCAACTTTACAATGATTCATTAGTGGAACTTTTAAGTCAAGAATACTTAGTTACCTAATCATCATTTATGAGATTTGATACACATGAGGTAGATGATTTAACATTCATCCTACTAAATTTTGTTACGAAATCAATAATATTCCAGAAATATCTGCTATTATCATGATTATACCATGATGAATTCAGAAATTATTTATATTTTTATAATAGGGATGTATTTTTTATTATTTTAAATTCCTCTTTTTTCCTTTATATTTTGATGAATTTTTGAAGATTCATAAATGAAATCTTATGAAGATAAAATCCATCTATGGTTAAATTATACATATTATTTGGAATAAAAATAAAACAAATTGAAACCATAAAATTTAATAATCCAATATAGGCTAAATATGATGCTCAGATAGTTATTTTTAAGATAAAAATTGTTTTTTTAACACAAAGAGGGGTATAATTAGTGTTGCTAACATTCAAATTGATTTGATCATCTTATAACTTTTCGCCTCTTTAGTTATTCATTGATTGGATTCAAACCTTTATTTATTTCATCTTTGGTTGGTATTCATATAGAGTAAATATAAAATTGTAAAATAATAAAAATGAAATAATTAGGATTTATTTCTATTTGGATGACTATGTCCATAGTTTATGGTGGTTATGATCCCACAAACAGACAACTGCCTTCATATCATCAAAATAAAAGCGATAATATGTATAAAATTATAACTATTATTCTCAAAATAACCAAATATAAATAACTCATCAAAATAATGTTCTTTAATACCATAAAATAAGATTTAACATTTATGATGAAGGATCCTATGTGTTATCCTCAGTATTTACTTGACAATATTGAATTGATCGTGTTCCCCATGTTTATAAATCTAATTGGATTCCTCAAACTTGTTTATAATTCATAGAGTATAGAGGTTATAGGATGGTCGTATAACCTATTTAGCCTATAATAATATTTTTCAGAAGAAAGCTACAATATTTCCCTCCTGTTTCTCCTTATCCATTAGTGCTCAGTAAGGAATATCTGAATAGATCACTGGTTCACACTATCATCAATACATAGAGTCTATAATAAATTGATGTACAAAGTCACTGTCATAAATTTTATATTTTTTCATTTTTCAGATAATTCATTATATTTAATGTCATATTAATAATATTTTTCATATCCTTCACAAAATTAAAATTATTAATGAAAATCCCCATTATTTCAAAAATATTATGTATATTTGACTCTAGTAAAACCTCAAAATTCAATTCCCCTTCTTCAACTATCATCCTGTTGAATCGACCTCATTTAATTATTTATGTTTTTTTTTAAAATATCATGGTCTAATGGTATATATAAATTATTCTTTAAATAATGATTCATTTATTAGTTTCTGAATAACTTTCTCCTACTGTAATATTTCCACACACAAAAACTATATCTCCTCCATATTGTGTTTTTGCAGTTGTGTTTCCATTTACTTTATCATGAGATTATATCTTGGCTTTATCATAATGGTTCCAACTATTTGAAAGGGTTGAACCTTATGTTCCTTATGGTTAGTTATACCACAGGCTGGTCACTAAACACATTAAAAAACTAACACATGGTAACTTATGATTTTCTACCTTACAATGGTACTATGACAACCCTGCTTTTATTACAAACTTAAACGTGATGTATTACATAAAACTTCACTTGATACAAAAAAGAATATCAAGAGGTTTAGTGTCTTTGGTGATTAGGACCGTTACATAAAATCATAAAACATAAAATACAACATCTTTATTGAAAACTTCCTTTACATGACCACTACATTCCCTCGTACTTAGCATTGCATGGGATAACCTGAGCACATGCATAAGAAAAGGGTGATCTAAAAAGCCCAGTAAGGGAGTACACATAGAATAACATAAATAGTAAAATACAAGTTAGAAAATAGGAATATCAATAGATAATATAAGAAACATGAACATAAATGCATGATAAAACATGATAATCATAACATGGAAATGTGGCAACAACACTTAACATGGAATTAGCATGAGCCAAGGCTCATTGCACATGGAGCATGAGTAAATCCCTATTGCACATAAAGCATGAGTAAACCCTTGTTGCAATTGAATTATCATGAGTCAACACTCATTGCACATGACGTATCATGATACTATACTTTACCCAATGCAATGGAGCGCTATAAGGGTGCACCCTTCTTAAACATTTCATTTCATGCATAAGTGTGCCACATGGATCATAAAACATGGATTCATAAAACATAATAATTTATTCCACGATAAAGGAATGTGGAATTCATACATGAAACATTACAATCAATAAGTAAATGTGCAGAATGGTGAATACCCTTGATGGAGAAATGGGCATGGTATCCACTACACAATGACATTGGCTTATAAAATCGGTGCGATTTCGGCAGCGTAACGGCATGACATAAGAATTCATAAAAATTGGTTGATGGGAGAGAAAGGGGTTCCTCATCATATTTACATGTAATCTACAGTACACAGGTCATATAGATACATGTCCTAAAAATTGAAATGGAATTTAGATTCATGATACAAAATTATTGCTTGAATGTAAAAGAAGAGAGAGAAGTTCCTTTCGGAATTTCGGCATAGTAACGGGTGTACATGGGAGGAAATTAATGAGAGAGAAAGGGGTATCCCAGCATTCAAATAGTAAGAGGGCAGTATGGGGGAGGTGATAAACCATACCCTAACATTCATAAATGAAATTAAAAGTGCAATACATCTTAAAGAAAGTTGAAAAAAATGAGAAAGGAAAAAAACCCTTACTTGGAAGTGTGCTTCCAAAGGCTAGAGAGAGGCTTCTGAGAGGATACTTTGGAGATTGGGGCACCTTGGGAGGATTATAGAGATATTAGGCCAGAGGTTTGGCGAACTCCAAAGGATTTGAGTGTGGAGGAATTGGGATCTTGGGTGGGTTAATATAGGAAAGGTGAGGGAATTCTTTATTATTTTGGTTTGGGACCCCTTATATTAAATTAATCCAAAACACAAACCATCCCCTGGTTTTGGCCCATGGTTTTTGGAAAAAGAAAGAGGAAAACAATATTTTATATGGCCAAAGTCCGAACTTCTTAAAATAATAAGGTTGCTTATGTGGAGGTGAGTCACACTCCCATGGAAATTAATTTAAAAAGGCAAGGTGTTGAATAAGTCTTGAGGGGTCCATTAATGCTTTGAAAAGTAAGTTAAAGAAACCCAAAATCACATTATTTTAACGTTAAAAGATATATTGTCCAATAATAAAGATTATAGTTTTTTATTACATCACTATTAGGTCATTATGATGTCATACAACACATTATATATTTAAACGGTATTTAATTTTTACTCAAAACTTTGACTGTCTCATAAAATTATGAAAAATTCACCATTGGATAATTTCGACATCTTGATTCCAAAAATAACATTTATTTTATCTAAATAATTTTCTAAATATGTTAATTTTCATTTTTAAAATAAAAACCGACATTTATCGAAAATTCACAGGTTTGGACAGAAATGGCTTTCAAACCTTAATAAAAATTATAATTGCATCCAAAAAATTATAAGATAATTTATATTTAAAAAAATTAATTTAATAATAATAATAATATTTTATTAAAATAATATTTAATTCAAAAATTCCTTAATTTAATAAAATTTAATTCTTAGTTAAATAATAACTAAAAACACTATTTGTAATTTAAAAACTATTTACAATGTATCAAAAATGACTAGAAATTATATTCATTATTATATGCAAAAAACATGTACATGAACATAGTACTACTTATTTGTTACATTACCCCTTAAAACAGCTGCATATGACCTAAGGGTAAGGTGTGTGATGGTGACAGACTCTTGGGGTGGCTTGGATAACATCGCTCGAGTGGTAATTCCAATCAACTTCCACTTTTCCCGTAGATGGTCCCGTTCGAGCTTGACATGGTGAAGCTCACCTAGGTCTTGGTCAAGGGCGATGCCCAAGGATGCCATCTATTTTCTGAGCTCTGACAAATGGGCTTCGTAAGGAGAAATTCTACTGGATGAGGTCATCGCTTCTTTTGTCTGAGTAAATTGGATTTGTTAAGGTCCTATATTTATACTAATCATGTGGTCATTGTTCAACGACTATAATAAAAACGGTAAAAATTCTTAACATAAAACCAAAGAAGTTGACATATTATAAAAACAGTTTTCATAAAGAGACATTTAACTAGATCAAGATGGATTTTCCATTAATGAAACTTTGGGTCGTTACAATATTCCCCCCTTAAGAAATTTCACCCTCGAAATTTTCCTTTTCCCACACTAAAACAAATGTGGGTAACTCAGCTTCATCATATCCTCTAATTCCCATGTTGCTTCTTCAAACATGTGGTTTCTCCACAACACCTTGATAAGGGGCATTGTCTTATTTCATAGAATGTTTTCTCTACGATATAAGATCTTCAGTGGTTTCTCCTCATAAGAAAGATCATCTTCCAATTGTACCACCTCAGAAGAGAGTACATGTGAAGGGTCCGGTATGTACTTCCTTAAGAGGGATACATGAATGACATCATGTACTTTGGCTATAGTAGGTGTAAGTGCTAGTCGATAGGCCACAGCCCCGACATGATCAAGAATCTCTATGGGGCCGATGTACCTTGGACTTAACTTCCCTTTCTTTCCAAACCTCATGACCTTCTTCCATGGAGATATTCGTAGATAAAACATGTCTCCAACTTTAATCTCAAGGTCTCGTTGACGGTTATCTGCATAACACTTCTGTCGACTCTGAGCTTCCTTGATATACTGCTGAATGGTTTTCACCTTCTATGTCATTTCCTCAACCATTTCTGGTCCAATAAGCTTATGTTCACTGACCTCATCCCAACATGCCGGTGTTCTACACCTTTTCCATTATAGGCCTTCATATGGTGCCATTTGGATGCTTGAGTGAAAACTGTTATTATAAGAGAACTCAACAAGAGAAAGATATTGGTCCCATCCTCTTTTAAAGTCCATTGAGCAGGATCTCAACATATCCTCAAGTGATTGGATAGTCTGCTCGGATTGTCCATTAGTTTGAGTATGATAGGCCGTACTGAAGTTCAATTCTGTATTCATAAAATGTTGATGTCTCTTCCAAAACATAGAGGAGAATCTTAGATCTCGGTCAGACACAATAGATAGAGGTACTCCATGCAACCTTACCACTTCCCTGATATATATCTGTGCCTGTTGATCCAATGAAAAATCCTCCCGCATAGCAATGAAGTGTGTAGTCTTTATAAGATGATCCAAAACAACCCAGATTTCATTATTGCCTTTGGATGTCCTTGGAAGTCCAGTGACAGATTCCATGGTGATGTTCTCCCATTTACATTCTGGTATGGGCAATGGTTGCATCATCCCCTTAGAGTTCAGCCACTCTGCCTTCACTTGCTGACACACCAGGCACTTTTATGTACATTCAGTGATCTCCTTCTCCATATTATCCCACCAAAAGTTTTCTCGGAGATCTCTATATAACTTTGTGCTCCCTAGGTGAATAGAGAAATTTGAACTATTTGCATCGTCCAAATGTTCCTTCTTCACCTCCGTACTTGATGGAACACATAGTCTTTTCCCAAACCGCACAATTCCTGGTTCATTAAAATTAAACTCTGAGGATTTCCCCTTATTGATAGCTTCCACTTTTTCCTGAATTCCCAGATGATCCTTTTGAGAATCCTTTAACCTTTCCAAAAGAGATGGTTGAGCAATAATTTATGAAAGTATTGATGATGTTCCCTTATCTATGATTCCCATGTCCATCTTCATCAAGTCTATGAAGATTGGATCCTTCTCAATTCTCATCTTTGATAGAATCGCTGGATCCTTTCTAATTACGGTATCTTCCACCTTGTTCGCTTTCCCAGGGTGGTAATGTATTGAATATTCATTATCCTTGATGATCTCTATCCATCTTCTCTGGTGCATATTAAGCTCATTCTTTGTGAATATATATTTAATACTCTTGTGGTCAGTATATATCTCACATTTCTCTCCATAGAGATAATGCCTCCAGATTTTCAAGGCAATGATCAGATCTGCCAACTCCAGATCATGTGTTGGATAGTTTCACTCATGGATTTTCAACTTCCTTGAATCATTCTTCGCATTCATAACTCCATGAAAACTTTACTCCCTTTCGAGTTATCTTGGTAAGAGGTTTGGACAATCATGAGAAATTTCTCACAAATCGTCGATAATATCCAGCTAACCCCAAGAAGATACGGATATCCTATACCGATGTTGGCCTCAACCATCCCCCAATTGCATCTGTTTTGGAGAGTTCCATAGATATCCCATTTCTTGTGATGATATGGCCCAAGAATGAGACCTCCTTCAACCAGAACTCACACTTTCTGTACTTTTCATGGAGCTTTTCCTTGCGCAAAGTCACTAGTACAGTTTTTAAATTCTCCTCATGATCCTCCTTGGTTTTGGAGTATATTAGAATATCATATATTAAGACTACCACAAATTTGTAAAGTTAATCTCTAAAGACTCTATTCATTCTGTCCATGAATATTTTTGGAGCATTGGTGAGTCCAAAAGGCATTACTATGAATTCATAGTGCACGTATCTTGTACGAAAAGCAGTCTTGGGGACATCTTCCTTCTTCACCCTTACTTGATAATATCCCGACTGCAAGTCCAACTTCAAGAAGTATTGTGCTCCATCCAGCTGATCAAGAAATTCATCAATTCTTGAGAGAGGATACTTGTTCTTTATCGTGATTTTTTTAAGTTCACGATAATCAAAGCAGAGCCGCATTGACCCATCCTTCTTCTTGACGAAGAGGACTGGTGCACCCCATGGTGAAGCACATGGGCGTATAAACCCTTTATCCAGATTGTCCTGTAGTTGTTTCTTCAGCTCCTCAAGCTCATCAACATCCATTCTATATTTATTCTTGGATATTGGTAGCGCCCGAGGTATAAGTTCAATTGAGAACTCAACATCTCTTCTAGGAGGAAGACCAGGCAGTTCCCCGGGAAACAGTTCAGCGAATTCCCTCATAATAAGAATTTCTTCAAGGATGGTTTCTTCCTTGGACTCAATCATATGAGCCAGATACGCGTGCTCATAAGGCAGTAATATCCATGCTTTAGGTGATGGAGCTAAAATAGATTCATCTTCCTCCTGAAACTTGTAAATAATCAGGGGTCGATTCTACATATGGAGTGTGATTTCCCTCTCCCGACACTTTATACTGGCTCTATATAAGGAAATCCAATCTATGCCAAGAATTGTAATAAATTCCACCAGAGGGAGTATGAAAAGGTTCACCGGGAAATTAAATCCACATATTATAATAGGGGAGGACTTATATTCATGGGATGAAATGATTTCCCCATTTTACGTACTCACCGACATCTTTACTTCCATGATTTGTGGTGGTGCTAAAATTTTTCTACTAAACATTAGAGAAATAGAAGAATGTGTAGAACCTGAATCAAAAATTATGTTCGCTATTCTTGAATGAATAACTAGCGTACCTGTCACCACTTCGTTGTCGGGGTTCACTTCAGCAGAATTGATGGAAAAAGATCTTCCTTGCTGCCTTGGAGGTTATTGTTCGCCTCTGAAAACCCTTGGATTAGGGCAATGATTTGCAAAATGTCCTGGTTCATTGCATTTGTAGCATTAAACAATGCGTTGAGGTTCGAACGGAGCGTTCCTCTCCTCTGTCGTAACTGTGGGTCTATCTTGCCGACAGTTAACAGGTAGGTGCCCTTCTCTTCCACACCTAAAGCATTTTCTCGTCCCCTTAAGGCAATTTCCAGGGTGCTTCTTTCCGCAATTTTGGCAACTAGGGTGCTAGATCTTCTTAGAACCGTTGGATTTATCCATCGGACCACCAGCATTGAAGTCCAACTTATGCTTCTTGTCCCCATGATACCCCTGTGATTCCCAAATCTCCATTTAGACCTTGAGGGAACATAGGACAATTTTCTCATAGCTGTCGAAGTCACGGATCAGTAATTCTTTCCGCAAGCTAGGCTTCAGCCCACCAAAGAAGCGGTCAACCTTGCATTCAGGGGTAACGACAAAGCCAGAAGCATATCGTGCAAGCCTTGTGAAGTTTTCCTCGTACACTCCAGTAGATTCTTCATCTTTTTGCTTGAGGGAAAGGATGTCCCTTTCCATCTTAAGCCAAAGGGTGCACGGAAAATATTTATCGAAAAACATCTTCCGAAAATCCTTCCATTCCAACGCCTCGATCTCCTCCTCAGGGTTCATATTTTTTATCAACGTCCACCATTGATCAGCATCACCCTCCATACGATAGCCATCCTGGAGGACCTTCTCTTGTTCAGAACATTGAAGGATGGAGAAGATCTTTTCAATGGAGTTGATCCATTGTTCAGCGATCGTGGGATCAGATGATCCACTAAAATTAGGAGGCCTTTGTCTCATGAATCTCTCGATAGCGACATGTTCTTTCTTAGGGGGGGTTGAACTTTCCTCTTGACCCGTGTTTCTATTAAATTCTTGAGTTAGCTGAGAGAGAAGCATGACAAAGTTCGCGATTCCTGCTTCCATTGGATTTGGCATCTCATCAGTATAGTCATCACACTGATCTTCACAATGGTTGTTAGCTCGAGTCCTCCTATTACCGGCCATTGGCTAGAATAAAAGGAAATTTAGGGGTAACACATAAAGGGTAATCCAAAGACAAAAATTGATGAATTATAAATAAACTTTCATTTCCTTTACTCATGAGTCTATAGGCTTCAATCTAGACTTTTCATGATCTACTTTCTAACATATATTCTTAGGGGCATTTTTTCCCATAATAAGGGTTCATAATAAGATTGTGAATTTATCATAACATATCCCCCGAGAGTATTGTAACCAAGAGTGTAGCAAGTCCCATTTTTGTGCACTAGTTCCCGTTCGAGTCTAGCTCAAAGCAATGTTTTCGGGTTTTACCCCTAGGATACATCTGTGTCAGAGCCGCCTCTACCAACTCGTATCCAGACAGGGATGTATTTGTCTGATAAACCACTACCTCAGTACTTACCAAAACTTAGGGATGTTTTTATTATACATAGTATTGTCTTTAAGTCTTTACGAGGGTTTCCTAATCCCAAAAATACCTAAACCGATCCTCTGATACAAACTATGACAACCCAGCTTTTATTAAAAACATAAACATGATTTATTACATAAAACTTCAATGATACAACAAATAAGATCGATAGGTTTAGTGTCTTTGGGGCTTAGGAGCATTATATAAAAACTTAAAACATGAAATACAACATCTTTATTGAAAACTTCCTTTACATGACCACTACATTCCCCCGTACTTAGCATTTCATGGGATAACCTGAGGACATGCATAATAAAAGAGTGAACTATAAAGCCCAGTAAGGGAGTACACATGGAATAAAATGAGGAGTACAGTACATGTTAGAAAATAGGCATATAAATAGATCATATAAGAAACATGAACATAAAGGCATGATAAATCTTTATAATCATAACATCGAAATGTGGCAACAACACTTAACATGGAATTAGCATGAGCCAAGGCACATTGCACATGGAGCATGGGAAAATCCTCATTACACATAAAGCACGAGTAAACCCTCGTTACACTTGAATTAACATGATTCAACACTCATTGCACATTAAGTATCATGATACTATACTTTACCCAATGCATTGGAGCGCTATAAGGGCGCATCTTCTTAAACATTTCATTTCATGCATAAGTGTGCCAGATGGAACATAAAACACGGATTCATAAAACATAATTATTTATTCCACGATTAAGAAATGTGGAATTA
The DNA here is from genome assembly GCA_963277665.1 of Viscum album. Lineage (NCBI taxonomy): Eukaryota > Viridiplantae > Streptophyta > Magnoliopsida > Santalales > Viscaceae > Viscum > Viscum album. The sequence goes on from OY728144.1 coordinate 577,685,169, forward strand.
ATAATGAAAATTTACAATCAATAATTAAATGTGCATAAATTTGAATACCATTGATGGAGAAATGGGCATGGTATCCACTACACAATGACATTGGCTTAGAAAATTGGTGCGATTTCGGCAGCGTAACAGCGTGACATAAGAATTCATAAAAAATGGTTGATGAGAGAGAAAGGGGTTCCTCATCATATTTACATGTAATGGACAGTAAGGAGGTCATATAGATACATGTCCCAACAATTGAAATGAAATTTAGATTCATGATACAAAAGTATTGCTTGAATGTAAAAGAAGAGACAGAAGTTCCTTTCAGAATTTTGGCATAGTATTGGGTGTACATGGGAGGCATTTAATGAGAGAGAAAGGGGTCTCCCATCATTAAAAAAATAATAGGGCAGTATGGGGAGGTGCAAAACCATACCCCAATATTCATAATTGAAATTAAAAGGGAAATACAACTTAAAGAAAATTGACAAAAATGAGAAAGGAAGAAAAAACCCTTACTTGGAAGTGTGCTTCCAAAGGCTAGAGAGAGGCTTGTGAGAGGCTTATTGGGAGGTTGGGGCACCCTGGGAGGATTCTAGAGAGAGTAGGGTAGAGGATGGACGAACTCAAAAGGCTTTGAGGGAGGAGTACGTGGGATATTGGGTGGGTATATATAGGAACGATGAAGGAATTCTTTATTATTTAGTTTTGGGACCCCTTATATTAAATTATTCCAAACCACAAACCATCCCATTGTTTTTGCCCAAGGTTTTTGTAAAAGGGAAGAGGACAAAAATATTTTATATGTCCAAAGTCCGAAAATCTTAAAATAATAAGGTTGCTTATGTGGAGGATAGTCACACTCCCATGGAAATTAATTTAAAAGGCAAGGTGTTGAATAAGTCTTAAGGGGTCCATTAATGCTTTGAAAAGTAAGTTAAACAAACCCAAAATAACATTATTCTAATGTTAAAACATATATTGGTCGAACATTAAGATTATAGTATTTTATTACATCACTATTGGGTCATTATGATGTCATAAAACACATTATATATTTAAACGGTATTTAATTTTTACTCAAAAAGTTTACTGTCTCAGAAAATTATGAAAAATTCACCATTGGAAAATTTTGACATCCTGATTCCAAAAATAATATTTATTTTATCTAAATAATTTTCTAAATATGTTAATTTTCACTTTTAAAATAAAAACCGACATTTATCGAAAATTCACAGGCTTGGACAGAAATGGCTTTCAAACCTTAATAAAAATTATAATTGCATTCATAAAATTATAAGATCATTTAAATTTAATAAAAATTAATTTAATAATAATATTATTATTTTATTAAAAAAAATCCATTAATTTAATAAAATAGAATTCTTAGTTATAAAATAAATAAAAACACTATTTGTACTTTAAAAACTATTTACAATGTATCAAAAATGACTTGAAATTATATTCATTATTATATACAAAAAATGCACATGAACACAGTACTACTTATTTGTTACATAACCCCTTAAAACAGCTGCATAAGACCTAAGGGTAAGGTGTGTGATGGTGACAGACTCTTGGGGTGGCTCGGATAACATCGCTCAAGTGGTAATTTCAATCAACTTCCACTTTTTCCGTAGATGGTCCCGTTCGAGCTTGACATGGTGAATCTCAGCTTGGGCTTGGACAGGGGCGAAGCCCAAGGATGCCACCTCTTTTCTGAGCTCTGAAAAATGGGCTTCTTATGGAGCAATTCTACTGGATGAGGCCATCGCTTCTTTTTTCTGAGTAAATTGGATTTGTTATGTTCCTATATTTATACTAATAATGTGGTTAGTGTTCAACAACTATAATAACAACGGTCAAAATTCTTAACATAAAACCAAAGAAGTTGACATCTTATAAAAACATTTTTTATAAAGATACATTTAACTGGATCAAGAGGGATTTTCCATTAATGAAATTTTTGGTCATTACAGGTACAATATAAAGTCACTTATATTAAATGAATCACCTATTTAACATAATAATTATTCATCATTGGGTTCATATACTCTATGATGGTACCCTATAATGTACATATATATAATAAACTCAAAAATGTGAAGATATATTATGTTCCATAGAAACCTCAATATATGAAATCTAAAAAATCATAATTTATCTCTCGTATTTTTTATTGTCATCATTTTAAATTATGCATGAAAAAATATAACATCATAGGTATATTTAAACTATTAATAAAATAATTTTCATTGTTGGATTTTTATTCTAATTCATTTTGAAATTCTCCCTTCTAATGAAAATAATTATTTAATAACTAAAAATATAAGTATTACCTTATTAGTAAATTTTACATAGATGAATCCTATTATAGGATAAATGTTTTCAAATAAAATTTCTAAATAGAATAAAATTAACTTTTCAATAAAAACATATAATGTTATGAGTAATTATTTTTCTATAAAATTATCATTTTAATCATAAAGAGTTCTTAGAATTATTTAAAAATTATTATTCATTAAATTATTTTTAATTTATTCTTCATATATTTTTAAAAATCATAGTAGAGTATTAATTTAAAATTTCTTCATTTTATTATCAAAATAAACTAAATTTCGGAAAGTATTATTCTTGGAAAAAATATTCTTCTATTAGGGTAAAAATTATTTTCCCATGGAAAAAAAATCATAAATCTTAAATATAAATTGAACATTATTATATAATTTAATCCCACTAAGTACTAAAATTTTAAAAAATAATTTTATTGAATTGATTAAAACTATTTTAAATTTATATTGTATAATATATTTAAAACAATTCTTGAGTAAATATTTATCACGTTCCATAATAGAATATATAATTTTGAAATTAAAATGAGCTATTTTTTAAAATTTAATTTTATATAAAAGACATATTTATGGCCAATATTGTTTTTAAATTTTCAAGATATTCTTATATACTTGTGATTTTAAAATATTCAACATATTTTAAAAAAATAGTATTTTCCACAACTCAACTAAAAATAATTTTTTTTTAAAACATCCAAAAAATTATTCCTAAAGTAATATTAAACTGAAATAATTAAAAATAATGTTTAATGTTTTAAATAAAAATTAAAAAATATATAATGAAAAATAAAAAATAAAATAAATATTTATCCTAAAAAATATTATTTTTTATATAATTTCATTCTTTGGGTAAATTAACTATTCTTCCAAAATTAGTAATAACCATAAATATATAAAATATTTTAAAATATAAATATATAAAATAAATCCATAGACTAAAAAATCGATTTTATTAGTTTCTAAGATGTACTAACTGAGTTCACAGTTTAATGAAGATTATATTTAGTTGGGTTATTATATATATATATAATATGTATATGTTTATATATATATTTGTATTCATTTATATATATTCCATATTTCATTTACTATTATTTAAACCTGGTAATTCATGAGAAACCATATGATAGTCTATATTGGATTGGTTTTTAGTGTTGGGTGTGATGAAAACCATAGAATGCATTATTAATTTGAGGATAAAAACATGGTTCGTTACATTCTATCACTCTTAAAATATATTTCACCTTGAGATTTATTTATCAATTATTTTTTGTAAATTATAAAACTGGTGAAAGTATTTTAATAGCTAATAATATTATATATAAATGTATATAAAAAATTTATCTAGTGGAATATAAGAAATCACTTATTGTCCTTGGACATTTTAAGGAAATGTATCTTTTAACTAGGTATTACGACTCGTGCGAAGGATTCTGTTTTCTTTAAAGACAAATCATTGTTTAACATGATTTAATTTATTGTAATAATGTATTAAGAAAATATAATATCCCTTATATTATAAATTAATTTGTATTAAAATGGAATATACAAATTATATTTAGAAAATCGAATAATTATTTATAGGATGATATTATGATTTTAAAAGAAATTATTTTCGTAGTCATAATATTCATAACACTAAATGTTTTCCTGAAAATAAAAATAAATGAGGTTGGTGAATTCATGAATTTATAAATAATTGTATATAAATAGGGTTGGAAGAACCAATTTGAAACAACTTATTTAGGGTGGAGGGTAACTGAGTCCAAATTTCAACTATCCTTATCATTGATAGTCGTTGCATAGGTATTTATGTCCTCCCTAGGTCTATAAGGTAATGGATTCCTAAAATCCTTTATAATTCTTAGATCAGGTAATCATAATAGACCGATCCTTTATAAAATATTTTTTTTTTCAAATAAATTTAATTTCATTGATAGCTGACATTGTATACAACAATGAGTTTATCTTGTGTTGCACGTAACAACATGTTTTAACGAACCATGAAAAATTATTTACATTATTATTTAAACATGGTTTTATTACCTAGTCGTTGAATTTTTCTACATGAATATGAATTTTAAAATTTTATATATGAATTAAAATTCAATTATATAAATAAAAAATAATGGTAAAATGGTAATTAATTTTTAGTAAATCCTTAAAATATTTCAAAATTAATTTTTTTTAAATTTTTTTTATTTTTGTGAACAACAGTAAAATTAATTTTTCAAATACATAGAAAATTAATTTCAAGCAATAATATTCATTTTTTATATCTATATTTTAAATTTATCCTAGAGTGAGTTGGTTATAGTTTTTTAGAAGATAAATTTATCAATTAATAGTGAAAGAATTGGTTTTTATTGAAAGCTATCTTTTCATTTTAATAATTTATAAGAATAATTTTTTTTTCAAAATAGGATTAAAAGTAAAATTAATTAAATTATATATCTAGTAATATTATTTTTGGAATTCTAATATTCGTATATTATTAAATGTTTATATAAAAATTGTTCGAACATTTGATCATTTTATTTGTAGAATAGTAAATTATCATTAAGACTGTGGGTTTTATTATTAATATAAAATATCCTCTTTAGTGACTCAAATTTGAAAAAAAATATTAAATATTATGAATTTATATAATTTATATTATCTAATAGTTTCATCTTAATTTTTTACCATAATTATGAATAAAAACAATACAACTTATTTTTCCCAATTAAGGTAAAATTATGTTTACCGTGGGTTAAACTAACATGATAAGGGTTAAAAATAACTAAAAACATATCCAAAACTATTGGAAGTTGATATATTTACATTTTCTCTTTGGTGGTCAATAATGATAATTTTTGGATCCTTTTGGAAAATGAAAAACATGGGTACAGTTTTTTATTTCAAATAATTACATGTGTGCCACCCAACCCATTTATAAAAGGCCGCACCTTCTCCCAGCCACTATACACTTTAAAAACCATTGAAATCATAAAATAACTACCAAATTACCTTATTAATTAAATAATATCACCATTTAATAATTTTTTATCATAAATAAATCCTATGAATGATATCCGTGAAAAATCAAGGAGGTTACCTGATGAAAAGGTAATGTTCATCAACGATAATTGTTTTCTTTGTTGATTCCTACACCTCCTTTGATTCATATTAAACCGTGATGATATAATTAGTTCAGTATATTTCATATATGAAGATTGTTTTATGTTATGTTGATAACCTATATCCATCTCCACTTCCCTCAAATGTGAAACGATAATTCAACTCATGGGAACGTCGGACTACCGCCTTACGAACTGATATGACACATTTTCCATCAATAGATCTCACAATTTTTTATAATATTGGATAATATATATATATATATACCATTTTTAGCATATATATATTTATATAATTATATTACCACATACATCTTTTTAATTTACAATCCATAGGGAATATGATAATATCATTGGTGTGAAAAGTTGGCTACCAACTCACGAAGAGATGTGATCCATTTTTCACATATTTTTTACATGGTATATAATAATGAATCAGTTTTTTAAATTTATTTAATATATATGAAATATATATATTATTATTTAAATGTAATATATTATGTACAATTCATTAGTTTTATATTTTCAAAAAATGGAAAGATTGTTCATGTTTATCTATGGTATACTGTCTCTATAGACGTTTTATTTAATTTTATATCTCTCTCATTTATGGATTACAATAAATTATTATTTTCTTAATATATAGATAATTTATTTATATAATTTTTTAAGTTATTTATATTATCAAACCATGTTCAATGTAAGAGAAACAAAAATAATAAATCATAAAATACATGAAAATCAAGGCATTTATTACCCGAAAGGTGACAAGAACATGGCATTGTAAATAAACGAGAAACAAAATGTCTTTTGTAAATATTATATGGTATGGTATATATAATTTTATTTCTTTAATATATATATAATAAAAGTATATTTATTATACAAGTGGTTTGAATGTTTATAATGGAATTTGAGTCTTAATGTAATGGATTTTTGTCCAAATTTATCTACATTGGGACCTACACCATGTTATGAACCTATATTATTTTATGGGTTTTATATACAGAAACCTTAACATTTACTATAATTAATTAATTTATTATCATGAAATACTATTTTTTTATGAAATTTTATTCATTCATTTTCAACTATGATTCATCATTACAAAAGTGGTAATAGTTTTAGGATACAATCTTCTCATTTACCAGGATTGTGTGTAATGATTATTCCAAAGATGAAATAGTGTAATCTGTATCTCAAGAAAATGAATATTATTCTTCTCAATTATTTAGTCCATAAATATTTATAGTTTTCATAATTTTCCTCTCATATTTTACTCACGACTTATAAATCTAATTTTTTATGAAAAATAATCATTATTACTATCTTTAGCTAAAACCTTTTTATTCTAAAAATATAATTTATAAAAAAATATAAAAAAATATTAACATTATCTGAATGTTTTACTAATAATATGCACCCACGATTGAATTTTAATTTTTGTTAGACAAATCTTCATGTTATTTTCTAAAAATTACTCGCTTCAATTTTGTCAAAAATTTGAAAGGAATATTTTTTTTAACATGTAGGGCATAAAATGATTTTTTTGATGTCATTAACATTATTTAATTGATGCCCAATATATATATTTAGGTATATTTTAAAATAATTGTATTTACCTTTTATTTTATTAATTCATATTTTGAAAAATATTATTGTCAAAGAAATTATATTTTCCTCAATTAAAAATGTGATTTTTCATAAAAATTAATTTTCAAACAAGTTGAAATAAATTTATATTCTTATGAATTATATGTTCTATGATGAAATTTTATTGTTGAATATAGATACAAAATAATAGTGTATTTTTGAGAATTTTAACTTTAAAACATCAAATTCTCTCCACCTCAATGGGATTTGCTTTAAATTTATTTTTAAAATTAGCAAAATTGAATTTGAAAAATCTGACAAAAAATATGGTAATCTGTAATAATTTTATTTCAATTAATATAAAAATAATTTTTCGAAAACAATAATTGTAAAAGTAATTAATTTTAATTATAGTGAGAAGGAAAAATTAAGAATGACCAGGAACTAAACCTTAATCTAAAGGGATAAAATTACCTATAATGTTTTCCAAGGCCATTGGATGCAAATATTTCAACAATATCCCCTATATTTTCCATTGTCTTGGGTCAATTAAACACATTTTTATTAAATTTCTTAGAATGAAAATCTATTTAAGGAAAAATTCAAAAAATGAATATTTCCCAACTTTTACATTTATAAAACAATGAGATATGGAAAAAACAATATTTTTTCAAACATTAAAATCCCTTTGAAATATATATCATATATTATTATCATAATGATTTATCATTAAATTTTTAAGATGAATATGTTAAATTCATTTCTTATGAAATTTCTACACAATTATTGTTTAGCTAATAAATAACTAAAATTAATTGTAATATAAATATTAAAATTATTGTAAATTGATCTAATTATAGTCCATAATTATATTTTTTTATAAATATATCTTGCTATATATATTTTAAATTAATAAATATAAAATTCCAATTTTTTGATATTATTAAATTTAAATAATATAAAAAATGTCAAAATTGACATTAATGTTATTTAAAAATAAATAATATATTATTAAAAAAATTGAAATAAATAAAAATTATGTATTCTGAAATTTTTTAGTGTCATTAAATTTAATATATTTTCTATTTTGTAAACAATTAATCATTTATTATTTAAATATTGACCCATAGATAGTAAAAACATTTCTTGCACAATCGGGTTAAAGTAGTGTTTTGTCACATTAAATGTACTTATTTTAAACCTAATTTCCAAAAAACATTGGAATTATATTTTTTAAAATAGAGATAATATTTAAAATTAAATAGTGCTATGTTTTCTAATTAATATAACTTTAATTTAGTTTTAATGGTAAAATTATATAGGATATAAATTAGTTATTTCAATAAAAACCAAAATGATAGAATTGGGGAATCCAAGATATTTAGGAAAACAATTATAAAAATTCAATAATTTTTGTGTGTTAAAAATTTGATTCGACTATAAATTTAAATTTTTGAGTTATTTTTCACTTTTTATATCCCATGATTTATGGGAGAGATAAAAATAGTGTTTCCTTTTGGTGATTACAAGAATGATAGTCCCCCTACATTAAAAAAGGAATTGAATAATCTCATTCCTCAAACATATCAATGCCATTTAAATAATATAATTTCTACAGAAATATCATCCTAACATCTCTAACCTTATTATAAATTCCGCACCTTGGCCATAAAACAATCAAATAACTATCTTGGGTTCATACCAAATAGAGTTACGCGCATAAGAGGTAGAAATCATCATCAAGCTCCTTAGTTTTATTTTCATTATCCACCACTAAAATAATCTTATTCCATGTTTATATAATAAAAATTATTCAAAAAATATACTAATATGTTTTTATATTATTTATTTTATCTACACATACAAGTAATTCGATCTAATGGATAACAAGCATACTATTTATGTGTACGACATACTAAAGCCTCACAAAAAAAATGAATGTTCGTTCATCCTTTACAACCTCTCACGGTGGTCACTATACTGGAATATATGCATATATATATGATATATATTAACTATAATTTATTTATTATTCTATAATTTCTATATAGAAAATACTTTTATGATTCTCATTTTGTGTAATATATGAGAACGTCGTTTTCGTAAATATTGACTAACACCTCCTCAAAGTGATGTGATTCGTTGATGCAATAAATTAAATGTATTAAGGTTGGTTTTAATTAAAAATATTTGAAACAAAAATATCAATATTTATTCATTAAATAATTTCCATTGTTGACATATAATATATATCATATTTTCTATTACCCTTTCACACACATAAAAAGTGGTAATTTTGTTCATGGATGTGTGGACTACCACCTCCTCAACACGATGTGATTCATTTTACATCTCAAGAAATATATCTCAATGTATATATTATTAAATAATATGGTTTTTATGATATAATTATCATTATTTAAAGATTATTTTTACTTATGTTTTTCCAAAATAATCATTGGAAAATGGAAATATTATTATTACGTACATTCGACCTACAATCCCCTTGATGAAAACGTTGGTTCATTTTTTATAACCACAAATAATGATTTATTTTAAATTTATAATTTATATATAAATATGAAATTATGTCATAATTAATATTATGGATATGTTATTTAATGACCCATTTGACTGTATTTGACCTACCAAGGACGTTTTCACACATAAACCAAATTTGGTCAAAACACCGAACATAAACATAATTATTTATGTTGTTGTATACAACATGGTAATAAGTGAAATAAAATTATTTATAAAAATTAAAAATATTATAATGAAAGTATAAAATTAATATATGTTTATTATTAATGAATATTGTGAACAATCAAGATAAACCTGACCCAAGGTAAGGGATTTCATCTCTATTTTATTTAATAGAGGCATACAATATTGTTATCCACATAGTTTCACTTATATGGTTTATATAACGAAAAATATGACAAGTATGTGGTGAATATTGTTTATTTAAATGTAATAAATTTTTTTTGATGTTATTCCTTCACATATTTTATCATTCAAATGTTACTCAAGTAGTAAGGGTTTTTCATCTCACATTATACATCTGTGAGATATATGTCATATTCAGCACATAATTTTATTATGGGGAATCTAATGTCCATTTTTATATATTATATCAGGTATTATTTTATCACTATTATATTCAAATATTTCATTTATTGTTATTTAATTGGGATTCATTTTATTTACAATGTTTCAAATTGGTATGGGATACTTTGGAAGGTTTAATGGTTATTTTTCCCAAGAATAATTTTTATAATAATTAAAAGGTAGTTCCATTTCTGAAAGTTATATTATAATAGTTCCATAATCCATATAATTTTCTTGTCAAATGGTTATTCATGATATTTTTCCAGTATTCACAACATTGTTTCCAATCATTGGTAACCAAATTGCTTTATATTTGTCTAAAATCCATCTTCGTTCTCTCTTTAGTCAGAGAAATTTTTTTGTTCAAAAACCCTATTTTTTATAAAGGGTTCAAATAAAACATTTTACACTTCCAAAAAGATTTATTAAAGATATTATTACCATTTATTCTTTAATAATATTTTGAAAGGAATCCTATAATTTTTTTTAACAAGGAGTTTTTTTAATCTTTTTACTAAGAAAAAGGAATTGTTTTTACTTCAAATAAAATGTAAGGGTTTAACCTCTATAATTTCATTGGAGATTTATCTTCATATTTAAATGGTTTAATTTTAATGAATATATTTTCAAAATATATGTTCAATGATCATTGTTTTCAAATAAAATTCAATAAAAAATTTGCATTTTCTTCTAGAATAGTTTAACAATTTTTTAATGGGTTTTCCAATCATCAATAGAAAACCCCTTGTTGATACATATCTTCCACAAGGGATATGTTTTTCCATTACATCCTTATTGTTTATTTATATGGATTATTATTTTTTAAAAAATATTTTTTTAACTCATTTAATTTTTGTGGGTTCGTCACGTTAAAAAGATATAGTTAATTAATCCATTTACTTTACATAGGATAATAAAGTTTCAAAGATATTATTATGTAACCCATTTCTTTCTCTGTGGTAATCATGCTTAAAAGAAATTTTAATAAAGGACAATTTCATTTCCATGGGTTAATCAAGTATCAATGAGATTGATATTGAACCCATTTCTTTTCCAATGGTCAGTAATGTTTCGATGGGATTGATATTAAATGAATTTCATTTCCATGGGATAATTATGTGTTATAATTTTTCAAATTCTACATATAAATTTTGAGGGTGGATAAGTATTAACAAATGATTGTTAGTTACATGATAATCCAATATTGGGTTAGACCGTAATATCCCTACAATGCGTTGGGCGTGGAAGTCAGGTGTATGAATATTCTATTTATAACTGTAACATGTATAGAAGTCAAATTTATATTCGATTTGAATGAGTGACATGAATGGAGGTCTGTCGCATAACTAATCCATTTATAAGTGTGAAAAATATAATGTTTTCACAATGTACCTTTATGTTTTTTTTATTACATCATTACGATTATATATTTTCTAAAGATAGAGATTGATATAACAAGGCTCATGATTATTTATTATAATTAATATTACCTTTTCCATGTTTTCATATTTAATAGTCCAGATATTTATGGGTATGTGTTCTGTTATGATTCAATCATACACTTTTATTAATTCATCATTACTTTATTCAATTTTATACTTACTGATTAAATTTAATTAATTATTATTTTGTTTACCCTTATTGAGAATTTGAGCTCACCATTCTTATATTTTATTTTCTTAATGTTTTAAATGATTATGTTGAATGATTTACTTTTATATAAGGAAATCCAAAAAATTATGGTAAACACATATTGTGAAATACAAAAAGTTTGGTTAAAGGGGATAAATGCACTTTTGATGAATTATAAGTCTAATTCGATATGATATGTTTATATAGGTGTTTTTCATAATTTTATAAAACTAAAAACCTAAAAGGTCATCTGTTATTTAAGTGATAAATGTTATCTTTTTAATGTCGTATGGTATTGACGGAAATATTTGTGTCACAATTATCAAAATCAATACTGGGAATGAAATGATATGTATTTTTGCATAGGATCTTACTGTGAGGTTTATGGCTATTAAAGATAGTATGAAATGTTGTTTTAGAAAAAATATTGATTTGGATGTTTTCATATTAGTTTATCTTATGAGTTACATACACATTAATATGTCTTTATGCTTAATTATGATCATAAAAAATATTGATTAGGATGTTTTCATATTGGTTTATCTTATGAGTTATATACACATTAATATGTCTTTATGCTTAATTATGATAATATATTCCAATCATTTGACACCCCATTGTGGTTTTAAGTGATGAGATCTTAAATTTATTTTTATTTTAGTTTTTTTAATGATGAATTCTTAACCCCGGTGTTAAAAATTATTTTTTTAGGGAGTAATTAGTTTTCATGTTTAATTTAATAAGAGAACACCTATATGCTAAAAAACAACACATCGCATCTGGTAAGCGATGGGGTCGACCTCCTGACCAAAGAATGATATGGGTTTTCCAAACTAGCACTAGCCTACATATTGTTCAAGTAATTATAAACCTAATTATTATTTTTATTTGGAAACAAATATGGTATTTTATTTCAGGAATAATTTTTTATCCTATTTTAATGAAATATTAAATCCTTCTAATATTTGGATTTTGAATTTGGTTCAGAAAATGTTTATAGGATTTTAAACAATATTATTCATTACCTAATTTAGATTCATCTTTGGGTATTAATTTTAAATTTTTATGGTTCAAAAATGTTGGTAATTATCATACCATGTTTTAAAAATTTTGGTTTTTAATATCTCAAGATGTGAGGAATATATGGACTTTACCTTTTATAGATGTGTGGTCATTAAAATTGTATTTTAGTACTTCTGGAATTAAAAAATCACCATGAATTAAAATTGTTTGCAGAAAAACATCATATTTTTATGTAAATTGATTTAAGGAAGAAATTATACACATAAACTAAGAAAAATTTAGTTTACATTGGAAAGTAAGAGAATTATTTAACTTTAGAGATATGATCATGAAATAAAATGTTACTATATTGTTATATTTTTTTTATGATATCAATAACCTTTTCCATGCCTATTTGGCTTGCTGTTTTTTTTCATTGAATTACTATTTATAATGTTCTATATAAATCTCTATTAATCAATTAGAATTCATTCCCTTCCAAACCCATTATTAAATTTCCCACCTATCTTCTCCCAAGGTGGACTTCTAGTAATATGTAACACTTGATGAACATTATGTTTTACAATTCCCACTTTAATGATTATGATTTATTAACTCTTTCTGTGATATTGGTTACAATAAAAGAATACTTTATATGTAAATGATTGTATAACCATGATGAATTTAGAGAGGTAAATTAATTTTAAGGGGGTAGGATGTAACATCCCTGGATTTTATTACAAATGTTCTATAAATTTAATTTAAATTAATTAATATATTATGATAAAAGATACAGGAAAAAACATCATATTCTCTATTATAAACATCCTTTTGAAATATATATTAGTTATTTTTATCAAAATAATCTATCATTAATTTTTATAGAATGATAAGTCTAACTAATTTCTTAAGAAATTCCAATGCACTGATTATTTAGTTAATAATTAACAAATAAAAAAGATACTATAAATATTATAAGTGAAGTAAATTGATTGAATTACTGTAATTAATTATTTTTATAGACTAATAAATCATGTAAAATATATATGAAATTAATAAATATGAATTACATTCTTTTTTTATATTTTATAATTAAAATTAAATAAACAATGTCAAAACTGACATTCATTTTATTTTATAATAATTGATATTTTATTAAATAAATTAAAATTATTAAAAATATTATATTCTAAAATGTGATCATTAAGTGTCAATAAATATAAAATATGGTTTATTAATGGACCACTTAATCTTTTATAATTATCATATTTATAAATAGATTGTAGAAATATTGTAATCATGATACGGGTTAGAGCATTGCTTTTGTGAGTTACAAGTTATTCGTTTAAAATTAATTTGTAACACAAATGGGGTTTATATTTTTTAAATTATAAATAATTTTTAAAATTAATTTTCCTATAATTTATAATAAATATCACTTTAATTTAGTCTTAATGGTTTAATTACAGGTGTTAAAAAAAATTTACAATAATAAAAACCAAAATGATAAAATTGGGGAAACATAGATGTTAAAGAACAAAATTATAATTCTTCAGTTATTATTGTGTGCTAGAGATATTGGTCAACCATAAATTCACTTTACTTGACTAGGTTTTCAATTTTTCAATCCCATGAGATAAGTGAGACCTCCCAATATTGTTCTGTTTTGGTAATTACAAAAATTCTACTCCCCTCCCTTAAAAAAAGGAAGTCAATATTCCCATTCCTCACACCTAAAAAGCAACATTGGATCATGAAACCACTACCAAAAAAGTCTCCAAAAATTTATAAACTCATCAAAGATGCATCACCTTGGGAAAAATTGATCCAAGTATGCCTTTGGGTTTAAACCAAAATAAGTTACCACAGTAAGAGGTTACAATCTTCATTATGCTCTATAGTTTTATTTTGAATATCCACCCACTAATTTATTCTTCTAACATGTTTATATAATAAAAATAGTATCATAAATATTCTTATATGATTTTATATTAATGTTTTTACATGAACATAGACACACATCTATCTAATGGGTAACAAATTTATCGTTTATGTGTACGGAATCCTACCACCTCACGAAAGGATGATTGTTCTTTCTTCCATTACCACCTCTCATTGGGGTAATTAACAAACAAATTCCATTTATATATTATATATATTATATTTATAATGTTTTTATTAGTCATTGTTTTTATATATAACAAAACATTACACCTTCCATTTTCTGTAAATACGATTACATTATTTGTGGATGTGTGGACTTCTACCACATCAAAGTGATGTGATTCATTCAAACTATACCTGGAACATATTGATGATGATTTTATTTAACAATATTTTATATAAAATAATTATATATCATATTAATTACATAACTAAATTATATATATTATATATTATATATCATTTTTTTTATTATACATTCACACACCTAAAAAGTGATAACGTCCTTCGTGGGCGTGTGGACTACCACCTCCTCGACAAGATGTGAATCATTTTACATAAAAAGAGTTATATATGTCAGTATATATGATTAATTAATATAGTATTTATGATATTATGATAATTCTTGAAATATTAATGTAACTTAACTTCTTGGAATACTGATCATTTAAAAATGGGATTGTAATTCACTTGTATGTACGACATACCATCCAAAAGATTGTTATGTTGGTTCAATTTATCATAACCATATTTAATGATTGGTTTTAGAATAATATATTATGTATAAATATTATAATTATTTCATTATTATTATATTATAAATTTTATATATTTATTTAGTTACCATTGATTACCTACCAATGTTGTTTTGTCACATAATCTGAATGTGGTCAAACTTATCAATGATAAAATTAAATGTTTACTCATTGTATAAAACTTGGTAATATGTGAAAACAATTATTGTAAATATTAAAAAATGATCTAAAGTATGTAGATAATGAAAATTAGTTTATTATTAAGGAATATAAAGAACATGAAAGACAATATAGACTCGAGGTGATTGATTCTCTCTCAATTTCATTATATAGTGGCAATGATTATTTTTATTCACCTAGATTCATTTTTATGGTGTATATAGGAATCCTATTAGATGTATATCATGAATTTAAATTATTTCATTGTTTTAAAAGTTTTCATTGATTTTATTCATTCATTATTATCAATCTTACATAGAACTATTCTTCATATAAAACCTTACTTCCTTTTTATGATATTATATGTAATTTGATGATCTCTTCCATTTAAAGTTATTCGGTATTTCATGTGTGCATAATATCATTAATAAAAATCACTATATTCATATATGATATAAGCGTTTGAAATGAATTGAGGTTCCATGATCCTCATCTTTATTCTTCAAATTAACATAATAAAGTTATCCTTTTATAATAATCTCATCTATAATATGAACTCCTTGTCAAATCATGTTTCCAATTATTCATGTTACCCTCACATCTTGAAATACACAAATTATGATTCTTCTGGAATTACTAAAATACACTCCATTTCATCATATAGTTTATTTTATTAAGATTATGACTTCTCTATTCTCTATTTTCATATCTTCTCAGTCATATCCTTTATGTACCTATATTCATGATTTTATTTTTCATCCCCTTTTTTATTTAACTTGATTCATGCTCTTCAAATAAATTCATCAGACCTTTATAAACGCTGTATGTTTTTTAGCATAAGAACACTTTTGTATTTTTGTTGGAGAAAACATTCTAAATAATCTGATGAGTTAATTTTAAAATTATAAATAGTGTATCTCATAAGAGTGTTATCCCTAAAAAAATATTTACAGTGTTCTTATATATTTCTCATTTCACTCTCAAGAAAGACATCAATTTATATAAGATAGATTTCAATGTGGGTTGTTGTGCCACCTGACTCAATGTTTACCATCACTCTATTTTAGATAGTACCAACCCTTTCTAGATCTTGCCTAATTAACTTAAAATTAAAATTTTATTCAATAATATCATGAAATACAATAAAAATCATGTTAAAAATTCATGGGGGTGGAAATAATGAAAACCAGAAGCACCATTCCTAAAAATAAGCTTACAGAAAGTTTAATTGGCCATTTTTTAGAATAGATTTTTTTATTTCATTTCATCATACATTGAAGTACCCCAATATAAATTATATCCTTCCAAAAATCTCTTATAAATTCTTCATTATAAAAATTTCTTTCGAGTACCTTAATAATTATAAAATTTTAAAATTAACAAAATGTATCTCAATATGGAAAATCAAAAATTCCTAATAAAAAACAATAAGACTAAAATTATTTTCATAATTCATCACACATAATAATAACTTCGATTTGGAACCCCATTCTTCTTCTAATTATGTTAGGGAATTTTGAAACAACAAATAAGAAATAACTAGAACTATATTAACATCATGAATCATCTATTAATGATTTTCATCTTTTGATCTGTATTGACAATAACTCAACAAAAAACTATGTGGGTTCCATAATCCCCCACTTTGAATTTGTTTTCAATACCACCTACAAAATAATATACCAATATGGGACTTAATATTAAATCATGATATTCACTTCTCTCTCACTTTCTCACAAAAAACATTCATTTTTTATCTCCCCTTATAGATAATAAATACAATGTACATAGAAGATTTTGGTATCACTTAATTATTAATTAATGTTTAATCAATCATCCACATAATTTTATTCATTCTACATTATCATTATAGAATACATGAGTTTTTTATTCAGATATAAAAGTTGTTCATTAACACACTGAAAATGATGAATGTTGATAGTAACAAACATCAATCATTTAGTGTATGATCATATATTTTTAGGCTAAATCTAAGTGGTAAAAATCCAATTTGTTTTATAATAAAAACATGAGTTCTTAAATTCATATGAATACACATATATGAAACCTTCAACTACATATATATCTTTTCATAAATCATCCTTATGATCTCCTATAATTTCTTGACCTTATTATAATTGATTAAATAAAATTTTTCCATGAATATCCAAATATATTGATGATAATCCATGGATGAGAGAGTATAAAGACATTAATTTTCAATGATAGTTCGTTAAACACATTCTAATATTCAAATTATTATGAATTATAAAAATAAATAAAATTCTCAGGAAAAAATTCCCTTAAAGGGATTCACTAAATTTCACTTCATCAATATAGATCATTTAATAAAATATTATATGGAATTTATATTTATAAATCATTCCACGTTGGTCACATTCATTCGATCTAGAATATTTTATATTAACAACGTTTTCATCATTCGTAATATTTTTGGGAACTAGATTCACAATTAATTCCACACAATAAATGAACACAAAAATGATATAATAACAATTTTGGAATAAGGTGTATCTCTATTTCCTATTTGTTAAATCAATAAGGTTGATTATTTATTCTCAAATAGGATACTCATTCATTTTCATCTTATGAATTAAAGTATTTCTTCTTTTTAGTTCAAAATAAAAATTCATTCTTCATGATAGAATGATATTTTCATTTGTTTTTGTTTTATTTTTTGAATTATTTATATTTATATAAACCATAATAGAACAAATTTATCTAGATTTAATATTTATTTCATTGATCTTCTCTTATTTAATTATCATGAATGATTCATAATCACATCAGTTCTATTCATCCATATTATATCACTCATGCATTTATTATAAATTCCTTTTGTCACCATTTCATTCTTAGGATGGTTTTTAGAAGAATGTTTCTTCAATTTCAAAGTAACCATGGATAACACATATAAATAATTCACTTAATTAATAAGAGCATATTATTTATACAAATTCATATGATTATTTTGAAGATTGGAATTCAATTATTTTTAATATGTCCTCTCATTGTAATTTTTTGTCTTACCACTTCAGAAGTATATGAATCCATGTTTTTATATTTAAACCACCATTTCTTCAACCCTGGAAAAATTAGTTATGAGTTAAAAACACGTTCATAAATTTTAAAAAAATGTACATATTCATCCCATCCAGCCATAGACTATTCATAACCTTGACCTTTTTCCCCATTATTATATGAATTAATAATATTTATTTGAGGGCCTATTAATCCCAAATTAAAATTCCATGGGACCAAACATGTTAGAATTTGTTCAATAACTAAAAATATTTGTTTATTTTATACAAATGTATGCTTTCAAAAACTTCTTAAATAGAAATCATTCAACTTTTTTAATTTTTCATTCAATAAATTGGTCCCTTTAGGGGAAATATTACACAAAAATATTCTACCAACTACCACTATTATATTTTTTGGATACTCATGATTTTTTCTCATCCTAATTTTTATATATTTTTTTATTAAAACATACAATATTTATAGAAACATATATAATATAATATTTATACATGAAATTAGGGGTACATTATATTTTATGGATATTGAATATTGAAAATTATAAAATCTCATTATGTTTTTCATTCAAGAGAGAGGTACTATTGAAAAACATTAATATACTTAATATTATGCTGAATAAATGTTTAATTGAATATTATATTATTTAACATCTTTAGTTACTTCAATATTTATAGGTTTATCAACAAGATTTGGATATCTAAAATTGAGGAAATGTTTCTTGTCCATAATTAACATTACATTATCATCACATTACTTCGGGATCATTTTACTATATTTATCATATATTCATACATTTCCTTTTGTAAATAACATATATTCTTGGATGTTTTCTTATTAAATATTCAGAAGCATCTTCCTGATATCAACAACCGTATCCTAATTTTGGTTCCATCTATCTAGCCTTTTCATGATTTTTACATTATCTAAGACTAATTTTGGACATTCCATCTCATGTTTGGAGAACTTATCATCAATATACAAAATTTCATTTTTCGTTTTCCTTATATTATTTTAGATAGGGTTTTTTCACTCAAACTTATGTTTGGACGATATCTTCTTCTTTATATTTGATTATTCTTCATTGAGGATAATCTCATATAGTAATGATTAAGAATATAACATAATGAATAAATATATATATTTGGGCCAAGCCTAAAATATTTTAAAAAATATATTATTATGATTTATTATATACTATTTCTATAAATGCTTCTCAGATATGGTCTTATTAGCTTATACGTCGTTTATTAGTGGAAATATCAAGGAACAAATATAATATTTCATAATTTTCATGTAATAGATTAGATTCACTTGAGGTGAAATATTTAATCTATGTGTAATATATTTTTATAATAAATAATTATTATTTATTATATGTATACTATTATTGTGAACATATAAGGTTTATGTTGTACTTTATTAAAATGATTATAAGAGTTAAGTCTTATTCATTATTTTAAATTCATTTTAAATTATATTATTATGTGTTTCTATGGAGGTAGAAATAAGACATGTCGATGATACTTTCCTTATATGAGTGTATTCCATGTTTTATTTGGATGTGAATGTTAAAAAAATTCAAACCATGAAAATGAAAAATTGATAGAGGATGAACATAATTCTCTAATACCTGTTTTTTCAGATAAAAATTAGATGTTCCCAACACTGAGTGAGGGTAGAATCAGTTTTGATACATTTTAAATTGATTTAATCATTTTAACACATTTCCACTCTTTACTTTTTCCATTAATGGATCTAACACATCATTTATATATTCTTTTGTTTGTATTCATGTATTGTAAATAGAAAAATTGAAAAAACTAGATTTATTAATTAGGGTTACAATAATTTAAGAATATTAAGTCTTTAGTGTATAGTGGTTCTGATCCCACTAAATGAAAACATCCTTTATATAATCTAAAGTAGCCACAAAAAGTTTTATATATATTGAACTATTATTGCGTAACCCGCTATATACAGAGAAAGAATCGACAAAATTTTCTTTGATACAAGAAAAAAATATTTCACTTCTATGAAGAAATAACAATTGTGTCAGATTGTGTCCCTACCACATAATATATAATTCATATCATTCCTTTGTTTTATAAGGATGTTGGGATTCCTCAACATTCTCATACTTATATAGCATAAAAATGTTATATTATAGATATATAACCTATTGAGATTGTAATAATATCTTTCAAATGTAAAATCCTTTATTTTTATCCTCCTTCCCCAACTCCATCACTGCACAATAAGGATCATCTGGATCCATAAATGGTTTGGAATGTCTTCAATACATAGAGTTTTTCATATATTGACGTACCGACTTACTATTATCCGTGTTATATTTATTCGACATTTATATAATTCTATATTTTAAAATTCATATTGATTCTATTATTTTTCTCCTTCACCAAATATATATTCCCAAATATCATTTCCACATTATTTGAATAATATTTTGTATATAAGAATCTCTAAAAATCACAATCATCAATTATTTCTATTGTCATATCATTTTGAATAATTGACCACATTTCATTCATTAATATTTTTCTAAGATCCTGGACTTATTCTATAATATAATTTTCCTATTGATTTAGATTATCATAACTCTATATGAATGCATAGATTTATCCTTAATATTCGTATAAATGTAAACAACATCTTCTCTATATCAATTTCAGGAAGAAATGTTTCCTTTTTTACATCGTGATAACATATCATCATTTCCCCATCAAGGTTTTGAAATATTGAAAAGGATCAAACCATATGTCTTGTGGGATTGTTATACCTTAAAATTTCCAATTTTGACCTAATCAAAAGGTTTTCCTATGACTTATAATGTAGTAACTTATGATGGTATCCTATAATGTCTTAAAACATAAATGAATGCCTTTGTACCATAATAATTGTTGTTCATATGGTTCATATACCCTATTACGGTACCCTAAAATGTATATTTACCATATGAACTCAATACTATGAAGATCCCTTGTGTACCATAAATATATCACTTTATGAACTCTAAGTACTCGACGTTTATCGTTTATCTTATTCATTATAATACGATCCATTTCTAATTGAAAATATTTGATAGAATTAGGATATTTTAAAATTTTAATAATAGAATTTTCATCATTATATTTAATATCAATTATTTTTAAATTAATCCATATTCATAGAAACATCAAATTCAGATTGTCATATGTGTTTCATCTAAATATAATTACTCATATGTAGCTCTTTTATAAGTTTATTGTCCAGCATATGAAGTTAATAAATTCATATTAAATCATCATTCCTTTTATATTTGATTATATTTCAAACTATTACCCATTAATAATAATTATGTTCTAGATTTCTTATGAAAACAAATAATTTCATATTAAGTATTAATTTTATATGCGATTCATCTAATTAATATAAAACCATTATCCATTAAACACATTATTCTTATTCAAATGAAAATAATTTAGTTCACCATTTATAATAATATCATATTTATATTATATTCATGAAACTAATATAATAAAGTTTTTTTGGACATCTTCTAATCTTTAAATGTATTACAAATGTTTCTTTTATCATACATGGAGTACCAAATTCATCTCATATTATGGGGATTTCCTATGATTTTAAAATATCTATTCAATATTTTAATTTCTTCATAATCTTTTGATATAGATAGATTCATGAATGTTATTCGGGATATAAATTGTTAACATTCGGTAGACTCGTGATTTTCAAATCAATTCTCTTTTTAATTATAAATGATGTTCGAATATTTGATATGCGAAACCCGGTGGAACTATGATAGAGATGATATGTTGTGATTTTCTATTAGATATTTTTTAAAATATTAATATTGTATCATGTGAGTTTTTCCATATCATAAAACCTCTCGCGATTATATTTCTATGTTAATGAACTTACTCCTCAAAAGGTCATCAAAATTATTTAGGGTCTGCCTACAAGATGGATTATAGTGCTACCCAAGTAAATGTTTAATCTTTATTTCAACAGGAAAGTGTTGAACCATGATTTATCAAACCTTTTTAACCTTTTTACAGAACTATGGATCCCATATTCGATTTTGGGTAGGTTTCTTCATTATATATAGTATTATTAGTTTGTTGAGATACCTTTATGTTGTCCATTATATTACATCCATGTTATTTATATCCCATTGTAAAACTAAAAGAATACCACATGTATATAATCCATCCTTGTCAAAATCCCAATAAAAATTATCCATTCATAAAAATTTTTTGGTAGTATTTTTTCAATTTTAATAAAATATATTTCGACTTAATGGATCACCAAGTGGAAACATCAATTCCATAAAGTAAAACATAAGCCCTCAAATAACATGAAAAATTAAATACACATTGTAATACTTTGTCTTAGAAACTACATTCCACTTCTCGTAATTCTTGGAAATTTCAAAACAAATTTTATGAAATATGATTTCAATATATTGATGTTATAAATATTCACGTAATTCCTTTAATAAATTATTCCATATTAAAAAAATACATTAAACCCAATGTGTGTCCCTAGTTATTCTATATATCACTAATGTGATAATATACCAAGAATATTGTTTAAATCAAAAGGATATACTATTATTTATTTTTATGAGAATATATAAATTCTATGAAAATATTTTTAAACCTATATCATATTAACTTGATAACAACTATATCACAAGACAAAAATATTGTTTTACTATTAGGTGGTGAGTACTAAAATGTTTTTAAGTCATCAAATCATGTTCTTTAAAAATTAAAATACACAAGAGTGTATGTTATATGGAAAAACCCACTCAATGGAATTCCCAATGTCATTTGTAGAAAAAAAATATTTCTATATGTGGAGGTCTATAATTGTCCTTTTATATGAGATTATTATTCATATATATCATGAATCACAAACATTTATGTATTTATTTAATCTGTGATGATAAATTCTCAACAAAAATAAAAAAAATATGTTTTTATAAGACATATGACATAAATTAAAAAAATATGATAAATGATTTGTCATCTCTATGTTTATTTTAGAAGATATAACTAGTACATTTATTGAAATGGGATAGTTTGATTCAATCCATAGTCATGTAACATCATCAATGAGTTCATTTTATAGAATCGAAGAAAAATTAATCAAGTATATAGAATAATAAAATAATATATGCTACCCTCTCTATGAGATATTGATACAACGGGATTACATTACAAAGTTACAGTTTTCACTATGAAGATGTTTTTTCTACATTGAGTTCTTTCTATTTTGTTGTCTTATTGTGTTCTAAGAAATTAATCTTTGACATTACAAAATTTCTCCCAATGCCACTGTGAAAGAGGCTTATATGGCCACACAATTTTTATATAAGTAATCATAGTTAAATTATATTTTAATTTAATATTTCGAATAACTATTAATATTGGTTTTTACAATACTGATTTTTTATCATAACATGATCAAATAAATTGAATCACAAGTTATTCAGGATTATAATATATGGGAGTTTAATATTAAATAAATACATATTTTAATGTCAATGAATATACTATTTATTTAAATCTTATATAGATTTCATAATTTAATAAATAAATATTTAATATATATATATAATGTTTTAGTTATGTGAGTATTAAAATATATATTAATTCACGGGTTTGGTGAAAATATTGTTTTTGAAATGGCCTCATGGAAATGATATATTCATAAATAATTTAAAATATTTCAAGTGATTATTAAACTACTATAATTATTTTATCTGAGGATTATGTAAAATAATTTTTTTTATTTAGGCCAATTGTATAATTACTACTTATATAACACTATATATAAAATATAATTTATATCATTTTCAAGGAACTAAAATACTTATGAACAAAATATTGTACTAAGAAAAATATTTCAAATATATAGAGATAAGTCTCTCAGCAATGAGAGTCAATTGTCTTCCATCCACTCATGAATAAGAGAGAACACGAGAGAAATCACCTCTTCCTTATATATTTCCTATTATGATGAATGGTGAACAACAGAGGGGTCCTAGATATTATTCTCTAGAACATAGAATACTATGGGTGACATTATAGTATTTTTGGAGCATGATGGGATACATCTATTGAGAACCTAATTCTTATTATCCACAACAATAATAAGACTATTATAGTGGATATCAAATTTATAAAAAAAAAGAGAATAATTTGTAAGATAGAGTAATTATTGTTTTAAACTAGTTATAAATTAAAGGTCAGAAGAACTTCCCTATAATGATTCTAGGGTTTATCATTCAATTTATTTGGATATTATATGTCGAAATTGAAAAAAACAATATTTCATACTACCTTGACTACATATGCAATACCCAATAACCTTATAATTTTTAAAACTCATAGCAAAAACACCTCCTTCCGAACACAACCACAATCTCTAAAATTTGAAATGGGGCCCTATTTAGGAGTTATTAAATTTAATCATGATCATAGAAAAAATAACAAACATAATATATTATTTATATATTAATGTTAAAAAAACTAAAATCAATGAATCTGGACTCATGAACACTTTTAGAGATACTAGTAAAAAGGATATTTTGGAAAAAACATTTACAATATAATGAAAAATGATTATATTATTGTATAATGAAAGAAAAAAATAGAATTTTTTATATGATCAATAAATATAAAAACCAATTCAAAATATTCAATTAATAGAAGGGAGAAAAGTATTGGATAATTAAATCCACTTTATATAAGTAACTGTAAAATATCCTAAAATTTTAATATCATGAATAAATAGAAAAATAGTATTCAATCAAATGAAACAAAAAAAATTACTTTACAATAGGAAGCAATAAATTTATATGGGAGAAGTTTCATTTTACTCTTTTTTAAATATTATACATTTGATTTATATTTATGAAAGGGTATATTTCATATAATGTAATAAATTGTTTTTATATATAAAATATATTTAAAGAAAACATTTATGGTTGATTACTAACTCAAATAAATAAAGATCAAAAGAAAAGGGAAATTTAAAAAGTTAATGTGGAGATTAAAATGATTTTTTAAAATGAAATTTATTAAATATGTTAACAATGGGGTTATTCAGGATAAGTATTTTATTATTATTTGATCAAAGTAGTTGAGTATGGATACATATCTAGAAAATAAGGAAGATAATAAAAAACATACAAATTATATTGTTCTAGTTTCAAATGAATCTTCCCAAAATGAGAAAATTTGGATCTTCTAAGATAAATATTCATCACGCATGGAAATTGATATGAATATCATATAGAGATATATTATTTTTAATTAGGATTAGTTTTTTTCCTATAGTGATAAATATCTAAAGAATAAGTGTTTTGGATGGGAAATTATTTGTAACATGTGGTGTATATCACATAACACATTGTTAATTGATGGTTTTATTCATTACATATAGAGTGCTTCAAAGATCTATAAAAAATTAAATAAAGTGATATTCATAATGGATTAATTATTTGTGAATAAAAGTAATGAATATCATTCATAAACTAATTAAATATTTAAAATAGATAATTATTTCAATAGGGTGATGCTAAAAATTTATGTTATTTTATTTTAAAAGAATATAATTATTTGTGACATTTAATGATTATACACTTCGGTAAGACAAATATGAAAATTCTAAACCCTCGAAAATATGTTTTAAGGTGTCCTCATGTTTTATAGAGAATATATATATATATATCACTGATTAAAAAAGTATTATCATTATTCTATACAAAATAAGATTGATATTGAAATACCTCATCCCTTAAAAATTATTTAATTCTATAATCATGGAATTATAAAAGAAAGTAAATGATAATATATAAATATTTTATCTAATTTTATGATAATTTCACACATTTTTCATTTCTCATGCTTATAGAAAAAAATATTTCCCTTTCAATATGAATATAAAATTTAGAAGGAGAATTAAAATACAAAACTGTTATCTGGTGAAGAGGTTAAAATTATATAATGGGTTAAAAAATTGAGAATGTAGAACAATAAAACAAAATAAGTTTAATATGAATATAATTATATATATACCACATAAAAATAGTTTTTCTAAAATAAATATTTGGAGATTGATATATATGAAATTGACAATGCGTGATTAATATAGAACATCTTATTACTTTGGTTGACAAGAAATTGAAATATAAAAAAATATCATTAATTGTTTTTCTTCTAATTGATAATTATTATTAGGATACTATTTAAAAAAATACACCACGTTTTTTTATTTTTGGGAATTTAGAAACTCTTATATAATCCTGGTGAAAGTGTTGAAAATGAGTGAATTTTAGTACTATGGATATTATGTAATATTTTTATTAAATTCATAAAATGAAATAAATTATTGATTTAAAAATATAATATATAAATATAATTAATAAATATATAATATAATGGAAATTGTGCATTATTTTTCTGAGTTTTTAACCAAAAATATTTAGTAGAAAATGAAGAAAAGCGTACTAATTTGGTTGAATAAAAAAAATTCAAAATTATATAAAGGATGAAAATTTTCACATATAATTATGTAAATATATTGATTAAAATGTCTCATGTGATGTAAATGAATATAAATTAGATTTTATATGGTTTATTGAACATGTATATAATCATAATATTATTGTAGATATATACATATATATATTTTTGATTAACATATATTTAAGGAAAACATATCATACCACTATGATTTATCAATTTTAACTTGGGGATGTGAATAATGATATGGATAATAGAAAGTGGATGAATAAATGAATAATGAGTTGGTTAAATTTTATATGAATAAAAAATGGGATTTATTATTGATTCTAAGAGATGATAATGTTATTAAAAAAGGTATGTTATGAAATTGGCATAATTGAATATTTAATGTTGCAAAGAATAAGGAAATAAAAAAATTTCATGGAATATTATCATGTTATATTTCATCAATTTTTGATAACATTAACCCACTATTAAGGATTTATACAATATGAATTATTCTTTATATCATCACTAAATGAAAAATATGTTATTTCAAATTAATTTTAGCTCGATAATTCATAAATAGGGAGCTTGAATATGTCCTTTAAATTGACTAATTAGATAAAATTATATTATAGATATGATCATTCATATATATACAAGTAACATATAGATTTTTATGGTTTTCAATAATGATCTATGGGTTTTGTATTCAATGATAGATTCATGTGTGAAATCATCATAATTCTTGATTGGAGGATTTTATAACAACTTTTACATGAAATGTTGTTTAAATAAATAACTCATCATAGTTTTTATTGATTTTTTCAAAAGAAATATTGAAAACAAAATCCAGGATTTTAATAATATATATGGAAAATATTTATTAAAATATAAATTCTTAAAGAGATGATTTTTTTTCTTATGTATTATAGTTTCTTAGGGATGGTGATTATTTTTCATTCTTTGTAGATTTATTCTTGAGTATAATTGATGTATGGTTTTTTGTGATATTCAAGGGCAATTTCAAATATATTATCTATTGGAATAATATATTTAAATAATATTGGTGGGTCCACAAAATATATCATTAGTGATCATAAATATTTTTATGAGTTTTGTAATGGTAGAATTAATGATCAACTGACATACTTCTTGTAAGATTAAAATGGTAGACCACTATGAGTCACAAAGTAACCCCACCATACAAAAAGCATGCTCGATGTGAGATTCATTGCTCACTGAAGAACCTACTCATTGCAACACCACATAGAACCCATGAAAATAAATTTTTTTTTGCGTAGATGTGTCTTTATCACGGTCTCTATAGAAAATGTTTGTTTATGGGTGAGGTTTTCTTTTTGTGCCCCTACAAATGAAATTTAATTTGATTGGAAATGCATCGTTTTCATACTCCCTCCAAACAACAGGTTGTGTTAAGATAGGAATATTTTTCCCACCCATAAAAATGAATTAGATTTTATGGGAGAGGCATCCTTTGCACACACCTTGAAAATGAATTTTGTTTTCTAGGTGAGGCAGACACCTCGTAAACTCAAATCCTTCGCGGGGGATGGTTAAGTGATTATATTTGTTCCCATATAAACACCCACTCATAGAGATTGATATGGATGGTGATTTTTTGGTCAGGATTTGACAAAGATTTTATTTTATGTGAAATAATGTCTGAGTAGGATGATACATAAGGTAAACATTTTCTACATATTGGAAACTAAAGAGGGCATAAAAATAATTCTTCACATGAAAGTGACATATGTGGGCCAACCATGTGTATATTAAGTTGCTTTGTAAAACAATATTTAATTAACCACATGTTGATATAATATTTATATACCAATATCCCATGTTGGAAAATGTATTAATGATAGGATCCTTCTGTCTCGGTACCCATCCACAAAGAACATGGAATTTCCTAGTCCCCTTAAAACAATATCTATCCAATATTCAACATTAACTACCCTCATGTAAAACTGAGACCATACTATGATCCATAATTAAAAACCCCTTGGAAATCATTATGAACATATTGAGCCCCTTCACAATTATCCCCCCATGAGTCATTAAGAAACTAATGGGCCCCTTTGGGATGCACCATTCCAAAGTCTGTCCTAATGTAGAAAAATATGAATGATCAAACCAAAGGGAACTCCAACATGCTAATAAATAATTCATTATCCTCATAAATAGTGTATTATTGGTAAACTACATAACTCTAATATCTTAGAATTTTCTCAATCACACCTTCCCATGGTCAAGACGGTCCCAACTGAGGAGGTAGTTCTAGGGGAACTCCCACTCTAGATGGTGTGGGTGTGGATCATGCATGACATTCCCTTTGAGGGATGGTGGATTATCCAAATCTCTTACTTAGAATCAAGGTAATGGAATCTATCATCGATTAAGCCTATAAATTTTCTCTCCTAGATTTAACTATATAAGTATCCATATGTGGCTATCATGGTTACCAAAAAAAGAAGAGACAAGAACATCAAAATCATGTTCTCTTTCTTGTTTCCCATACCTCATCCACTAGTGGATGGAGAATATTTTGTGGTTTTTAGATCATTTACTTCTTCTTATTTTTCACATATATCGTGAATTATGTGAGATTATAGGTTAGTGGTTATCATGACACCTACATGATCCCAACCCATAGGCCTACCATTCTGTATAATCTGTAACCATGTATATCTATGGTAATCACATTCGATATAAGCCCCAAACAAATCAATATATGGACCACCCATTCGTTATAATCCAAAACCATATCAAACTATGAGCCTCTAATTCAGTAGAAAACCAAAACATATCAATATATCTTCTTACCGTATATTATAATCCCCAACTATTTGTACCCATGGGCCTCCTATAAGTTAACATCCCTAAGCATATCAACATGTGGGACTCCTATTAGGTGTATGCACAAACCTTCCAAACTACGTTGGATTTGATTACCAACCAACTGGTATATTTTAAAGCCTCACTATGGTAAAAAAACCAAATTCAACCAAATTTTATCTGGTCCATATGCTCTGTAGTGTTTCTTACAATTTGGAGGGCCTTATTCTTTCCATGTCCCTTGAATCACATTAAAATTGGCCTATATTGATGATAAGATCATAGCCCACATGAGAGACCACATTTATCCTAGAAACATACATCCACTTTGGAATATTTACCACACCAATATTAAATAGGAACTATGACCTTTACATCCTTATCAAATGAAGTTAAACTAATAAATTTTGTCTTTATTACATGACCATAAAATTTATGATGTTACTAGTTAAGTGGAAAAAATATTTGGGGGTTTTTATTCTGTCACAACAATAAGTTGGAATGTCATCTCTGGGGTCCAATCTAGATATACAAACAACCTACATCTCTCAAGATGTTGTTAAATTAATGTGCACCAAACAGTGTGTCTTAAAACATGATTTATTAAAATAAACAATATAAAAATGTTTAACTTATTCAAAAAAATTGCATCATTGATTTATAACCTCATATACAAGAATTTGTTTCTATTGATGAAAAAAATTAACAGATAAATATGATACTAAAATCAACAGAGTCCTTATAATTGATTTTTGTTACGTTGTTAACCAATCTAAATTTTTTTTATTTTTAATGAAGTATTCATTAAAAAATCTTAAATCAATAAGAGATTCTAATATTATTATATAATTCCCCAAAAATTTTTGTGATGATCACAACCTCCCATCCTCTTGGAACATGCATCATTTAAATAACCATTGGAAAATTCATGTGGAAATGTTACTTTGGTTCTAAAAATCCCATCAACTCAAACTTAGTGTCGGTGCATGACTATGGAATCAACTAATTGTGAACCTAACGTGAATCCTTAACAAAAATGAATATGTTTCACACATGTTAGACCCCTTCTCAAAACAATAATTCAGGTCCTAAATAAGAATCTAAACCATTTAATTATTCATTTTTTCATTTATTAATATATTAATTTTCTGAGTATCATTACTCGTGTTTGTCACATGTAACACTTTAATATTTTAAAGAACTCACTTCAAAAAAATTCAATTTCATACATTTATATAATCCAAACCCTTTTATCTACGGCAGGGACATCATCCTCTCGAGGAATCCTTCAACAACCTAGTGTCTTCAACACAAGTTACCAAACATGGTCATTATGGGGTACCATTGAAATGATACAATCTTGGCCATGGATGAAGCTCGAAAACCTCTCCAACTTATAAAACCTCCCTATGCATCATTTCAATAATGGTTGGTGATCCAATATTCAATAACAATAGTTTTTATGTAATATTATTTTGGTATCCTATACCAAGAATGATGCTAATTATTATTCCCTTATCATAGGGGTCATGATTTAGAGGTCACTAGTGGCCTCATAGAAACCCCACAGGGGTCCCACCAAAGAGATCCTACTAATATCTACTACCACTGGTTTCGTGCATCACCATTCACCCAACATGATAGAGGTACAACCCTTAAGTGTCCAGACCAGGTGACTAAGTACTTGGAAACATGGATATTTTTCTAAGGACAATAACTAGTTCTCAATGGAATGATTTATAACTTCATTCACTCCAATGAATACCTCTAAAATAACATATAAAAAATTATAAACAAGAAACTACACTTGTTTCCACCACTTAATCCTGCCATCACAGTTTGATAACATCCAAATATGCCCACCAGACCAATATGGTGGAAAATTACAAGAAGGTGTACACATTTTCATGCACTAATCAAGCCCATCAATAGATTATGATGAAACTCCTTCAAAACAAATGGCTGATCATGACTACCAACATGGGGAAGACCCATATCTCTACCCGCATATTAGATTATTACTGGAATATTTGGAAATAATATGAAGAAAAGAGTAGGAATATATCCCCACTCTAACTACAAAATGGGCTTATATTTCCACTCCATATATTGAAATCACTCCATTTATTTTTACGATGATGGAAGGATTAGATGTATTCCTATCAATATTCTATATGTTTTACAACATTTATGGAATCTATCAGTGATTTATAGTACTCAAGAAAACAACCCAACCATTGCATTTGATGTGAATTAGTGGAATAATTCACCACTAAAAACTAATTCCAATCATATTCCTACTCACATTCAAGAGGGTTATGTACATCCCATGATAAATGGAAAACAGTATATGGAATATATCCCCATTCTAAATAGAGGTCATTTTCACACTTCTATGTCCACTCAAGGGATATAATATAAGTAGAAAAAAATAAAATAATTCAATTATAAAATTTAATCAACAATAAATGAAATTATCAAACAAGTATTTGTATATGAATGCTGACACTGATGGTAAGTTGCTTTAGTTTCTCATAGGAAGATATCTAAAAATAATATTAAAAAAATAAAATTGGAAACTAAGAGCCAGTCCATGACCATGATCTACAGAAATTTGGTGTTCTTGCTACCCCTAAAAAATTATCTATTCTATATCTATATTTTACTACTCCATAAACAATTATCTAGAAGATAGAGGTTATTTCGATGTTCCTACACACAATCATGTTGATCGTAGTTATAGAGCCCCCCCCCCCCTCACACATATTTACCTAAAGGCTAACATCATGTGGACAATTTTAACGATCATGAGAGGCCATATCTTGATACATGTCAGAGTATCCCTCAATGTGGCTATAACAAGATGATCATCCCCTTGAAACTATCCACTAGGAAAGTCCTACCAAGGGTATATTCTACAGAAATCCTACCTCCATTAATACATAAATCCAAGATAATTATCCTCCCCGTTAATGTGTTCGTTGGGGAGGTCGTTCGCCCAAAAAATTCATTTTTTCAAGGAGGTCCTCCCATTGATGAAGCAAATATGATAAAGCCCTCCTATTATGATGTTCTTGAAAAAATGTGAGTAATTATTTTTGATGAATTGTCACTAAATATGACATAATTTCTCAACCAGAATATATCCTGTAAGAATTATCTTTCATTGAGTCCTCATTGGATCCACTACTTTCTAGTACAATAGAGTAATTCTTTTTCGACCCAATTTTTCACAATAAATTAATCGGAAAATTTTCACATTTTTAAGATCTGGATGAGGAACATCTCATATAAGAAGAAGAATAAATATTTCTCATGAGGGAAATATTATTGAAGGAACATATTTCAGTATTTTTCTGTCCCTGATACACTCACAAATTGAAAATTATTGAGTTTTTTGGATGATTGAATGCATTAAATCACCCTAAATATATGGAATATACTTCATCAATTTAAAAAAACTATTTCACCAAATTAATATCCATATCTTGTTGAGGAAAAAAGAGTAAACCATCATATTAAAAGGATTTTTCTCTTAACTACAAAACACCAAAAATATGGAAAATTGAAAGGAACTCTTTATTGTGAATTCGTAGACATGTTAAAATAATTTTGTTATCTAATTGATGACACCCCATTTAGTATTCATGTCAGTGGATGGGGATCATGGGGTGTATTATATAATCTCACTTTCTAAAGAACAATGTCTACTAGGATTATCTTCATATAATGAAATTTCTCCCTCCCAACTTCAATAAACAAACCACACTCAAAATAAATGGCCTTCTCAATAAGAAAGGGCTCACAAAACCTCCAAAAGATATCGATCGAGTAGAAAAAAATCCATCAAAATGATTTTCCACCATGAATATGAAAATATAGAACAAGACTCCGAGATGAGGGAAGTAAATTGTTAGAGAGTACAAAAGTCACAAATATCATAAATGTCTCAAGAAATGGATATATTATATACAAGTCATATGATTCACCCAACCCACGTTATAATGAAGCTCTACAAAATCTTAAGTGAAGTCATATTATGTGTATCCATGGAAGTACTAGAGAATCTCTAGTCCAAAAGACTAGGAGATTAGTAACACAACCCTCATATAAAACCATTCTATATCAAAATGACATGAATGTGGAACAAGGACATCCACATAACTATTGCAATGAGTAATTTTTACCTCAACCTCAGTGAAAGTCAGCCTACTATCAGTTGGGTGACGTTCTAAAAAATGAATATTCCTTTTTTTCCATTCACATACTACAATTTATTTTTTAGGGTTGTGAATAATGAAATTATATAGAGGTTCCCATTATGATACTCTTCACCAAAAATCTTCAATGATGTCTACTAAATCATGGATGAACTCACATGATAGTCACAAATAGAAATTCATGTCAAGAGAAAAATATCTCTTGAGAATCACGTCTATTCTTGTAGATATAAATAGAGGAACTAACTCTCCTGCTATACCATGTCTAATTAAATGTGTGTGGTGTAGTTCATGTCAGTAAATTTCATCAACACCACCTCATAAAATAAAACTAAATAATAGGGTAATAATGGGGAACAATAGTTGTATATATCCATTAAAAATATTTTCCACACCAAAAAAACAAATGAAGGTGTCTTCACCACATATCAATGGATTGGGAATAATTTAGGGATCCCTTTAAATGACCAACTCCCTCCTCCTCGATGAGAGTCAGCTAAAGAAAAGGGTAAGGATATAGATCAATCCAACCAATTATGAGAGGGTTTCAAGACAAATTAACTTATAGATATGATATATTAGTAGGTGTTATAAATGATGGATTTAAATAATCATAATGTCGAATTATTGTGGGGTCATATTACCGTCGAAAATATTCTTTCAATAGAACCTCATCTCAGTCCTCCATCTTCTATAACTTGGAATGAAGTTCCTTTTACACCATTAAAAATTTATATTCGATGTATAACCAATACCAGGTAAAGAACACCAATCTATTTATTACCAATGAAAGTTGAATTGAGATTTCACTCTCTTGTCCTAGCAACAAAACAAATTTTATATAAGTTACAATTATCCAGTTCAAACATATTTGCATATAGAACCAAATCTACTAGTTCACTATATTGTTCCTAAATCATTAGTCCCAACCCAGGTGGCCATTACCACATGAATTTTTTACACGATTTATTCGTTGAATGACAATCAAAAAGATATATAAGGACCATGTACAAAAGTGGAACTAGAAATAAAACCTTATACCAAATCATTGGATGGAAAAATTCCCCCACAGAATTTTGTAAATATCATATATCCATTATTAAATATCTTATAATATCGTTATTTTCATCTGATAAATTATTTATCATGGTGAGTCCCTATGATCAGAACATTATTATTTTAATATGCCTTTATGATTTTATGTTTTATTCAAACTATTCCTGGATATGCTTATTTATGATACACTAGTTTACAGGTAGGGTCGATCAATTGATGGGAAGACCACCATCAGAAATTCCATTACTAGTTCAGTTCAAAGCTAAGAAATATGATAATCCATGATCACTATTACCTTAAGTAGTGATAATATGAGGTATACTAAGACTTTATTGACATGTAAAAGAGTTTAACATACTCTAATAATTTTCAATTCCAATATTATGATTTGTTGGGGTCATTCCTAGATAAATTCAATAATGTATTGTAATGGATCATCATTCCGATCATGTACATGGGTGGGTTATGAGATGTACATATAGATACCTAAATATTTTTTATACTATATATTTCAAACCTGATCTAAATCCAAACATGTTTCAAAAGCATAGGAAAATGAACAAAACCAAGAAATAAATCAAAGATGTCACTCTAAAAGAATCCCATGTCCAAGATCTAGCTCGGAATCATGAATATTTTCTTTTGAAACCACCTACAGGGGGTAAAAATAGTAACAAAAACCACATTTGGATAAATGGATACAACTAAAACAATCAATATTTAATGAAAAACGGATTGTGTTTACTCTTTCAGAGATGAGAATTTTCAAGGTTGTTTCATATCATATTTTCGAAAAATAATCATACTATCTCTGTTTTAACCTAGAAAACCTTATCAAGTCAGTCTTCACGATCTCCATAATTATTTATCCTTTCATATATTGTTACGGAAAACAATATAGGATTGTTTCATCTTCTAAGATATCTTCAAAAAAGTATTTTTTTTTCTAGGAAAGTGAAAATAGAAAATTCTCTACCCAAGTGGATTTAATTACTTCCCATCCTCTAGATCAATTGGATGAATAGAGATAAGTCCCAAAAATAGTTAACTAACTTTTATTTATTGGATTAATTTAAATAATATCAACTAAGCACATGATATTGTGAATCCACATTTGAAACAAACAATTTTTCTCCCAAATGATTCTACTCGGGCATATATGACTCTGTTGTCCACACTATCCTCCAAAGACCAATATTTTATGAAATGGAATAGTTATAAGGGATGAAAGAAAATATATGAAGGATAACCAAAACCAATGACAAATATATCATTTAATCACTTAACCATCATGCCTCACATCTCAATATAATGGTAACTACCCCTCTACATTTTACAATAGGCACCGACCAATAAAAAAAGTACTTTTCAGATGAAGATTTTATATTTGGATCCAATACAATTATTCTTTTAATTGACCCCTTATATGATGATGAGTTTTATTACCAACCTCAGTTCCCCGCATAATGTTGGAGAGAAATGAATTGAGGTTGTTTTGTTGAAGAAACAGGGGGATTCATAGTCACAACCAAACAAATTATACAAGCAGTATCACTTATAGATCACTCTATATTGAGGAAACGCATGGGGAATACCTTTGAAAATACAATAAAGAGTAATAAAATGAAACATCATGTGTACAAAATTAGTTGGAAGTAGTCATTTTGGTTGATCTATTGATTAGTAGGAGATATCATCTCCAGAATAAGAAACTAGGAATGCCAAGACTACTCAATCCAATTAAGATCAAAATAAATTCACATGTTCTCAACCAGTTGAAAAATAATCCCCAGGAACATTAGCTATATAATATTTTTAAGGGAATAATATACATTTAGGAAACATAGAACATTTACCCAACATATGACATCGTAAATAAGTTTTCCATGGCTACAAAAAAGATTTCAGTTCTGGTTGCTCCCAATTTTTCAACAAACTATGGGAAAAATATGCCGAGGCATTGTTGTGTGGTAAAGAATTTGATGCTGATGTTCATTCCAATAAAGTATATCATCCAACGGATGACCACATAGAATTTAATGTTATTATTATCTACTTCACTAAAGTGTATATAATGACGTAACAATGTGACATATCATATATTTCTATATATCTAGTAGATTATATGACATTGACATTCCTTGAGATTACATTGGTAATGGATTAGGTGTCATACTTAGTTATATCAGAACACGTCAGTGATAGGGATACACAGAATCTAATTTATCAAATTATGATGTAATTCATTAGGTGTATAATAACAGAGAGCAATAATCCCTTTGATGAATTAACTTCATAACTCATTTTGCTGATTTGGTTTCTAAAACTAAATTCCTGGTCATATGATAATATACATATTTCAACTTCATTCTAGGAATACCATGCGTTTAACAGAATTCCATAGACCCATCAGCAAACCATAAATTCCTCAAATACTATAGGATTGGAATGATTTGGACATTTCATAGTGATAAATTTACATTAAAATCATATGATTCTCATTATATTGATTATGTATCCATCTATGAGTAAGGAAGGAATCCTATAACTTATTATGTTTCTCGCATTAATGCTCAAAATTGAATGGAAATAACCTCAGTTAATTCATTCAGAGATCTCAGGGATGTATATGTTCTTCCAACCAGTCATGTGGAAGATATAAACTCATATTTAGGGACATGTATTATGGTATTCATGATATTATATATGTCAATATAATAAGAGGATAATTAATAGTCATTGATTACTATATTATAAGTGATACCATAGATTGAAATTCTCTAACCTTAACTTTTGAACATCAGTAGGACACAACTTCATTCATTAAACATATAAAAATATTTCTATAACTGTTGGAAGTTGGTCCAATTGACTTTGAACTTTCCCATATCCTTAATCATTTCCCTATGTATCTTTTCCATCATGAGATAGACATGGATGTAGAATAAATTGATGATGATGATGAAAATTACCTTAGATATTATTATCCTATATTTAAATAATCTGCTTTTATAATAATAGATGAAATACAAAAGATCAATATAGATATAATGGATGATTTTTTACTAATGATTAATATCAAATCTATACCACTTTATTAACCTAATAGCTACACCTTTCATTCTAAATAAAAACATGTACATGTTTTCTTGAAATTATAATGATATGCAGGTCCAAAATCATGATGTGGCTAGCAATAAATTGGATCTACCAGAGGAAAATCATGGATAAAGAATGTAGATATAAGGTTACATCCAACTCATGATTCTAAGGATGAATCCAAAGATTATATTATGACCACATCCAAATTTATTCCTAAATTCAAATACCCTAAATGGCTCACCAACATTGTATTGGTCACGAACAATAATGGGAAATCAGGGTTTTCAATGATTTTAGATTCCTCAATTGGAACTGCCCAGAGGTTGACTTCCCATTTGCAGTCACAGAACAAATGATTCATGTAAAATCTCGATATCATGCACTTTCTTTCAGATATTTGTATTCGTGATATATTGAAATGTTAATGTCCCTAAAAGATGATGAATCTATCTCCTTCAGGCCCCCAGGGTGTATTTTCATACCGAGTAATACAATTCAATTTTGTAGAATGTTGTGGAAACATATAAACATTCAAGGAATAAAATAGTCCAACCATAACTAGAGAAAATAAAGTAATATTTTGTTGATTATTTGTTATTAAAATATTAATAAAATTATAATCACCTTAATGATCTAAATACCATCTTCAGAAATCCTCAAAAACACATTTTGAAGATGTATCCCCTAAAATGTGATTTGGGAATTATGTTTGGTAAATTACATGGCTTTAATATATGCAACCATGAAAAGATAGTCAACCCTAAGAATTTTATGGATGTTATTTCTATATTTTCTCTTAAAAACCTCAAAATATAGGAAATATTCGGGACACATTCCCTAAATTAGACAGTTTATTGAAAACCACCTTGTAAATGTTTTTCCCTTCAATAAGTGGATAGTGAAAGGGATGGTGTTTCAGAAGAATTTTGACTACCAGAAATCCTTTTATATCCTCAAAAAACAACTATTAAGCTCACTACTTTTTATTCCTCCAATGTATGGATAGACACTCATTCTTTATCTGAAAGTACATCAATGATCTCTAGGTTCTTTTTGTGTGCCAAAAAATGATTCTACTAGTGATAATATAAATTACTATTGTATCAACTCAATTCTTAACAATAAGTCATAAGTTTAAGAAATTGAGAATAATTTTTGGAGTTGATATTATCAATTCAAAAATGAATTCATTGGATGAAGCATTATGATGTCCATATAATCTATCGAGTTGACCCACTCAAATATATCTTCAATAGTCCCATGTGGACTGAAATCTGCGAATGATGGGTAGTCATTCGTCAACAATTCGATGTATTTTTCATAGTATAGATGGAAATAAAAGGAATGTACTTATCAAATTTAATGGGGGAA
Source organism: Viscum album (assembly GCA_963277665.1). NCBI lineage: Eukaryota > Viridiplantae > Streptophyta > Magnoliopsida > Santalales > Viscaceae > Viscum > Viscum album. The sequence goes on from OY728144.1 coordinate 577,725,028, forward strand.
CATCCCTAAATGGAATATGTACCAATGAGTAACTAATTAATAAATGAAAAAAAAATTTCTGTTTAGGTATCTCACCGCATGTGGTAAATTTAATTCTATGGTGCATCCTGATGTCCAACCAGAGATGGAATATGTTATCCTCAGATCAAAAAAATGTTAGGATAAGGATAATCCTTGTATCACTAGAAAATTCAGTTTTTCCATATTCCTATAAGCTATCATAAGGGTTCACCGTCAATGTGGATGAATACTATGTCTTTATTTCCAGATTGGAACTGGATTTTTAAATAATAGTGACCCAAATGAGAATTAACTATAATTCACCATTGGTAATTAGAAAGATAAAAATATATTACCCCCTATGAAAAAAATGTATAATTACCCTAATTAATTGTGTTTTATGGTTTATGAAATAAGTACCCTATGATCCTACATTAACTCAAATATAACATTCACTAAACACTCATGAATATGCATTTTACAATTCATATTTATCCTTGTTTGTTCCATATCATGATAAAATTGTTCACATAATATCCTATCAAAGAGTAGTATTACCATTTGATTAATGTTTCATAGAATAGATCAATCAGACCGGTTATTCTTCAGATCCAATTAATAATGTAAATGGAAGGATGAATTACATCATATTATATCCCTGAAATGGGATATATACCCCATATTTAGTTGTAAAATATAATGTTCAATGATGGGAAGTAAATTTCATTATCATTGATAGCTTGAGTCATCAGAATGTTCTTTATAGGTGATGATTAGATAGATTCCTCTTCATATTAACTTATAGAAAGGAAGAAATTTTCTGCATTGAATGTGTTATTATTTGTAATTTCCATTCCCTTTACCCAGGAAAATAAATTTCTTACAAAATCATGGGACTTGGATATTTATATCCTTTAATGATGAAGGATTTCACACAATTTTAGAAAAAGCATCACTCCAACCAAATACACTAAAATTGCATCCATCAATCTTTAGAGTTGTTTCATACAATGAAATACTCATGGTCATTCTCTATATGATGTATGGATGTTGAAGGACCACACCCTATAACAATATATTTTCAGTTATAGTATATCCTTAACAATACCAATGTCATCTTGAGATGGGATGAGGTGATACTCCATAATATATTTGGAACCAAATGAATCCTCAATTTCATAAATTTAAACATCATCACCATATTTGTTTTCTGACAAAAAATACATTCATAAAAGGGATCCAATTTCTTCTATTTGAGATTGATCAAGTTATATCAAGAATACAAAATAAAATCCCACCAATCATCCCACTAACATGCACTATAAAATGGATAGATGAATGAATTAAAAAGAACTCTATTGATTATCTTAAAAATAATGTTGTATAAATAAAATAAATCACAGCCTCATAAATATTTTCATGCCTTCTAGGACTACAAAATTATAACTTTTAATAAATATAAAGAAAATTCTATATTCATTAATTTATCGATGAGAATGAGTGTCACCCATTGAGGTTCAATTACCCTCAATCTAGATAACTATTAGTGAACAAAATTCATTTGATGAATAATAATGAAAATAGTTTTAGGAATTACTGAAAATCAATGAGAAAAGGTAGTATACCTTGCATCATTTATAAAGATACCAAAATTGGATTACAAATAAATTCAATAATAAAGTTCATCTCTGGTCATTCTTCCAAGGAGAACTAGTATTGGACCTAAGAACACTAATAAAACTATGTGAGAAACCTCTAACGATTAATCCAAATTTTAAAGGGTCTTATATTATTGAGACATTCCATTCCAATGAATATATCTCATTAATCATAATGGATGGAGAATGTAGTATTTCCCCAAACAAAGAAAAACATCCAAAGAAATTCATCATGTGTCTCTAGAAAAACAACACCTTAGGCCTCATACATATGTGTAATCTCAGAACAACATTATCTTAGCAATATTAAATTAAACCACATGGTTTTTATCCGCATTAAAAGACATAAAAATATATGAAAAAACATCCCCACCATATGATGTTAAACTATATAGACACATATTGATATATGTATGACCTTAAAATGATATCAATGGGTTATATTTGTACATCCTAAAACTACAATCCACCATCATTCTGACTATAAGATCGAAAAATGCATCATTAGCATTTTTGTTTTAGGACACGAAATTGCATAAAATTTAGACCCATCCCTGTGAAGATCTTAAACATTGGTGTTTTTATCCTACCATATCTACGATAAATAAATATGTGTGGGATGGTTACTCTATGAATAATATATACAATGATTCTTTTACATCTTTTATTAGGCCCATCCCAAAATTTTCCCCATCCATAAGATGATTTTCACTATCGATTATCCCCAAGGCCTCTCTTTAAATTGGGTTTATTTCATGATAGCCCGCAAAGCAATCATTCCAAAATTATAGATCCTATTTATACAAACTAAAACTACAAGACACTATATTCATGACATCATTACGTAAATCTAATGAGAAAATTTCCTTTTTTCTTTATTTAACACTTCTTAATTTTTTAATCCATGCTAGAGCGCATAACAACCATGGGTGATGGTATCCTACTACACCTTCTCTCTAGATGAACAGTCAACTTGATTCCAATCCTCATGGTTTACAAAGTGATTACCATATATATCATCTTGATCCTAGTCCCTTTAGTGATTCATTATGAGGTCCTTCATTCCCCAATATCATTATGTCGACCTGGGGTATGGTTTCCCATGTTTTGTGTGATAGAGGATCCCTTCCCCCCTACATCTATAATGGGCTATGTAACACCCCGACCCCTCTAAGCTGGAGCCAGTGCATTACTTGTGATATATTCTTGGTTAGAAGGATTTAAATCCTGACAAAACAATTAGTGTATTAGTATTGATGAAAATAGATATATAGATGTTATTCAAATTATATTGGAAAAGTTTACAAAATACAATACATAACAAAAAAAATGGCATCCCGAGGAACTCAATAAAAGATCTTCTCTTCATCACCTACTAATGGTAGAGAATGAAATGGGTGAGCTCAAATTCTCAGTAAGGGTTAATAATAGTGGAAGAATGAGTACAATAATAAGTTAATCACAGTCTATCTGACATAATCAAGATGGCATAGTGAATAAATGAATAACTAATGCCATTAATAAACGTAGAATGAAACTGCATTCATAAATTGTGTCATAGTGAAAACCTCAAAGATAATAATAATAACTGAAAATGAATAAATAGAATTATTATTAATTGGACATCATGTATCTGGAACATGAAACCATATTAATGTAAAAACGGTTTAGTTATATGTGTTGAAACCCTTCTGATTTTTGGATACAAACTCGAAGGGTTTGTCGCCAAACTGTTTTGTCTCATGAGACCTACCGATGCATCAAGGGGATGTAACAGTCCCCACCCACCACTTAATGTCCAGATAATTATTTATACATTGATTCAATACAAGGGAAATATTCTTTTTCAATATCCACATAGAGTATAATATACGGATTCACAAATATTTCCATAACTAAATTAACTTTCCAAAAAAACACCATATGTAAAATGGTATACATTTTAGAAAACAACCATATCCATGATATGAGATTATGTATATTTAATATAAATAAAATTTGAAAGGAAAATTAACCTCATATGGTCAGTAGGTACACCACATAGCGATTACTAGGTGCGCAACACAAAGTTAGTCACAACAAAACGATAGCTGAGACAAAGTCCCTTACCATAATGTAATCGGTCAAACCGTATGACCAGAACATAATAACCATCAAGAGAATCATTTAATAACATGAATATAAATATAATAATGTTATAATATATAAAATGGAATTACACATACACCAATTATAAGGAATAATTCGTGAACAATGGAAATCTCACAGAAATGAAAGTGAGATGAGAAACCCCTTACCTTATGCTCGAGCGTGTTCTTCATTTGTTTTAATTTCCTGAATAATAAAATTTAGCTTCATTAATTAATATTTCTAGAACCTCCTATACATTTACTTGATTTATTATAACCTTGTTAGGTTCATTCATGGCCATTTCTATGGGTTCAATTGGTTCAACTTTCATGTTTTGGAAGCATTTTCTTCCTTGGTTTTCAAGGTTCGTTTACTTGTTTCAATGAATGGAATTTCATCTGAATCATGGTTAAACATAAAGAATTATTAATACATATTATTGAATAAATTATGGAGATATAAATGATCTTATAATGATTTTGGGTTATATACCATGGTAATGATTCATTAGTTAAAACATTAATGATGTTCGTTTAGTTCATGTTAGTGGTTCTTTGATAATAAAAACCGCATTATGTTTTATAAATTATAACCATGAGTACCAAATAATTACAGAACCATGGGTGAGTCAAAAAACATAAATTATAACCTGTTTCAACCATATAAATGGTTTCATGTCCAGACATGAAATAATTAATGCAAATTCAAACCACATCGTCCAGGATGTCGGTAATTCGACACATCACGGACAATGTTTTTAATTCCTTGAACAAGTGGGGGAAAAGAAGAAGATTGATGATGAATTTATCATGAAAATTAGAACAAACTGAATATAAAATATTCTAGATATTTCATTCCTCTTGGGTAAGAATAGATGAAGAAGCAATAATTAACGAACTCAAAATAAAAGAATAATTTTGAAATCGCTTACAAAAATTCTGCATCCTAACGGCTACACAATATGGTTTTAAAAAATATTAAAAAGAGTGGGGACATGGGTAAACTATCCAGAAATTAATAATAATATAGATAATATCATGAATAAGAATAATAATAAGAACATGGTATGGAAACATTAATGATATACAACATAAAAGAGAACTTAAAAGGAAAAAAGAAACAAATTGAGAATTTCCTTACCTTGTAGAGTAACCCGTAGAACATGAATGTTGGGACCTTGGGGGATTGAGTAATCCTTTTGAGGACTAATATGTAGGTAATGAGGCTAGATATTCTTTTAGGGAGAATTGGGAATTATTTCAATGAAGGGAAGAGTTGGAATTTATAGGTAAAGTGAGGGATTATTTTAATAATTTCTAAGGGACACCACATGGGTGGTATTTGCAAAACCATGGGCTTGCCAATGGTATTTTCCCATGGATAAAGAAACCTGGGACACCTCACATGTTATTTAACTATACAAATGTCGACCATATTTATGACATCATTATTACATCATTTATTCTATCATTAACACACTGAAACTAAAAACTGTATTTTTTACTATTCACTGAAAAATGAGCTGTTTCAGTAAAATTCCCAAAATTTACCATAACCATTTGTCGAAATTTAGAATTCAAAAGTGAAATCCATTTTTCAAAAAAAAAATTCTAAATATTATTAATTTAATTTTTAAATAAGGTCATAGTTAATTAAAAAAATAAAAATCTTAAAGTGCAATAAGTTTTATTTCTCATTGAAAAACTAATTAAGATCTCATTATCTTATTGCCATAAGAAAATAAAATAATAATATTATTTACTATTAAAAAATCTCATATTACTATTCATATTTCTATTCATATGGGTATTTTACTATTCAACAAAAATCATGTTTGTCCTATCATACTCCAAATGACTTACTGAACACAACTATAGATGACTATTTTTTGAAATTCAAAACATTGAAAAGGCAATGTTGTGTTTAATGGATTGATTATAAAATTGCATTCTATATTTATTTTCAAAAACTTGGGGTGTTACATTCTCCCCTCCTTACATAAAATTTCATCCTTAAAATTCAAAAAATATTACCTAAAAAGATTTGGGTATGTCTTTAACATAAGATCCTAAGGCTCCCATGTTGCTTCCTCCATATTATGGTTCCTCCATAGAACCTTTACCTGATGAGTCACCCGATTTATCAATACTTGTTCTCTAATATCAAGAATCTTGATAGGCTCTTCAAAAAAGATAGATCTGGCTCATGTTCTACTTCTTCATAAGTAAGTAAATGTGTTGGGTCAGGCATGTACTTTCTTTACTTTGACGTGTGGAACACATTGTGAACATTAGAGAGACTTGGTGAAATTTCCAAATTATAAGCTACGACTCCAATTTGGTCCCAAATTTCAAAAGCTCCGATGTACCTGGGACTTAATTTTCCCTTCTTACTGAATCGCATAATACCCTTCCATGGAGATGCCTTTAACAAGACGCTATCACCTTATTGAAACTCCAAATCCATCCTTCGGTTATCTTCATTGCTCTGTTTCCTACTTTGAGATATTTTGATATGGTTCTTGATATTCTCCACATTCTCCATTGTTTCTTCAACAAGTTCTGGGCCCATGATATTTCCATCACCAACATCATCCCAGCAATTTAGTGTACGAAATCTCCTCCCATACAATGCTTCATAGGGTGCCATCTGAATACTTGAATGGAAGATATTGTTGTAGGAAAATTCTACAAGAGGTAAATACTGATCCCACATTCCTAGAAGATCAAGTGAACAAGACCTCAACATGTATTCCAATGTTTGAATAGTCTGTTCTGATTGTCCATCAGTTTGTGGGTGGTAGGCAGTGCTTAAATGAAGATCAGTATCTAGGGCCTTATGATGACTTTTCCAGAATCTTGATGTAAAAGGTGGATCACGATCAGAAACAATAGATTGGGATACTCCATGAGGTCTCACAACTTCTTTAATATATAGTCTTTCTAGACATTCAAGTGGTAGATCTTCTCTTATAGCAAGAAAATGTGATGACTTGGTTAGGCAATCAACAATGACCCATATTGCATAGTTCCTCCTAGGAGTCTTTGGTAGTCCCATGACAAAGTCCATCGTGATATTATCAAATTTTCAATTAGGTATGGGAAGAGGATCCAATACTCCTCTAGGCTATTGCCTTCCATCTTTCACTTATTGACAAACCATACATGTTGACACAAAATTAGTAATCTCCCTCTTCATGTTGTCCCACCAAAAATGTTCCTTCAAGTCTCTATACATCTTAGTACTTCTAGGGTGTATAGAGAAATTGGAACTATGATCATCATCTTACAATTCCCTTTTTAGATCAGGTATATCAGGAACACAAAGTCTCTTCCCAAATTTCAAAATTCCATCTTTATATACAAAGTCACTGAATCTCCCATCATTCATAGCTTTAATATTTTTTTGAAACTCCTCATCATTAGCCTGAGAACATTGTATCCTTTCTAGTAATGATGGTTTGGAAACCATTTGAAAAAACATTAATGTTTCACCTTACAAGGTTATTCCCATATCCATCTTTACTAGATCCATGAAAATAAGATACCTTTCGACTCTCATCTTATTCAAAACTCCGTTATCCTTTCTAATCAAATCATCTGCCATCGTATTTTCCTTCCCCAGGTGGTAGAGTATTTTGAAATCATAATTCTTGAGTAGTTCATTCTATCTCATTTTCCTCATGTTGAGTTCTTTCTATGATAATATATACTCCAAACTCTTGTGATTAGTATAAATCTCACATTTTGCACCATAGAGATAATTTATCCATATCATCAAAGCAATGATTATAGTAGCTAACTCAAGATCATGAGTAGGATAGTTTTTCTCATGAACTCTTAGATGTCGTGATGCAAAAGAAATAACCCTATCATTTTGCATAAGGACACAACCAAGTCCTTTCTTTGAAGAAGCACTATAAATAACAAACCCGTCATTCCCCGATGATAGAGTCAATATAAGAGAATTAAATAATCTTCCCTTCATTTCTTCTAAACATTCTTCACAATATTTTGTCCAAAAAAATATAACCCCTTTACGTGTGAGCTTTGTTAGCGGGTTATCCAGTCGGGACAAATTCTATATGAAACGCCGATAATAACCTGCTAAGACAATAAAACTACATACCTCAGTTATGTTTGTTGGCGTGGGCCAATCATGGATTACCTTGGATTTCGTAGGATCAACTTGGATTCCATCCATAGAGAAAATATGACCAGGAAAATAAATCCCCTGAAGCCAGAATTCACAGTTGCAAAACCTCCCATATAATTCATGTCTTTTAAGAGTCTTCAGGATAATGCGCAAGTGATTTTCATGATCTTTGTAGATTTTGGAGTATACCAAGATATCATCAATAAATACCACCACAAAATCATCGAGAAATTCATTGAGAACAGTATTCATTAGATCCATGAAGATAGAGTGTGCATTAGTCAATCCAAAAGGCATTACTGTAAACTCGTAATGCCCGTACCTGGTTCGAAGCAGTATTTTTAGAATGTCTTCCTTCATCACACTCAACTGATGATATCCAGATCGAAGGTAAATCTTTGAAAAGTATTGAGCTCCATGATGTTGGTCAAATAAATCATCAATCCAGGGAATATGATATTTATTATTTATTGTAATATCATTGATTTCTCTATAATCAATGCATAGCCTCATGGATCCATCTTTCTTATTTAAAATCATTACCGGGGCTCCCCATAGAGAAACACTAGGTTGAATAAATCTTTTTTTACTCAAATCTTCTAGTTTTTTCTTCATCTCCAATAACTCTAAAGTGGCCATTCTATATGAGGTCTTTCATATAGGTCTTGTACCTGGAATTAAGACAATGGAAAACTCAATTTCCTTCTTAGGAGGATGTCCAGGTAAATCCTATGGAAACACATCAATGTATTCTTTCACTATATGAACATATTCAATTTGAATATTTATTTCCTCACCCATAGATATTGGGTTCTCTTCATCTCCAAGAATTTCATTCAGTTGATCTACTAGGGGTGGGTCTAGATAAGAATCAGATGGCGAAGTCTCCACTCTAAAGATAAGATATTCTACATAATTTTCAAAAATTGTAAATTTATTTTTTCTTGCAATAAATCCTTACATCTTAATTAGACAGCCAATCCATACCAATAATTACATCAAATTCAGTCATGGTTATGATGATAAGGTTAGCAACTAAAGCACATTTTGGTGTTTGGAGGGGGACTAGTCTTGGAATAATACATTCCATGGGAGTTTTGACTGAAAAATCCTTTCTTAAATCCAATTGGACATATTTAGTTTTCATGAAAAAATGAGAGGATATAAATGAATGCGATGATCTAGAATTAAATAAAGTGTTGCCTAAGTTTGATGAAACTATTAAAGTACCTGCCACCACATCACTAGGAACTTCAACCTCTGCAGTTGTAACTTCATAGGATCTCCCTTGCTCTTTTGGCTTTTTCTAAGGCATGTTTCCTTGGAGCTTAGGACACTAATTTGCATAGTGTCTCATCTCTCTGAAATTGTAGCATTGAATATCATTTAATTGTTTCTTCCCCTTGCATTCATCAGATCGATGACAATTTTCTCGGCAGTTATAGCTGACTCCCATGCCTTTTAAGAATTTCATGAGATGATTCGTTCCACAATTCTTTCATAATGGGAAACTATTCGTTCCCTTTCTCTTCCTTGGTGATTCTCCTTTTCATTTGTTATCATAGTACCGCTTCTTATCTTGGTTTCCTTTGAAAAAATTTGATTTAGAAAATTCATTCTCTGTTTTGATGGCACTTGATACAATTTCATCATATGGTGAAAATTCTTGAAAAGCCAGTGCCCTTCGAAGACATGTCTTAAGACCATCAAAGAAATGATCAATCTTGTCCTCCAAGTCACATACGTAATCCACGGTATAGCTGGCCTGTCTTGTAAAGGTAGCCTCATACTCTACAACATTGTCTTCTTCCCTTTGTTTCAAGCCAAAGAATTTCCTCATAATTTTAGTTCATTTCTCATGAGGGAAATATTTTTCGAAGAATATTTCCTTAAAAGTCCTCCATTCCATATCTTATATCTCTTCATCCTTTGTGGTCTTTTGAATCAGGGACCACCATTGATCAATGTCACCCTTGAGATAATATACTACTAGTACTACCATTTCATTTTCATTGCATCTTAATACCATGAATATCATTTCATGTGACTTTATCCATTGCTCAGAAACCACTGGATTAGATATCCCACTGAAATATGGGGGCTTCTGCCACTTGAAACGATCCAACATAGGTTTTGAATGGTTATTCGTTACAACTTGAGTAAGTTGTCCCAATATGGTCATGATCTGATCTGCTCCAATGTTGACTGTGTTGACTTGCTCAGTAGGGAGATGCCTACCTTGCCCACGAGTATTGATTCCCCTTTTTCCATTAGATTCCATTTTTATATAATGGGATACACTAGATTAGTTTTTGAATCTCAAATAGAAAATAACTCTACATAGATTGAAATTATATGCATAGCTAATCATATAAACTTGGTTCCTCTAAGGAAAAATTTACATTAACTCCTTCATAATGGATTGTAAGGAAAATATAAATTATCCAAAGAATATCCCCCTGGATTGTTGTAACCTATAGTGCAGCAAGGCTCATTGTCATGCACCGGTTCCCATTCGAGTCTAGATCAAAGTGGTGTTTTTGGGTTTTAACCCTAGATACATCTATTCCAGAGCTGTCTCTACCTGCTCGTATACAGACGGGGACTTATTGCTTAAAATATCCACATAATATATTCCTTACCAAAATAGCAGGACGTTCTTGAATGTTAATCCTCATATACTAACTTAGGGATTTTTTCTTTACTATACGTTTCCTATTCTAGTTTCCATGTTTTCTACTAAACTTCTTTTGATACCAACTGTGATAATATATTCTTTCAATCCTTTGAATTGATTGAATTAATCATGTTGGTTTTTCTAAAATTTTTATTATTCTTGTCGTCATTCTATCCTAAATTGTTTCAGTATTATATTGTGAATTATTTTTCATTACAAAAACCATCATGGAGCATATATATTATGATTAAATAATCATTTCCTTTAGAATCCCTTCATTCACTAGTATTAATGTTGGATAATCACTTTAGTTATTTCTATTCTACTACTATATACCATACAGTAATTCTTAATTCATTTGGTCATGATTTTTCTTCATGGGATTGTTTTCAAAAACATATCTATTATATTTATTACTACACATGGATAACTCATAATAATTCTTCACTAAATTATTAGGAGTGTCTTCATTAGTTACTTTCATAGACTTATTTCCAAAATCTAACATTCCATTATTCTTAACATGCATTTTCTTTAGAATTTGTGGGCTTCTATCTTAATTATCATTTAACTCATGAACTCTATAATTACAAAATCACATATACTCACAATCAGGATATTACTTATATGTTATATGATGGATTTTAATATACGAAAATTTGGGGTTTCTTTATTTATTCTCCCCTTCCACCTATGACATTTCCATCATCATGAAATTTCCCACCATATTATAGAAATTTATTCAGTTTCTATTATGGGTTTATTATTTTAAAATTCTAATTCATTATTTAATTTTTTTAAATACTCATAATAACAGAAAATTAGGGTTCTATTCTTAAAAATTTATGGTTTCCGAAGTCTCTGAAATACATATCTTGGTATTTTTTGTTTTTTCATTCACTAAGTTAGAATAATTGGGGGAACATTTCCATATGAACTTTCTTCAAATCACTGTATATATAGTTTTGGGGTTCTCGTTATTTTATCTTCTCCAGAAAATAGATTGTATATTCACACCTATGATATATATGGAATCCAATTATATATAATCATTATACATATAAGTTGTTAGTACATTTAATTTTATGGTTGTTTCAAACTAGCCATTATATAATTTGATGATTTTATCCCACCAATAATGGTTTTTTAAAAATATTCCTCCATTGAAAATTCCGTAGATTAAATTATTCATTTAATATTCTTTTATGGTATAGCTTCCTTAGCTTAAAGACTTCCAAAATTATCTTCCAGCTAAAGAATTTTAAATATAAGGATGTTTTTCTCTTCCATTATTGTCATAAATTTTACATCACATTACATCTTATAATTTTTGTCACTATACAATATTATTCATATATTAACATTAATTATGTAAATAATATATATGATTTTCATTTACTTTTTCACTATTTGTGTATTCCTAATATCAACTACCACTTTAAACATTTCATCCAATTCATGTATCATTTTGAAGACATCTTATTTCTCTAGAATTGATTTCAAAAATTCAATAGTAAGTATAAAGAATTTATCTTCAATCTGCAAAATAATTTTTATTTTTTACTCTATTTTTTTCTCTTGTATTTTCACTTAGACTGTTGTTTTTCCAATATCAACCTCTTCATAGATGATTCTTCTTCATTGTGGATAATCACCTCTAGTAATGATTTAGAAGATACAAAAATAAAAGGACCATTATATTTGCATCAAACCAACCATATAACCTAAAATATGATTATTATCCATTATATAATCCTTCAAGAAATTATTATTTGATATGGATTTCTCAACTTTACAATTATTCATTAGTGGAACTTTTAAGTCAAGAATACTTAGTTACCTAATCATCATTTATGAGATTTGATAAACATGAGGTAGAAGATTTAACATTCATCTTACTAAATTTTTTTATGAAATCAATAATATTCCAGAAATATCTGCTATTATCATGATTATACCATGATGAATTCAGAAATTATTTATATTTTTATAATAGGGATGTATTTATTATTATTATAAATTCCTCTTTTTTCCTTTATATTTTGATGAATTTTTGAAGATTCATAAATGAAATCTTATGAAGATAAAATCCATCTATGGTTAAATTATACATATTATTTGGAATAAAAATAAAACAAATTCAAACCATAAAATTTAATAATCCAATATAGGCTAAATATGATGCTCAGATAATTATTTTTAGGATAAAAATTGTTTTTTAACACAAAGAGGGGTATAATTTGTGTTGCTAACATTCAAATTGATTTGATCATCTTATAACTTTTCGCCTCTTCAATTATTCATTGATTGGATTCAACCCTTTATTTATTTCATCTTTGGATGGTATTCATATAGAGTAAATATAAAATTGTAAAATAATAAAAATGAAATAATTAGGATTTGTTTCTATTTGTATGACTATGTCCATAGTTTATGGTGGTTATGATACCACAAACAGACAACTTCCTTCATATTATCAAAATAAATAGGATAATATCTATAAAATTATAACTATTATTCTCAAAACAACCAAATATAAATAACTCATCAAAATAATGTTCTTTAATACCATAAAATAAGATTTAACATCCATGATGAAGGATCCCATGTGTTATCCTCAGTATTTAATTGACAATATTGAATTGATCATGTTCCCCATGTTTATAAATCTAATGGGATTCCTCAAAATTGTTTATAATTCATAGAGTATAGAGGTTATAGGATGGTCGTATAACCTATTTAGCCTATAATAATATTTTTCAGAAGAAAGCTACAATATTTCTCTCCTGTTTCTCCTCATCCATTAGTGCTCGGTAAGGAATATCTGGATAGATCACTGGTTCACACTATCATCAATACATAGAGTCTATAATAAATTGATGTACCAAGTCACTGTCATAAATTTTATATTTTTTCATTTTTCAGATAATTCATTATATTTAATGTCATATTAATAATATTTTTCTTATCCTTCACAAAATTAAAATTATTAATGAAAAATCCCAATTATTTGAATAATATTATGTATATTTGACTCTATTAAAACCTCAAAATTCAATTCCCCTTCTTCAACTATCATCCTGTTGAATCGACCTCATTTAATTATTTATGTTTTTGAAAAATATCATGTTCTAATGGTATATATAAATTACCTTTTAAATAATGATTCCTGTATTACTTTCTGAATAACTTTCTACTACAGTAATATTTCCACACACAAAAACTATATCTCCTCCATATTGTGTTTCTGCAGTTATGTTTCCATTTACTTCATCATGAGATTTTATCTTGGATTTATTATAATGGTTCCAACTATTTGAAAGGGTTGAACCTTATTTTCCTTATGGTCAGTTATACTATAGGCTGGTCACTAAACACATTAAAAAACTAACACATGGTAACTTATGATTTTCTACCTTACAATGGTACTATGACAACCCTGCTTTTATTACAAACTTAAACATGATGTATTACATAAAACTTCACTTGATACAAAAAATAATATCAAGAGGTTTAGTGTCTTTGGGGATTAGGACCATTACATAAAAACTTAAAACATAAAATACAACATCTTTATTGAAAACTTCCTTTACATGACCACTACATTCCCTCGTACTTAGCATTGCATGGGATAACCTGAGCACATGCATTAGAAAAGGGTGAGCTATAAAGCCCAGTAAGGGAGTACACATAGAATAACATAAAGAGTAAAATAAAAGTTAGAAAATAGGAATATCAATAGATCATATAAGAAACATGAACATAAAGGCATGATAAAGCATGATAATCAGAACATGGAAATGTGGCAACAACACTTAACATGGAATTAGCATGAGCCAAGGCTCATTGCACAGGGAGCATGAGTAAATCCCTATTGCACATAAATCATGAGTAAACCCTTGTTGCAATTGAATTATCATGAGTCAACACTCATTGCACATGACGTATCATGATACTATACTTTACCCAATGCAATGGAGCGCTATAAGGGCGCACCCTTCTTAAACATTTTATTTCATGCATAAGTGTGCCACATGGATCATAAAACATGGATTCATAAAACATAATAATTTATTCCACGATAAAGGAATGTGGAATTCATACACGAAACATTACAATAAATAAGTAAATGTGAAGAATGGTGAATAACCTTGATGGAGAAATGGGCATGGTATCCACTACACAATGACATTGCCTTAGAAAATCGGTGCGATTTCGGCAGTGTAACGGCGTGACATAAGAATTCATAAAAATTGGTTGATGGGAGAGAAAGGGGTTCCTCATCATATTTAAATGTAATCTATAGTACAGAGGTCATATAGATACATGTCCTAAAAATTGAAATGGAATTTAGATTCATGATACAAAATGATTGCTTGAATGTAAAAGAAGAGAGAGAAGTTCCTTTCGGAATTTCGGCATAGTAACAGGTGTACATGGGAGGAATTTAATGAGAGAGAAAGGGGTATCCCATCATTCAAACAGTAAGAGGGCAGTATGGGGGAGGTGATAAACCATACCCTAACATTCATAAATGAAATTAAAAGTGCAATACATCTTAAAGAAAATTTACAAAAATGAGAAAGGAAAAACACCCTTACTTGGAAGTGTGCTTCCAAAGTCTAGAGAGAGGCTTCTGAGAGGATACTTGGGAGATTGGGGCACCTTGGGAGGATTCTAGAGATATTAGGCCAGAGGGTGGGTGAACTATAAAGGATTTGAGTGTGGAGGAAGTGGGATCTTGGGTGGGTTAATATAGGAAAGGTGAGGGAATTCATTATTATTTTGGTTTGGGACCCCTTATATTAAATTAATCCAAAACACAAACCATCCCCTGGTTTTTGCCCATGGTTTTTGGAAAAGGGAAGAGGAAAACAATATTTTATATGTCCAAAGTCCGAAATTCTTAAAATAATAAGGTTTCTTATGTGGAGGTGAGTCACACTCCCATGGAAATTAATTTAAAAAGGCAAGGTGTTGAATAAGTCTTGAGGGGTCCATTAATGTATTGAAAAGTAAGTTAAACAAACCCAAAATCACATTATTTTAATATTAAAACATATATTGGCCAATAATAAATATTATACTATTTTATTACATCACTATTAGGTCATTATGATGTCATACAACACATTATATATTTAAACGGTATTTAATTTTTACCCAAAACTTTGACTGTCTCAGAAAATTATGTAAAATTCACCGTTGGATAATTTCGACATCTTGATTCCAAAAATAACATTTATTTTATCTAAATAATTTTCTAAATATGTTTATTTTCTCTTTTAAAATAAAACCCGACATTTATCGAAAATTCACAGGTTTGGACAGAAATGGATTTCAAAACTTAATAAAAATTATAATTGCATCCAAAAAATTATAAGATCATTTATATTAAAAAAAATTAATTTAATAATAATAATAATAATATCTTATTAAAATAATATTTAATTCAAAAATCCCTTAATTTAATAAAATTGAATTCTTAGTTAAATAATAACTAAAAACACTATTTTTAATTTAAAAACTATTTACAATGTATCAAAAATGACTAGAAATTATATTCATTATTATATACAAAAAACATGTACATGAACATAGTACTACGTATTTGTTACATAACCCCTTAAAACAGCTGCATAAGACCTAAGGGTAAGGTGTGTGATGGTGACAGACTCTTGGGGTGGCTTAGATAACATCGCTCGAGTGGTAATTCCAATCAACTTACACTTTTCCCGTACATGGTCCCATTCGATCTTGACATGGTGAAGCTCACCTAGGGCTTGGTCAAGGGCGAAGCCCAAGGATGCCATCTATTTTCTGAGCTTCGAAAAATGGGCTTCGTAAGGAGAAATTCCACTTGATGAGGCCATCGCTTCTTTTGTCTGAGTAAATTGGATTTGTTAAGGTCCTATATTTATACTAATCATGTGGTCATTGCTCAATGACTATAATAACAACGGTAAAAATTCTTAACATAAAACCAAAGAAGTTGAAATCTTATAAAAACATTTTTCATAAAGAGACATTTAACTAGATCAAGAGGATTTTCCATTAATGAAACATTGGGTCGTTATAATATTCCCCCCTTAAGAAATTTCACCCTCAAAATTTTCCTTTTCCCACACTAAAACAAATGTGGGTAACTCAGCTTCATCATATCCTCTAATTCCCATGTTGCTTCTTCAAACTTGTGGTTTATCCACAACACCTTGATATGGGGCATTGTCTTATTTCGTAGAATGTTTTCTCTATGATATAAGATCTTCAGTGGTTGCTCCTCATAAGAAAGACCATCTTCCAATTGTACCACCTTAGAAGAGAGTACATGTGAAGGGTCCGGTATGTACTTCCTTAAGAGGGATGCATGAAAGACATCATGTACTTTGGCCATAGTAGGTGGAAGTGCTAGTCGATAGGCCACAGCCCCGTCACGATCAAGAATCTCTATGGGGCCGATGTACCTTGGACTTAACATCCCATTCTTTCCAAACCTCATGACCTTATTCCATGGAGATATTCGTAGATAAACCATGTCTCCAACATTAATCTCAAGGTCTCGTTGACGGTTATCTGCATAACTCTTATGTCGACTCTGAGCTTCCTTGATATACTGCTGAATGGTTTTCACCTTCTCTGTCATTTCCTCAACCATTTCTGGTCCAAGAAGATTACGTTCACAGACCTCATCCCAACATGCCGATTCTCTACACCTTTTCCCTTAAAGGCCTTCATATGGTGCCATTTGGATGCTTGAGTGAAAACTGTTATTATAAGAGAACTCAACAAGAGAAAGATGTTGGTCCCACCCTCATTTAAAGTCCATTGAGTAGGATCTCAACATATCCTCAAGTGATTGTATAGTCTGCTCAGATTGGCCATTAGATTGAGGATGATACGCCGTACTGAAGTTCAATTCTGTATTCATAGCATGTTGAAGTCTCTTCCAAAACATAGAGGAGAGTCTTGGATCTCGGTCAGACACAATAGATAGTGGTACTCCATGCAACCTTACCACTTCCCTGATATATATTTGTTCCTGTTGATCCAATGAAAAATCCTCCCGAATAGAAATGAAGTGTGCAGTCTTTATAAGATGATCCAAAACAACCCAGATTGCATTATTGCCTTTGGATGTCCTTGGAAGTCCAGTGACAGATTCCATGGTGATGTTCTCCCATTTACATTCTGGTATGGGAAATGGTTGCATCATCCCCTTAGACTTCTGTCACTCTGCCTTCACTTGCTGACACACCAGGCACATTGATGTACATTTAGTGATCTCCTTCTCCATATTATCCCACC
The DNA here is from genome assembly GCA_963277665.1 of Viscum album. Taxonomy (NCBI): domain Eukaryota; kingdom Viridiplantae; phylum Streptophyta; class Magnoliopsida; order Santalales; family Viscaceae; genus Viscum; species Viscum album. The sequence continues at coordinate 577,742,953 of OY728144.1, forward strand.
AAAAGTTTTCTCGGAGATCTCGATATAACTTTGTGCTCCCTGGGTGAATGGAGAAATTTGAACTATGTGCATCGTCCAAATGTTCCTTCTTCAGCTTCGGAATTGATGGAACACATAGTCTTTTCCCAAACCGCACAATTCCTGCTTCATTAACATTAAACTCTGAGGATTTCCCCTTATTGATAGCTTCCACTTTTTCCTGAATTCCCAGATCATCCTTTTGAGCATCCTTTAACCTTTCCAAAAGATATGGTTGAGAAATAATTTATGAAAGTATTGATGATGTTCCCTTATCTATGATTCCCATGTCCATCTTCATCAAGTCTATGATGATTGGATCCTTCTCAATTCTCATCTTTGATAGAATCGCTGGATCATTTCTACTTAGGGTATCTGCCACCTTGTTCGCTTTCCCAGGGTGGTATTGTATTGAATAGTCATTATCATTGATGAGCTCTATCCATCTTCTCTGGTGCATATTAAGCTCATTCTGTGTGAATATATATTTAAGACTCTTGTGGTTAGTATATATCTCACATTTCTCTCCATAGAGATAATGCCGCCAGATTTTCAAGGCAAAGATCACATCCGCCAAATCCAGATCATGTGTTGGATAGTTTCGCTCATGGATTTTCGACTTCCTTGAAGCATTCTTCGCATTCATCACTCCAAGAAAACTTTACTCCCTTTCGAGTTATCTTGGTAAGAGGGTTGGCAATCGTGAGAAATTTCTCCCAAATCGTCGATAATATCCAGCTAACCCAAAGAAGATACGGATATCCTATACCGATGTTGGCCTCGTCCATCACTCAATTGCATCTGTTTTGGAGGGGTCCATAGATATACCATTTCTTGTGATTATATGGCCCAAGAATGAGACCTCCTTCAACCAGAACTCACACTTGCTGTACTTTTCATGGAGCTTTTCCTTGTGCAAAGTCACTAGTACAGTTTTTAAATGCTCCTCATGATCCTCCTTGGTTTTGGAGTATATTAGAATATCATCTATTAAGACTACCACAAATTTGTCAAGTTAATCTCTAAAGACTCTATTCATCATGTCCATGAATATTTATAGAGCATTGGTGAGTCCAAAAGGCATTACTATGAATTCATAGTGCACGTATCTTGTACGAAAAGCAGTCTTGGGGACATCTTCCTTCTTCACCCTTACTTGATAATATCCCGACCGCAAGTCCACCTTCAAGAAGTATTGTGCTCCATGCAGCTAAACAAGAAATTCATCAATTCATAAGAGAGGATACTTGTTCTTTATCGTGATTTTTTTAAGTTCACAATAATTGTAGCAGAGCCGCATTGACCCATCCTTCTTCTTGACGAAGAGGACTGGTGCACCCCATGGTGAAGCACATGGGCGTATAAACCCTTTATCCAGATTGTCCTGTAGTTGTTTCTTCAGCTCTTCAAGCTCATCAACATCCATTCTATATTTAATCTTGGATATTGGTAGCACCCCAGGTATAAGTTCAATTGAGAACTCAACATCTCTTATTGGAGGAAGTCCAGGCAGTTCCCCGGGAAACACTTCAGCGAATTCCCTCACAATAGGAATTTCTTCAAGGATGGTTTCTTCCTTGGACTCAATCATATGAGCCAGATACGCGTGCTCATAAGGCAGTAATATCCATTCTTGAGGTGATGGAGCTAAAATAGATTCATCTTCCTCTTGACACTTGTAAATAATCGGGGGACGATTCTCCATATGGAGTGTGATTTCCCTCTCCCGACACTTTATATTGGCTCTATATAAGGAAATCCAATCTATGCCAAGAATTGCAACAAATTCCTCTAGAGGGAGTATGACGAGGTTCTCCGGGAAATTTAATCCACATATTATAACAGGGGAGGACATATATTAATGGGATGCAATGATTTACCCATTTTACGTACTCACCGACATCTTTACTTCCATGATTTGTGGTGGTGCTAGAATTTTTCTACTAAACATTAGATAAATAAAAGAATGTGTAGAACGTGAATCAAAAATTATGTTTGCTATTCTTGAATGAATAACTAGAGTACCTATCACCACTTCGTTTTTGGGGTTCACTTCAGCAGAAGTGATGGCAAAAGATCTTCCTTGATGCCTTGGAGGTTATTGTTCGCCTCTGAAAACCCTTGGATTAGGGCACTGATTTTCAAAATGACCCAGTTCATTGAATTTGTAGCATTGAACAATGCGTTGAGGTTGGAACGGAGCATTCCTCTCCTCTGTCGCAACCATGGTTCTATCTTGCCGACAGTTAACAGGTAGGTGCCCTTCTCTTCCACACCTAAAGCATTTTCTCGTCCCCTTAAGGAAATTTCCAGGGTGCTTCTTTCTGCACTTTTGGCAAGTGGGGTGCTGGATCATCTTAGCACCATTGGATTTATCCATCAGACCACCAGCATTGAAGTCCACCTTATGCTTCTTGTCCCCATGATACCCCTGTGATTCCCAAATCTCCATTTAGACCTTGAGGGCAAATCGGACAATTTTCTCATAGCTGTCGAAGTCACGGATCGCTAATTCTTTCCGCAAGCTAGGCTTCAACCCACCAAAGAAGCGGTCAACCTTGCATTCAGGGGTAACGACAAAGCCAGAAGCATATCGTGCAAGACTTGTGAAGTTTTCCCGGTACACTCCAATAGATTCTTCATCTTTTTGCTTTAGGGAAAGCAAGTCCCTTTCCATCTTAAGCCAGAGGGTGCGCGGAAAATAATTATCGAAAAACATCTTCTGGAAATCCTTCCATTCCAATGCCTCGATCTCCTCCTCAGGCTTCGTATTTTTTATCAACATCCACCATTGATCAGCATCACCCTCCATACGATATCCATCCAGGAGAACCTTCTCTTGTTCAGAACATTGAAGGATGGAGAAGATATTTTAAATGGAGTTGATCCATTGTTCAGTGATCATGGGATCGGATGATCCACTAAAAGTATGAGGCCTTTGTCTCATGAATCTCTCGATAGCAACATGTTCGTTCTTAGGGGGGGTTGAACTTTCATCTTGAACCGTGTTTCTATTCAATTCTTGAGTTAGCTGAGAGAGAATCATGACAAAGTTTGTGATTCCCGCTTCCATTGGATTTGGCATCTCATCGGTATAGTCATCACACTGATCTTCACAATGGTTGTTAGCTCGATTCCTCCTATTACCGGCCATTGGCTGGAAGAAAAGGAAATTGAGGGGTAACACATAAAGGGTAATCCAAAGACAAATATTGATGACTTATAATTAAACTTTCATTTCCTTTACTCTTGAGTCTATAGGCTTCAATCTAGACTTTTCATGATCTACTTTCTAACATGTATTCTTATGGGCATTTTTTACCTTAATAAGGGTTCATAATAAGATTGTGAATTTATCATAACATATCCCCCGAGAGTGTTGTAACCAAGAGTGCAGAAAGTCCCATTTTGTGCCCCAGTTCCCATTCGAGTCTAGCTCAAAGCGGTGTTTTCAGGTTTTACCCCTAGGACACATCTATGCCAGAGCCGCCTCTACCAGCTCGTATCCAGAAATGGATGTATTTGTCTGATAAACCACTTACTCAGTACTTACCAAAACTTAGGGATGTTTTTATTATACATAGTCTTGTCTTTAAGTCTTTACTAGGGTTTCCTAATCCCAAAAATATCTAAACCTATCCTCTGATACAAACTATGACAACCCTGCTTTTATTGCAAACATAAACATGATTTACTACATAAAACTTCAACAATACAACAAAGAAGATCGAGAGGTTTAGTGTCTTTGGGGATTACGAGCATTATATAAAAACTTAAAACATGAAATACAACATCTTTATTGAAAACTTCCTTTACATGACCACTACATTCCCTCATACTTAGCATTGCATGGGATAACCTGAGGACATGCATAATAAAAGTGTGACCTATAAAGCCCAGTAAGGGAGTACACATGGAATAACATGAGAAGTAAAATACATGTTAGAAAATAGGCATATCAATAGATCATATAAGAAACATGAACATAAAGGCATGATCAATCTTTATAATCATAACATGGAAATGTGGCAACAACACTTAACATGGAATTAGCATGAGCCAAGGCACATTGCACATGGAGCATGAGAAAATACTCATTACACATAAAGCATGAGTAAACCCTAGTTTCACTTGAATAAGCATGATTCAACACTAATTGCACATGACATATCATGATACTATACTTTACCCAATGCATTGGAGCGCTATAAGGGTGCGTCTTCTTAAACATTTCATTTCATGCATAAGTGTGCCAGATGGAACATAAAACAAGGATTCATAAAACATAATAATTTATTACATGATAAAAGAATGTGGAATTAATAATTAAACTTTACAATCAATAATTAAATGTTCATAAAGTTGAATACCCTTGATGGAGAAATGGGCATGGTATCCACTACACAATGACATTGGCTTAGAAAATTGGTGCGATTTCGGCAGCGTAACAACGTGACATAAGAATTCATAAAAAATGGTTGATGAGAGAGAAAGGAGTTCCTCATAATATTTACATGTAATGGACAGTAAGGAGGTCATATAGATACATGTCCCAACAATTGAAATGAAATTTAGATTCATGATACAAAAGTATTGCTTGAATGTAAAAGAAGAGACAGAAGTTCCTTTCGGAATTTCGGCATAGTATTGGGTGTACATGGGAGGCATTTAATGAGAGAGAAAGGGGTCTCCAATCATTCAAAAAATAATAGGGCGGTATGGGGAGGTGAGAAACCATACCCCAATATTCATAATTTAAATTAAAAGGGAAATACAACTTAAAGTAAATTGACAAAAATGAGAAAGGAAGAAAAAACCCTTACTTGGAAAAGTGCTTCCAAAGGCTAGAGAGAGGCTTGTGAGAGGCTTATTGGGAGGTTGGGGCACCTTGGGAGGATTCTAGAGAGAGTAGGGTAGAGGTTGGACGAACTCAAAAGGATTTGAGGGAGGAGTAAGTGGGATATTGGGTGGGTTTATATAGGAACGGTGAAGGAATTCTTTATTATTTAGGTTTGGGACCCCTTATATTAAATTAATCCAAACCACAAACCATCCCATTGTTTTTGCCCAAGGTTTTTGTAATAGGGAAGAGAAAAACAATATTTTATATATCCAAAGTCCGAACTTCTTAAAATAATAAGGTTTCTTATGTGGAGGAGAGTCACACTCCCATGGAAATTAATTTAAAAGGCAAGGTGTTGAATAAGTCTTAAGGGGTCCATTAATGTTTTGAAAAGTAAGTTAAACAAACCCAAAAACACATTATTTTTATGTTAAAACATATATTGGTCGAACATTAAGATTATAGTATTTTATTACATCACTATTGGGTCATTATGATGTCATAAATCACATTATATATTTAAACGGTATTTAATTTTTACTCAAAAATTTTACTGTCTCGGAAAATTATGAAAAATTCACCGTTGGAAAATTTTGACATCCTGATTCCAAAAATAATATTTATTTTATCTAAATAATTTTCTAAATATGTTAATTTTTACTTTTAAAATAAAACACAACATTTATCAAAAATTCACAGGCTTGGACAGAAATGGCTTTCAAACCTTAATAAAAATTATAATTGAATTCATAAAATTATAAGATCATTTATATTTAATAAAAATTAATTTAAAAATATTATTATTATTTTATTAAAATATTATTTAATTTAAAAATCCCTTAATTTAATAAAATAGAATTCTTATTTATAAAATAAATAAAAACACTATTTGTACTTTAAAAACTATTTACAATGCATCAAAAATGACTTGAAATTATATTCAATATTATATACAAAAAATGCACATGAACATAGTACTACTCATTTGTTACATAACCCCTTAAAACTGCTGCATAAGACCTAAGGGTATGGTGTGCGTTGGTGACAGACTCTTGGGTGGCTCGGATAACATCGCTCAAGTGGTAATTTCAATCAACTACCACTTTTTCTGTAGATGGTCCCGTTCGAGCTTGACATGGTGAAGCTCAGCTTGGGCTTGGACAGGGGTGAAGCCCAAGGATGCCACCTCTTTTCTGAGCTCTGAAAAATGGGCTTCTTATGAAGCAATTCTACTAGATGAGGTCATCGCTTCTTTTTTCTGAGTAAATTGGATTTGTTATGTTCCTATATTTATACTAATCATGTGGTCAGTGTTCAACGACTATAATTACAATGGTCAAAATTCATAACATAAAACCAAAGAAGTTGACATCTTATAAAAACATTTTTTATAAAGAGAAATTTAACTGGATCAAGAGGGATTTTCCATTAATGAAACTTTGGGTCATTACAGGTACAATATGAAGTCACTGATATTAAATGAATCACCTATTTAACATAATAATTATTCATCATTGGGTTCATATACCCTATGATGGTACCCTATAATGTACATATATATAATAAACTCGAAAATGTGAAGATATATTATGTTCCATAGAAACCTCAATATATGAAATCTAAAAAATCATAATTTATCTCTCGTATTATTTATTGTCATCATTTTAAATTATGCATGAACAAATATAACATCATAGGTATATTTAAACTATTAAGAATATAATTTTCATCGTTGGATTTTTATTCTAATTCATTTTGAAATTTTCCCTTCTAATCAAAATAATTATTTAATAACTAAAAATATAAGTATTACCTTATTAGTAAATTTTACAAAGATGAATCCTATTTTAGGATAAATGTTTTCAAATAAAATTTCTAAATATAATAAAATTAACTTTTCAATAAAAACATATAATGTTATGAGTAATTATTTTTCTATAAAATTATCATTTTAATCATAAAGAGTTCTTAGAATTATTTAAAAATTATTATTCATTAAATTATTTTTAATTTATTCTTCATACATTTTTAAAACTCATAGTAGAGTATTAATTTAAAATTTCTTCATTTTTTTATCAAAATAAACTAAATTTCGGAAAGTATTATTCTTCGACAAAATATTCTTCTATTAGGGTAAAAATTATTTTCCCATGGAACCATAATCATAAATCTTAAATATAAATTGAACTTTATTATATAATTTAATCCCACTAAGTACTAAAATTAAAAAAAATAATTTTATTGAATTGATTAAAACTATTTTAAATTTCTATTGTATAATATATTTAAAACAATTCTTGAGTAAATATTTATCACGTTCCATAATAGAATATATAATTTTGAAATTAAAATGAGCTATTTTTTAAAATTTAATTTTATATAAAAGACATATTTATGGCCAATATTGTTTTTAAAATTTCAAGATATTCTTATATACTTGTGATTTTAAAATATTAAACATATTTTAATAAAATAGTATTTTCCACAACTCAACTAAAAATAAATTATTTTAAAAACATCCAAAAAATTATTCCTAAACTAATATTAAACTGAAATAATTAAAAATAATGTTTAATGTTTTAAATAAAAATTAAAAAATATATAATGAAAAATATAAAATAAAATAAATATTTATCCTAAAAAATATTATTTTTTATATAAGGTCATTCTTTGGGTAAATTAACTATTCTTCCAAAATTAGTAATAACCATAAATATATAAAATATTTTAAAATATAAATATATAAAATAAATCCATAGACTAAAAAATCGATTTTATTAGTTTCTAAGATGTACTAACTGAGTTCACAGTTTAATGAAGATTATATTTAGTTGGGTTATTATATATATATAAAATATGTATATGTTTATATATATATATTTTTATTCATTTATATATATTCCATATTTCATTTACTATTATTTAAACCTGGTAATTCATGAGAAACCATATGATAGTCTATATTGGATTGGTTTTTAGTGTTGGGTGTGATGAAAACCATAGAATGCATTATTAATTTGAGGATAAAAACATGGTTCGTTACATTCTATCCCTCTTAAAATATATTTTGCCTTGAGATTTATTTATCAATTATTTTTTGTAAATTATAAAACTGGTGAAAGTATTTTAATAGCTAATAAAATTATATATAAATCTATATAAAAAATTTATCTAATGGAATATAAGAAATCACTTATTGTCCTTGGCCAATTTAAGGAAATGTATCTTTTAACTAGGTATTACGACTCGGTCGAAGGATTCTGTTTTCTTTAAAGACAAATCATTGTTTAACATGATGTAATTTATTGTAATAATGTATTAAGAAAATATAATATCCCTTATATTATAAATTATTTTGTATTAAAATTGAATATACAAATTATATTTATAAAATCGAATAATTATTTATAGGATGATATTATGATTTTAAAAGAAATTATTTTCGTAGTCATAATATTCATAACACTAAATGTTTTCCTGAAAATAAAAATAAATGAGGTTGGTGAATTCATGAATTTATAAATAATTGTATATAGAATAGGGTTGGAAGAACCAAATTGAAACCACTTATTTAGGGTGGAGGGTAACTGAATCCAAATTTCAACTATCCTTATCATTGATAGTCGTCGCAAAGGTATTTATGTCCTCCCTAGGTCTATGAGGTAATGGATTCCTAAAATCCTTTATAATTCTTAGATCAGGTAATCATAATTGACCGATCCTTTATAAATTATTTTTTTTCAAATAAATTAAATTTCATTGATAGCTGACATTGTATACAACAACGAGTTTATCTTGTGTTGCATGTAACAACATGTTTTAACGAACCATGAAAAATTATTTACATTATTATTTAAACATGGTTTTATTACCTAGTCGTTGAATTTTTCTACATGAATATGAATTTTAAAATTTTATATATGAATTAAAATTCAATTATATAAATAAAAAATAATGGTAAAATGGTAATTAATTTTTAGTAAATCCATAAATATTTCAGAATTAATTTTTTTTAATTTTTTTTTATTTTTGTGAACAACAGTAAAATTAATTTTTTAAATACATAGAAAATTAATTTCAAGCAATAATATACATTTTTTTATATCTATATTTTAAAATTATCCTAGAGTGAATTGGATATAGTTTTTTAGAAGATAAATATATAAATTAATAGTGAACGAATTGGTTTTTATTGAAAGCTATCTTTTAATTTTAATAATTTATAAGAATATGTTTTTTCAATATAGGATTAAAAGTAAAATTAATTAAATTATATATCTAGTAATATTATTTGTGGCATTCTAATATTCGTATATTATTAAATGTTTATATAAAAATTGTTCGAACATTTCATCATTTTAATTGTAGAATAGTAAATTCTCATTAAGACTGTGGGTTTTATTATTAATATAAAATATCCTCTTTAGTGACTCAAATTTAAAAAAAAATATTAAATATTATAAATTTATATAATTTATATTATCTAATAGTTTCATCTTAATTTTTTACCATAATTATGAATAAAAACAATACAACTTATTTTTCCCAATTAAGGTAAAAATATGTTTACCGGGGGTTAAACTAACATGACAAGGGTTAAAAATAACTAAAAACCTATCCAAAACTATTGGAAGTTGATATATTTACATTTTCTCTTTGGTGGTCGATAATGATAATTTTTGGATCCTTTTGGAAAATGAAAAACATGGGTATGGTTTTTTATTTCAAATAATTACATGTGTGCCACCCAACCCATTTATAAAAGGCCACACCTTCTCCTAGCCACTATACACTTTAAAAACCATTGAAATCATAAAATAACTACCAAATTACCTTATTAATTAAATAATATCACCCTTTAATAATTTTTTATAATAAATAAATCCTATGAATGATATCCGTGAAAATTCAAGGAGGTTACCCGATGAAAAGGTAATGTTCATCAACGATAATTGTTTTCTTTGTTGATTCCTACACCTCCTTTGATTCATATTCAACCATGATGATATAATTAGTTTAGTATATTTCATATATGAAGATGTTTTTATGTTATGGTGACAACCTATATCCATCTCCACTTCCCTCAAATGTGAAACAATAATTCAACTCATGGGAACGTCGGACTACCGCCTTACGAACTGATATGACACATTTTCCATAAATAGCTCTCACAATTTTGTATAATATTGGATAATATATATATATATATAACATTTTTATCATATATATAATTATATAAATATATTACCACATACACCTTTTTAATTTACAATCCATAGTGAATATGATAATATCATTGATGTGAAAAGATGGCTACCAAATCACGAAGCGATGTGATCCATTTTTCACATATTTTTTACATGGTATATAATAATGAATCAGTTTTTTAAATTTATTTAATATATATGAAATATATATATTATTATTTAAATGTAATATATTATGTACAATTCATTAGTTTTATATTTTGAGAAAATGGAAAGATTGTTCATGTTTATCTATGGTATACTGTCTCTATAGACGTTTTATTTAATTTTATATCTCTCTCCTTTATGGATTAAAATAAATTATTATTTTCATAATATATAGATATTTTATTTATATAATTTTTTAAGTTATTTATATTATCGAACCATGTTCAATGTAAGAGAAACAAAAATAATAAATCATAAAATACATGAAAATCAAGGCATTTATTACCCGAAAGGTGAAAAGAACATGGCACTGTAAATAAACGAGAAACAAAATGTCATTTGTAAATATTATATGGTATGGTATATATAATTTTATTTCTTTAATATATATATAATAAAATTATATTTATTATACAAGTGGTTTGAATGTTTATAATGGAATTTGAGTCTTAATGTAATGGATTTTTGTCCAAATTTATCTACATTGGGACCTACACCATGTTATGAACCTATATTATTTTATGGGTTTTATATACAGAAACCTTAACATTTACTATAATTAATTAATTTATTATCATGATATACTATTTTTTTATGAAATTTTATTCATTCATTTTCAACTATGATTCATCATTACAAAAGTGGTAATAGTTTTAGGATACAATCTTCTCATTTATCATGATTGTATGTAATGATCATTCCAAAGATGAAATAGTTCAATCTGTATCTCAAGAAAATGAATATTATTCTTCTCAATTATTTAGTCCATAAATATTTATAGTTTTCATAATTTTCCTCTCATATTTTACTCACGACTTATAAACCTAATTTTTTATGAAAAATAATCTTTATTTCTATCTTTAGCTAAAACCTTTTTATTCAAAAAATATAATTTATCAAAAAATATAAAAAAATATTAACATTATCTAAATTTTTTAATAATAATATATACCCATGATTGAATTTTAAATTTTGTTAGAAAAATCTTCATGTTATTTTCTAAAAAATACTTGCTTCAATTTTGTCAAAAATTTGAAGGGAATATTTTTTTAACATGTAGGGCATAAAATGATTTTTTTGAGGTCATTAACATTATTTAATTGATTCCCAATATATATATTTAGGTATATTTTAAAATAATTGTATTTAGCTTTTATTTTATTAATTCATATTTTGAAAAATAATATTGGCCAAGAAATTATATTTTCCTCAATTAAAAATGTGATTTTTCATTAAAATAAATTTTCAAACAAGTTGAAATAAAATTTATATTCTTATGAATTATATGTTCTATGATGAAATTTTATTGTTGAATATAGATACAAAATAATAGTGTATTTTTGAGAATTTTAACTTTAAAACATCACATTCTCTCCACCTCAATGGGATTTGCTTTAAATTTATTTTTAAAATTAGCAAAATTGAATTTGAAAAATATGACAAAAAATATGGTAATCAGTAATAATTTTATTTCAATTAATATAAAAATAATTTTTCAAAAACAATAATTGTAAAAGTAATTAATTTTAATTATAGTGAGAAGGAAAAATTAAGAATGACCAGGAACTAAACCTTAATCTAAAGGGATAAAATTACCTATAAAGTTTTCCAAGGCCATTGAATGCAAATATTTCAACAATATCCCCTATATTTTCCATTTTTTGGGTCAATTCGACACATTTTTATTAAATTTCTTAGAATGAAAATCTATTTAAGGAAAAATTCAAAAAATGAATATTTCCCAACTTTTACATTTATAAAACAATGAGATATGGAAAAAACAATATTTTTTCAAACTTTAAAATCCTTTTGAAATATATATCATATATTATTATCATAATGATTTATCATTAAATTTTTAAGAATAATATGTTAAATTCATTTCTTATGAAATTTCTACACAATTATTGTTTAGCTAATAAATAACTAAAATTAATTGTAATATAAATATTAAAATTATTGTAAATTGATCTAATTATAGTCCATAATTATATTTTATTATAAATATATCTTGCTACATATATTTTAAATTAATAAATATAAAATTCCAATTTTTTGATATTATAAAATTTAAATAATACAAAAAATGTCAAAATTGACATTAATGTTATTTAAAAATAAATAATATATTATTAAAAAAATTAAAATATATAAAAATTATCTATTCTGAAATTTTTTTGTGTCAATAAATTTAATATATTTTCTATTTTGTAAAAAATTAATCATTTATTATTTACATATTGAACCATAGATAGTAAAAACATTGCTTGCACAATCGGGTTAAAGTAGTGTTTTGTCACATTAAATGCACTTATTTTAAAACTAATTTCCAAAAAACATTGGAATTATATTTTTTAAAATAGAGATAATATTTAAAATTAAATAGTGTTATGTTTTCTAATTAATATAACTTTAATTTAGTTTTACTGGTAAAATTATATAGGATATAAATTATTTATTTTAGTAAAAACCAAAATGATAGAATTGGGGAATCCAAGATATTTAGGAAAAAAATTATAAAAATTCAATAATTTTTTGTGTTAAAAATTTGATTCGACTATAAATTTAAATTTTTGAGTTATTTTTCACTTTTTGTATCCCATGATTTATGGGAGAGATAAAAATATTGTTTCCTTTTGGTGATTACAAGAATGATAGTCCCCCTACATTAAAAAAGGAATTGAATAATCTCATTCCTCAAACCTATCAATGCCATTTAAAGAATATAATTTCTACAGAAATATCATCCTAACATCTCTAACCTCATTATAAATTCCGCACCTTGGCCATAAAACAATCCAATAACTGTCTTGGGTTCATACCAAATAGAGTTACGCGCATAAGAGGTAGAAATCATCATTAAGCTCCTTAGTTTTATTTTCATTATCCACCACTAAAATAATCTTATTCCATGTTTATATAATAAAAATTATTCAAAAAATATACTTATATGTTTTTATATTATTTATTTTATCTACACATACAAGGAATTCGATCTAATGGATAATAACCATACTATTTATGTGTACGACAGACTACAGCCTCACAAAAAAAATGAATGTTCGTTCATCCTTTACAACCTCTCATGGTGGTCACTATAATGGAATATATGCATATATATATGTGATATATATTAACTATAATTTATTTATTATTCTATAATTTATATATAGAACATACTTTTATGATTTGCATTTTGTGTAATATATGAGAACGTCGTTTTTGCAAATATTGACTAACACCTCCTCAAAGCGATGTGATTCGTTGATGTAATAAATGAAATGTATTAAGGTTGGTTTTAATTAAAAATATTTGAAACAAAAATATAAATATTTATTCATTAAATAATTTCCATTTTTGACATGTAATATATATCATATTTTCTATTACCCTTTCACACACATAAAAAGTGGTAATGTTGTTCATGGATGTGTGGACTACCACCTCCTCAACACGATGTGAATCATTTTAAATCTCAGGAAATATATCTCAATGCATATATTATTAAATAATATGGTTTTGATGATATAATTATCATTATTTAAAGATAATTGTTACTTACATTTTTTCAAAATAATCATTGGAAAATGGAAATATTATTATTACGTACGTTCGACCTACAATCCCCTTGATGAAAACGTTGGTTCATTTTTTATAACCACAAATAATGATTTATTTTAAATTTATAATTTATATATGAATATGAAATTATGTCATAATTAATATTATGGATATGTTATTTAATGACCAATTTGACTGTATTTGACCTATCAAGTTCGTTTTCACACATAAACCTAATTTGGTCAAAACACCGAACATAAACATAATTATTTATTTTGTTGTATACAACATGGTAATAAGTGAAATAAAATTATTTATAAAAATTAAAAATATTATAATGAAAGTATAAAATTAATATATGTTTATTATTCATGAATATTGTGAACAATCAAGACAAACCTGACGCAAGGTAGGGGATTTCATCTCTATTTTATTTTATAGAGGCATACAATATTATTATGCACCTAGATTCACTAATATGGTTTATATAACGAAAAGTAGGCCATGTATGTGGTGAATATTGTTTATTTAAAAGTAATAAAAAAAATTTGATGTTATTCCTTCACATATTTTATCATTCAAATGTTACTCAAGTAGTAAGGGTTTTTCATCTCACATTATACATCTGTGAGATATATGTCATATTCAGCACATAATTTTATTATGGGGAATCTAATTTCCATTTTTATATATTATATCAGGTATTATTTTATCACTATTATATTCAAATATTTCATTTATTGTTATTTCATTGGGATGCATTTGATTTAGAATGTTTCAAATTGGTATGGGATACCTTGGAAGGTTTAATGATTATTTTCCCCAAGAATAATTTTTATAATAATTAAAAGGTAATTCTATTTCTGAAAGTTATATTATAATAGTTCCATAATCCATATAATTTTCCTGTCAAATGGTTATTCATGATATTTTTCCAGTATTCACAACATTTTTTCCAATCATTGGTAACCAAATTGCTTTATATTTTTTTAAAATCCATCTTCGTTCTCTCTTTAGTCAGAGAACTTTTTTTGTTCAAAAACCCTATTTTATATAAAGGGTTAAAATAATAAATTTTACACTTCCATAATGATTTATTAAAGACATTATTACCCTTTATTCTTTTATAATATTTTGAACGGAATCCTATATTTTTTTTAACAAGGAGTTTTTTTAATCTTTTTACTATGAAAAAGGAATTGTTTTTACTTCAAATAAAATGTAAGGGTTTAACCTATATAATTTCATTGGCGATTTATCTTCATGTTTAAATGGTTTAATTTTAATGAATATATTTTCAAAATATATTTTCAAAGATCGTTGTTTTAAAAAAAAATTCAATAAAAATTTTACATTTTCTTCTAGAATAGTTTAACAATTTTTTAATGGGTTTTCCAATCATCAATAGAAAAACCCCTTGTTGATACATATCTTCCACAAGGGATATGTTTTTACATTACATCCTTATTGTTTATTTATATGGATTATTATTTTTTAAAAAATATTTTTTTAACTCATTTAATTTTTGTGGGTTCGTCATGTTAAAAAGATATAGTTAATTAATCTATTTACTTTACATAGGATAATAAAGTTTCAAAGATATTATTATGTAACCAATTTCTTTCTCTGTGGTAATCATGCTTAAAAGATATTTTAATAAAGGAAAATTTCATTTCCATGGGTCAATCAAGTATCAAAGAGATTGATATTGAACCCATTTCTTTTCCAATGGTCAGTAATGTTTCGATGGGATTGATATTAAATGAATTTCATTTCCATGGGATAATTATGTGTTATAATTTTTCAAATGCTACATATAAATTTTGAGGGTGGATAAATATTAATCAATGATTGTTAGTAACATGATAATCCAATATTGGGTTAGACCGTAATATCCCTACAATGCATTGGGCATGGAAGTCAGGTGTATGAATATTCTATTTATAACTGTAACATGTATAGAAGTCAAATTTATATTCGATTAGAATGAGTGACATGAATGGAGGTCTGTCGCCTAGCTAATCCATTTATAAGTGTGAAAAATATAATGTTGTCACAATGTACCTTTATGTGTTTTTTATTACATCATTACGATTATATATTTTCTAATGATCGAGATTGATATAACAAGGCTCATGATTATTTATTATAATTAATATTAACTTTTCCATGTTTTCATATTTAATGGTCCAGATATTTATGGGTATGTGTTCTGTTATGATTCAATCATACACTTTTATTAATTCATCATTACTTTATTCAATTTTATACTTACTGATGAAATTTAATTAATTATTATTTTGTTTACCCTTATTGAGAATTTGAGCTCACCATTCTTATATTTTCTTTTCTCAATGTTTTAAATAATAATGTTGCATGATTTACTTTTATGTAAGGAAATCAAAAAAATTATGGTAAACACATATTGTGAAATACAAAAAGTTTGGTTAAAGGGGATAAATGTACTTTTGAAGAATTATAAGTCTAATTCGATATGATATGTTTATATAGGTGTTTTTCATAATTTTATAAAACTCTAAACCTAAAAGGTCCTCTGTTATTTAAGTGATAAATGTTATCTTTTTAATGTCGTATGGTATTGAAGGAAATATTTGTGTCACAATTATCAACATCAATACTGGGAATGAAATGTTATGTATTTTTGCATAGGATCTTACTGTGAGGTTTATGGCTATTAAATATAGTATGAAATGTTGTTTTAGAAAAAAAATTTATTATGATGTTTTCATATTGGTTTATCTTATGATTTTCATACACATTAATATATCTTTATGCTTAATTATGATCATAAAAAATATTGATTAGGATGTTTTCATATTGGTTTATCTTATGAGTTACATACACATTAATATGTCTTTATGCTTAATTATGATAATATATTCAAATCATTTGACACCCCATTGTGGTTTTAAGTGATGAGATCATAAATTTATTTTTATTTTAGTTTTTTTAATGATGAATGCTTAACCCCAGTGTTAAAAATTATTTTTTTAGGGAGTAATTAGTTTTCATGTTTAATTGAATAAGAGAACACCTATATGCTCAAAAACAACACATCACATCTGGTAAGCGATGGGGTCGACCTCCTGACCAAAGAATGATATGGGTTTTCCAAACTAGCACTAGCCTACATGTTGTTCCAAGTAATTATGAACCTAATTATTATGTTAATTTGGAAACAAATATGGTATTTTATTTCAGGAATAATTTTTTATCCTATTTTAATTAAATATTAAATCCTTCTAATATTTGGATTTTGAATTTGGTTCAGAAAATGTTTATAGGATTTTAAACACTATTATTCATTACCTAATTTAGATTCAACTTTGGGTATTAATTTTAAATTTTTATGGTTCAAAAATGTTGTGAATTATCATACCATGTTTTAAAAATTTTGGTTTTTAATATCTCAAGATGTGAGGAATATCTGGACTTTATCTTTTATAGATGTGTGGTCATTAAAATTGTATTTTAGTACTTCTGGAATTAAAAAATCATCATGAATTAAAATTGTTTGGAGAAAAACATCATAATTTTATGTAAAGTGATTTAAGGAAGAAATTTTACACATAAAATAAGAAAATTTTAGTTTACATTGGAAAGTAAGAGAATTATTTAACTTTAGAGATATGATCTTGAAATAAAATGTTACTATATTGTTATATATTTTTATGATATCAATAACCTTTTCCATGCCTATTTGGCTTGCTGATTTTTTTCATTGATTTACTATTTATAATGTTCTCTATAAATCTCTATTAATCAATTAGAATTCATTCCCTTCCAAAACCATATTTAAATTTCCCACCTATCTTCTCCCAAGGTGGACTTCTAGTAATATGTAACACTTGAATAACATTATGTTTTACAATTCCCACTTTAATGATTATGATTTATTAACTCTTTCTGTGATATTGGTTTCAATAAAAGAATACTTTATATTTAAATGATTGTATAACCACGATGAATTTAGAGAGGTAAATTCATTTTAAGGGGGTAGGATGTAACATCCCTGGATTTTATTACAAATGTGTTTTATATTTAATTTAAATTAATTAATATATTATGATAAAAGATACAGGAAAAAACATCATATTCCCTATTATAAACATCCTTTTGAAATATATATTACTTATTTTTATCAAAATTATCTATCATTAATTTTTATAGAATGATAAGTCTAACTAATTTCTTAAGAAATTCCAATGCACTGATTATTTAGTTAATAATTAACAAATAAAAAAGATACTATAAATATTATAAGTGAAGTAAATTGATTGAATTACTGTATTTAATTATTTACATAGACTAATAAATCATGTAAAATATATATGAAATTAATAAATATGAATTACATTCTTTTTTTATATTTTATAATTAAAATTAAATAAACAATTTCAAAACTGACATTCATTTTATTTTATAATAATTGATATTTTATTAAATAAATTAAAATTATTAAAAATATTATATTCTAAAATGTGATCATTAAGTGTCACTAAATATAAAATATGGTTTATTAATGGACCACTTAATCTTTTATAATTATCATATTTATAAATAGATTGTAGAAATATTGTAACCATGATACGAGTTAGAGCATTGCTTTTGTGAGTTACAAGTTATTCATTTAAAATTAATTTGTAACACAAATGGGGTTTATATTTTTTAAATTATAAATAATTTTTAAAATTAATTTTCCTATATTTTATAATAAATATCACTTTAATTTAGTCTTAATGGTTTAATTACAGGTGTTAAAAACAATTTACTATAATAAAAACCAAAATAATAAAATTGGGGAAACATAGATGTTAAAGAACAAAATTATAATTCATCAGTTATTATTGTGTGCTAGAGATATTGTTCAACCATAAATTCACTTTACTTGATTAGGTTTACAATTTTTCAATCCCATGAGATAAGTGAGACCTCCCAATGTTGTTGTGTTTTGGTAATTACAAAAATTCTACTCCCCTCCCTTAAAAAAGGAAGTCAATATTCCCATTCCTCACACCTAAAAAGCAACATTGGATCATGAAACCACTACAAAAAAAGTCTCCAAAAATTTATAAACTCATCAAAGATGCATCACCTTGGGAAAAATTGATCCAAGGATGCCTTTGGGTTTAAACCAAAATAAGTTACCACAGTAAGAGGTTACAATCTTCATTATGCTCTATAGTTTTATTTTGAATATCCACCCACTAATTTATTCTTCTAACATGTTTATATAATAAAAATAGTATCATAAATATTCTTATATGATTTTATATTAATGGTTTTACATGAACATAGACACACATCTATCTAATGGGTAACAAATATATCGTTTATGTGTACGGAATCCTACCGCCTCACGAAAGGATGATTGTTCTTTCTTCCATTACCACCTCTCATTGGGGTAATTAACAAACAAATTCCATTTATATATTATATATATTATATTTACAATGTTTTTATTATTCATTGTTTTTTATATAACAAAACATTACACCTTCTATTTTCTGTAAATACGATTACATTATTTGTGGATGTGTGGACTTCTACCACATCAATGTGATGTGATTCATTCAAACTATACATGGAACATATTGATGATGATTTTATTTAACAATATTTTATATAAAATAATTATATATCATATTAATTACATAACTAAATTATATATATTATATATTATATATCATTTTCATTATTACACTTTCACACACCTAAAAAGTGATAACGTCCTTCGTGGGCGTGTGGACTACCACCTCCTCGACACGATGTGAATCATTTTACATAAAAAGAGTTATATATGTCAGTATATATGATTAATTAATATAGTATTTATGATATTATGATAATTCTTGAATTATTAATGTAACTTAACTTCTTTGAATACTGATCATTAAAAAATTGGATTGTAATTCACTCGTATGTACGACATACCATCCACAAGATTGTTATTTTGGTTCAATTTATCATAACCATATATAATGATTGGTTTTAGAAGAATATATTATGTATAAATATTATAATTATTTCATTATTATTATATTATAAATTTTATATATTTATTCAGTTACCACTGTTTACCAACCAATGTTGTTTTGTCACATAATCTGAATGTGGTCAAACTTATCAATGATAAAATTAAATTTTTACTCATTGTATAAAACATGGTAATATGTGAAAAAAATTATTATAAATATTAAAAAATGATCTAAAGTATGTAGATAATGAAAATTAGTTTATTATTAAGGAATATAGAGAACATGAAAGACAATATAGACTCGAGGTGAGTGATTCTCTCTCAATTTCATTATATAGTGGCATAGATTATTTTTATTCACCTAGTTTCATTTTTAAGGTGTATATAGGAATCCTATTAGATGTATATCATGAATTTAAATTATTTCAGGGTTTTAAAAGTTTTCATTGATTTTATTCATTCATTATTATCAATCTTACAGAGAACTATTCTTCATATACAACCTTACTTCTTTTTTATGATATTATATGTAATTTGATGATCTCTTCCATTTAAAGTTATTCGGTATTTCATGTGTGCATAATCTCATTAATAAGAATCACTACAATCATATATGATATAAGTGTTTGAAATGAATAGAGGTTCCATGATCCTCATCTTTATTCTTCAAATTAACATAATAAAGTTATCCTTTTATAATAATCTCACTTATAATATGAACTCCTTGTCAAATCGTGTTTCCAATTATTCATGTTACCCTCACATCTTGAAATTCACAAATTATGAGTCTTCTAGAATTACTACAATACACTCCATTTCATCATATAGTTTATTTTATTAAGAATATGACTTCTCTATTCTCTATTTTCATATCTTCTCAGTCATATCCTTTATGTACCTATATTCATGATTTTATTTTTTATCCCCTTTTTTATTTAACTTGATTCATGCTCTTCAAATAAATTCATCAGACCTTTATAAACGCTGTATGTTTTTTGGCATAAGAACACTTTTATATTTTTGTTGGAGAAAACATTCTAAATAATCTGATGAGTTAATTTTAAAATTATAAATAGTGTATCTCATAAGAGTGTTATCCCTAAAAAAATATTTACAGTGTTCTTATATATTTCTCATTTCACTCTCAAGAAAGAAATCAATTAATATAAGATAGATTTCAATGTGTGTTGTTGTGCCACCTGACTCAATGTTTACCATCACTCTATTTTAGATAGTACCAACCCTTACTAGCCCTTGCCTAATTAACTTAAAATTAAAATTTTATTCAATAATATCATGAAATACAATAAAAATCATGTTAAAAATTCATGGGGGTGGAAATAATGAAAACCAGAAGCACCATTCCTAAAAATAAGCTTACAAAAAGTTTAATTGGCCATTTTTTAGAATATATTTTTTTATTTCATTTCATCATACATTGAATTACCCCAATATAAATTATATCCTTCCAAAAATCTCTTATAAATTCTACATTATAAAAATTTCTTTCTAGTGCCTTAATAATTATAAAATTTTAAAATTAACAAAATGTATGTCAATATGGAAAATCAAAAATTCCTAATAAAAAACATTAAGACTAAACTTATTTTCATAATTCATCACACATAATAATAACTTTGATTTGGAACCCCATTCTTCTTCTAATCATGTTAGGTAATTTCCAAACAAAAAATAAGAAATAACTAGAACTATATTAACATCATGAATCTTCCATTAATGATTTTCATCTTTTGATCTGTATTGACAAAAACTCAACAAAAAACTATGTGGGTTCCATAATCCCCCACTTTGAATTTTTTTCAATACCACCTAGAAAATAATATACCAATATGGGACATAATATTAAATCATGATATTCACGTATCTCTCACTTTCTCACAAAAAACATTCATTTTTTATCTCCCCTTATAGATAACAAATACAATGTACATAGAAGATTTTGGTATCACTTCATTATGAATTAATGTTTAATCAATCATCCACATAATTTTATTCATTCTCCATTATCATTATTGAATACATGAGTTTTTTATTCAGATATAAAAGTTGTTCATTAACACACTGAAAATGATGAATGTTGATAGTAACAACCATCAATCATTTAGTGTATGATCATATCTTTTTAGGCTAAATATAAGTGGTAAAAATCCAATTTGTTTTATAATAAAAACATGAGTTCTTAAATTCATATGAATACACATATATGAAACCTTCAACTACATATATAACTTTTCATAAATCATCCTTATGATCTCCTATAAATTCATGACCTTATTATCATTGATTAAATTAAATTTTTCCATGAATATACAAATATATTGATGATAATCCATGGATTAGAGAGTATAAAGACATGAATTTTCAATGATAGTTCATTAAACACATTCTAATATTCAAATTATTATGAATTATAAAAATAAATAAAATTCTCTGGAAAAAAATCCCTTAAAGGGATTCACTAAATTTCACTTCATCAATATAGATCATTTAATAAAATATTATATGGAATTTATATTGATAAATCATTCCACGTTGGTCACATTCATTCGATCTAGAATATTTTATATTAACAAAGTTTTCATCATTCGTAATATTTTTGGGAACTAGATTCACAATTAATTCCACACAATAAATGAACAGAAAAATGATATAATAACAATTTTGGAATAAGGTGGATCTCTATTTCCTATTTGTTAAATCAATAAGGTTGATTATTTATTCTCAAATAGGATACTCATTCATTTTCATCTTATGAATTAAAGTATTTCTTCTTTTTAGTTCAAAATAAAAATTCATTCTTCATGATAGAATGATATTTTCATTTGTTTTTGTTTTGTTTTTTGAATTATTTATATTTATATAAACCATAATAGAACAAATTTATCTAGATTTAATATTTATTTCATTGATCATATCTTATTTAATTATCATGAATGATTCATAATCACATCAGTTCTATTCATCCATCTTATATCACTCATGCATTTATTATAAATTCCTTTTGTCACTATTTCGTTCTTAGGATGGTTTTTAGAAGAATGTTTCTTCAATTTCAAAGTAACCATGGATAACACATGTAAATAATTCACTTAATTAATAAGAGTATATTATTTATACAAATTCTTATGATTATTTTGAAGATTGGAATTCAATTATTTTTAATATGTCATCTCATTGTAATTTTTTTGGCTTACCACTTCAGAAGTATATGAATCCATGTTTTTATATTTAAACCACCATTTCTTCAACCTTGTAAAAATTAGTTATGAGTTAAAAACACGTTCATAAATTTTAAAAAAATGTACATATTCATCCCATCCAGCCGTAGACTATTCATAACCCTGACCTTTTTCCCCATTATTATAGGAATTAATAATATTTAGTTGAGGGCCTATTAATCCAAAATTAAAATTCCATGGGACCAAACATGTTAGAATATGTTCAATAACTAAAAATATTTGTTTATTTTATACAAATGTATGCTTTCAAAAACTTATTAAATAGAAATCATTCAACTTTTTTAATTTTTCATTCAATAAATTGGTCCCTTTAGGGGAAATATTAGACAAAAATATTCTACCAACTACCACTATTATATTTTTTGGATACTCATGATTTTTTCTCATCCTAATTTTTATATATTTTTTTATTAAAACATACAATATTTATAGAAACATATTTAATATAATATTTATACATGAAATTGGGGGTACATTATATTTTACGGATATTGAATATTGAAAATTATAAAATCTCATTATTTTTTTCATTCAAGAGAGAGGTACTATTGAAAAACATTAATATACTTAATATTATGATGAATTAATGTTTAATTGAATATTATATTATTTAATATCTTTAGTTAATTCAATATTTATAGGTTTATCCACAAGATTTGGATATCTAAAATTGAGGAAATGTTTCTTGTCCATAATTAGCAATACATTATCATCACATTACTTCGGGATCATTTTACTATATTTATAATATATTCATACATTTCCTTTTGTAAATAAAATATATTCTTGGATGTTTTCTTATTTAATATTCAGAAGCATGTTCCTGATATCAACAACCGTATCCTAATTTTGGTTCCATCTATCTAGCCTTTTCATGATTTCTACATTATCTAAGACTAATTTTAGACATTCCATATCATGTTTGGAGAACTTATCCTCAATATACAAAATTTCATTTTTCGTTTTCCTTATATTATTTTAGATAGGGGTTTTTTCACTCAAACTCATGTTTGGACAATATCTTCTTCTTTATATTTGATTATTCTTCATTGAGGATAATATCATATAGTAATGATTAAGAATATAACATAATGAATAAATATATATCTTTGGGCCGAGCCTAATATATTTTAAAAAATATATTATCATGATTGATTATATACTATTTCTATAAATTCTTCTCAGATATGGTCTTATCAGCTTATACGTCATTTATTAGTGGAAATATCAAGGAACAAATATAATATTTCATAATTTTCATGTAATAGATTGGATTCACTTGAGGTGAAATATTTAATCTATGTGTAATATATTTTTATAATAAATAATTATTATTTA
This sequence comes from Viscum album, assembly GCA_963277665.1. NCBI lineage: Eukaryota > Viridiplantae > Streptophyta > Magnoliopsida > Santalales > Viscaceae > Viscum > Viscum album. The sequence continues at coordinate 577,767,385 of OY728144.1, forward strand.
TTATATGTATACTATTATTGTGAACATATAAGGTTTATATTGTACTTTATTACAATGTTTATAAGAGTTGAGTGTTATTCATTATTTTAAATTCATTTTAAATTATATTATTATGTGTTTCTATGGAGGTAGAAATCAGACATGTGGATGATACTGTCCTTATATGAGTGTATTCCATGTTTTATTTGGATGTGAATGTTAAAAAAATTCAAACCATGAAAATGAAAAATTGATAGAGGATGAACATAATTCTCTAATACCTGTTTTTTCGGATAAAAATTAGATGTTCCCAACACTGAGTGAGGGTAGAATCAGTTTTGATACATTTTAAATTGATTTAATCATTTTAACACATTTCCACTCTTTACTTTTTCCATTAATGGATCTAACACATAATTTATATATTCTTTTGTTTGTATTCATTTATTGTAAATAGAAAAATTGAAAAAACTAGATTTATTAATTAGGGTCACAATAATTTATGAATATTAAGTCTTTAGTGTATAGTGGTTCTGATCCCACTAAATGAAAACATCCTTCATATAATCTAAAGAAGCCACAAAATTTTTTATATATATTGAACTATTATTGAGTAACCCGCTATATAGAGAGAAAGAATCGACAAAATTTTCTTTGATACAAGAAAATAATATTTCACTTCAATGAAGAAATAACAATTGTGTCAGATTGTGTCCCTACCACATAATATATAATTCATATCGTTCCTTTGTTTTATAAGGATGTTGGGTTTCCACAACATTCTCATACTTATATAGCATAATCATGTTATATTATAGATATATAACCTATTGAGATTCTAATAATATCGTTCAAATGTAAAATCCTTTATTTTTATCCTCCTTCCCCAACTCCATCACTGCACAATAAGGATCATCTGGATCCATAAATGGTATGTAATGTCTTCAATACATAGAGTTTTTCATATATTGACGTACCGACTCACTATTATCCGTGTTATATTTATTCAACATTTATATAATTCTATATTTTAAAATTCATATTGATTCTATTATTTTTCTCCTTCACCAAATATATATTCCCAAATATCATTTCCACATTATTTGAATAATATTTTTTATATAAGAATCTCTAAAAATCACAATCATCAATTATTTCTATTGTCATATCATTTTGAATAATTGACCCCATTTCATTCTTTAATATTTTTCTATGATCCTGCACTTATTCTATAATAGAATTTTCCTATTAATTTAGATTATCATAAATCTATATAAATACATAGATTTATCCTTAATATTCGTATAAATGTAAACAACATCTTCTCTATGTCAATTTCAGGAATAAATGTTTCCTTTTTTACATCGTGATAACATATCATCATTTCCCCATCATGGTTTTGAAATATTGAAAAGGATCAAACCATATGTCTTGTGGGATTGTTATACCTTAAAATTTACATTTTTGACCTAATCAAAAGGTTTTCCTATGACTTATAATGTAGTAACTTATGATGGTATCCTATGATGTCTTAAAACATAAATGAATGCCTTTGTACCATAATAATTTTTGTTCATATGGTTCATATACCCTATTACCGTACCCTAAAATGTATATTTACCATATGAACTCAACACTATGAAGATCCCTTGTGTACCATAAATATATCACTTTATGAACTCTAAGTACTCGACCTTTATCGTTTATCTTATTCATTATAATACGATCCATTTCTAATTGAAAATATTTGATAGAATTATGATATTTTAAAATTTAAATAATAGAATTTTCATCATTATATTTAATATCAATTATTTTTAAATTCATCCATATTCATAGAAACATCAAATTCAGATTCTCATATGTGTTTCATCTAAAGATAATTACTCATATGTATCTCTTTTATAAGTTTATTGTCCAGCATATGAAGTTAATAAATTCATATTAAATCATCATTACTTTTATATTTGATTGTATTTCAAACTATTACCCATTAATAATAATTATGTTCTAGATTTCTTATGAAAACAAACAATTTCATATTAAGTATTAATTTTATATGTGATTCATCTAATTAATATAAAACCAATATCCATAAAACACATTATTCTTATTCAAATGAAAATAATTTAGTTCACCATTTATAATAATATCATATTTATATTATATTCATGAAACTAATATAATAAAGTTTTTTTAGACATCTTCTAATCTTTAAATGTATTAAAAATGTTTCTTTTATCATACATGGAGTACCAAATTCATCTCATATTCTGGGGATTTCCTATGATTTTAAAATATCTATTCAATATTTTAATTTCTTCATAATCTTTTGATATAGATAGATTCATGAATGTTATTCGGGATATAAATTGTTAACATTCGGCAGACTCGTGATTTTCAAATCAATTCTCTTTTTAATTATAAATGCTATTTGAATATTCGATATGCGAAACCCGGTGGAACTATGATAGAGATGATATGTTGTGATTTTCTATTAGATATTTTTTAAAATATTAATATTGTATCATGTGAGTTTTTCCATATCATAAAACCTCTCGCGATTATATTTCTATGTTAATGACCTCACTCCTCAAAAGGTCATCAAAATTAATTAGGGTCTGCCTACAAGATGGATTATAGTGCTACCCCAGTAAATGTTTAATCTTTATTTCAACAGGAAAGTGTTGAACCATGATTTATCAAACCTTTTTAACCTTTTTACAGAACTCTGGATCCCATATTCGATTTTGGGTAGGTTTCTTCATGATATATAGTATTATTAGTTTGTTGAGATACCTTTATGTTTTCCATTATATTACATCCATGTTATTTATATCCCATTGTAAAACTAAAAGAATACCACATGTATATAATCCATCCTTGTCAAAATCCCAATAAAAATTCTCCATTCATAAAATTTTTTTGGTAGTATTTTTTCAATTTTAATCAAATATATTTCGACTTAATGGATCACTAAGTGGAAACATCAATTCCATATAGTAAAACATAAGGCCTCAAATAACATGAAAAATTAAATACACATTGTAATACTTTGTCTTAGAAACTACATTCCACTTCTCGTAATTCATGGAAATTTCAAAACAAATTTTATGAAATATGATTTCAATATATTGATGTTATAAATAATCCCGTAATTCCTTTAATAAATTATTCCATATTAAAAAAATATATTGAACCCAATGTGTGTCCCTATTTATTCTATATATCATTAATGTGATAATGTACCAAGAATATTGTTTAAATCAAAAGGATATACTATTTTTTATTTTAATGAGAATATAGAAATTCTATGAAAATATTATTAAACCTATATCATATTAACTTAATAACAACTATCTCACGAGACAAAAATATTGTTTTACTATTAGGTGGTGAATACTAAAATGTTTTTAAGTCATCAAATCATGTTCTTTAAAAATTAAAATACACAAGAGTGTATGTTATATGGAAAAACCCACTCAATGGAATTCCCAATGTCATTTGTAGAAAAAAAATATTTCTATCTATGGTGGTTTATAATTGTCCTTTTATATGAGATTATTATTCATATATATCATGAATCACAAACATTTATGTATTTATTTAATCTGTGATGATAAATTCTCAACAAAAATAAAAAAATATGTTTTTATAAGACATATGACATAAATTAAAAAAATATGATAAATGATTTGTCATCTCTATGTTTATTTTAGAAGATATAACTAGTACATTTATTGAAATGGGATAGTTTAATTCAATCAATAGTCATGTAACATCATCAATGAGTTCATTTTATAGAATCGAAGAAAAATTAATAAAGAATATAGAATAATAAAATAATATATGCTACCCTCTCTATGAGATATTGATACAATGGGATTACATTACAAAGTTAGAGTTTTCACTATGAAGATGTTTTTTCTACATTGAGTTCTTTCTATTTTGTTGTCTTATTGTGCTCTGAGAAATTAATCTTTGACATTACAACATTTCTCCCAATGCCACTGTGAAAGAGGCTTATATGGCCACACAATTTTTATATAAGAAATCATAGTTAAATTATATTTTAATTTAATATTTCGAATAACTATTAATATTGGTTTTTTCAATACTGATTTTTTTTCATAACATGATCAAATAAATTGAATCACAAGTTATTCAGGATTATAATATATGGGAGTTTAATATTAAATAAATACATATTTTAATGTCAATGAATATACTATTTATTTAAATCTTATATAGATTTCATAATTTAATAAATAAATATTTAATATATATATAATTTTTTAGTTATGTGAGTATTAAAAAATATATTAATTCACGGGTTTGGTGAAAATATTGTTTTTGAAATGGCCTGATGGAAATGATATATTAATCAATAATTTAAAATATTTCAAGTGATTATTAAACTACTATAATTATTTTATCTGAGGATTATGTAAAATAATTTTTTTTATTTAGGTCTACTGTATAATTACTACTTATATAACACTATATATATAATATAATTTATATCATTTTCAAGTAACTAAAATACTTATGAACAAAATATTGTACTAAGAAAATTAATTCAAATATATAGAGATAAGTCTCTCAGTAATGAGAGTCAATTCTCTTCCATCCACTCATGAATAAGAGAGAACACGAGAGAAATCACCTCTTCCTTATATATTTCTTATTATGATGAATGGTGAACAACAGAAGGGTCCTGGATATTATTCTCTAGAACATAGAATACTATGGGTGACATTATAGTATTTTTGGAGCATGTTGGGATACATCTATTGAGAACCTAATTCTTATTATCCACAATAATAATAAGACTATTATAGTGGATATCAAATTTATAACAAAAAGAGAATAATTTGTAAGATAGAGTAATTATTGATTTAAACTAGTTATAAATTAATTGTCAAAAGAACTTCCCTATAATGATTCTAAGGTTTATCATTCAATTTATTTGGATATTATATGTCGAAATTGAAAAAAAAAATATTTGATACTACCTTAACTACATATGAAATACCCAATAACCTTATAATTTTTAAAACTCATAGCAAAAACCCCTCCTTCTGAGCACAACCACAATCTCTAAAATTTGATATGGGGCCCTATTTAGGAGTTATTAAATTTAATCATGATCATAGAAAAAATAAAAAACATAATATATTATTTATTTATTAATGTTAAAAAAAAAATCAATGAATCTGGACTCATGAACACTTTTAGAGATACTAGTAAAAAGGCTATTTTGGAAAAAACTTTTACAATATAATGAAAAATGATTAAATTATTGTATAATGAAAGAACAAAATAGAATTTTTTATTTGATCAATAAATATAAAAACCAATTCAAAATATTCAATTAATAGTAGGGAGAAAAGTATTGGATAATTAAATGCACTTTATATAAGTAACTGTAAAATATTCTAAAATTTTAATATCATGAATAAATAGAAAAATAGTATTCAATCAAATGAAACAAAAAATTACTTTATAATAGGAAGCAATATATTTATATGGGAAGTGTTTCATTTTACTCTTTTTTAAATATTATACATTTGATTTATATTTATGAAAGGGTATATTTCATATAATGTAATAAATCGTTTTTATATATAAAATATATTTAAAGAAAACATTTATGGTTGATTACTAACTCAAATAAATAAAGATCAAAAGAAAGGGTAAATTTAAAAAGTTAATGTGGAGATTAAAATGATTTTTTAAAATGAAATTTATTAAATATGTTAACAATGGGGTTATTCGGGATAAGTATTTTATTATTCTTTGATCAAAGTAGTTGAGTATGGATACATATCTAGAAAATAAGGAAGAGAATAAAAAAGATACAAATTATATTGTTCTAGTTTCAAATGAATCTTCCCAAAATGAGAAAATTTGGATCTTCTAAGATAAATATTCATCACGCATGGAAATTGATATGAATATCATATATAGATATATTATTTTTAATTAGGATTAGTTTTTTTCCTATAGTGATAAATATCTAAAGAATAAGTGTTTTGGATTGGAAATTATTTGTAACATGTGGTGTATATCACATAACACATTGTTAATTGATGGTTTTATTCATTACATATAGAGTGCTTCAATGATCTATAAAAAATTAAATAATGTGATATTCATAATGGATTAATTCTGAGTGAATAAAAGTAATGAACATCATTCATAAACTAATTAAATATTTAAAATAGACAATTATTTCAATAGGGTGATGCTAAAAATTTATGTTATTTTATTTTAAAAGAATATAATTATATGTGACATTTAATGATTATACACTTCGGTAAGACAAATATGAAAATACTAAACCCTGGAAAATATGTTTTAAGGTTTCCTCATGTTTTATAGAGAATATATATATATATATATATATATATCACTGATTAAAAAAGTATTATCATTATTCTATACAAAATAAGATTGATATTGAAATACCTCATCCCTTAAAAATTATTTAATTCTATAATCATGGAATTATAAAAGAAAATAAATGATAATATATAAATATTTTATCTAATTTTATGATAATTTCACACATTTTTCATTTCTCATGCTTATAGAAAAAAATATTTCCCTTTCAATATGAATATAAAATTTAGAAGGAGAATTAAAATACAAAACTGTTATCTGGGGAAGAGGTTAAAATTATATAATGGGTTAAAAAATTGAGAATGTAGAACAATAAAACAAAATAATGGAGTTTAATATGAATATAATTATATATATACCACATAAAAATATTTTTTCTAAATGAAATATTGGGAGATTGATATAGATGAAATTGACAATGCGTGATTAATATTGAACATCTTATTACTTTGGTTGACAAGAAATTGAAATATAAAAATATATCATTAATTGTTTTTCTTCTAATTGATAATTATTATTAGGATACTATTTAAAATAATACACCACGTTTTTTTATTTTTGGGAATTTAGAAACTCTTATATAATCCTGGTGAAAGTGTTGAAAATGTGTGAATTTTAGTACTATGGATATTATGTAATATTTTTATTAAATTCATAAAATGAATTAAATTATTGATGTAAAAAATATAATATATAAATATAATTAATAAATATATAATATAATGGAAATTGTACAATATGTTTATGAGTTTTTAACCAAAAATATTTAGTAGAAAATGAAGAAAATCGTACAAATTTGGTTGAATAAAAAAAATTCAAAATTATATAAAGGATGAAAATTTTCACATATAATTATGTAAATATGTTGATTAAAATGTCTCATGTGATGTAAATGAATATAAATTAGATTTTATATGGTTTAGTGAACATGTATATAATCATAATATTATTGTAGATATATACATATATATATTTTTGATAAACATATATTTAAGGAAAACATATCATACCACTATGATTTATCAATTTTAACTAGGGGATGTGAATAATGACATGGATAATAGAATGTGGATGAATAAATGAATAATGAGTTGGTTAAATTTTATATGAATAAAAAATGGGATTTATTATTGATTCTAAGAGATGATAATGTTATTAAAAAAGGTATGTTATGAAATAGGCATAATTGAATATTTAATGTTGCAAAGAATAAGGAAATAAAAACATTTCATGGAATATAATCTTGTTATATTTCTTCAATTTTTGAGAACATTAACCCACTATTAAGGATTGATACAATATGAATTATTCTTTATATCATCACTAAATGAAAAATATGTTATTTCAAATTAATTTTAGCTCGATAATTCATAAATAGGGAGATTGAATATGTCCTTTAAATTGACTAATTAGATGAAATTATATTATATATATGATCATTCATGTATATACAAGTAAGATATAGATTTTTATGGTTTTCAATAATGATATATGGGTTTTGTATTCAATGATAGATTCATGTGTGAAATCATCATAATTCTAGATTGGAGGATTTTATAACAACTTTTACATGAAATGTTGTTTAAATAAATAACTCATCATAGTTTTTATTGATTTTTTCAAAGGAAATATTGAAAAAAAAAATCTAGGATTTTAATAAATATATGGAAAATATTTATTAAAATATAAATTCTTAAAGAGAATATTTTTTTCTTATGTATTATAGTTTCTTAGGGATGGTGATTATTTTTCATTCTTTGTAGATTTTTTCTTGAGTATAATTGATGTATGGTTTTTTGTGATATTCAAGGGAAACTTAAAATATCTTATCTATAGGAATAATATATTTAAATAATATTGGTGGGTCCACAAAATATATCATTAGTGATCATAAATATTTTTATGAGTTTTGTAATGGTAGAATTAATGATCAACTGACCTACTTCTTATAAGATTAAAATGGTAGACTACTATGAGTCACAATGTAACCCCACCATACAAAAAGCATGCTCGATGTGAGATTCATTGCTCACTGAAGAACCTACACATTGCAACACCACATAGAACCCATGAAAATCAATTTTTTTTGCGTAGATGTGTCTTTATCACGGTCTCTATAGAAAATGATTGTTTGTGGGTGAGGTTTCCTTTTTGTGCCCCTACAAATGAAATTTAATTTGATTGGAAATGCATCGTTTTCATTCTCCCTCTAAACAACAGGTTGTGTTAAGATAGGAATATTTTTTCCACCCATAAAAATGAATTAGATTTTATGGGAGAGGCATCCTCTTCACACACCTTGAAAATGAATTTTGTTTTCTAGGTGAGGTAGACACCTCATAAACTCAAATCCTTCACGGGGGATGGTTGAGTGATTATATTTGTTCCCATATAAAAACCCACTCATAGATATTGATATGGATGGTGATTTTTTTGTCAGGATTTGACAAATATTTTATTTTATGTGAAATAAAGTCTAAGTAGGATGATACATAAGGTAAACAGTTTCTACATATTTCAAACTAAAGAGGGCATAAAAATAATTCTTCACATGAAAGTGACCTTTGTGGGCCAACCATTTGTATATTAAGTTGCTTTGTAAAACAATATTTAATTAACCACATGTTGACATAATATTTATATACCAATATCCCATGTTGGAAAAAGTATTAATGATAGGATCCTTCTGTCTCGGTACCCATCCACAAAGAACATCGAATTTCCTAGTCCCCTTAAAACAATATCTATCCAATATTCAACATTAACTACCCTCATGTAGCACTAAGACCGTACTATGATCCATAATTAAAAACCCCTTGGAAATCATTATGAACATATTGGGCCCCTTCACAAGTATCCCCCCATGAGTCATTAAGAAACTAATGGGCCCCTTTGGGATGCACCATTCCAAAGTCTGTCCTAATGTAGAAAAATATGAATTATCAAACCAAAGGGAACTCCAACATGCTAATAAATCATTCATTATCCTCATAAATAGTGTATTATTGGTAAACTACATAACTCTGATATCTTAGAATTTTCTCAATCACACCTTCCCATGGTCAAGACGGTCCCAACTGAGGAGGTAGTTCTAGGGGAACTCCCACTCTAGATGGTGTGGGTGTGGATCATGCATGAAATTCCCTTTGAGGGAAGGTGGATTATCCAAATCTCTTATCTAGAATCAAGGTAATGGAATCTATCATCAATTAAGCCTATAAATTTTCTCTCCTAGATTTAACTATATAGGTATCCATATGTGGCTATCATGGTTACCAAAAAAAGAAGAGACAAGAACATCAAAATCTTGTTCTCTTTCTTGTTTCCCATACCTCATCCACTAGTGGATGGAGAATATTTTGTGGTTTTTAGATCATTCACTTCTTATTTTTCACATATATCATGAATTATGTGAGATTATAGGTTAGTGGTTATCATGACACCTACATGATCCCAACCCATAGGCCTCCCATTCTGTATAATCTGTAACCATGTATATCTATGGTAATCAAATTCGATATAAGCCCCAAACAAATCAATATATGAACCACCCATTCGTTATAATCCAAAACCATATCAAACTATGAGCCTATAATTCATTAGAAAATCAAAACATATCAATATATCTTCCTACCGTATATTATAATCCCCAACTATTTGTACCCATGGGCCTCCTATAAGTTAACATCCCTAAGAATATCAACATGTGGGACTCCTATTAGGTGTATGCACAAACCTTCCAAACTACGTTGGATTTGATTACCAACCAACTGCTATATTTTAAAGCCTCACTATGGTAAAAAACCAAATTCAACCAAATTTTATCTGGTCCATATGCTCTGTAGTGTTTCTTACAATTTGGAGGGCCTTATTCTTTCCATGTCCCTTGAATCGCATTAAAATTGGCCTATATTGATGATAAGATCATATCCCACATGAGAGACCACATTTATCCGAGAAAGATATATCCACTTTGGAATATTTACCACACCAATATTAAATCGGAACTATTCACCTTTACATCCTTATCAAATGAAGTTAAAGTAATAAATTTTGTCTTTATTACATGACCATAAAATTTATGATGTTACTAGTTAAGTGGAAAAAATATTTGGGGGTTTTTATTCTGTCACAACAATAAGTTGGAATGTCATCTCTGGGGTCCAATCCAGATATACAAACAACCTACATCTCTCAAGATGTTGTTAAATTAATGTTCACCAAACAGTGTGTCTTAAAACATGATTTATTAAAATAAACAATATCAAAATGTTTAATTTATTAAAAAAATTGCATCATTGATTTATAACCTCATATACAAGAATTTGTTTCTATTGATGAAAAAAATTAACAGATAAATATGATACTAAAATCAACAGAGTCCTTATAATTGATTTTTGTTACGTTGTTAACCAATCGAAAAATTATTATTTTTAATGATGTATTCATTAAACAATCTTAAATCAATAAGAGATTCTAATATTATTATATAATTCCCCATACATTTTTGTGATGATCACGACCTCCCATCCTCTTGGAACATGCATCATTTAAATAACCATTGGAAAATTCATGTGGAAACGTTACTTTGGTTCTAAAAATCCCATCAACTCAAACTTAGTGTCGGTGCATGACTATGGAATGAACTAATTGTGAACCTAATGAGAATCCTTAACAAAAATGAATATGTTTTACACATGTTAGACCCCTTCTCAAAACAGTAATTCAGGTCCTAAATAAGAATCTAAACCATTTAATTATTCATTTTTTCATTTATTAATATATTAATTTTCTAAGTATCATTACTCGTGTTTGTCACATGTACCACTTTAATATTTTATAGAACTCACTTCAAAAAAATTCAATTTCATCCATTTAAATAATCCAAACCCTTTTATCTACAGCAGGGACATCATCCTCTCTAGGAATCCTTCAACAACCTAGTGTCTTCAACACAAGTTACCAAACATGGTCATTATGGGGTACCACTGAAATGATAAAATCATGGCCATGGATGAAGCTCGAAAACCTCTCCATCTTATAAAACCTCCCTATGCATCTTCTCAATGATGGTTGGTGATCCAATATTCAATAACAATAGTTTTTATGTAATATTATTTTGGTATCCTATACCAAGAATGATGCTAATTATTATTCCCTTATCATAGGGGTCATGATTTAGAGGTCACTAGTGGCCTCATAGAAACCCCACAGGGGTCCCACCAAAGAGATCCTACTAATATCTACTACCACTGGTTTCGTGCATCACCATTCACCCAACATGATAGAGGTACAACCCTTAAGTGTCCAGACCAGGTGACTAAGTACTTGGAAACAAGGATATTTTTCTAAGGACAATAACTAGTTCTCAATGGAAAGATTTATAACTTCATTCCCTCCAATGAATACCTCTAGAATAACATATAAAAAATTATAAACAAGAACCTACAGTTGTTTCCACCACTTAATCCTGCCATCACAATTTGATAACATCCAAATATGCACACCAGACCAATATGGTGGAAAATTCCAAGAAGGTGTACACATATTCATGCACCAATCAAGCCCATCAATAGATTATGATGAAACTCCTTCAAAACAAAAGGCATATCATGACTACCAACATGGGGAAGACCCATTTCTCTACCCGAATATTAGATTATTACTGGAATATTTGGAAATAATATGAAGAAAAGAGTAGGAATATATCCCCACTCTAGCTACAAAATGGGATTATATTTCCATTCCATCTAATGAAATCACTCCTTTTATTTTTATGATGATGGAAGGATTAGATGTATTCCAATCAATATTCTACATGTTTTACAACATTTATGGAATCTATCAGTGATTTATAGTACTTAAGAAAACAACCCCACCATTGCATTTAATGTGAATCAGTGGAATAATTCACCACTAAAAACTAATTCCACTCATATTCCTACTCCCATTCAAGAGGGTTATGTACATCCCATGATAAATGGAAAACAGTATATGGAATATATCCCCATTCTAAATAGAGGTCATTTTCATACTTCTATGTCCACTCTAGGGATAGAATATAAGTAGAAAAAAATAAAATAATTCAATTATAAAATTTAATCAACAACAGATGAAATTATCAAACAAGTATTTGTATATGAATGCTGACACTGATGGTAAGTTGCTTTAATTTCTCACAGGAAGAAATCTAAAAATAATATTAAAAAAATAAAATTGGAAACTAAGAGCCAGTCCATGACCATGATCTACAGAAATTTGGTGTTCTTTCTACCCCTAAAAAATTATCTATTCTCTAACTATAATTTACTACTCCGTAAACAATTATCTAGAAGATAGAGGTTATTTCGATGTTCCTACACACAATCATGTTGATCGTAGTTATAGAATCCCCCCCCCCCTCACACATATTTCCCTAAAGTCTATCATCATGTGGACAATTTGAACGATCATGAGAGGCCATATCCTGATACATGTCAGAGTATCCCTCAATGTGGCTATAACAAGATGATCATCCCCTTGAAACTATCCACTAGGAAAGTCCTACCAAGGGTATATTCTACAGAAATCCTACCTCTAGTAAGACATCAATCCATGATAATTATCCTCCCCGTTAATGTGTTCATTGTAGAGGTCATTCGCCCAAAAAAATCATTTTTTCAAGGAGGTCCTCCCATTGATGAATCAAATATGATAAAGCGCTCCTATTATGATGTTCTTGAAAAAATGTGACTAATTATGTTTGATGAATTGTCACTAAAAATGACATAATTTCTCAACCATAATATATCCTATAATAATTATCATTCATTGAGTCCTCATTGGATCCACTACTTTCTAGTACAATAGAGTAATTCTTTTTCGACCCCATTTTTCACAATAAATTAATAGGAAAATGTTCACATTTTTAAGATCTGGATGAGGAACATCTCATATAATAAGAAGAATAAATATTTCTCATGAGGGAAATATTAGTGAAGGAACATATTTCAGTATTTTTCTAGCCCTGATACACTCACAAATTGAAAATTATTGAGTTTTTTGGATGATTGAATGCATTAAATCACCCTAAATATATGGAATATACTTCATCAATTTAAAAAAAATATTTCCACCTAATTAATATCCATATCATATTGAGGAAAAAAAGAGTACACCATCATATTAAAAGTATTTTTCTCTTAACTACAAAACACCAAAAATATGGAAAATTGAAAGGAACTATTTATTGTGAATTCGTAGACATGTTAAAATAATTTTTTTATCTAATTGATGACACCCCATTTAGTATTCATGTCAGTGGATGGGGATCATGGGGTGTTTTATATAAACTCACATTCTGAAGAACAATGTCTACTACGATTATCTTCATATAATGAAATTTCTCCCTCCCAACTTCAATAAACAAACCACACTCAAAATAAATGGCCTTCTCAATAAGAAAGGGCTCACAAAACCTCCAAAAGATATCGATCGAGTAGAAAAAAAATCCATCAAAATGATTTTCCACCATGAATATGAAAATATAGAACAAGACTATGAGATGAGGGAAGTAAATTGTTAGAGAGTACAAAAGTCACAAATATCATAAATGTCTCAAGAAATGGATATATTATATACAAGTCATATGATTCACCCAACCCACATTATAATGAAGCTCTACAAAATCTTAAGTGAAGTCATATTATGTGTATCCATGGAAGTACTAGAGAATCTCTAGTCCAAAAGACTAGGATATTAGTAACACAACCCTCATATAAAACCATTCTTTATCAAAATGACATGAATGTGGAATAAGGACATCCACATACCTGTTGCAATGAGTAATTTGTACCTCAACCTCAGTGAAAGTCAGTCTACTATTAGTTGGGTGACGTTCTAAAAAATGAATATTCCTTTTTTCCATTCACATACTACAATTTATTTTTTAGGGTTGTGAATAATGAAATTATATAGAGGTTCCCATTATGATACTCTTCACCAAAAATCTTCAATGATATCTACTAAATCATGGATGAACTCACATGATAGTCACAAATAGAAATTCAGGTCAAGAGAAAAATATCTCTTGAGAATCACGTCTATTCTTGTAGATATAAATAGGGGAACTAACTCTCCTGCTATACCATGTCTAATTAAATGTGTGTGATGTAGTTCATGTCAGTAAATTTCATCAACACCACCTCATAAAATACAACTAAATAATATGGTAATAATGGGGAACAATAGTAGTATATATCAATTAAAAATATTTTCCACACCAAAAAAACAAATGAAGGTGTCTTCACCACATATCAATGGATTGGGAATAATTTAGGGATCCCTCTAAATGACCAACTCCCTCCTCCTCGATGAGAGTCAGCTAAAGAAAAGGGTAAGGATATAGATCAATCCAACCAATTATGAGAAGATTTCAAGACAAATTAACTTATAGATATGATAGATTAGTAGGTGTTATAAATGAGGGATTTAAATATTCATAATGTCGAATTACTGTGGGGTCATATTACCGTCAAAAATATTCTTTCAATAGAACCTCATATCAGTCCTCCATCTTCTATAACATGGAATGAAGTTCCTTTTACACCATTAAAAATTTATATTCGATGTATAACCAATACCAGGTAAAGAACACTAATCTATTTATTACCAATGAAAGTTGAATTGAGATTTCACTCTCTTGTCCTAGCAACAAAACAATTTTTATATAAGTTACAATCATCCAGTTCAAACATATGTGCATATAGAACCAAATCTACTAGTTCACTATATTGTTCGTAAATCATTAGTCCTAACCCAGGTGGCCATTCCCACATGAATTTTTTACATGATTTATTCGTTGAATGACAATCAATATGATATATAAGGACCATGTACAAAAGTGGAACTAGAAATAAAACCTTATACCAAATCATTGGATGGAAAAATTCCCCCACAGAATTTTGTAAATATCATATATCCATTATTAAATATCTTATAATATCATTATTTTATTCTGATAAATTATTTATCATGGTGAGTCCCTATGATCAGAACATTATTATTTTAATATGCCTCTATGATTTTATGTTTTATTCAAACTATTCCTGGACATGCTTATTTATGATACACTAGTTTACAGGTAGGGTTGATCAATTGATGGGAAGACCACCATCAGAAATTCCATTACTAGTTCAGTTCAGAGCTATGAAATATGATAATCCATGATCACTATTACCTTAAGTAGTTATAATATGAGGGATACTAAGACTTTATTGACATGTAAAAGAGTTTAACATACTCTAAGAATTTTCAATTCCTATATTATGATTTGTTGGGGTCATTCCTAGATAAATTCAATAATGTATTGTAATGGATCATCATTCTGATCATGTACATGGGTGGGTTATGAGATGTACATATAGATACCTAAATATTTTTTAGACTATATATTTCAAACCTGATCTAAATCCAAACATGTTTCAAAAGCATAGGAAAATGAACAAAACCAAGAAATAAATAAAAGATGTCACTCTAAAATAATCCCATGTCCAAGATCTAGCTCGGAATCATGAATATTTTCTTTTGAAACCCCCTATAGGGGTAAAAATAGTAACAAAAACCACATTTGGATAAATGGAGATAACTAAAACAATCAATATTTAATGAAAAATGGATTGTGTTTACTCTTTCAGAGATGAGAATTTTCAAGGTTGTTTCATATCATATCTTCGAAAAATTAACATACTATCTCTATTTTAACCTAGAAAACCTGATCAAGTCAGTCTTCACGATCTCCATAATTATTTATCCTTTCAAATATTGTTATGGAAAACAATATAGGAGTGTTTCATCTTCCAAGATATCTTCAAAAAAAGTATTTTTTTTTCTAGGAAAGTGAAAATAGAAAATTCGCTACCCCAAGTGGATTTAATTACTTCCCATCCTCTAGATCAATTGGATGAATAGAGATAAGTCCCAAAAATAGTTAACTAACTTTTATTTATTGGATTAATTTAAATAATATCAACTAAATACATGATATTGTGAATCCACATTTGAAACAAACAATTTTTCTCGCAAATGATTCTACTCGGGCATATATGACTCTGTTGTCCACACTATCCTCCAAATACCAATATTTTATGAAATGGAATAGTTAGAAGGGATGAAAGAAAATATATGAAGGATAACCAAAACCAATGAAAAATATGTCATTTAATCTCTTAACCATCATGCCTCACATCTCAATAGAATGGTAACTACCCCTCTACATTTTACAATAGGCACCGACCAATAAAAAAAGTACTTTTCATATGAAGATTTTATATTTGGATCAAATACAATTATTCTTTTAATTGACCCCTTATATGATGATGAGTTTTATTACCAACCTCAGTTCCCCGCATAAGGTTGGAGAGACATGAATTGAGGTAGTTTGGTTGAAGAAATAGGGGGATTCATAGTCACAACCAAACAAAGTATACAAGCAGTATCACTTATAGATCACTCTATATTGGGGAAACACATGGGGAATACCTTTGAAAATACAATAAAGAGTAATAAAATGAAACATCATGTGTACAAAATCAGTTGGAAGTAGTCATTTTGGTTGATCTAGTGATTAGTAGGAGATATCATCTCCAGAATAAGAAACTAGGAATTCCAAGAGTACTCAATCCAATTAAGATCAAAATATATTCACATGTTCTCAACCAGTTGAAAAAATAATCCCCAGGAAGATTAGGTATATAATATTTTTAAGGTAATAATATATATTTAGGAAACATAGAACATTGACCCAACATATGACATCGTAAATAATTTTTCTATGGATTCGACAAAGATTTCAGTTCTGGTTGCTCCCAATTTTTCAACGAACTATGGGAAAAATATGCAGAGGCATTGTTGTGTGGTAAAGAATTTGATGCTGATGTTTATTCCAATAAGGTATATCATCCAACGGATGACCACATAAAATTTAATGTTATTATTATCTACTTCACTAAAGTGTATATAATGATGTAACAATGTGACATATCATATATTTCTATATATCTAGTTGATTATATGACATTGACATTCCTTGAGATTACATTGGTAATGGATTAGGTGTCATCCTTAGTTATATTAGAACACGTCAGTGATAGGGATACATAGAATCTAATTTATCAAATTATGATGTAATTGATTAGGTGTATAATAATAGAGAGCAACAATCCCTTTGATGAATTAACTTCATAACTCATTTTGCTGATTTGTTTTCTAAAACTAAATTCCCGGTCATATGATAATATACATATTTCAACTTCATTCTAGGAATACCATGCGTTTAACAGAATTCCATAGACCCTTCAACAAACCATAAATTCCTCAAATACTATAGGATTTGAATGATTTGGACATTTCATAGTGATAAATTTACATTAAAATCATATGATTCTCATTATATTTATTATGTATCCATCTATGAGTAAAGAAGGAAACCTATAACTGATTATGTTTCTCGCATTAATGCTCAAAATTGAATGGAAATAACCTCAGTTAATTCATTCAGAGATCTCAGGGATGAATATGTTCTTCCAACCAGTCATGTGGAAGATATAAACTCATATTTAGGGACATGTATTATGGTATTCATGATATTATATATGTCAATATAATAAGAGGATAATTAATAGTCATTGATTACTATATTATAAGTGATACCATAGATTGAAATTCTCTAACCTTAACTTTTGAACATCAGTAGGACACAACTTCATTCATTAAACATATAAAAATATTTCTATAACTGTTGGAAGTTGATCCAATTGACTTTGAACTTTCCCATATCCTTAATCATTTCCCTATGTATCTCGTCCATCATGAGATAGAAATGGATGTAGAATAAATTGATGATGATGATGAAAATTACCTTAGATATTATTATCCTATATTTAAATAATCTTCTTTTATAATAATAGATGAAATACAAAATATCAATATAGATATAATGGATGCTTTTTGACTAATGATTAATATCAAATCTATACCACTTTATTAACCTAATAGCTACACCTTTCTTTCTAAATAAAAACATGTACATGTTTTCTTGAAATTATAATGATATGCAGGTCCAAAATCATGATGTGGATAGCCATAAATTGGATCTACCAGAGGACTATCATGGATAAAGAATGTAGACATAAGGTTACATCCAACTCATGATTCTAAGTATGAATCCAAAGATTATATTATGACCCCATCCAAATTTATTCCTAAATTCAAATACCCTAAATGGATCACCAACAATGTATTGGTCACGGAAAATAATGGGAAATCAGGGTTTTCAATGATTTTAGATACCTCAATCGAAACTGCCCAGAGGTTGACTTCCCATTTGCGGTCACAGAACAACCGATTCATGTAAAATCTCGATATCATGCACTTTCTTTCAGATATTTGTATTCGTGATATATTGAAATGTTAATGTCCCTAAAAGATGATGAATCTATCTCCTTCAGGCCCCAGGGTGTATTTTCATACCGAGTAATGCAATTCAGTTTTGAAGAATGTTGTGGAAACATATAAACATTCAAGGAATCAAATAGTCCAACCATAACTGGAGAAAATAAAGTAATATTATGTTGATTATTTGTTATTAAAATATTAATAAAATTATAATCACCTTAATGATATAAATACCATCTTCAAAAATCCTCAAAAACACATTTTGAAGATGTATCCCCTAAAATGTGATTTGGGAATTATGTTTGGTAAATTACATGGATTTAATATATGCAACCATGAAAACATAGTCAATCCTAAGAATTTTATGGATGTTATTTCTATATTTTCTCTAAAAACCTCAAAATATAGGAAATATTCAAGACACATTCCCTAAATTAGACAGTTCATTGAAAATCACCTTGTAAATGTTTTTCCTTTCAATAAGTGGATAGTGAAAGGGATCGTGTTTCAGAAGAATTTTGACTACCAGAAATCCTTTTATATACTCAAAAAATAACTATTAAGCTCACTACTTTTTATTCCTCCAATGTATGGATAGACACTCATTCTTTATTTGAAAGTACATCAATGATCTCTAGGTTCTTTTTTTGTGCCAAAAAATGATTCTACTAGTGATAATATAAATTACTATTGTATCAACTCAATTCTTAACAATAAGTCATAAGTTTAAGAAATTGAGAATAATTTTTGGAGTTGATATTATCAATTCAAAAATGAATTCATTGGATGAAGCACTATGATGTCCATATAATCTATCGAGTTGACCCACTCAAATATATCTTCAATAGTCCCATGTGGACTGAAATCTGCGAATGATGGGTAGTCATTCGTCAACAATTTGATGTCTTTTTCATAGTATAGATGGAAATAAAAGGAATGTACTTATCAAATTTAATGGGGGAACATCCCTAAATGGAATATGTACCAATGAGTAACTAATTAACAAATGAAAAAATGTTTTCTGTTTAGGTATCTCACCGCATGTGGTAAATATAATTCTAGGGTGCATCCTGATGTCCATCCAGAGATGGAATATGTTATCCTCAGATCAAAAAAAATTTAGGATAAGGATAATCCTTGTATCACTAGAAAATTCAGTTTTTCCATATTCCTATAAGCTATCATAAGGGTTCACCATCAATGTGGATGAATACTATGTCTTTATTTCCAGATTGGAACTAGATTTTTAAATAATAGTGACCCAAATGAGAATTAACTATAATTAACCATTGGTAATTAGAAAGACAAAAATATATTACCCCCTATGAAAAGAATGTATAATTACCCTTATTATTTGTGTTTGATGGTTTATGAAATAAGTACCCTATGAGCCTACATTAACTCAAATATAACATTCACTAAACACTCATGAATATGCATTTTACAATTCATATTTATCCTTGTTTGTTCCATATCAGGATGAAATTGTTGACATAATATCCTATCAATGAGTAGTATTACCATTTGATTAATGTTGCATAGAATAGATCAATCAGACCGGTTATTCTTCAGATCCAATTAATAATGTAAATGGATGGATGAATTACATCATATTATATCCCTGAAATGGGATATATACCCCATATTTAGTTGTAAAAGATAATGTTCAATGATGGGAAGTAAATTTCATTCTCATTGATAGCTTGAGTCATGAGAATGTTCTTTACAGGTGATGATTAGATAGATTCCTCCTCATTTTAACTTATAGAAAGGAAGAAATTTTCATCATTGAATGTGTTATTATTTGTAATTTACATTCCCTTTACCTAGGAAAATAAATTTCTTACAAAATCATGGGACTTGGATATTTATATCCTTTAATGATGAAGGATTTCACACAATTTTAGAAAAAGCATCACTCCAACCAAATACACTGAAATTGCATCCATCAACCTTTAGAGTTGTTTCATACAATGAAATACTCATGGCCATTCTCTATATGGTGGATGGATGTTGAAGGACCACACCCTATAACAATATATTTTCAGTTACAGTATATCCTTAACAATACCAACGTCATCTTGAGATGGGATGAGGTGATACTCCATAATATATTTAGAACCAAATGAATCCTCAATTTCATAAATTTAAACATCATCACCATATTTGTTTTCTGACAAAAAATACATTCATAAAAGGGATCCAATATCTTCTTTTTGAAATTGATCAAGTTATATCAAGAATATAACATAAAATCCCAACAATCATCCCACTAACATGCACTATAAAATTTATAGATGAATGAATTAAAAAGAACTCTATCGATTATCTTAAAAATAATGTTGTATAAATAAAATAAATCACAGCCTCATAAATATTTTCATGCCTTCTAGGACAACAAAATTATAACTTTTAATACATATAAAGAAAATTCCATATTCATTTATTTATCGATGAGAATGAGTGTCACCCATTGAGGTTCAATTACCCTCAATCTAGATAACTATTAGTGAATAAAATTCATTTGATGAATAATAATGAAAATAGTTTTAGGAATTAGTGAAAATCAATGAGAAAAGGTAGTATACCTTGCATCATTTATAAAGATACCAAAATTGGATTACAAATAAATTCAATAATAAAGTTCATCTCTGGTCATTCTTACAAGGAGAACAAGTATTGGACCTAAGAACACTAATGAAACTATGTGAGAAACCTCTAATGATTAATCCAAATTTTAAAGGGTCTTATATTATTGAGACATTCCATTCCAATGAATATATCTCATTAATCATAATTGATGGAGAATGTAGTATTTCCACAACCAATGAAAAATATCCAAAGAAATTCATCATGTGTCTCTAGAAAAACAACACCTTAGGCCTCATACATATGAGTAATCTCAGAACAACATTATCGTAGAAATATTAAATTAAACCACATGGTTTTTATCCGCATTTCAAGACATAAAAATATATGAAAAAAACATCCCCACCATATGATGTTAAACTATATAGACACATATTGATATATGTATGACCTTAAAATGATATCAATGGGTTATATTTGTACATCCTAAAACTACAATCCACCATCATTCTGACTATAAGATCGAAAAATGCATCATTAGCATTTTTGTTTCAGGACACGAAATTGCATAAAATTTAGACCCATCCCTGTGAAGATCTTAAACATTGGTGTTGTTATCCTACCATATCTCCCATAAATAACTATGTGTGGGATGGTTACTCTATGAATAATATATAAAATGATTCTTTTACATCTTTTATTAGGCCCATCCCAAAATTTTCCCAATCCATAAGATGATTTTCACTATTGATTATCCCCAAGGCCTCTCTTCAAATTGGGTTTATTTCATGATATCCCGCAAAGCAATCATTCCAAAATTATAGATCATATTTATACAAACTAAAACTACAAGACACTATATTCAGGACATCATTATGTAAATATAATGAGAAAATTTCCTTGTTTCTTTATTTAACACTTCTTAATTTTTTAATCCATGCTAGAGCGCATAACAACCCTGGGTGATGGTATCCTACTACACCTTCTCTCTAGATGAACAGTCAACTTGATTCCAATCCTCATGGTTTACATAGTGATTCCCATATATCTCATATTGATCCTAGTCCCTTTAGTGATTCAGTATGAGGTACTTCATTCCCCAATATCATTATGTCGACCTGGGGTATGGTTTCCCATGTTTTGTGTGATAGAGGATCCCTTCCCCCCTACTTCTATAATGGGCTATATAACACCTCGTCCACTCTAAGCTGGAGCCAGTGCATTGCTTGTGATATATTCATGGTTAGAAGGATTTAAATCCCGACGAAACAATTAGTTTATTAGTATTGATGAAAATAGATATATAGATTTTATTCAAATTATATTGGAAAAGTTTACAAAATACAATACATAACAAAAAAACGGCATCCCCAGGAACACAATAAAAGATCTTCTCTTAATCACCTACTAAAGGTAGAAAATGAAATGGGTGAGCTCAAATTCTCAGTAAGGGTTAATAATAGTGGAATAATGAGTACAATAATAAGTTAATCACATTCTATCTGACATAATCAAGATGGCATAGTGAATAAATGAATAACTAATGCCATTAATAAACTTATAATGAAACTGCATTCATAAATTGTGTCATAGTGAAAACCTCAAGGATAATAATAATAACTGAAAATGAATAAATAGATTTATTATTAATTGGACATCATGTATCTGGAACATGAAACCATTTTAATGTAAAAACGGTTTAGTTATATGTGTAGAAACCCTTCTGATTTTTGGATACAAACTCGAAGGGTTTGTCTTAAAACTGTTTTGTCTCATGAGACCTACCGATGCATCAAGGGGATGTAATAGTCCCCACCCACCACTTAATTTCAAGATAATTATTTATACATTTATTCAATACAAGGGAAATATTCCTTTTCAATATCCGCATAGAGTAGAATATACGGATTCACAAATATTTCCATAACTAAATTAACTTTCCAATCAAACATCGTATGTAAAATGGTATACATTTTAGAAAACAATCATATCCATGATATGAGATTATGGATATTTAATATAAATAAAATTTCAAAGGAAAAGTAACCTCATATGGTCAGTAGGTACACCACATAGCGATTACTAGGTGCGCAACACAAAGTTAGTCACAACAAAACGATAGCTGAGACAAAGTCCCTTACCACAATGTAATCGGTCGAACCGTATGACCAGAACATAATAACCATCAAAAGAATAATTTAATACCATGAATATAAATATAATAATGTTATAATATATAAAATGGAAGTACACATACACCAATTATAAGGAATAATTCGTGAACAATGGAAATCTCACAGAAATGAAAGTGAGATGAGAAACCCCTTACCTTATGCTCGAGCGTGTTCTTCATTTGTTTTAATTTCCTGAATAATAAAATTTAGATTCATTAATTAATATCTCTAGAACCTACTATACATTTACATGATTTATTATAACCTTGTTAGGTTCATTCATGGCCATTTCTATGGGTTCAATTGGTTCAATTTTCATGTTTTGGAAGCATTTTCTTCCTTGGTTTTCAAGGTTCGTTTACTTGTTTCAATGAATGGAATTTCATCTGAATCATGGTTAAACATAAAGAATTATTAATACATATTATTGAAGAAATTATGGAGATATAAATGATCTTATAATTATTTTGGGTTATATACCATGATAATGATTCATTAGTTAAAACATTAATGATGTTCGTTTAGTTCATGTTAGTGGTTCTTTGATAATAAAAACCGCATTATGTTTTATAACGTATAACCATGAGTACCAAATAATTACAGAACCATGGGTGAGTAAAAAAACATAAATTATAACCTATTTCAAAAATATAAATGGTTTCATGCCCAGACTTGAAATAATTAATGCAAATTCAAATCACATCGTCCAGGATGTCGGTAATTCGACACATCACGGACAAAGTTTTTAATTCCTTGAACAAGTGGGGGAAAAGAATAAGATTGATGATGAATTTATCATGAACATGAGAACAAACTGAATATAAAAGATTCTAGATATTTAATTCCTCTTGGGTAAGAATAGATGAAGAAAGAATAATTAAAGAACTCAAAATAAAAGAATAATTTTGAAATCGCTTACAAAAATTCTGCATCCTAACGGCTACACAATATGGTTTTAGAAAATATGAAAAAGAGTGGGGACATGGGTAAACTATCCATAAATTAATAATAATATAGATTATATCATGAATAAGAATAAAAATAAGAACATGGTATGGAAACATTAATGATATACAACATAAAAGAGAACTTAAAATGAAAAAAGAAACAAATTGAGAATTTCCTTACCTTGTAGAGTAACCCGTAGAACTTGAATGTTGGGACCATGGGGGATTGAGTAATCCTTTGGAGGACTAATATGAAGGTAATGAGTCTAGATATTCTTTGAGGGAGAATTTGGAATTATTTCAATGAAGGTAAGAGTTGGAATTTATAGGTAAAGTGAGGGATTATTTTAATAATTTCTACGGGACACCACATGGGTGGTATTTGGAAAACCATGGGCTTGCCAATAATATTTTCCCATGGATAAATCCACCTGGGACACCTCACATGTTATTTAACTATACAAAAGTCGACCATATTTATGACATCATTATTACATCATTAATGCTGTCATTAACACACTGAAACTAAAAACTGTATTTTTTACTATTCACTGAAAAATGAGTTGTTTCAGTAAAATTCCCAAAATTTACCATAACCATTTGTCGAAATTTACAATTCAAAAGTGAAATCCATTTTTCAAAAAAAATTCTAAATATTATTAATTTAATTTTTAAATAAGGTCATAGTTAATTAAAAAAATAAAAATCTTAAAGTGCATTAAGTTTTATTTCTCATTGAAAAACTAATTAAGATCTCATTATCTTATTGCCATAAGAAAATAAAATATTATTATTATTTACTATTAAAAAAGGTCATATTACTAATCATATTTCTATTCATATGGGTATTTTACTATTCAACAAAAATCATGTTTGTCCTATCAGACTCCAAATGACCTACTAAACACAACTCTAGTTGACTATTTTTTGAAATTCAAAACATTGAAGAGGCAATGTTGTGTTTAATGGATTGATTATAAAATTTCATTCAATATTTATTTTCAAAACCTTGTGGTGTTACATTCTCCCCTCCTTACAAAAAATTTCATCCTTAAAATTCAAAAAATATTACCTAAAAAGATTTGGGTATGTCTTTAACATAAGATCCTAAGGCTCCCATGTTGCTTCCTCCATATTATGGTTCCTCCATAGAACCTTTACCTGATGAGTCACCCGATTTATCAATACTTGTTCTCTAATATCAAGAATCTTGATAGGCACTTCAAAAAAGATAGATCTAGCTCATGTTCTACTTCTTCATAAGTGAGTACATGTGTTGGGTCTGGCATGTACTTTCTTTACTTTGACACGTGGAACACATTGTGAACATTAGAGAGACTTGGTGACATTTCCAAATTATAAGCTACGGCTCCAATTTGGTCCCAAATTTCAAAATCTCCGATGTACTTGGGACTTAATTTTCCCTTCTTACCGAATCGCATAATATCCTTCCATGGAGATGCCTTTAACAAGACGTTATCACCTTCTTGAAACTACAAATCCTTCCTTCAGTTATCTTCCTTGCTCTGTTTCCTACTTTGATATATTTTGATATGGTTCTTGATATTCTCCACATTCTCCATTGTTTCTTCAACAAGTTCTGGGCCCATGAGCTTTCCATCACCAACATCATCCCAGCAATTTAGTGTACGAAATCTCCTCCCATAAAATGCTTCATAGGGTTCCATCTGAATACTTTAATGGAATATATTGTTGTAGGAAAATTCTACAAGAGGTAAATACTGATCCCACATTCCTAAAAGATCAAGTGAACAAGACCTCAACATGTATTCCAATGTTTGAATAGTCTGTTCTGATTGTCCATCAGTTTGTGGGTGGTAGGCAGTGCTCAAATGAAGATCAGTATCTAGGGCCTTCTGATGACTTTTCCAGAATCTTGATGTAAAAGTTGGATCACGATCAGAAGCAATAGATAGGGGTACTCCATGAGGTCTCACAACTTCTTTAATATATAGTCTTTCTAGACGTTCAAGTGGTATATATTCTCTTATAGAAAGAAAATGTGCTGACTTGGTTAGACAATCAACAATGACCCATATTGCATAGTTCCTCCGAGGAGTCATTAGTAGTCCCATGACAAAGTCCATCGTGATATTATCCCATTTTCAATCAGGTATGGGAAGAGGACCCAATACTCCTCTAGGATATTTCCTTCCATCTTTCACTTATTGACAAACCATACATGTTGACACAAAATTAGTAATCTCCCTCTTCATGTTGTCCCACCAAAAATGTTCCTTCAAATCTCTATACATCTTACTACTTCTAGGGTGTATAGAGAAATTGGAACTATGATCATAATCTTACAATTCCCTTTTTAGATCAGGTATATCATGAACACAAAGTCTCTTCCCAAATTTCAAAATTCCATCTTTATATACAAATTCACTGAATCTCCCATCATTCATAGCTTTAATATTTTTTTGAAACTACTCATCATTAGCCTGAGAACATTGTATCCTTTCCAGTAAAGATGGTTTGGAAACCATTTTAAAAAAACATTGATGTTTCACCTTATAAGGTTATTCCCATATCCATCTTTACTAGATCCATGAAAATAGGATCCCTTTCGACTCTCTTCTTATTCAAAACTCCGTGATCCTTTCTGATCAAAGAATCTGCCATCGTATTTTCCTTCCCCAGGTGGTAGAGTATTGTGAAATCATAATTCTTGAGTAGTTCATTCTATCTCATTTGCCTCATGTTGAGTTCTTTCTATGATAAGATATACTTCAAACTCTTGTGATTAGTATAAATCTCACATTTTGCACCATAGAGATAATTTCCCCATATCATCAAAGCAATGATTATAGTAGCTAACTCAATATCATGAGTAGGATAGTTTTTCTCATGAACTCCTAGATGTCGTGATGCATAAGAAATAACCCTATCATTTTGCATAAGGACACAACCAAGTCCTTTCTTTGAAGCAGCACTATAAATAACAAACCCGTCATTCCCCGATGATAGAGTCAATATAAGAGCATTGAATAATCTTCCCTTCATTTCTTCTAAACATTCTTCATAATATTTTTTCCAAACAAATTTACCCCCTTTACGTGTGAGCTTTGTTAGCGGGTTATGCAGTCGGGACAAATTCTATACGAAACGCCGATAATAACCTGCTAAGACAATAAAACTGCATACCTCAGTTATGTTTGTTGGCGTGGGCCAATCATGGATTTCCTTTCCTTTAGTAGGATCAACTAGGATTCCATCCATAGAGAAAATATTACTAGGAAAAGAAATCCCATGAAGCCAGAATTCAGAGTTGCAAAACTTCCCATATAATTAATGTCTTTTAAGAGTCTTCAGGATAATGCGCAAGTGATTTTCATGATCTTTGTAGATTTTGGAGTATACCAAGATATCATCAATAAATACCACTACAAAATCATCGAGATATTCATTGAGAATAGTATTCATTAGATCCATGAAGATTGAGTGTGCATTAGTCAATCCAAAAGGCATTACTGTAAACTCGTAATGCTCGTACCTGGTTCGAAGCACTATTTTTAGAATGTCTTCCTTAATCACACTCAATTGATGATATCCAGATCGAAGGTAAATCTTTAAAAAGTATTGAGCTCCATGATGTTGGTCAAATAAATCATCAATCCAGGGAAGATGATATCTATTATTTATTGTAATATCATTGATTTCTCTATAATCAATGCATAGCCTCATGGATCCATCTTTCTTATTTAAAAGCATTACCGGGGCTCCCCATAGAGAAACACTTGGTCGAATAAATCCTTTTTCACTCAACTCTTCTAGTTGTTTCTTCATCTCCAATAACTCTAAAGTGGCCATTCTATATGAGGTCTTTCATATAGGTCTTGTACCCGGAATTAATACAATGGAAAACTCAATTTCCTTCTTAGGAGGATGTCCAGGTAAATCCTATGGAAACACATCAATGTATTCTTTCACTATATAAACATATTCAATTTGAATATTTATTTCCTCACCCATAGATATTGGGTTCTCTTCATCTCCAAGAATTTAATTCAGTTGATCTACTGGGGGTGGGTCTAGATAAGAATCAGATGGCGAAGTCTCCGCTCTAAAGATAAGAGATTCTACATAATTTTCAAAAATTTTAAATTTATTTTTTCTTACAATAAATCCTTACATCTTAATTAGACAGCCAATCCATACCAATAATTACATCAAATTCAGTCATAGGTATGATGATAAGGTTAGCAACTAAAGAAAATTTTGGTGTTTGGAGGGGGACTAGTCTTACAATGATACATTCCATGGGAGTTTTGACTGAAAAATCCTTTCTTAAATCCAATTGGACATATTTAGTTTTCATGAAAAAATGAGAGGATATAAATGAATGCGATGATCTAGAATTAAATAAAGTGTTCCCAAAGTTTGATGAAACTATTAAAGTACCTGCCACCACATCACTAGGAACTTCAACCTCTACAGTTGTAACTTCATAGGATCTCCCTTGCTCTATTGGATTTTTCTAAGGCATGTTTCCTTGGAGATTAGGACACTAATTTTCATAGTGTCTCATCTCTCTGAAATTGTAGCATTGAATATCATTTAATTGTTTCTTCCCCTTGCATTCATCAGATCGATGACAATTTTCTCGGCAGTTATAGCTAACTCCCATGCCTTTTAAGAATTTCACGAGATGATTCCTTCCACAGTTCTTTCATAATGGGAAACTATTCATTCCCTTTCTCTTCCTTGGTGATTCTCCTTTTCATTTTTTATCATAGTACCGCTTCTTATCTTGGTTTCCTTTGAAAAAATTTGATTTAGAAAATTCCTTCTCTGTTTTTATGGCACTTGATACAATTTCATCATATGATGAAAATTATTGAAAATCCAGTGCCCTTCGAGACATGTCTTAAGACCTTCAAAGAAATGATCAATCTTGTCCGCCAAGTCACATACGTAATCCACGGTATACATGGCCTGCCTTGTAAAGGTAGCCTCATACTCTACAACATTGTCTTCTTCCCTTTGTTTCAAGCCAAAGAATTTCCTTATAATTTTAGTTCATTGCTCATGAGGGAAATATTTTTCGAAGAATATTTCCTTAAAAGTCCTCCATTCCATATCTTATATCTCTTCTTCATTTGTGGTCTTTTGAATCAGGGACCACCATTGATCAACATCACCCTTGAGACAATATACTACAAGTACTACCTTTTCATTTTCATTGCATCTTAATGCTATGAATATCATTTCATGGGACTTTATCCATTGCTCAGAAACCACTAGATTAGATATCCCACTGAAATATGGGGGCTTCTGCCACTTGAAACGATCCAACATAGGTGTTGAATGGTTATTCGTTACAACTTGAGTAAGTTGTCCCAATATGGTCATGATCTGATC
The DNA here is from genome assembly GCA_963277665.1 of Viscum album. NCBI lineage: Eukaryota > Viridiplantae > Streptophyta > Magnoliopsida > Santalales > Viscaceae > Viscum > Viscum album. The sequence continues at coordinate 577,797,296 of OY728144.1, forward strand.
TTCTCCAATGTTGACTTTGTTGACTTGCTCAGTAGGGAGATGCCTACCTTGCCCACGAGTATTGATTCCCCTTTTTCCATTAGATGCCATTTTTATATAATGGGATACACTAGATTAGTTTTTGAATCTCAAATAGAAAATAACTCTACATAGATTGAAATTATATGCATAGCTAATCATATAAACTTGGTTCCTCTAAGGAAAGATTTACATTAACTCCTTCATAATGGATTGTAAGGAAAATATGAATTATCCAAAGAATATCCCCCTAGATTGTTGTTACCAATAGTGCAGCAAGGCTCATTGTCATGCACCGGTTCCCATTCGAGTCTAGATCAAAGTGGTGTTTTTGGGTTTTAACCCTAGATACATCTATTCCAGAGCTGTCTCTACCTGATCGTATACAGACAGGGACTTATTGCTTAAAATATCCACATAATATATTCCTTACCAAAATAGCAGGATGTTCGTGTATGTTAATCCTCATATACTAACTTAGGGCTTTTTTCCCTACTATACCTTTCCTATTCTAGTTTCCATGTTTTCTACTAAACTTTTTTTGATACCAACTGTAATACCCCGACCCCTCTAGGCTGGAGCTGGTGCATTACTTGTGATATTGGAATGCTTAGAATGAATGACATCCCAATGGAATGATTATTTTTTTAGTCTTGAAGAAACTAGATATTAAGATTTTATTCAAATTACATTGGAAAAGTTTACAAAATACAATACATAACTAAAACTAAAACGACATCCCCAGGAACCCAATAAAAGATCTTCTCATCATTATCTGTTAAAGGTAGACAATGAAAGGGGTGAGCTCAAATGCTCAGTAAGGGTTAAAAATAGCAGAAGCATGATTATAATAATCTATAAATCACAATCTATCTGACATAATCAATATGGCCTAGTGAATAAATTAATAACTAATTCCATTAATAAACTGAGAATGAAACTGCATCCCTAGATATTGTCACAGTGAAAACCTCATGGATAATAATAATAACTGATAATGAATGAAGAGAATTATTATTAATTTGATGTCATGTATTGGGAAAATTAAACCATAATACCATAAAAATGGTTTAGTTCTATGGGTAGAAACCCTTCTAATTTTTGGAAACAAACTCGAAGGGTTTTTCGCCAAACTGTTTTGTCTCATGAGACCTACCGATGCATCGAGGGGATATAACGGGCCCCACCCTCCACTGCATGTCCAAAGTAATCATTATAAATTGATTCATTATAATAGAAATATGACTTTTAAATATCCGCATATAGTAGAGTATACATATTCACCAATATTTCCATATTTAAAATAACTTTCCAAATAAACAGCGTATGTAAAATGGTATACAGTTTAGGAAAAAACTATATCCATGATATGAGATTATGGATATTTAATATAAATAATATTTCAAATGAAAAGTGGCCTCAAATTTTCAGTTGGTACACCACATAGGGATTATTATTTGCGTGACACAAAGTTAGTCACAACAAAACGACAACTGTGACAATGTCCCTTACCACAACGTAATCGGTCGGACAGTAAGACCAGAACTTAATAACCATCAAGTGAATCATTGAATAACATGAATATAAATATAATAATGTTATCATATATTAAATTTAAGTAAACATATACCAAATATAAGGAATAATTGGAGAACAACAAAAATCTCACAGAAATGAATGTGAGATGAGAAACCCCTTACCTTATGCTAGAGTGTGTTCTCAGTTTGTTTTAATGACCCAAATAATCAAATTTATCTTCATTAATTAATATTTTAAGAACATAATATACGTCTAATTTTTTTATTATAACCTTATTAGGTTCATTAATGGCCCTATATATGGGGTCAATTGGTTCAATTTTCATGTTTTGGAAGCATTTTCTTCCATGGTTTTCATGGTTCGTTTACATGTTTCCATGAATGGAAGTTTATTGGAAACATTTTTAAACATCCAGAATTTTTAATACATATTATTAATGAAATTATGGAGATATAAATTGTCTTATAATTATTTTTGGTTATATACCATGATGAATATTCATTAGTTAATACATTAATGATGTTCATTTAGATCGTTTTAGGGGTTATCTGATAATAACAACCTAATTTTGTTTTATAAATTAGAACCATGAGTACCAAAGAATTAAAGATATAGGGGAGAGTCATAACACATATATTATAACCTGTTTCAACCATATAAATGGTTTCATGACCAGACGTGAATGAATTAATGCAAATTGAAATCACATCATCTACGATGTCTGTAATTCGACACATCACAGACAATGTTTTTAATTCCTTGAACAAGTGGTGGAAAGGGAGATGATTGATGATAAATTTCTCATGAAAATGAGAAAATCCTGAATATAATAGATTATGGAGATTTAATTTCTCTTGGGTAAGAATAGATGAAGAAATAATAAATAAATAACTCAAAATAAAAGAATAATTTTGAAATCTCTTACAAAAATTCGGCAGCCTAACGGCTAGGCAACATGGTTTTAGATAATATTGAAAAGAGAGTGGACAAGGGTCACCTATCCAGAAATCAATCATAATATATAGTAGATCAAGAATAAAAAGGAAAATAAGAACATGGTATGTAAAAATGAAGTATATACCATATAAAAGTGAACGTGATAGCAAAAACGAAAGAAATTAAGAATTTCCGTACCTTGTAGAGAAACCCTTAGAACATGAAGGTTTGGACCTTGGGGGCTTGTGGAAACCTTGGGAGGAATACTATGAAGGTAAGCTGGCTAGAGATTCATTCAGGGAGAATTGGGAATGAATTCAATGAAGGGAAGAGTTGGTATTTATAGCAAAAAGTGAGTGATTATTTTAATAATTTCTAAGGGACACCTCAGGGGTGGTATTTTCAAAACCATGGGATTTCCCATGGTATTTGCCCATGGTTAAATCCCCATAGGACACCTAACGTATTATTTAACTATACACAAGTATACCAGATTTATGACATAATTATTACATCATTAATGATGTTATTAACACACCGAAACTAAAAACTGTATTTGTTACTATTCACTGAAAAATCATCTGTTTTAGAAAAATTCCCAAAATTAACCCTAACCATTTTTCGACATGTAGAATTAAAAAGTTAAGTCCATTTTTAAAAATAATTTTCTAAATATTATTAATTTAATTTTTAAATATGGTCATAGTTAATTCAAAAAATTACTATCTTAATATGCAATTAGTTTTATTTCACATTAAAAAACTAACTAAGATCTCATTATCTTATTAACTTATGAAAATAATATAATATTATTATTTACTATTCATAATGGTCATATTACTATTTATATTACTATTCATATGGGTATGTTACTATTCACAAAAACTCATGTTTGTTTTATCAGACTCTAAATGACTTACTGAACACAACTCTAGATGACCATTTTTCAAAATTCAAAACATAGAAGAGAAAAGATGTTTCTAATGGATAGATTATAAAATTGCATTCTATGTTTATTTTAAAAACCTTGGGGTGTAATAGTTTATCACTCCATCATGTCACATATACTCCATTGGAATGATCATACCTCCACCATGGTCTGAGATTTCTGATAGTAAACCAGTAGACACCCTATATTAAACCAGGATGCATCATACGATAAAAATAGTATGACCCAAATATTCATCAATATATCATAATGTTAAATTTCATGGTCCATATCCTCATATCATGGCATAAAAATTCACAACATTTTTGTTCGAACTCAATTGGACCATGACCTTTATAGCTGGTCTCCAAGAACACCACCAACCACAAACTACATGTGGCTTGATTCCAATAATCACAAGAATGGTATTGATTCCCAAATCATCATTATTCAGTCCAAATGAAATATCAATATGTCCCCCTATCTTTGTGTGGGTTTGACTGATATTGGGATATCTCATTCAAAACTATGTGTGTCTTGATTCTCAACATGAGAACATAAATAGTGATCCCTAGAACTTTCTTCCCTTTAAACACCCATAGATTCTCCACTAAAAAATATATTTTCTATAGTATTATCACTAATAAATGTCCATATAGTGTCCTCCTAGGTGTGAACCCTAACAAAACATTAATCTTTAATAGCTGGTATTCTCATCATGGTCCCAAAAGAAGAATCAATGATCTCTTGTAAATCCATTGTAGGTATAATCCCCAACCATAAAATCTTTTTTGAATGATATAAATCTTCATGTTTAATTTCATAGACACATGGTGTTAAACTAACCCACACAATGTTTTCTATATGATGTGAAACTACATGGTCTATGTTATTGTTGCGTGATATATAATTGATAACATCTCGATCCTTGATTCAATTGACTACAACCCTGAATGATGGTATCATACAATATCTTCATTATAGAATTACATGTGGCTTGATTCCTATCATCATAGAATATATAGTGATTCTCATATCCCCAATATTGGGTTCAACAATAATATAAAAATTTCATTCTTCCCTCTCTCTGGTTTAGAACTCCATAGGGTTAGTTTATTCAACATCATCATGTGTCTTAATTCTGACCATTATGATATATTTTTTTATCTCGGAACTTATTCCCTTTGCATAGGGAGAAATTTAAAACACCCATTTTCTATTGAACAATGACATGTTCAATAGATCTTAATAGGGTTCTCCTATTTGATACCCTATCGTGTATAATTCAAATTTATTAAGGGAACTCCAGAACCCATGGATTATGAAAGTTCAAATATTTTCCTAGTTATTAGACACATTCCTTTCATTAATCATACTATTTATCCTGGAGAAATTTAGATATTCACAAGCTTCACTTAGATATTGGTTATATAATGTTGTTTTCCTAATGAAAGTCTTGTGTGGACAATTAATAAAATTCCCCAGATTCGATATTCATAAGATATATTTAAAATACATGTCAAAAAGTGGCATATTCATCCTCGAGAGATACATTTTCTATCTCATTACACCCTAAAAAAATTATGATTGAATCCTAGTTTTCAAATACCGTCCATGGACATACCTTTCATACTTTTCACATCTCACTATTCATGATCCGATAATTCCATTTATTTTTTTACAATTTTTTTTATCATGACCAGAGCCTGATGAAACATTCTTGATCTGACATTCCACATGTCACTCATTGTGCTCAAAGCCTAATTTTCAAGCATGGGTCATATTTTTTCCTCAAATATTTATTCCATATAAATTTTTAGATAGGTAAATTCACATATTTCAATTTCTAGATTCACATATTCAGTCCAGATGAATGATGAAACGTTTTTTTTTCAGATTACCATGGAATGGAAAATCACAAATCTGATGGTCAAAACCATGAAACAATAACAGACACTAGTCATTTGTCATTATAAAATGATGTTAAATTACAACGATCAGTTCCTAATTATATAAACATAAACATTATAATTCATGATTCTTTAGGAAATTACATTAAGCTTCACAACACATGGTGAATCCAAAAATCCATATTACCTACATGAAATACAACTCCTTTTAAAGGTACCTAGTATTGTTAGTGGGAACTCACTTATTCTAATATTATTACTGGATAAAATAGAGAAATTCTCCTTTCCTATGTATGAGTTATATATATATAGTGGTCCAATACTCTCTCATGTATTCATTTTTCATGGTTGTCAAACCTAACAATGGGTTTTCAATGACTGCAAAAATGTCCCTTGTGAAACCTGATTGAGAAACAATATCCACCAAATGTTCCCTACAACACATTTTTATATAGGTTTAAATGATTCCCCAAGTTTTATATTTTTAATTATGCCAGGGAATAATCATGTAAGGATAAATAATATAGAGAGACTTTTGGTTTTGTATGATACTTTACCCCATAATATGATATTTGAGGCTCCTTTTCTTCTATACATGATAGTTTGAATGGTGTATATATTTTTGGCACACAAATAATTTGTGTCTCCATATTTTATTACACTATGTCCACTGTATGAGTTCTATATGCATGGAATATTACAAAAAAAAATCATCAGTTCATGGAACCCTTCTGTGAATTAAATTACACAACTCCTATAATGCTTGTTAGAAACATTTAGGGATTATAATATTAATGGAAAAAACCCATGTTTGGGATAATTACACTCATAATTATTGGTCAAATCAATTCATCCTAATAAACTCATTGATATTCCAATTAGACCATAAACATCCAAATTTATTGAATTCTCTTATCTGCATTACTAAGAATTATATTTCTTAACACACGAACATCCTAACATGATAATAGTTCAACTCCAGCATACTATTAATATTAAATGATAAAGACGGAATGAAGGGAAAACTGATTGAGAACATAAAAAATTTCATTCATTGGAGAAACTTTAATGAACTATCAAATCCTATAATATCGTATTTGAATTATTGGTTAAAATGAAACAAATAAATTTACTAAAATGAATCATCACACTCTTTATTTAGTATATTGGAAAAATAATGATAAGATTAGAGGCCCTCCTCAATATTTTTTCTCTACTTAGCCTCTGATTTAGCTAACATACACATTTTTTCATTGAAATCCTTTATCTCTTTAAAATTATATTTAATAGTATCTAGTCCTTTATTTTTTTTATTTAAAAGAAACATTTATCATAGCTATGTGAGACTCGTATTCAGATAGACCTTCTATATGAAAAAACATTCAATCATAAAAGCTTCCTTCATTAATAACTATGTGATACATCTAAGTAGATGTATCTTTTAAATCACTGAAAATATGATTGATAAGATTAAACTAGAATAGATTCCATTCAAGAGTGGATAATACCAACCTATAGATGATAACATGAGGTATAAGGTCAGGAAATTGATGTTAATCAATCCCACATGAACATAATAAAATAAATAGGTGATGCATGTTGTCTTTATTATCATCAATATTTTCTAAATGACTCTCCATGATGATTGTGTAAATTTATTGCCAAGATTATTTCCCCAAATCCTGATGTTCAATGACAACACTGTGATACTAAACCTATTCACCCACTAATACATGTATATAATCTATGATCACATTAACAATGGATGTATTCACACAATAACATGACACCGAAGTGGGAAATTCCTCATTTTCATCCTGTTTAACATCATGAATGTAGATTGAAACTATAGCATTGATTGACTGAATTACCAATATAGTTTCTCTAGGTCTGGAAACATTAGGGATCCAAAATTTTCCATTCAGTTATGTGGGGTCCTAATCCCACTAGAAAAAAGTATAAATTGAGGATGATACTCCCTAAGAATTCTTATAACATCAGGATGAGTGTTTTTATCAATAAGATTTTTGTTTTGTTTTCATGATAGGAAAATCACTATGAATAGCTAGTGGTTTATACACCCATTGGACTCGATTCCTCTTCACACCATCAGGATTGTAATCGACCACATTATCGCATAACTCCTAGATAATATAGTATATTCATTTGTGGGAGATAAAAAATCATTTTCAGAATCCACAAACATCATCATCAACCACAGTTAACAAATGATGAAATGGTGTGGTTATATTTTAATATTGGTAATGGGTAATGATGAAAACTATTGCAGACATCCAAATTTCCAAGTAATTATATAGGAAGAATTATTCTATCAAATGGGTACCCCATTTACCAATGAATTAGGAATCACATATAACACCCCAAGCTTCGACGGTATGCTTCTTTTTGAATAATGCAATAGCTTGCGTTATATGCAACTTCGAGTTCTAGCACAGCACCACCAATCAAACTAGCTGTTATGTATAGTAATACCCAATTTTTAACTTTATATAAATTTTATATTTCAAAATGGATTAATTTTTCTATTAATAATATCAAATTTTTCTTATGGATAATTTTTTGTATTTTTCTGAAAACATTCAATATTTGATGAATAGTGAAAAACCTTGCTTTATTGTTTAAAACAGGGTTTTTATTTAAAAGATTATTAATTTTATATAAATTTATTTTAATTCATAATGGATACGTAATACCTATTTTACTTCAATTAAATTCAATCTATTCTTTTTATAATAAGATTATATGTATAAAATTTTATTTTATTTTTAACGTCTTTTACCCACCTTCTAGGCACTTTGGAAAATTTACATAAAACGTAAATTTACCACTTCTATGAATTGAATATTCAAAATACAAGAGACACGGTTGGCATCAGTATGTAAAATGTTGTTAAATAAATTGAATACAATTATTGGTGTATAGTAACTTTTTGAATTTTATTTAACATGGTTAAATATAAATAAGGTAGTTAGAGGTAAAAATAATATTAAAATTACCCCAAAGATGTACTAATTCATTTGGATGACTTTATTTCGACCAAAATAAACCTTAATAAAAAAATATGATCCTTTTGATCCATTTGGGTAATATTATGACATTTATTTAATTTTATTTAAAGAAGAGTTAAAAGTGTTAAATTTAACGTTTAATAACTAAACCATTTTTAATATAGGGTATCACATAAGATAAATTCAACTATAACTATTAATCATAAAACTAAAAATATTTCCTACATCATGGTATTTTATTTAAAAAATTTTGAAATTAAATAATAAGTTTTATTTTTGACACAATGATGAAGCAGTAATTACCTTATTAATGAATGATTAAAATAATTCATATTATAAATATCAAAATAAAAGTATATTGAAACTTTTGTTGTCATACATGAATTTTCTAGTTGAATATGTCATTTTAGGGTTAAGTGAAGGTATTTTTTTTAAGTAATAAACTTTCTATGATTTTCATGAATACAAAACACCCAATACTGTCAAAATTGCCATAAATTTGTCTTTAAAACTAATACTATATTATTAAATGATATAATATTCCTAAAAATATATGGTACACCCAAATGACATATATAAGGTTATATATGTAATTAATTTCCCACTTTTTTTCTCTTGGAATTTTATTGTAATTTTATTAATAATGTATTGTAATAATACTAGAAGACATGGTAAAAGTTAAACTATTTAACTAAGGGTTAAATGTGAAAGATAAAGATAATATTCTCCCCTAAACTTATCTAAAACCTATTGGATTAGATAATTTTGACCTATAACTACTTTATCCTCGAAATAAATCTATTTTGAGCTATTATAAACTGAAAATAATGTTAGAATAAATTATTATTTCAAGATTTTCCTAAAGGGACCCTCACATCTATTATAAAGGGCACTTCCCCTTCTCTTAAATTTACATCTACAAAAAAATTTGGCTCATCCAACTTACCACTCTTCCATGACACATCAAATTTATTATGATTTTAATATTTATTTGTAGTCTAGCGAAGACCCTATGTTATTTCTCAAGGAGAATTGATAGGTTTTGTGTATATATTTTAAATAAGAATTACTAAAAGAGGGGAGTGGTTTTGAAAACCGACTTAAGTAAATTACATAATTTAAAGTGTTTAATAGTTGATAAATAAAAGTGGTGTTTTAGAATTATGAGATAAGGAGATCATTTCAAGGTCCACTACACGTTTTGGTGAGTTCGTTATTTTAAAAAATACACTTGGATTAATGGAATCCTTTGGTTAAGGGTTGTTAAGATCTCAACTTCCTTGTTTCCTCTTAAACGATGCCCAAAGAACCACCCCTTGACAAAAAAATCATGTTATCGTGGTTTGGGTATCAAGCATAGAGAATAAAGGCTCAAAAATAATATTTGAATCTTCTGTATGTGTGAGAAAAATAGGACCCTAGTCTTGTCCAATCAGAACAACCCAAGATTCCCACTTGAAATCTCAACCCATTTTGTGTTGAAATAAAAATTGTTTCACTTAATTTTAACAATATAAATGCAATTAGAGAATAATCAGGTCTAGATAACAAATAAGTGAAATATTTTTCACACAAATTACAAAAAACCTGTAGAAGTAGATGTGATGGAACTCCCTCCCAAGTGTGTATAGCTCCCTCAAAATGATCGTCCACCATTTAGCTCGACATCGGGAGGAGGAGGAAGCTCAGGTGGAACTTCACCTTCATCCATGATTTCCATATGAGGATCGGGGCCTCCAAATCACTGTGGATGATTAAAGGGATTATTTGGGTCTCCAAAATACCATATCTTTTCCTCCTGGCCGAATATACAAATGGGGAACCCAAGGTGCCATTTTATTAAAAAATGGTAAGGGAGTTTTGAACACATACGTTTCTTAAAACCAATTGTCTTATGTGTTTCGACCTTCATACAGCCTTATCTAGATTTGGATAAAATTAAATAAAATTAAACTCACCTTTGGGCTATCTCCACAAAACGTTTTTCACCATTTGGACTTCTGTAGCTGGGGATATGGACAGATCCCAGCACACCACTTTGGTCATCATGCATATATGGTGTGCTGGACAGATCAGGTCAGTTGGGAAAACATATTTTTGAATGAGTCTTGGATTTTTTAATATGAAATGTATCCCAAATAATGTTGGAACAGACCACATAATATCAGCCCATTTGGAAGCACGGTGCAGCAGCAATGTGCGGATGAGTCCATTGGTGTGCTTGGATCTTTCGCAGTTTGGCCCGTTTTTATTGGACATCACCATGAGCGCTCCAAATCACCTCCTCCTGCAATGGAATCATCAAAAAAGGTAACATTTACATTTTTAAAAGTGATAAATACAAAATAAAATATTCAAACATGGAACGAATGATGTCATTATTTTTATAATTTCTAGTATAAAAAATGTTTAGCATAGTGGTGTAAAAGAGAAAATTACACAGTGAATCATTGTACGATCACACCCCCACACCTAAAATATATGCACTCTTGGGAAAAGTCACATATCCAAATAATATGGGGCATATATATATATATCTCAAATCATTAAGATTTAACATTTTAGGATATATTAATTCATTAAAGTAATGTTACCAATGCACGAACCACAGCAAGGAGTTCTTCCAACTGAAAATAGAAGATGATGTCTCATAAATCATATCACATGAAAAATAAAAGAGATTCCTAACACCAACATGATAAAGGAATTAAAAATTCAACCATTCCACTAACCCTCCATGTGTGTGTGTGAAAACCATTCCATGTTATTCATTCCACTTTCTATCCAATAAATAGAGGTTATTTTAAAAAAAATCAGGTTTAAATAAATTTTCACCAAACCAGCCCTACATCCTTTGCAATTATATTTCAAGACCCACTCCCTTAAGTATTCTGAGAAGTCAAACCATAAGCTCCCGACCAAGATATCCCCATATTTTTTCATTTAATCACTCCACTAATTTATTAATTTTGTTTTTTATATGTTGCATTTGGAACAAATCTAACACTCATATCTCAACCCTTGTTTGATCTCCTCATGACACTAATTGAAATAGTTATAACAAGATCAAAAGTTGAGGAGTGTATTTTGACCTGCCTAGGACACAACCTATTTTTTGAGGGCGTACAATAGTTGGAAATTAGGTACACACTCAAAGGTCAATTTGGTATAGTCTTAAAACAGATCAGATAAGGAACGATCGTATGGAAATATCATTTAAAGTTGAAAAAAATATTAACCTAAAAGTAATTTTCCTTATATTAAGTAAGAAATATCCACACTTCGTGGTTTGGAGCGAAAATGTTTGGAGATATTAGTGACACAGTTTTCCCAAAAACTACTCACCCAAGGGGCATCAATCATCTCAAATGTTTCATAGTGATACAACCATTTACTTCATTGAAAGAAAACCAATTGACTAAAAATCACTCCCTGATGTTAACTTCATATAATATTCTTTTTGGTCATTCTTTATGGTATTTTTACTCCCCCCTCCCTTATGGTCAAAAATCATGGAACATTGAAATTTTTTATGGTGGAAAATGAAAATACCATAAAGAAAGGGAAAAAGAGAAGGAAGATGAAATAAAATTGAAATCCTAATAAACTCAACAATATGGAAAAAGTTAAAATACCATAAAGAATGTGAAAATGAGAAGAAAGAAATAAAAAACGAAAAAAATTCTTATCTAACCTAGGAATGTACCCATCCCCCCCCACACACACACATAGAATTTGTAGTGTCCTCACTGTAGTAATTGAGAAGGTGAGAAGGAAGGATAAAACATGGTGTGTTTCACTGCTATTTTGATTTTTGAACATGGAGTTCCTCCATCGGGAACTCTGAAAGGGCTTCGTGGAAGTAGTTTAGCCCCTACCGATTGATAGTAAAGGTTTTCTTGGTTTATTCTTTTTCAACTTGAAAAACACAAAATAGAGAAACATTAATAATATTGTATGGGCCAATATAATTGAAATGAAGCTAACCTGGATGAAACTTAAGCCTTTCATTATATAGGAGGATCTTCTGCCCAATTTGAAACTGACGTTGAAGGATGAGATGGTCATGGGAAGCCTTTGTATGCTCATTAAAAATCCTAGAGTTTTCCTATGCATATCTTGTCATTTCTTCTAGCTACTAAATTGGCAACATCCATTGAACACCTTCACCAGAATGATTAGGAATTCATTGTTTGATGGCCCAGTAGGCCCAATGCTTATTCTCAAGAGGGATGTGACAACTCTTTCCAATCACAAGAAAATAGGGTGACACTCCATTGGGTGTTTTGAAAGCAATACGATAGGCCGATAATGAATCACCAAGTCTAAGACTCCAATATTTTTTTTTTGTTGAACAGTTTTTTCAGGAATATGATTTAGCTCCCTATTTGACACCTCAGCTTGACCATTGGATTATGGTTGATATGTAGTAGAAATTAACTGAACAACACCATACTGATGCAAAATTGATTACATTGATCAGTTTTATAAATGAGAACCCTGGTTACAAATGATGAAACTAGGTAATCCAAACCTACAAAAGATCTGAGTTCTCAAAAATTCGAAAACCGATTCGGAATCATCTGTCCTTATGGATCGAGCCTCTACCCATTTTGACACATAATCGATCGCCATAATAATGTAAAATATTCCTAAATAATTTGGAAATATTCCTATAAATTCAATGCCCCAAACATCAAAATTGTCATGAAAGAGTAACTGTTCTTGTGGAATTTAATTTCTTTTAGAGACACTCCCAATTCATTGAAAATGAGGACCATATTTTCAAAAATCATTGGCATCCAAAAACAGTGTTGGCCAAAATAGACCAGAATCAAGGACCTTGTGAGCAGTCTATTTTGGACCAAAGTTGCCACCATAAGGAATAGTGTGACAAAATCTAAGGGCTGAATGAAACTGGTTATCGAGAACACAACACCTACGTACTTGATCACTACATGTGCACCAGAGGTTTGGGTCATCCCAAATGTACCAATGAGACTCATGTGTTAGATAACTAGCATGGTTTTTATTGAAATCAGTTGGAATGCAAGATGCCACCAAATAATTTACAATTCCAGCATAAAAAGGAATAACATATTGCACTTCGTACAATTGCTCATTGGGAAATATATCATTTATATGAATACATGGGGATGAGTCAACATCTGAGGATGGTGTAATCCTACTAATATGGTAAGAAACCACATTATCTACTCCTTTTTTATCTCTAATTTCTATACTAAATTCTAGAAGGAAGAGCATCCAGCGAATGAGACATGGCTTGAATTCTGGTTTCTAAAGGGGATACCGGAGGGATGCATGATCAAAGAAAAAATTGACTTTGGATCCCAAATGGTATGACCAGAATTTTTCCAAGGAAAATAAAATGGTAAGTAAGTATTTCTCAATTTTGGTGTAGTTTTCTTGGGAAGGGTCCAATGTACGTGAGGCATAGGAAATGACATGTGGAGCTTGATTGACCCTTTGTGACAAGACTTCCACAACTTCATAGTAAGAGGCCTCACACATGAGCTCAAATGGTAAATCCCACAGAGGTGGTTGGATTACTGGGGGGGTATGTGAGACTATATTTTAACTTATTAAAAGCATCCTCATATTCTTGAACAAAAAAATTTGTTTTCTTTTTGGAGTAATTGAAAGAGGGGGAGTAGAATTTTACTAAAGTCATGAGTGAAACAACGGTAAAATCCAGCATGACCAAGGAATGACCACATTTCCCATAAATTTTTATGGAATGGTTAGGAATAAATGACATTAAATTTTGATTTATCTACTTGAATGCCATCCAAAAAACGACATGTCCCAAAACTATACCTTGTCGCACCATGAAATGGAATTTCCCATAATTTAATACGAGATTCTTTTCAACAAAGCGATGTAAGACTGCAGCAAGACTACTAAAACATTCATAAAAAAGGGTTCATAAACAGTGAAATCATCCATGAATACTTCCATGAAATTCTCAAGGTAATTCCAAAAATTACTAACCATGTATCGCTAGAAAGTACCCGGATCATTGCACATACCAAATGGAATCCTCCTATATGGAAATGTTCCAATGGTGCAAGTGAAGGTTGTCTTTTCATGGTCCTCAGGGGAAATATGGATATGAATGTATACAGAATACCCATGAAGGAAAAGGTAGTGGGACTTACCCTCTATCCTCTCTAGCAATTGGTCAATGAATGGTAATGGGAAATGGTCCTTCCTAGTGTTTTGGTTTAGTCGGTGATAGTCTCTATAGACACGCCAACTATTCTTCACAAGAATTGGAATCAATTCAATATTTTTATTTTTGATTACGGTATTTCCCGTATTTTTATGATCTATTTGAATGAGACTAACCCATTGGTTGTCAATGATGCGGTAAATGATTCTATCCGCCAATTATTTTTTTACTTAATTTTTTAAAAATTCTAGGAGGTTTGGGTTCAGTCGACGTTGTTCCTGCCTCACTGGTTTAGCCTCAACATTCAACAAAATATGATGTGTAAAAATTGATGGGCTAATATTAGGAAAGTCAGAAATCATCAATCCCAGAGATTTTTTATATTCCCTTAATATTTCAAGCAGTCGCAATTCATTCCCATGAGGGAGTGAACAAGTGATGATAATGGGAAACTTGTTTCCACTCTCAAGATATGAATATTTTAAATAATGATTCATTTGTTTCAATTCCAATTCAAGATGATTTTTGACTGATGTGAGTGTGTGTGAATGTGATAGGTCACTAATCTCTTCTAACTACCCAATTGCATCATCCTCGTATGAGGAATGAGATTTTCCAAGCATCGAAGAATCATCGATGGTCATTGGATCCTCAGTGTTTAAGAAATTATCAATTAATAAACATGCATGAAATTTTTATAAACCACTACAATAATCAATTCATGATTCATTGCCTAGAATTTAAATCAATGAAGAAAACTCAAAAAAGAGAACAGGGGAATCAAATGTTTTTTTAGGGGAAGGAAGTATATCAATTGTATTAACAGAGTGAGAGGAATGTTCTTCTTAGGGGTGCTTCATGGAATCAAGGATTTTGATGTGTAAAATGTCACAAAAAACTCCATAGATAATGTACCATTACCAACATTAATTATGGTTTTGGCAGTTTTCAAGAAGGGTCTTCCCAATATAATCAGGGCATGTCTATATATCCGATCGTCCTCCATTTTAAGAACATAAATGTCACCAGGAAAAATTAATTTGTGGACCCTCACAAGAACATCCTCTAACACACCATATGGGTGTGCGGTACACTGATTATCCAGTTGAACAATAATTCTAGTGGGCTTCAGTTCCCAGACCTACAATGTAGAGTAAATGGAGTGTGACATAAAATTAATAGAGGCACCTAAATCATGCATAGCATTAGAAAAAGAATACTCCCCTATGGTGTATTAAATTGATAATGTTCTAGGATCCTTTCACTTGGTGGGAAGTTATGGATCGATAAATGTGGAAACATTCCTCCCCAATCTCACATACTAATCACCATGAAGTCACCTTCAGTGTGTACACATCCCCTTTAGAAACATGGCGTACCGTGAAATTTTCTTCATAGAATCATTCAATGGGATGTTAACATGAAATTTCTTGAAAATTTTTAATATTTCCTTGTCAAATTCAGATTCTTTTTTTCTTGGTTAGGTGTCCCTTTGAGGAAATGGGAGAGGAATTGTTTGGCTAGGCAACTCATCAATATACACACTCATTCCATTGGAATGGATTCACTCAGGATAATGTTCTTCATCATTTGGAACATTCTTAATGGTTGTGATGGAGGTTTCCTATGATGTTGATGACTATAATGGAGGATTAATATTACTTTCTAGGTGTTTCCCACTCCTAAGGGTGATGGAACTAACATTTCCTTTATCCCTAGGGTTAACTACTGGTTGGGAGGGATTTTTACCTAATCTGTGACTTTGAATTTCAACCACTGAGTTAGAAAGTTGGCCGAATTGGGTTTTGAGGTCTTGTATAGTTTCCTGGGTGGTTTGTTGGAATTGGATATTGTTGGCAGCCATTTGTTTCATCATAACATATAGTCTAGGCTCGGGTTTTGGAAGAGTTTGTTGGAAGGGCCTTTGCGGTGGTTTATGATTTCTTGGTGGTGGTGGTGGATGACTACTCAGCCCCGGTTGGTTCTATTATTGTTCAGGTTGGTTTGAAAACCCCCTTGCCTATAGCATTGGTTCTCCTTCCACCGAGGGTTGTATGGATATTAAGGTTCTTGCCTAAAGGGTTGGTTATAGGGGAGGCCTGTAAATATTTCCTCACAACTCTCTGATGTTTCCCTCAATTGAGGACATTGGTCAGAATAAAGGGTGTCAGAAGAGAAGAATCGACAATAGATGGGAGGAGGAGATTGAGATTTCCCATGGGAGAGAGCAAGTTGTCTTAGAAGGGTACTTACCTCATCAAACATCATGTCCACCTTCTTCTCCAATTCAGTACTTTTCACCTCATGGACACCTGGAATGTTTAAATTGTACCTTAAACCAAATTGTTGAGTTTTTTTGTTCCATGTTCTCAATTAAGGTCCTTGTAGAAATTCAGATCTTATCTATGAGCGCACCACATGCAGAAACATCAATCATATTTCGATCAATATGGATTAATCCTTCATAAAAATATTGAATTAATAGTTCATCACATATTTGTTGGTGTGGGAAACTTGAACATAACCTTTTAAAGTGTTCCCAATATTCATGTAATGTTTTCCCTTGCGATTTTCTTATCTCACAAATTTTATTCCTTATTGTTGCAGTTTGAGAGGTTGGGAAATATTTTCCAAGGAAAATGTGTTTCATGTCCGCCCATCCTCTTATTGGGGAATTAACATAACATAACCAAACATTTTCGTTATCTTCTAAAGAAAATGGAAATTTTCTATGCTTTACATGTTCATCATCCACATTTTTAGGTTTTAATGTAGAACACATAGTATAAAATTATTTTAAATACCAGTGTAGATCCTCTCCAGGATGTCTTTGAATCTTGGTAATAGATGAATTAATCCAGATTTTAGTTAAAAAATGGGTGCCTCACCTTGTAATTTTAGATATGTTGGCTGAATATAAACATCAAGTGAGGTAAGTTATTTTAGTGTTATACTATTTTCATCCATGTTATACATGTTTATTTCAGTTTTGATGTCAGTTCCAGAAGAATATGAAGGGTGAGTAAGAGTTTCAATGTGTGGTGTGTCCTCCTTCAAAGTGTTGTCTTGTGTATCTTGGTGCCATTGACGTGGGGTCCTCTCTGGTTTGGGTTCGAAAGGTGATAAATCACCCAGAGATGAATGAATCATTCACCGAACCTACTCAACAAATAAATTATAATGAAAATGGATTGAAAATTATAAGATAAAACAAAAAAATATTCACGACAATTACAAAACCCTTATAAAAAACACGCACTAAAAACCAAAGAACTCCCCGACAACGTCGCCAAAATTTGACCGCGTTGTTGTGACACATAAAATTGATTTTGATTTTAATATTTATTTGAAGTATAGGGAAGATCCAAGGTTATTTCACAAGGAGCATTGATAGGTTTTGAGTATATATTATTAATAATAAATACTAAAACAGGGGAGTGGTTTTGAAAATAGACTAAAGTAAATTACATAATTTAAAGATTTTAATAGCTAATAAATAAAAAAGGTGTTTTATAATTAAGATATAAAGAGATCATTTAAATTTCACTAAACATCTAGGTGAGTTAATCATTCTAAAAATACACATTGTTTAATTTAATCCTTTGGTTGAGGGTTGTCAATATCCCAACTTCCCTCTTGCCTCTTAAACGATGCTCAAAGAACCACCCCTTATCACAATAACTGTGTTGTCAAGGGTGGGGTGTAAAGAATATATAATAAAGACTAACAAATAATAATTTAATCTTATGTATGTGTGAGATAAATAGGACTCTCATCTTTTACAGTTGGAACCACCCTTGATTCCCTCTTGAAATCTCAACTCAATCGATGATGAAATAAAAAGTGTTTCACTTATTTTTTTCATTAGAAATGAAAATAGAGAAGAATAATGTCAAGATAAGGAATAAGTGAAATATTGAGCACAAAAATTATGGAAATCCAGTAAAATAAATAGTCTTGGAACTCCTTCCCAAGTGTGTGTAGATCCCTCGAAATGACTGTCCTCTGTTTATCTCGACATCAAGAGGAGGAGGAAGCTCTGGTGGAACTTCACCTTCATCCATGATTCGCCTATGATGATAGGGGCCCCTAGAACACTTTGGATGATTAGAGTACTTCTATGGGTCTCCAAAATACTAGATGTTTTCCTCCTGGCCGAACATACAAATGTGGAGACCAAGGTGCCATTTTATTGAAAAATGGGAAGGTGGTTTTGAGCATACAGGTTTCTTAAAACCAACTATCACATGGGTTTCAACCTCCAAATAGCCTTATCTAGATTTGAAGAAAATAAAAAATTTGTAGACCCACCTTCATAATATCTCCATCAAAAATTTTCCACCAATTTGGACACCTATAGCTCGAGATATGGACAGATCACAGCACACCACTTTGTACTTCATGCAGATGTGGTGTGCTGGACTGATCTGGTCAGTCGGGAAACCAGATAGACGAATGAGACTTGAGATTCTTCATATGAAATGTATAAAAATTTATTTTGGAACATCCCAAAAAATATACTCCCATTTTTAAGCACGGTTCAAGAGTAGTGTGTGGATGACTCCACTAGTGTGCTTGGATCTTGTGTAGTTTGGCCAATTTTTCCTGGACATCATCATGGCCCTCCAAATCACCTCCTCCTGAAATATATTCCTCATAAAAAGTAACATTTATCTTTTAAACAGTTATAAACACAAAATAAATTATTTAAACATGGAATTAAACTTGACATTATTTTTATAATTTTCAATATAAAACAAGTTTAGCACAGCGGTGTAAATGTAAAAATTACACAGTGAATCATGGTACGATCACCAACCCCGACTAAAATTTCTAACCCCTACCCACACTACATAGTAAAGGACATAATTTGATCATAAAGATATATTAAGGATCCATTTTTTTCAAATCAAAAGGGAGAACCTGAAGAGGCGATAATTATTTAATCACCCCATTCAATGTTCTTTTTCTCTTCCACTTCCTCTTTATTTCTTATTTCCATACCAAAATAATAAATCCACTACCTTCAACATACTGTGATGTTATTATAAATATGGTTCAACCATATTCATTATTCTATCCATCCTATGAAGGACAAAGTCACCATACGTGAATATGTACGACTTACCATCTCCATGTCATGGTGTAGTTTGTTACTCAATACATAGTTATTTAAATGGGTATAATAATGAAAATAATTGATGTAAACAATAAATATAATAGGTTAATTATTCCTTATATTTATTATACCATCCAATTACATATAATTTTGTGCTCAATATAATGATATTGTCACTCATGCATACGTACGGATTACTGTATCCACGAACGTGATAAGATTCATTTACCCATCGTAACCATTCGAGAATAATTTCCATTTTATGATTAAAAATATTTTTTAAGAACATAATATAATTATCGATTTGAATCAAATACATCCTGTCCATAAAAAACATGACTTACGTAACAAAACATATAAAGGAAAATGAATCAGTTAACACCCGAAACAATGATAATAATGAAATATTATTAACAAAGAAATTTTAGAAGATCATATACGATATCATATTTATGTATATATTTCATTAATAATTTAATTACAATTATTTAACTAGTAAATAAGAGGTTAATATACCCTCGACTAGGACAATGTACATGTTAAGGGTTAATTTTACAATCTCTTTACTTATCTAAGGTTGTTTATACGTATGTATCTACTAGGACTTATTTATCATCCATATCCATGTTTCTTAAAAATGTTTTTCCAAAGATTTATAGTATTTCCTAGAATACGGTCTAATGTCATTTAATCCCTCGTTTTAATTTATATAAATTTTTTTTAAAGGGATCCTTCCGTCATTTTCTAAACAATGTAATTTATGAAATTTTCAACAAATTAAGTTAAGAATGATTTTTTAACTTATACAGCGGGTTGGACTATTTTCCACCATTATAAAACCTTTGAAGCTTCTATTACATGATTATAAGAATATTTCCAAAATAAATATTTTATTTTATAATTATGTGACTTTTAAATGATTTCAAAATAGAAAGAGGTATTTCTCTCAGATAGTTTAGATTTCATCTATGTCAACATCCTTTGATGGATTTTACACTTGTTTGCAGTTGATTTATTATGATACAATATTCCATATTATACTAATGGTTTTGTGATATGTTTCACTATGGATAAGTTTTTATACAATTCATGGTTTATGGATAAAGTATTAACATTTCATATTCTATTTTTAATACTAATGTTTATGAAATGTGTTAACCTTTTTATATGAATAATGGACTGGACATAGAATGTGATAGGTGGATCATGCAATAGATCCTCAATTCATCAGTAGGACTCATGATAAAAAATACTATATGGGTATCGGGTGTTGAAAAAATCTTATTTGTAGTCCTGGCACGAGGCCTTGACTATGTGGTTAGGTTATCCAAAATTATTCATTCCATCATTATTAAATTAGCTATAGATATTATAAGTGATTTTTAGACTAGTAGAATATCCATGTGAATAAGTACATTGCATTATTTAATTAATCTTTTCCATATTATACAGATTTTTAATTTTAAAAAGCTCTTGTTTTTGTCTTATACATTGCATTCAATGTTTATGATTATTTATGAATGTTTCTGCTATATTGTTATCCTTACTGACCATCTGAGCTCGCCTCTATCTTATGTTTCTTTCTAGGATGTGAATAAGTATATTATGGTAGAACTTCAGGGATAGGCTATGGGATATGATTGTGTTCAATGGAGACACAATATTGTTGTTTTTTCATTTCATAATGTAATGTAAAACTTATATATGTATCTAGTACTTCCAAGGTTAATAAAATGATTATTCTTTCGAGAATTGATCCCTTGATCTATTGCCAATGTTATGTAATAATGCACCCACTCCAGGTAAATATGGTTGGTTTGTTACGGTTTTCATCAAAAGATTTTTAGTACAAACCATGGAAACTAGACTTAGAATATCTCTGATTAGATAATATTACCCTAAGATAATATTTAAGGATTAGTATTGAAGAACATCATAGAAATTTTTTATGTAGACATTTGGTGAGTTTTCAATGAAATAAATCCTTGTCTGGATATGATTAGGTAAACGTGGCTCTATCACATATGTACATAGGTGTGAACACTCTGACAATGAGTTTTAGTCTATACCTGGGGTCTCCTGGTACACGGCCACAGGCATTTCTCCACTATTGGTTACGACACTCATGGGGGATTTTTTTATGATAATTCACATTTTCATTATAAGTCATTAAGAAGGATTTTTGTAAATACATCCGGAAAGAAAATTTTTTTATGATTAAGGATTATATGAAAAAATAGATCAATTTATGTTAGGTATTTTACATGTTTATAATTATGCACTGTGATTCACAAACTAACCTAGTGAATGGTATTGTTTACATATGGAGCATAGTAAAAGGAATGGAAACCGTATTAACACACATATTCCATGTAGGTATTTCACTCAAACTCCATATAATTATATTGGAGCTCGTTATAAAACTGGTTCTGAATAGCTTATACCCATACTTGGACAACTCACTCAGGTTAAAAATAATAACCTTACCCGTATAAAGCACCTCGATCCATAATGCGGAGGATCAATGATAGACCACTTCATGAGGAAACAATCACTAACATTCAATGTGACTAAAAATATATTTGTAGATTAGAAATGTATATGTTCATTTGAAAAAATAATTCATGCATTGGGGAGTAGCGAAAGGGATAAGTTTTTCATGGTAGTTTATCGCTTCACAAGAGATGCAGATCAATGGTTTTCATTTATTCAAAAAAATAATGGAGGATTGAGAAGTGTGAAATATGTAGTGGAGAGAGTTTAAATTTATTTTCATAGGATAAATACTTAACTCGTGACCATCGAGCGGATATGGAAAGACAATTTCTGAGTCTATGGAAAAAGGATGATGAAAATGTCACAATGTGTGAGGCTATCATTACATAGATAGAATTTCATGATATAGATTATATACGTAAACCCTGGAGTATGAATGATAGATTTTATTATTTTTGAAAACCATTTCTCCATTGACCATTAGTATAACAATACTTCTCATCAAGTGAAGATATAGTCTCATGTGCTATCAGGACAGAAAAGGAATTTTCTAAGTCTTACGACATTAATGAAAAGCAAGATAAGAGGAGATCTATGGAACACTCTAGAAATGTAGTGAAGGGGAATAAGGGAAATTTTGAATTTCCATAATGTAGTAAATGTGGGAAGAAACACCTTGGGACTTTCGTAAAGGGAATGGTAGCTTGTTACAAGTGCAGTTAAAAAGGCCACCAAGAATGTGACTGTAAGAGAAATAAAGAGGATGTCAATGTGAAATGCTACAATTATTGAAAAATGTGGAATTATGAAAATTAATTTCCTAAGTTACAAGGAAACATACCTCATAAAAGGACAAGGGAGCAAAGACAAGCTTATGTGATCACTACTATTGAGGTTGAATCTCTTAATGACATGGTGGAAGGTACATTAATGGTTTCCTAAAATTTAACCAATGCTCTATTTGATTCTGCATCCTCAAATTTTTTCATATCATTCCAGTTTTCTAATAAAATTAGATATTTCCAATTTGATTTAACAAAGGATTTTTCAGTAAAAATCCAAAGGGATGTTTCATTGCAACATATTTTTGTGAATCTATTACCATTATGGCATATAAGCATGCTTTATCTACTGATCTTATTTTCATACCCATGATTGAATGTGATATAATCCTCAAAATGGATTGGATTTCAGATCATGATGTGGAATTTTATTGTTTGATGAATGAGGCTAAAATTTTTGACCATGATAAGGAATACCTTATCTTTAGAGCAGAAACATCACTATCTAATTCTTATCTATATCCACCAACAAAAGATCTACTAAATAAAATTATTGGGGAGGAAAATATTTAAATAACTATGGGTGAATAATGGAATGTGCAAATAGAGTACATACATATTATTCAAGAATATGTTGATATGTTTCCTAAAGATTTACCTGGACATCCTCCAGAAAGGTAAATTGAGTTTTCCATTGATTTAATTCATGGTTCAAGACCCATATAGAAGAACCCTTATAGAATGGACATTGTGTAATTAGTGTATCTAAAGAAAAAACTAGAGTAATTGAGTAATAAAGGATATATTCACCCTATGTTTCTTTATGGGGAGCCCCTGTTCATTTTGTTAAGAAGAAAAATAGATCTATGAGGTTGTGCATTGACTACAAGGAGATAAATTCTATAAAAATAAACAACAAGTATCCCCTACCTCGCATTGATGATTTATTCAATCATCTTCATGGAGCATAATATTTTTCCAAATATTGACCTTTGATCTGGATATCATGAGTTGTGTGTGAAGAAGGAATGCATTCTGAAAACAACATTTCGAAACAGGTACGTGGATTACAAGTTTAAATTAATGCCCTTTAGAATGACTAATGCACCCTCTATTTTTAGGGACCTAATGAATAGAGTTTTCAAATCATATCTTCATGAATTTTTAGTGGTATTTATTGATGATATATTTTAATACTAAAAAATCTATAAAGATAATGAATATCACTTGTGAAATATTCTAAAAAACCATAGAATAAGTGAATTATTTGGGATGTTTGGCATGTGTGAATTCTAGGTTCAGGAATTTTTTATTCTTGGCCATATTTTCTATAAGGATGGAATCTCTATCGATTCTTCAATGACCATGGAAACCCATGAATGGCCAGCACCGACATGTATAACTGAGGTACACAATTTTATTGGTTTAGCATGTTATTATCAAAGTTTCGTCCATAAGTGTGCTCAATTGGATAACCCATTTACAAAGATCACACATAAATATGTTAAATTTATTTGGACAAAATAGTGTGAAGAATGTTTTGTAGAATTGAAGAAGTGATTAACAAATTCTAATATCTTGACTCTACCGTCGAGGTATGATGGGTTTGTTATTTATAGTGATTCTTCAAAGAAATGGATTCATTTTATCCATATGCAGAATGATAGAGTTATTGAATATACATCACGGCAGCTAGAAATTAATGAAGAAAACTATCCCACTCATTATATTGAGTTAGCAGCTATAATGATTGCTCTAAATATATGGAGACATTATCTATATAGTTAAAATGAGAGATATATACTGATCACAATATTTTGAAGTATATTTTTCTCACAAAAAGAACTTAACATGATGCAATGGAGATGGCTTGAACTACTCAAGGATTATGATTGCACTATACACTACCACCTGAGGATGGAAGATACGGTGGAAGATGTTGTGAGATGAAAGGATCATGGAGTTTTGGAGAAGATAAGAGTTGAAATAGATCTTATGGTAATGGATCTAGTAAAGATGGATATGGGAATAATCATGGAATGTGAAACATCAACACTTTTTACAATGGTTTCCAACCCATATTTAATAGATAGGATAAAAAGTTGTTAGATTGTTGATGAGGAGTTTCAATAGAAAATTAAAGCTGTGAATTATGGGAGATTGATTGACATTGTATATAAAGATGGAATATTGTAATTTTGGAATACCCATTGTTTTCCTGACATAACTAATCATAAAAGGGAATTCTTGGTTGATGATCATTGCTCTAATTTCTCTATACACCCTGAAATAACTATGTTGTATATAGATTTATAGAGTCAATTTTGGGGGAACAACATGATGAGAGAGATTTCTTATTATGTGTCAAGATGTATGGTTTTTTAACAGGTAATGGAGTGGTGAAATCATCCAAGATGATTCATGCAACCTTGTCCCATACCTGAGTAGAAATGGGACAATATTATGTTGGAGTATTTCATGGGGCTACCAAAGACTCTTAGAAGGAATGATACAAACTAGGTGTTTTTGATCATCTAACCATGTCTGCATATTTTCTTACTGTAAGATAAGATTTACTACATGAATTTTTAGAAATACCATATGTTAATTAAGTTGTTAGACTTCATGTTTTACCCCTATCGATTGTTTTTGATTGCGATCCCCATATCATATTATGATTCTAGAAATGTCTTCATAAAGCCCAAGAAACTGAAATTCATTTATGCATTTCCTACAACCCTAAAACTGGTAGACAATCAGAACAGACTATTAAAACCATAGATTATATGTTGATGTATTTCCCTCATGACTTTCAAGGTATTTGGCATCAGTATTTACCTCTGGTATAATTTACCTATAACAATACATTTCATTCAATTATTTAGACGGCATCATGAGAAGTGTTATATGGAAAGATATTTTTCACACCAACTTGTTGGGATGATGTTGGTGAAAGAAAACTTATAGGCCCATAAATTGTTGATGAAATAATGGAAAAAGTGAAGATTATCCAAACCCAGATCATAGAAGATCAAAGTAGAAAAAATAGTTATGGTGATAACTGAAGGAAGGATTTGTAATTTCAAGTAGTACATCATGTTTTGTTGAAGGTATCTCCATGGAAGTGTGTTATATGATTCGTTAAGAATGATATATTATGTCCCAGTCACATTAGACCTTTTCAAATTCTAGAACGAATTAGAATTACATCATACCATTTGGCAATGCCTTCAAGTCTCTTTAAAGTTAATGATGTTTTCCATGTATCACGATTAAGAAAATAAATACATGACCCAACACATGTACTCAACTCTGAAGAAATAGAACTAGAACTTGATATGTCTTATAGTTAATATCCTATCAGTATTCCAGATACCATAGATCTAGTGTTGAGAAAATGGATGACTTGAATCGTTACATTTCTATGAAGAAACCATAAGATAGAAGAGGCAATGAGGGAACCCAAGGAAATTATGATGAAGAACCACCCGAATCATTTTATGTATTAATATTTTAGAAATTTCGAGGACAAAATTATTTAAAAGAGGGAAGAATATATCACCCCATGCTTCCATGTAATGCTTCTCTTTGAATAATACAATAGATTGCATTGTACACAACGTCATGTTCTTTCACACCACGACTAATCAAACTATCTGTTATGAATAGTAATACCCACTTTTTGAAATTTTATAAATATTATTTTTCAAAATGGACTTCATTTATCGATTTGGAATATCAAAATTTTCTTAGGGTAAAATTTTGGAATTTTCCAGAAAATTTTCCATTTTTGATTAATAGTGAAACACAATACGTTATTGTTTAAAACCAACTTTTTATTTAAATAATTATTTTTGTTATCTAAAATTATTTTATGTCAAAATAGAAATATAATACCTATATTTGTTTAATGTAATTCATTGGAGTCATTTTATAATAATATTAGGTGTATAAAATTTTAATGAACTTTTTAACGTCTTTTACCCACCTTCTAGGCGTGTTAGAAAAATTGTATAAAATATAATTTAACAACTTCTATGAATTGAATTTAAAAAATAAAAGAGACATGGTTGACATAAAAATGTAATATGTAGTTCAATAGGTTGGAAATAATTTTATTTGAATAGTAACCTTTGAATTTTATTTACCTCAATTAAAATTAAAAAATGTAATTAAAGGTAAAAATAATATTAATATTACCCCAAAACATCTCCTTATTGTATTAGATAAGTTTATTTCAACAAAATTAATCCTTTTTAAAAAATAAAATCCTATTGATACATTTGGGATAGATTAGGAAATTTATTATATTCTTTTAAAAGAAGAGTTAAAAGTGTTAAATTCAATGTTTAATAAATAAACAATTTTTTAACATAGGGTTACACATTAGATAAATTCGACTAATAATATAAATTAGAAATCAAAAAATATTTCCAACATCAAGGAATTTTAGTTATAATTTTTAGGCATTATATAATTAATATTGTTTATGACACAGTGATGAAGAAGTAATTACACTATTAATGAAAGATTAAAATAATTGATATTAAAAATATAAAAATAAATTTAAATTGAGACTTTTGATTACATCCACGAATTGTCTAGGTTAATATGACATATTAGGGTTTATTTAATGTATTTTTTGTCCAATTAATAATCATGGTATGTCTTTTACAAAAACCAAATTCTAAATAGTGTCAAAATTTAAAAAAATGAGTTTTTAAAAACAATATTATATTATTAAATGATATAATATTCCTAAAAATATAAGTATTGGACAAATTAATTATATAATGATATATAATTCATTAATGAACCACTTTTGGTTCACTTATAATTTTATTGAAGATTTATTAACCATGTATTATAATAATACTTGAAGACATAGTAAAAGTTAAGCTATTTAACTAAGGGTTAAATCTAAAAGATGTGTTTAATATAGTGACCTAAACGTGCCTAAAACCTATTGGTTGAGAGGATATAGGACCATCCATACCTTATCCAATAAATAAATGTTGGAAAAATTTATATTATAACAAATTAATATTTCATGCTTTTTCTAAAGTTCCCCTCACCTCTCTTATAAAAGGGTACTTCCCCTTCTCTTAAATTTATATCTCCAAAGCCATTTGGATCGTCCAAACCTGACTCAAATCTCCTAAAACCTACCCTCACATAATCCAAGAGGCCTTAAATTTATCATAATGAAATCTTATGGTTCCCTTTTGTTCAAATTAATAGGTAGAACCCGAAGAAGAGGTAATTGTTTCCTCACCTCTTTCAAAGTTCTTTTCTTCTTCCACTTCATCATTATTCTTGGTTTCTATACCAAAATAATAAATCCAGTACCTTCTAAATAATTTTATGTTATTAAAAATATGTTACAACTATATTCATCATTCTATCTATCCTATGAATGACATAGTCACCAACCAAGCGTACGTACGGCTTACCGTCTCCACACCATGGTGTAGTTTGTCATTAAAGACTTCATTATTTGGATATGAATAATAATGAGTATAATTGATGTAAATATTTAATATAACATATTAATGATTCTGTATATATAATATAACATCCAATTACATAATATTTTTCCATCAATATAATGATATTGTCGCTCGTGCATACAAACAGATTACCATCTCCACGAACGTGATAAGATTCATTTCCACATCATAACCACTAAAGAATAATATTCATTTTATTATTAAAAAAAAAATTTACGAACTTAGTATCATTATGGATATTAATCAAATACATCTTATCCATAACAAACATGACTTACAAAACAAAACAAATAAAGGAATATGAATAAGTTAACACCCGAAACAATGATACTACTAAAATATTATTAACAAAGAAATATTGAAAGTTCATAAATGATATCATATTTATGTATGTTATTATTTTTTAATTTAAAAACAATAATTTAACTATTATATAGGTGGTTAATTTATCAAAAAGTAAGGAAATGTAAAAGGTAAGGGTTAATATTACAATCTCTTTACCTATCTGAGGTTGTCTATATATAAGTATCCACTTGGATCTTTATCATCAACATCTGGCTTTCTTAACAATGTATTTCAAAACATTTTTACTATTTCCTATAATATGGTTTAAAATCATTTATACCCTTGTTTGACTTTAAATAATAATTTTTAATGGTATCTTTCCATGGTTTTCTAAACAAGGTACTTTATGACCTTTTTGACAAATTAAGGTAAGAATGGTTTTTTACATATATTGAGAGTGCAGATATTTTCCACCATTATAACACCTTCAAAGGAGACAGAATTTTGTTGTTTTTTTCATTTAATAATGTAATTAAAACTTGTCTATGTATCTACTACTTCCAAGGAAACTAAACTGATCGGTCTTTCGGGACATGATATCTTGTGATCATGACAATTCTATGTAATAATTCACCAAATCTAGGTAACCAGGGTTAGGGTGTTACATCACATTTCATAATGAGGAAATGAAGGAGCGTTCTTCAGAAGGTCTTCGATCATTATCTACCAACACTGTAGAGGCTACTAGATAAAGAGTGAAAGTAAATTGGGAGAGAAATTTTAAAAACTCCATAGCACCATCGCTGCATAAAGATATTAGGTGCATGGAAACAATGATGAGAAGTGTGGGGAAAGGTGAAATAATTTCTTATAACAATATACTAATATTCTTAACACTTGTGGGTTTCCTCCACCCTTTAATATAAAAATTGAAGGGGTTCAAAAAGGTTTTTTGGGGATCTCCCCTCCTGAATATTATCCAAAAACTCATAAATATAAGTGAGAGTATTTGAACTGTGGTTGAGGGGTTTTCCATTCCCTAAAATGGCTTTTATCTCCATGGTTCATGATTTTACATTAGAATATGAGTCATAAAATGGAAAGTTACAAACTCTTAAAAACATTGAAAATAATACTTCCTACATAAATTCCAGAGAAATGTCGGGATAGATCTGGGAACGCCTTATATTATTTTTTCCATCCGCAATAGTTTTATAATATTTACCATGAAAACCTCATGATTATTTGGTGAGATGGGTTATGGTTCACTAAAGATTCAGCCTCGGGGAACTATCTTGCAAAAATAACTTTAGTTAGTCTCTAAATAGAATGTGTGAACAAGTGTCATGAGGCTAACTAAATGATTTATCAATTGAAATCAGAAAATCTATTTAAAATGGAGAAACCTGTTCAGTGTCTTCCAAGGTGTTAGATTAAATATTAAATTCATCATTCACATTTCCATGAAGGGTAATTCTTCTTAATTGGTATATATCTCATATGATTATGCAAAATAATTCATGTGTTTTATGAAATTATTTTCTTCTTGAACACCACTCCATAATAATATATTGGTACTATATCAGTCATTGAATATGCCTCAAACTAAAAAAACAAAAATCATTATACAAAAAATGATATACACTCATTCAATAAATTCCACATAATTAAAACCTCACTCGGAATGTCTAATACCATTCATATGAAAAGATTACTCCTCATCTTAAATCCCACATTGAAGTACATCCTCCATTAAGATCATTTCATGAGAGATTAACATTGGATGAAAAATATTAAATGTAAGTTTTTAAAGATATATCATCATTATATTGGTTTATTAGAGTCAATAGGGAACTATTTTGAAGGGATACCATCTCTTTCCCTTAATTAAAAATGACTTTTCCCATAGTGTAAATGTTTACTTGAACAAGATCCAAGGACACAATGAACCAATATGATTGACGATATTGATAAAAAGATTGAATAGGAAAAATATCATCAAGAACATAGTTGTATTGAAGTGATCTATTGGAAAATTTGTAATTCCGAAGATCTTGTAAAAAGAGACTACTCAGAATGCCCTCTTGAGGGATGATGTGATGTTTTAGATCATTTTCAATATTCTGGGAAATAAATTTTATTTCCTCAATCATAATCCACAATGAATGATTTTGTTTGAAAGGATCCATTTTACCCTTATATGAATAAAAATTAAAAAAATATAATGAAACAATGTACAATGATCAACATAGTTCAATAAAGACCACGTATCACATTACTTTATATGCAGTGAAGCCTATTTGTTTGAGAGAATAATTCAACTAAAAAGGATCATAATCTATTTTCAAAAAACATGAGTTCATGGATGAGTTTTTTTCTACATTTGATCAGCCATTTTCATCATTGAATTATATGTGAGAAAGGAACTATGTGGGTAATCATGGGGAAGATCTCATAATGATTGATTTAGTAAAGTGAAAAAAATTTATTTTTTACACCTTTTATATGCATGGTCCCTTCGCTAGATCCACATGAAGACCAAAAACAATTATACAAGACATTTAAGGAGGAAAATTTTTATATCGGAATGAACTCCTCACCATGATAATGATACCCAACTCCTTTAGAGTCCATTTGATTGGTTTTAAAAAGTTCTCATGTAAGAGAAGAAGAATTTTTAATGACTATTTGATTTTTTAGATTTATAATCAACCAACCTACATCATGTATGATAAACATGTAGAGTACCCTGAACTAAAAAAGAACCCCACCTTCTACAATGTTTTCTCTACATGCAAGTTGATTCTATGTATAACACCTTAGCATAGTACCTACACCCTCAAAAATGAATTTTGATTATAGGAGAGGAATCCTATTCATGCCCCATGAAAATGAATATTATTTTTGGGGTGGGGTTTCTTTTTCAGGCCCCCACAAAATGAAATTTTGATAGTGGGGTGATTCTTTCTTTTCCCACCACTGAAAATGAATTTTGTTTTGGGGGTGTGGCTTCATTTTTATTACCCATAATACAATTTTTTTGGGAGTAGAATCCATGTCATTACCATATGAAATAATATTTATAGGGGTGATGAGGCTACCCTACATCCCAAAAACCTTGAAAGGTGGTGGTTGAGTAGTTACATTTGTGCAACTATACAATCCCACCACATAGACTAATTAGAATGGTAATGTTTTTGGGGTGGATTTTTTAAGAGTGTTCTTTGTGAATCAAATAGTAAGAGTATTTTGTTTATGCAAGTAAACATACAACACATATCACAAAGTAAAGAGGGTATAAAAATAAGGCTTCAAAAAAAAGTCATGTGTGGTCTAACCATCTGCATTGAGAGTCCCTTTGTGGGATAGTATTCTGTGAACAACATGTCAATGAAATATTTCCGTACCACCATGAAACATAGAAAATAGTATTCTAGATTGTACCCTTCATTCTTGGTACCCTTCCCTGAAGAGAAATTCCATCAACCCCATTCTTAACCATCTAACCAACAATATTCATTAACTCCCCTCATGAAGCGTTGAGATCCTACATGACCTAATCCTGATGCACACTATTGAATCTTAACTATCATATTGGGATATTTCATTAATTATCCCTTATGAAGAATTAAGACACTTCTGGGACACTTCATGTTCTACTAGGCCAAGAACTCAACCAATGAAGCCAAATATGAATGATCAATCCAAAATCCACACTAGCATTTCCAATCAATCATACATTCCTAGGGTATATGATGTCATATTTCTAACCTACCTAATTAGGTGAATCCTCAAAATGTTCTCAATCATAGATTCCCATGATAATGATGTTTAGATCCTTGGAGTTTGTTCCACGGTCCTTCATATTCTAGATGGTAAGGGGGGATTATGTTTTATTTTCCATTAAAGAGATTGTGTTTAATCCTCCACTCTTCTATTGAATAGTGGTAGGTGGATCACTCTTGGAGTAGGCCCCCACCCTTTCTTTCCTAGAATTAACAAGATATAAGTGCATATTTTACTATCATAGTTACCGAAAAAATTGGGAGATGTGAATATAAAAATAATTTTATCTCTCCCATTTCCCCAGCCTCATCCACCAGTGGATGAAAAATATTATGTGTTTTCCATATCTATCACATCCTTTTTTCCTCACACCAAGCATGTCTTGTCTATGAATAGAGTTAGTGGAGATCAGGGCATCCACATGAGCCAAACACATGTCAATCCCATTCATTATAATACCTATATATATCAACCAATGTGCCTCATATTCAGGATAATCTCCAACCATATCAACCAATGGGAAACCCATTTTGTATAATTCCAAGAAAATACAACATATATGCCTATCATTCATTATATGCCCAAACCATTTCCGCCTACGGGCCTCCCATTTTGTATAAGACACATACATAACAAAATATTAA
Source organism: Viscum album (assembly GCA_963277665.1). Taxonomy (NCBI): domain Eukaryota; kingdom Viridiplantae; phylum Streptophyta; class Magnoliopsida; order Santalales; family Viscaceae; genus Viscum; species Viscum album. The sequence goes on from OY728144.1 coordinate 577,830,471, forward strand.
CCTCTTATCTGGTGTAATACCTGACCATACCATCCAATGGTAATCATATCATGTGTAATAACTAACCATCTAAACATGTTGTCTTTAATTCCAATCCAAATGAGATACATATGAATCCTCTGTGAGTTCCTAACCCAACAGATCAAATTCAACATAATTTTCTATAGTTCATATCCCTAGTAGGCATGTATATAATTTGGGGGGTTCAGATTGCATCCATTTCCTTTTCATCAAAATCATTATTGGTCCATATTCATAAGAAGATCATACCACACATTGGAGACCACATCTCTTTTTAGAACAATGGGTCATATTGCCTTACATCCCACACCAATCTTGACATGGAACCCTTCACATAGACCTCCCCATCGCATAACACAAAACTACATGTTTTTCTATTATTCACATGACACTAAAAGGAATTATCTGTCTTCTTAAGAGGCACTAAACTATGTTGGTTCTTATTCTATGCATAATGATACATAGGAACCCTATCACATTGGAATGATCTTTATATCAATATGACATCCATATCTCTGAATGATGTTAAATTACCGAGATACAAATTATGTGTCTCAAAAAATAATCTTTAAAATAAATGATATTATAATCCCTAAATTTTATAATTAAAATTACCATCGATGGAGAACCATGGATACATATAGATTCTTCCATAGATGAAGATCCAGGGATATATATATATATATATGATTATGAAATTAACACTTTCAATATTATTGATTATTAATATAAAGGAGGCCGATCTCATATTTGGGATTTTAAATAAAGGATTCATGAAAACATATTTAATCTATTTTAGTCCCAGTGTATGAAATAATTCTGCCCAAAAAGGGTGTGATGAGTATTACCTCTTATCGTCCCAGACCACATATCTCTAAAGTCCCTTTCAGAGAAATCTAGGTGGAGCCTTCATTTGGAATGAATGTCTACATAAAATCAAAATGTTTGAAAGCATGGGACCATGAAGGGAATATAGATAAATATAAATATTCCATCCGAACATATTTCATATGATATATTGGTAGTTTGGTACATTTATATGCTTTAATTTTGGACATTATCAGACTTATTTGATTATATTATCAATACCTTGGTGTGCCAAAACATTTTATTCTCATTTCATGAAGCATAATCCTATGTTATTTCAATGGTTCTATTTAATTTGTTCGTGTGTATTATAAAAATGAAAATGTTGATCATTTAAAATTGATGTTTTTGATTTATATTGAAGAATTAATGATTATAAATCAACTTTGGGTGGAGTGTTCTAAATAGGGGAAATGATTATTCCTTGGATAAAAAGTGGTACAATTTAGTTATAATGATTACCAAATATAGAAAAATGATTTAGTGTAAAATAAAGAAAATAATTTTGTTGTAATGAACCATCCTAGTTCAACATTTCCCATCAAACATACAATTTTTCCAATAATCCTCAAGAGTGTTCCTAATCACAATTGGCTGGTGACTAAAATTGTATATTCTATATTTTTTTAAATGAGTTATTCAATCACCATTATATTTATAATTTAATGAAAATTATTGCTTATTTTTTTATACATAAATTATGTGGTTCATTATAAAAATAGAGTAAAATGTGATTTTTTGTGATTTTATTAATATTCTTCTATTAAGTTATTATGTAGACTATTTCATATTGATTTTTCATATGCTATTTTGTGTCAATGTAGGCAATAATTATCAATAAATGTACTCAATTTTATGTTACTCAAGACATCTTTAAAAATGTGTTGTTCAAGAGGATGGGATTTCAATCTCACTATACCCTTTTGGGGGATTATATTATCCACAACATTATCTTATTGATTAATGAAAATTTCAAGAATCCTTCTGTTATCATAGAATGGGATAGGTTATCCCTATTATGATGATCATATCTAAAAATTATTGTTATGTGAATTTTTTTATTATAGGTTTTTTAGATTTCTCTTTTGAATACACGATGCACTCTTTTAAAGACAACTAGCTAGGAAATCTGGTAATTTTCAATATCCAAGAAGATATTTGGGATATTTTAGTTAGGATTAAATCCAAAATAGGTGTCTTATATATCATATGAGAAATTAAATCTAACACCATGTTGATCTATTAAATATAAATGGTAAAATTAAATTGGTTTTGGAGTAAAAATATGATTCTTATGTATCCAACATAGAATTTAAATTAGATTTAGAATACCTCAGTAGCTGAAGTCAATAGTTTTATAAGGGGTTTTATAAGAGGGTATTGGATAAGGATTATATATTGTAAATTACCTATGATACATCAATATGGTTATGGTTCTTTTAAGGAATGTATACTAGGAAAAAAACCATTCTAGAAGGATAAAACATGGTTGGGTATAACACTTTAAAATAGGAGGCCCACCCTAAAGGAATTGTCATCATGTTGATGGAATGATTTTTATATATCTCTAAACTAACATCACTCATGATCTATGTGAGAAACATGATACATCTTATAATTAGGAACATTTCATTCTAGTATACATTTAAATTTCAAATGGCATTATATATTGATTCTTCCCTTGTTTTTTCTAGAGCTAAAAGACTAAAAACACAAGATATAATGCCATTAAAGAATGATCATCAATTATTTTTTTAATATAGTTAGTTGTGGAAATGAAAATATTATTTGGGTATAACACCATGTTGGATGCTCGTATGTGGGATAAAAAATGAGTATATTAACTCATGGTATATTCAAGAATGGATTATGCATACAACTAAGAGGATGGAAATATATTTTATTTCAGAGGAGTATATCGAATCAATATATATCTATGGATGGTTCAAGCTTACACGTAGGAGGATTCACATACATGGGAACCAAGAGGAGTATATCGACATGATGTATATTCAGCAATGGTCAAGGATTACGACTAGGTGGATGCCTTTATATGTGAACCAACATTAGTATATCCATATGAGGTATATTCCAGAATGTCTAGGGCTTACCCTAGGATGATTTCCATAGTTAAAACCATGAATAATAATTCAAAATTAGGTTAAATAAGAAATGGATAAGGATTAAACATATGAGGATGGACGTAGGGGTAACCAAGAGTAATGTATCAGTCGAGGTAATTATTGAACCATGTTTAATATACCATATCAAAAGAAATGAAGAAACCATGATGGATGCATCAACTCTAAAAAATAATCAAATCCAAAAGGTGAATCTAGAATTAAGGTAAATATATAGGGATAGAACATCGGTGCAACCTGACTATGATTATTCTGAGAGAATCATCTGATCATATACAATGGGTTTATGATGATGCTAGAAAGGGGGATCTCAACTAAAGGAATATAAATACATTCACCAGAAGATATCTAAACATTAATTAATATGATTATGAAGCTAAAATGAGGAATATTGACTAGGGGTTATTTGATAAAACCTATAGTTTCCTTTCCTGGCTGACTATCAAACCAAAATTTGGACGAGTAACCACATGGCCTCATGTGCACCTCCCAAAATGCTTGATGATGTTGAATAGCAGTGAGGGTCTAATGGAGGAATGGGGGAGTGACTATAACCACATGGTTAGAGTAGAATATAGTTAAAATCGATATAAATCAATAGAAAATAATGGAAGTATTAATAAAATATGAAGTAGAAGATGAAAAATGTAATAACTACTAATAATGACTACAACCAAATACATATAACTACACATGAATTTTCATTTAACTACATATAAAATAATTAAATGTATGACAAATAATATAATACAATACAATACATGCATGGAAAAAAAATTAACTGAATCTCAAAGGCTACCTAATGAGCATCTAGAAGACTAAATCAATCTTATGCTCCTAACTCCGATGTTAAAAGCACAAAACAAGCAATAATACATGAAATTATGAACATGTTATCTTCTCAAGTACCCTTGTGGAATGGAGAATTGAGCAGGGGGTGAGATATACTAATTAGAAACAACAAATAGTGTATAAATGAAAATATAGTTTGTGGATATAAATTACAATAGTGTGTATGAATAATGGGTATTATATAGAATAATCACAAGTAAACTTGTCATCTCTGGTTCCTCAAGGACACCTGGATGACCATACATAATTTATCACAAGACCGAATATATCTAAACCAATTTCCAACCCATACTTATGTGATATGGGTGTAGGTAACCAAATACATCATAAAAAAAATATCATAAGAGAGACAAAACCCATGAATGAAATTTTTCATTGTTGATGTGCCCCAGTATAAAAGCTATGAATTCTTCTTATAAATATAATAGTCTAGATGATAATTTAAAAACTGGAACCTGGATCTCATCCAAGGTGATGCAAAAATGAATCATAAGTATCGCTCCAGAGGCACTATAAATACCTCAAACAATAAGAGTCAGTCTAAGGAGATCAATAAATTGAGTCCCAAGTATCACATTCACTATGTCATGAAGACAATAACACCCCTAGTGTATCCCACATATCTCATATGGGGCACCAATATCAATTATTTCATTATATAACCATATATAATCCAATATATCCCCTAATGTATCCCCTGTAGAACTAATATGTCTCTTAATGATGTAGATAATCTACACAATGTGATGTCCATGGGATACCAAGTATCACTCCTGGTATATCCAAACTCAAGTAACCCAAAAGCCCATCCTAGGAGTTCGATAAATAGGGGAACTAAAAATATTTCAAGGTATATATAATCTCATATAGACAATGATTTTATCCTAGTATTTACATAAATGTAACCACATTATTGGTTATGTTTTATGAAAGTTTATCTAATCATTCAATTTAAAAATTGTGAAGACCATGTTCATAATCATGCCACATCACTAGTCTTGTACTTTATCAAGGCCAAGTCCATTTAGCAATTAACGAAAGGAAAAATAGAGGCCATGTAATTATTCATTACATAATCCATTACAAGGACACTAAAGAAGGTCTATTTTCATAAGCTTGTCATTTATTTCACTATGTGTCTTCATCCATTATAAAGGAAAACTAAGAGTTAAATAGAAGCAATCCATCCAGGTGCACAACCTAAGGAATATAACAACCTAATTACCAGATTATAATAAAGGTCATTATAAAATGCATTCCATATATAATAATAAATACCATTACCAAGTATTTGAACGTAATCAATTATGATATGTCATGTTAACTAAGGGATAATAGAGAGGGGAATCACATCATTCCATATTTTAAATAATCCACCTATTACATTTTAGATGAGAGTCGACATCGAATATGGGTGTTATAAAAAAAAATTGGTTAATTTATGTCATTCAAGTACCATAACCTTAAGGGTGACTATGAATTGAGGTCCATGAAGATCATAATACCTAAGATGATATCTAATAGATACAAAAATTAGGGCCTTATCTTCTTTGTAATTATATTTATATTTATAATTGTCTCATAGAAATTTAGCCACATGGTAGAACTAAACAATTTTTAAAAATCAACAATTTAATAGAAAAAAAAAAAGAAATAGACAATGTAATTTTATACATAGATAACCCCCTTGTTAAAAAGTGAGTATTGAATCAATATGGTTCTAGTGAAATAAAATAAATAAAAAAATGAAAAGAATATATTGTGATTTAGAATGCTCCAAAACAAAACAAACTCTAAGAAGATAAATGAATATTGGAGGAAATAAGAGTTATTGTATTATCAAGGGATATACAATTTATATAATGGTTCATGAATCCAACATTGGATGGGAGAGATATCACCATTCCTTCTAGGAGATAAGGGGGATCCCTCGGTGGGATACTATATATAGCAGTGGAGAAGAATAGAAAGGATATTGAAAATTGATGTCTGTATGGGAAAAATGGAAATACAACCAAAATTATTAAGTTGAATGGTTTTATCGCATGATTGGCCAAAATACGCCGCAGTCATTCACTCTATACTGCCTGAGGAACCTCCTCACATAGGATAGACACATTGTTTTGATAACATGGTATATAGCAAGAAAACCGACCCTATCAAGATGCCTTCAAAACACTCACACTCATTCATATCATCTCACATGGTTATACCAAATTCTATGAGACCTCTAGAACCACTTGTTAAATCAAATAGTTTTCTCTTGAAGTATGTATAGTTTCAGATGAATCATGTTCCTATAACATCTTCTCATGGTCTTATAGTTTGAGAGACAGATGGAATCAAAACATGATGGAACACCTAATAAATCTATTAGGCCTCACAAAACTCAAAGGAAACGCAATTATTTGTTCATACATTCAAAATTTAATTTCAAATATTGTTTTATAGACTGGTCAATCCACCAAACTGAAAATTCGGGTTCCTTTAAAATTTTCATCCAACCAAAAAACCAAAAACACTATAATCTCCCACCTTTGAACTTGTAATACAAATGAACCATTAGGGAAAAAACAAAACAAATCCTAAATATCTCATGTATTTAAGTTTCATTAAAATAGATACGTTGTGTTTGAAAATTCATAAATCTCCTCTAATATCACATAATGTATCCTATAAGAGTCGTTACTCGAGTAAACAATCATTTTTTGAAATGAACAACAAGACTGAGCATACCAGATCTTATCTAACCCGATGCCTGATCACCCATCATGTCATCGTATTTATAAGAACATGGCACTTACCACCACTATTCTATCATTTCAAGAGATCCTCTTAGTAATGATATCTCTACTATCAAAACTCCCAATTCAATTATGACCATTTCATCCTAATAATGACGGCATCATGATTCTTATCATGGATTAATGTTTAACTATCAATTTACCTCCTTTGTCTAGGAAATCTGGATTTTCTTGAAAAATCATGGGCGATCCAAACTATACTCTTCTCATTCTGACAAAGATACTTGTAATGTATCATTATTATCTGTATTACATGGAACAAGAGGGAAAATTTCAATCCAATTCTAGAAGAATATATAAAAAATTTACTATCTTAGATGGTGAACATACCACAAGCTGATATATGAATCCTTCTCTCATGGAACCTTACAATTACCCTGAAAACTTATAAGAAATACTATAACTGGATATCGGTGACAGCCTGAGACCAATCCCTCGTCAAAAGAAATTATGCCCCATCACATGAATGGGTACATACATGATCTAAAATAGTGGGATCATCACTCTTTTAAATAGCTCATATAAGAATATCTTATGTCCGGGTGGCCTCTGAATCATCGATGGGGGTATTATGAGATCATCTAAGGAAAATCATATTGTAATGTCCTGGAATTTACTTATATTTTTTTTAATTAATGGAATTATTTCATGACAGCGAAATCTGACGGCGTGCGATTCTGATGCCTGGGGTGCCTGGAATGATCTGTCGAAGATTGGTTGAGTTTTTATTAGAGTGTGTAAGTAGTTTTTCTGAAAAAGTAGAATAACTTTTAAACTGTAACTCAGATCAGAAATATTATGGCACATTTGTGTTTAAGATAGCGGGATTTCCATAGGCGTGACTTAAGTCTAGATGGCACAGGCCTCCTATGAGAAAACCCAAAAATGGAATAACCGTAAATAAAATAATTAAATAATTTATTTTATTTTTCAAATGCTTATAACTCAAAAACGGTAGCTCGGAATTAAAATCTGAGACTGCTGCTAAACTCGTGAGGGAATGCATTATTTATCAGATACTAACATTGGTAGGTGCGGACCACCAGTCAATGTTAGTTTTTTGGCCATAAATAAAATAATTAAGTGATAATTATTATATTGTAAAATCCATAAGTTTTAAATGGTAACATGGATTGAAAATCCGAGAGTACCGTTGGGTTCGTTGGGGAGTTTTTTACCTAGACAGAGTCTAACCTCAACAAGCACGGGTCGAGGGTGAGTGATAATAATTTTCGGAAATTTTTTTCAGGTACGATCAGTAAACGCGTGAGTGGTATTTTCTAACTTTTAAACTAGTGCTAAGAATTAAAATTTGAGGGTACTGTTGAACTCAAAGCGCTGATATTCGCTTAAGGAGACCTTCACCTTGATCGAAATAAGTCAAGGGTTAATTTTATTATTTGGGTTTTTCGGGAAAGAATAAAATAAAAATTAACTTGTGTAACATTTTATTTGTATTTGAAACACCCATGTGGTTGTAGAGAAGTGGGGAACACCAGACCCAAACCTCCCATGAGAGGTCATAGTGGTAGGGACCACCCGAAATAACCTCCCATGATATTTTATGATGGTGGGGACCACCCTAGGCTTGAAACATCTTGAACTCCCCTCATACGTTCGAGAAACCTCTTGGATTCCCTCCAACCTTAATTTTTCCAACCCAAAATATAATTACTTATGAAAACCTATGTAATTAATTATCCCAATTTGAAATTTTTCCAACATATTCTATAATATTTTCTAATTAATATTTGGTCGAATTGGGGGAAACTCTTTGAAAAAGGGATAAACTTGGTGCCTTGGGAGAAATCTCTCCAACGAAGAGCATCAAAGAAGAATGCAAATGATGAACACCATAGAATTACATTCTTTAGAAATCCAGGAGGAGGAAGAAATGCTAGCCTGTCTTCGATGCATGGTTTCAGAATCAATGATTGTTGGAATGACCCTCTGTCTTCTTTGATTTCTTTCTCACGACCTCCATCGATGAATCAAATGTGGTAGGGATTTAAATTGAGTATGATTATATTCCCATGCTCTTCCCTTCTAAAAAAAAGAATGCAAATCAACTCATTATCAAGTTGATCTGCAGATGTTTCCATTTGTGGGTTGGGAATAATTTATTTTGGGGAATTGTAGGATGGATAATTGAATTTCTATCCTTTATGTTCTTGACAATTCTTCATGAATCTAGGAAGAAATTATAGCTACTTGCTACCACCCTAACGCGGAGAGTGCGGGCCAAACAAACAAGGCTCATCCTCTCCGAAAATCTTGGTTCATGGTGTGTTCTTTGCAATGGAAAAAAGTGATGAGGGAAACGGTGCCACCCCATAGACACCTTCGCCCGGTGCTCCGCCACTCCGTAGCCTCTAGGCCCCACTGCACCGCTGCATCTGGCCTATGCACCATCCGCAGCTGAATGCCTACTTCCTCCTTGCGCCCCCCATGGCCTCGCCGAGCCGCTGACCAAGCCACCGCAGTTCAAGTCGTCGCTGCCACCGCCGTTGTCCGAGCCGCCGCCCCACCGTCTGTGGCCCTCTATGCCTCCCTGTGGTCCTCTAAGCCACCACGGCCCTCATGAAACCCCTGCGGCTGAGACACCCAACAGTCTTGCGCCATCCTCGGAAGAGCCGTCCAGGGCCGGGCCGAGCCACCCCATGCCATCACGGCATCCCTCGGCCATGCCACCCTCAGGGTCCTCACGAGTCGGGCCAGACCCAGTGGGTCAAGCTGGGTTGACCAAAACTGGGTCGTCCTAGGCCGGGTCGGCCAGGCCGGGTTGGGCCGGGTCAGTCTGACCTGGTCGGACCGAACCCAGGTCCACTACAACCCATTTACTTTCATCAGCCATATCATTGGCACTAGAAGTCCGTTTTATGAACCATCAGTGGCGCTGGAAATCATTGAGTGAGACAGTCCCTTTGAGTATACCCCAGTGTAGTTTTGGATTATGTTGTGGAACAGTTAGGTTGGATCGAGCACGAATCCAATAGGCCCCTCGGAACTAAAAGGAAAACAACTCATAGACTGGGCAACCGATTGAAGCACCGTCTATTGCGTTGATAATCCTATTACGTGGAGGACCTAAGAGACAGTTCTTACTGTGAATTCATGGAATTTGGAATATCTAATAGTAGCTCTTGGAGCAGATCCTCCTAGAGACAAGCGAGCATAGTGTGGGAACCTTGTAGCTGGCTGAGACTTGAAGACTACTGACCATTTCAACTCAGAGTGACATGACGGGCCCAGTAGGGGGCGCCTCTATGTGATGCGGCAGACCCCTGGTGGGGAGTGCCACTGTGTAATGCGGAAGAAAAACCGTACTTGACAGGAGGAGTACCTCAGTGGGTGACGAGGGGGAGATCCTCTGTGTGACATGGTAGACCCATGATACATGACAGGAGGAGTACCTCAGCATGTCATGAGGGGCAGCACCTCTGTGTGATGCGGCGGACCCATGACGAGGAGCACCTTTGTGTGATGGGGTAGCCCACGGTACTCAACAAGAGTAGTACCTCAACAGTCCAATTTAGTGGGAAGCACCTATGTCTGATGAAGGAGGCCCACTAAACTCGATAGAGAATGGGTTCTCTAGAAGTCGAAGTGTTCGACGATGTGACTGGGGATGTTACTTTTTTCTACTCCTAGAATAAATCCTATTGTGAGACGGGTCAATATCTCTGTGTTTTCCTCATGATTGAGATGGATTACTTGATAACTTAGGTATATGTATGGGCATATACCTAGGTTTGGTTATTTGTTGATTTCATACATTCTGGATTATCCTTCATGGATTTTGTGAGAACTTGAGGGTCACATGGTCCATACTGAGTATTGTTATACTCACCCCTACACGGGATATGTCCGCACCTTGTTGTGTTGGATGCAGGTGACAGACGACACTGACTGAGGACGAGGGTACCAGGACTGGATAGTGCTCAGAGGTGGACCATATGGCGTGTCAGTACGTAGAGGAGACGGGTGGATGTGGAGTTCTAAGGAGGAAATCTATACCTACCCTTCATGTAGGAACCTCGGAGGACAATCCAGTAGTTGTCTTTCTTTTTCCTTAGTTGTATTTCATTTCAGTTGTACTTGTACTTTCTAGTTGGGCTTGTATTCGGGCCCCTTTATACTTACTGTACTCACTTGTTTACTATACAATTGACTTGTTTTTGTATTTGTATGTGTGTTTGGTTGCATGTGTTTATAGGATATAAAGGCAATGCATTCCCAATTTTAGGGAATACGCCTTTGATTCTAGTAGCCACCCCTAGCCAATGGAAGGAGGGCATAGGGTTGTCCTGGCATGTGCCTCAAGGGACGGGTCATGACAAATTTGTATTAGAGGAGTTGTTTCTACAGTAGAACATAGAACTCTGATCTTCCTTTTAACGGAAATGGTGTTAAGTGTACTGAGTATGGTATCAGTTTGGGGAATCCAATGTTGGTGCGGCGACTGGCGTATCCATACACCAGGACCCTGACATCTAATATCCGACTCAGTGTACGAAAACACTGATTGCATGTGTGTTTTGAAACGTTTTCTTGTGTTTTCTTGAGTTATATTACAAGGTATAACTTAATGACCGTAGCATACCTATTCCGATTAAGGATGTCGCTGTGTAGACATTCATCTAGGATTCACGAGAGAGTACACGATGATGGCCCATTGAGCGATGAGGCTCTGGTTCATGGACCTCTTACTATGCTGGCACCATGGGTGGTGTACCAGAACCACCACCACCCATTGGGAAGCAGTTACCACCAGTCGCACTGGCGGATGGTGCACGCCGACTGAGGATGTTTCACGAGTTCCATTAGTATTGGTCTCTGAGGTTTTTAGGCGAGACAGTTTCCCACGCAGCTGAGGGATGGCTAGTGGTATTTTCTAGAGTTTTCAACCTAGTTGAGACACAAGTAGAGTATATGGTGATCTTAGATACTAGTATTTTTTTTAGTTAGTGGTGATGAGGATGGTCCTTATAGTGATCAGACTTCAGTACGTGGACCATTACCAAAGATAGTACCTTCGGGTTGTGTGTCAGCTATATCACTACCAATTGGTCAGCAGTTATAACCAGTAATACTGATAAAAAGACACATATAGGATTAGTGCCTTACGCATGATTCAGCATCTGATACCCTTCAGGTTCTGAGGTGAGCCCGACTCACAAGTGGCTGAGGACTGGCTTGAGGAGGTGGTTGAGAGTTCTCTAGAGCATTTATAGCTTCGGCAGGACGACACGTCAGTAGCTGAGTATTAATCGAGGCGTACCCATCATTCCTGGTACTGTATGAATACGATACGATCAGTTCTTAAATTCATGGACCTCTAAGAAAGGTGTATTTATAGACATCCAAGCTAGAACTGTTCCTCTATGAATTGTTACTTATATTAGGGTGCTAAAGAGAACCTTTGTGGTTGAATATTCTTTGGCTGAGTGGATGTAGCCACTGAATGTTAGTAATGGGAAAGTAAGAAACTGGTTTCATTCTTAGAGACTTGGGCAAGTAAAAAAATGTTTCAAGATTAAGTTCTAGGGACAGATGAATTTGTAGGGCTGTAGATGTGGAAGAAGAGCTAGTCGAGCAGCATGAGGTGGTGTATATTTCAACATTTTATAACCACCCTGCATTGTGGTCCCCTCCTTGCTCAGGGAACTGGTGGACAGGGGAAGACAATAGCTGCATGTGGTCAAGGAGTGCGACCCAAGGTCTCTAGGAATGATTCAAGGTATGTTCTGTGTCTACTAATAGTTGTCGTATCAATAGACATAGGTACCAATCACTTATTTTTTCCAAGAATTGTGTCTACGTCTTAGAGTTTCTTGTTAAAATGTTGACTTGACCCTCACGTTTGGAGATACCTTTGGGAGGAGACTCAATAATCACAATTGATCCAATGGTGTGATCTGACCCTTGAGGTGAGAGTTTCACTTGGAACCTCTTGGTGGCAGCGTCGAGGACTTACGACGTTAGTTTGGGAATGACTGGATATCCATAATTCATACATAGATCGACTGTATTAGGAAAAATTGTTATGGTTTATCTACAATGTTGGGATGAGGTTTTCATTAGTTGGCGAAAATTGAAACCCAAGCCACACATGATAAACTTCTGCATATGTTGGTGCAGTTGTTCACTTCTAAGTCATCCCACCTCACCCTTTTGAAAGTAGAAGTTTTGCGTTTTCAGTTCCCAACAGGTGACGGAGGCTGGAGTTGCAGTGGATCCAGTGAATATTAAGGCAGTACTTTCTTGAGAGCCACTCTGGAGTGTGAAAGAGGATTTGCGTTTCCTGGGTTTGGCCGGTTAATACTGTAGATTTGTGCCAGATTTCTCCAGAGTTGTAGCACCACATTTAGAATTGATGAATAAGGGGTAATCCTTTTTGTGGTCTTAGAGATGATATCAGAGTTTTCAAGAGCTGTGGTAGAAGCTAACTAGTGACCCCATCTTGAGGCTTTCAAAAGAGGGCGTATGGTACGTAGTCTACTATGCAGGATTAGGGAAGGGACTCAGATGGGTCTTGATGCTGGAGCGAGAAGTGATCGCATATGGTTCTTGACATCAGAGACATCATGAGCAGAACTATGCTACCCATGACCTGGAGTTAGCAGAAGTGGTCTTTTCCTTGAAGATGTGGAGGCACTATCTGATTGGAAAACGTTTTGCAGTCTACTAAGATTACAAGGGTCTCATGAATATCTTCTCACACAATAACCTGAACCTGAGATGGTGACGTTGGCTTGAGTTCCTCCAGGACTATGACTTTGAGAAATTCTATGATCCTGGAAATGGAAATGTTGTAACATATGAACTTAGTAGGAGATCGGGTATACAACTGCTAGTTAAGGTGACAGATTAGCTGGACACTTTGCAGATATCCATTGTAGATAGAGGTGTAGCAGCTTTTCTTCTATCTCTTACAGTCACCCCACACTTCTTCATCGATTCATGGAGGCACAGTGTGGGGACGCTAACTGTGAAGCTCGACATGCTCAAATGTCCACATGATAGGCACCTGATTGATTTTTTGAAGGTGGGGATCACATTATCTTCTTTAGAGGACATACCATGGTACCAGGGCTACTTCGGGAGGAAGTGATGAGGGAGTTACACACATCCCCTCTAGAGGTACATGCAGGAGTGGAGAAGATATACCAGGACCACCAATGAAAGCACTGGTGGCCAGGGATGAAGAAAGCAGTGACATATTTTTTATCACGATGCCTCACTTGATACCAAATGAAAACTGCTCAGAGCAGGAATAAGTCTTATGCTGACCGGAGGAGGGACATCATGTCTTCATACGGGTCTCACATCGATGAGGTTTGCGGAGATTTGGCTGAGGGGGCATGTTATCACTAAGGTATATCAATCCATTCCTGATCCTTTGGAGGGTAGGAAATGGGGCATACCGCTTGGAACTTCCACCACAGTTGCACCAGGTGCACGATTTCATCCACGTATCCTAGTTGAGGAGTTACACGCACAACCCTTCCCATATCATCGACCATGGCGAGATGGATGTTGATGATGAGGAGAATTTTACATAGGTTCTACTAAAGATTGAGGATCGACAGGAGTGGGTCCATCTTGGATGGTTGATACCACTGGTGCGCTTTAGCTGGTATCATGGGAACCTCCAAGAGTTCACATTGGAGTGGAAGGCTCAGATTCATGCTCAGTACCCTATTTCAGTGGTTTTTCCTTTTTTTGGATTTCAGGGATGTAAATCCCTAATGTGGGTAGAATGTAATGTCCCAGAATTTCTGTATAAGTTTTTTTAATTAATGGAATTATTTATAGACCGACAAATCTGACGGTGCGCGATTTTGAGTCCTGGTGTGCCTGGAATGATCCGTCGAAGTTTGGTTGAGTTTTAATTAGCATGCGTAATAAATTTTATTGAAAAAGAGGAATAACACTTAAATGGTAACTCGGATCAGAATTCCGAGGGAACCATTTTGTTCAGGATGGCGGGTTTACCCTAGGCGCGACTTAAATTTAGTCGGCGTCGGCCTCCAATGAGAAAACCCAAAAATGGCATAACCGTAAATAAAATAATTAAATAAATTATTTGTTTTTTCAAATGCTTATAACTCTCAAACGGTAGCTCGGATTGAAAATATGATACCACCTCTAAACTCATGAGGTAATTATTAATTTATGTAGCTTCTAACTTTGGTCAACGTAGGCCACCAGTGAAAGTTAGTTATTTGGCCTTAAATAAAATAATAAGTGACAATTATTATATTGTAAAATCCATAACATTTAAAAGGTAACTCGGATAGGAAATCTGAGATTACTGTTGGGTTCGTTGTGGCATTTTTCACCTAGAAAAATACTAGCCTTGACCGGAACGGGTCGAGAGTGACTTATAATTGTTTTCTGAGCTTTTTATCTGGTAAGTTCAATAAACGAGTGAGCGATGTTTTCTAACTTTTGAACCGGTGCTCAGAATTGAAATCTGAGGGCACGGTTGAACTTGCAGTGCCGATATTCTTTTAAGGAAACCTTCACCTCGACCACAGTAATTAAAGGGTGAAAGTTAGTATTGGGGTTTTTCGTGAAAGAATAAAATAAAAATAAAAGTGTGAAACATTTTATTTTTATTTGAAACACCCATATGGTTGTAGAGAAGTGGGGACCACCAGACCTAAACCTCTAATGAGAGGTTATGGTTGTAGGGACCACCCAAACTAACCTACCTTGAGAGGATATGATGGTGGGGACCACCCGAGGCTTGAAGCCTCTTGAACTCCCCTCAAAAGTGTGAGAAACCTCTTCGACTCCCTGCAACCTTAATTGTGCCAACCCATCAAAAAATCAATTATGACAAACTATGTAAATAATTATCCCAATTTGAAATTATGCCAACATACTCTATAATATTGTCTAATTCATTATTGGTGGAATTGAGGGAAACTCTTGGAAAAAGGGATAAACTTAGATCCTTGGAAGAAAGATCTCCAACGAAGAAAACCAATAATGACCGCCAATGAAGAACGCCATCAAAGAATTCTCTTCGAAAATCTAGGAAGATGACGCCATGTGAGCCCATCATTGAAGCATGGTTTTGGAAGCAATGATCATTGGAACCAACCTTCGTCTTCTTCTACTTCTTTCTCATGACCCCCATCAATAAATCAAATGAGGTAGGTGTTTAAATTGAGTATGATTATATTCCCATGTTCTTCCCTTCTAAAACAAAGAACGCGGATAAACTCATTATGAAGTTGATCAACAAATGTTTTCTTTTGTGGGTTGGGAATAATTTATTGTGGGGGAATTTTAGGGTGGATAATTAAATATCTCTCCTTTCTGTTCTTGACATTTTTTTATGAATCATGTAACCAATTATAGTTGCTTGCTACCACCCTAATGCGGAGAGTGCAGACCAATCAAACAAGGCTCATCCTCTCCAAAAATCTTGGTTCTTGCTGTGTTCATCACAATGGAAAAAGGAAACAGAGGCAGTGCCATCGCCCCACAGCCACCACTACCTAGCGCTCCACCGGTTCGCAGCCTACACGCCCGATGGCACCGCCGCCCGTGGCCTCCGCGTCGTCCACAACTGAATGTATGTGGCCTCACCGCACCACCCCGCGGCCTCGCCGAGCCACCGCAGTTTGAGTCCATACTGCCGTCGACACCATTTGTGCCACTGTCATGCCGTCCGTAGCCCTCTGTACTGCGTCGTGGCCCTCTGAGCCACCACGACCCTCGCGACACCCTTGTGGCTGAGACACCCCACGGTCTTGCGCCATCCTGGGTCGAGCCACCCCGGTCCGGGCTGAGCCACCCCACGCCCTCACGGCACCACTCGGCAATGCTACCCTCGCCGCCCTCGCTGGCTCGGCCGGACCCAACAGTTCTGACCGGTTTGACCCAAACCGGGTCATCCCAGGCCGGGTCTTGCTGGGTTAGTATGACTGGGTCGGACCGGACCTAGGTCCACTATGACCCATTTACATTCTTCGACCATATCTTTGGCACCAGATGTACATTTGAAGAACTGTCAGTGGCACTAGAAATCATAGAGTGAGATGGTCCCTTTTATTATACCCCACTACAGTTTTGGATTATGTTGGGTAACAGTCATGTTGTATCATGCACGAATCCAACCGAGCCCCTTGTACTAAAAAGAAAATAACACACAGACTGGGCATCTGATTGATGTGTCGTCTATTGCATTGAGACTCCTATGACATGGAGGACCTTAGAGATACTTTCTCATGGGACTTCGTGGCTGTTGGAGTACAGACTAGTAGCCCGTGGACTGGATCCTCCCAGGGATGAGCGAGCATAGTGCGGGAACCTAGTAGGTGGATGAGACTTGACGACTGCTGACCATTTCGACTTAGAGTGACTTGACGGGGCTAATGGGGAGCGCCTCTGTGTGATGTTGCAGACCCACGGTGGGGAGTTCCTCTCTGTGACGCGGCAGACCCACGATACTCAACAGGAGGAGTACCTCAGTGGGCTACAAGGGGGAGAGCCTCTGTGTGACACAGAAGACCCATGGTACCCGACAGGAGCAGTACCTCAGCATATCACGAGGGGGGTGCCTCTGTGTGATGCGGTAGACCCATGTTGGGGAGCGCCTCTGTGTGACGTGGCATACCCACAGTACTTGATTGGAGGTGTACCTCAACAGTCCAATATTAGTGGTAAGCGCCTCTATCTAGCATAGTAGGCCCACTATACTCGATAAATAAGGGGTTCTCTAACAGCTGAAGTGTTCGACGATGTGACCAGGGATGTTACCTGTTACTACCCCTGGAATAATTCCTGGTGCGAGATGAGTCAATATCTCTCTTTTTTCTCATGATTGAGATGTATTACTTGATAACATAGGTATATGTATGGGCATATACCTAGGTAGGGTTATCTGTTTATTTCATACATTGTGGTTTATCTTTGGTGGATTTTCTGAGACCTTGAGGGGCTCAGGGTCCCTACTGGGTATCGTCTTTCTCACCCATGCACAGGCTATGCCCACACCTTATTGTTTTGGATGCAGACGACGGATGGAACTGACTAAGGAAGAGGGTACTAAGACTATATGGTTCTCAACGGTGGACCATAAGGTGTGTCAGTTTGCAGTGGACTGGGGTGGATGTGGAGTGCTAAAGAGGTGATCTGTACCTAGCCTTCAGGTAGAAACCTCAGAGGATGATCCAGTAGCTATCTTTCTCATTCCTCGGTAGTATTGCATTTCAGTTGTATTTGTACTTTCCATTTGGGCTTGTATTCTGACCCCAGTTTACTTACTGTACTCACTTTTTTGCTATACAATTGACTTGCATTCATATATTGTTGTGTGTTTGGTTTCATGTGTTTACAGGTAATAATGGGAAGGCCTTCCGAGTTTTAGGGAATATGCCTTTGGTTCTAGTCACCATCCCCTAGCCTATGGAAAGTGGGATTGGGGTAGTCCTGGAACGTGCCCTGGGGGATGGGTCTCGACCCATACTCCAACAATTATAAGTGAGAGGTCAGCACATAACTATAAATCCATTTATCAAGAGCATTAACTATGCATAAAAATAATCAAACCAACATCTGTTTGGAATCCATGAGTCTATCCAAGGAAGGTTTTTATGTTTCTAAGAAAGATACATACATCGAGAAAGACCCTCTCAAAACATAAATCATTGACCCAACATCTATGTCTTGATGAATAGGACACTAGTTTCTACCACATATCTTTTAGGATCATGATAAAAAAGAAGGGCTTATAGGTAATTATTAGTCTCCAATTTTAAGGAAAGCAAATGAAACATCAATGATAACCTTATATTTTTTTAAAACTATGTACACAAATTAGGGTTCCATTTTATGTTGATATATTAACTTATTTAATAAATATAAATTCTAAAAAAACATTATATATGAGTTATGAAAAGAATATATTAATGGTAATTTATTTTTCTATCTCTATAGGGATGAAAAAAAATTATTAAAATTTTCATTCCATCATTATTTAATTAATGGAAATCCTATCATAGTTAAGATATTTATTATATAAGTTTCTTAATTATATTTTACATATTCAAAAGTTCTAAAAAATTGGTCATTTTAAAAACAAATTTTATTCTAATATATTGAGTAAAATACCGTTTAGATTGAGAATGAAATTTTAATAAAATATCATAGTGCATAAGAATTGTTAAAAATAAAATCATTGTTCTTTTATTAATTTAAGATTGGACTACTCATGTAAGACCCCAAAAAACATCTACATTTTAATCTATATAAATTGGTATTGGCATATTAATTAACTATCTTATATAATTTGAACAGATCCCTAGTGAGGCTATTTATTATGAAAACCCGGTAAGGGAAAAGTACAAAGGACCCATCACATCTTTCATGGGAACATAAACAATAATATTTGATTTAATTACAAAAGTTCAGAAAAACCATAGTGGTTATCACATAAGAAAAAATCAATGTGTGACTTACATGGGTCTTTTCGAGTCTATCTCATAAATAAAAACTTATCAAGACTGACCTACTTATGATGATTTATGTAAAATATCAATAAGAAATAAGTTCACATATTTTTATAATTAAACATCATTTAATTTTACAATAGTCAATATGTTTATAGATATCATTAACACATGTTTTAATTTATGCGTTACCATTTCTCAATTAATAAAGTTCCCATATAAAATTTATGTTTCCTATAATATCTAATTTAATAATAACGATTTTATTTTAGACAATGAAAACTTATTTTTATTGCCCAAACATGTCATTATGTTTCTATTAAATTGTATTCCTAGATCATGCTTTGTGGGGAAAAACCATTTAGTTTGATAATGATAATTTATTTATTCAATCAATTTTCTGAATTAAAATATACCAATCTATATCAAGAAGTACTACATGGAAACATGATAAATAAAATTAAATGTGTTATAAATAAACATGGAATGATAATACATGATTAGATAAACACTGCTTCTTGGTTCACAGAATTACATGCTAAACATAACAATAAAATCCCATAAGCATGATGTACTAGGAAACATACTAACAAATAAAAAATCATGTTATAGAACAACAATAGGACAATAATACATAAAATAATGTATAATACTAATCATGTAACTAAAATACCTAACACGGTATATCAAATGAATGGAAATAAACTCACAAGGCACATAAAAAATATCAAATATTATTGTAATTCAATTCACATGTTATTGAATATGCATGGAATGAAAATATATTTATTCCTAGAATGATATTTGTGACACCATGTCCTTTCCAGTTCTGTCCCATGGTAAAATATCATAAATATAAGAAATATATAAAATTGAAAACTACACAGGTCAATCATGTGAAATCATAATCAACATTAATAAATAACAATATAAAAACATTACCATCCCAAGCAACATGGTATTTTCCATGTAAATCAGCTGATCACACCTTGTAATGAATATTTACCAAAAACCAACTCATTCCTACTATCCTATCAACAAATCCCAAAACAATAAGACAAAGGAAAATAAGGGCCACAGTTCCACTTTGTAAAGTCATGGACCAACTAACTATCAAACCAATAGCAAGATCAGTTACCAAAAAGCCTCATGTGTGCCTCTTCAAATGCCCAAAGTTGTCGACTAGAAGTAAGGATCCAATGGTTGTATGATGGGGAGACTATATACACAATATTAGAGTAGCATAATGGTATAATAGATATAATTCATTAAACAAAATAATTAGTTTAAACAAAATACATAGGAACAAATGATAAATATAATAACATGTAGTAATGGGGATATACAAATACATATAACCACATATAAATATTGAGATTTTGACATATCTAAAGCTATAAATGTATGACATAAAAATAAATATAATACATGCATATTAAAATAAAATTATATGACACTTGAACATGGGGTTCAGTCGGGTTCCCCAGTCTCACAACGGCCCAAGAAGGGTGTGAGATATTATCTATGGGCCTTCAACAATGACATATTAATAATAATCCTTTCCATGAATATAAATTAAAATAGTTTATATGTCTAATAGGTAATGTTGTAAAAACACTGAAGTAAAAAATAAAGCTCAGGTTCTTCAGGGACACCTAGATGACTATACATGATTTTTCATACGCCAAAATTTATTTGAACCAAGGGTCAACATGTAAATATGTGATATGGGTGTAGTTAAAATATGATTTCCTAATACACATATTATAATATGGAAAAAACCAAATAATGATATTTGTATTCACATACGCATTTTGGAAAAATAGCTATTCATTATTTGTTTTTAATATACATGTCATCATAAGAACATACTAAGAGGAACTGCAATGTCGTTCAAGGATATCTAAAAAATAATACATAGGATAATTCTAGTGTCAATAAAAATAAATAATACTATAATGGGTTTTCCAAGGATATTCATGAATTTCACCCCATGTATCCCTTTTATTATGGCATGAAAAAAATACCATGATGACCTAGTACCATGTTTCCCACATCGGGGACCATATATAACTTGTGGATTGGTATAGACATATTTCCCCAGATTCCATCCATGGTGTCTTCCCAAGTGAACCAGTATCACTCATAATATAGATCATAATCTAACCGGTGATCCCCTGCATTGCATACAATGTATATCTCACAGTATTTCACAACTTATGTAACTAATGAGGCCATTCTTGATTTTCCCAAAATAGAAGACTGAAGTATCACTTTTGGTACATATAATATCTAATAGACTTTAAGCCTTTCCAAGGATTTTTGTAAATAAAACTCCAGCATCACCCAAGGTATATTATAATTCATTAAATTATTTAAATAAAAATTTTAAAAGTCCGTGTTTATAAAAAATCCACTTCACTTTTCATGTAATATAAGAGATACAAACCATTTACTAGTTTCAGCAATGAAAAAGATATCTCATGTACCTAATCATGATATAATAAATTAAGATGGATCTAAATGATATAAAATCCCATAAACATGTCATCTAATTCACTACTTGGCACATTATGTTTTTTGAGAAAAGTGGTCATCAAATGGAAGTAATAGTTCTAGGAGGAATTCCCTTGTTAGATGACACCCTACATTCAATTTTATACAATAATCCATGCTAACGTGAAAGTAATTCCATATTATCAAGCACATTTCATAAGGATTAAGACTTAATCACTTAATATTTTTATTCTTAACTATGGAATAACTTATTGGGGTATCACATCATTCCATATTATAATTAATTTACCTTTTATATTTTAGATGAAAATATACCACGATGAGGTGTTTTATTAGAACACAATTGATTAATTGATGGGATTCAAGGATAAAAACCTTAAGGTTTGCTATGAAATGAAGTCCATGACCTTCAACAATGCATTAAATGATATGTAATAGCTACCAAAATTAGGTAATTTGGGTTTTCATAATTTATTTCATTTTTATGAGGTGTCTCACATAAATACACTCATGTTGAACAATATCATAATTTATAAAATGTGATACCTTAAGAGATAAATTTCTAAATCACCAACCTTTTCCAAGGGTAGTCCAAACATCCAAAATCAAGGATATAAATGATCTGGTCTGGGAGAAATACAATAAATGAATAAAATCATTGAAAAGTGGGAAAATCATCTAGTACTATAATAGCACAGACAACAATAATATATTTTAAGACGGTAGTGTGGAGGAATCTTATACATAGTCAGGGTTATCCAACACACTAGATGACACTTTTGTCTGACTTCAGATGGGATAGATCTACCCATTCCAAGGAGGAGATAAGGAGGAACCCTCATGGGGATGTTGCACACAAAGGGGGGGAATATATTTGAGATAAAAAATAAAAGGCTACATGGGTAAATGTTAATTTCACCCCATTTTATAAGGACCATGGTTGGCCAAACAATTTACCATCCATGGACTCCAAACTACCCATGGAACCCCCTCACCCAGACAAGAAACATAGTTTAGTTAAAATTGTGATTTCCATGAAAAATACATCTATCAATATATATAAATAATCCTCATTACCATATGAATCCACTCACATAGTTAGAAAAAACATAAAATACCTCCAACTCAACTAGATTGACCTCACATTTTCTCCCTTGGGGTGCATGGTTTTAGACAAACTGTGCACCTCTGATAGATTATCATTTTTTGAATCGTCGAAGTTTAACACTCCTAATACTCTAAGAAGCACTCGATTCACAGCTGATGCCTCAAAACAATTCTAATAAAGAACATTTATGTGTTCAAACAGATTTAATTTCATTCGGAATACTTGTTTACAAACTGTTGTATCCACCAAATTGAAAATTCAATTTCCTTAAAAATTTTGTCCTTTCTGGAAACATGGGTTTCTAAATAATAATTTGGAGTATCTAGACCCTTGTTATAAGAATTCATGGTCCTGAATTACACATAGATGTATTTCCATACATTACAACAAATATTAAAATATGAACTAAAGTTGAAAGTTTATAGATTATTTATAATTGATTCCAATAATTACTCATGTCTGGTCATTAACCATACTAATGGTATGGAGAGTTAGGGTCTTATATTTGGAGGATACCCTTATATTGTTCACCCAGTAAAGTGGGATGTGTGATGTTATCATAGGATACTGAAAGGATTATCTAGAATATCATTCAATATGTTATGGTTGGGTTCCCACGTAGGAAACCATGACAATTAGTTCATACCCATAGATATCTCTTGTGTATATTTTTATCCCTAGTGAGATAATATATAGGGTTTTAAAATCAATTCTACCAAGTGTAGGGTTTAACTAATAAACATGATTCACCCTAGTAGGGGACTAGGTGAAATAGTGTGTTTTCTACCAAGTGATGAGTAACCAAGGTTTACAATGTATTATGTTATTACTATCCCATGTTGCATCTCTCATAGGATGTGGGTCACATAGGTGGATGTTATCCCAGTTCCAATATTTCCAAAGTGATGGCTTGCCTTCAAGATCCTTTCCCATTTATCCCCTCACCTAGGTGGTGGCTCGACTAAGTGGTGGATCACACATGTGGTGACTAAACCCTATATGGGTAGAATAATAATTTGTGAGATGGTATATCCTACATCTCCTTGTCATCCATACTCACGATTGGCTCCCACCAAAATATTATGTGAGGGGTCTATTTATAAAATGTGGCTAGGACCTATTCTATCATTAGGAAATGAATCATATTCAATATTTTTTAGGATCATATGTTGAGGAAAATTTTTTATTTTTTTTATTAATGCATAGTGAACATAAGTGTTGAGCAGATTAAGGTCCTTGGATAAGTGAAATTATATATGTGGTTTTGTGAAAATATGTATCATATGAAAAAACAAAATCAAATATCAATTGTATTAAACTAGTGGAAGGAATATAGGCATGTAATTATGAGACACTAAACATCATGATAAATTGGGTATTTGATTTAGATTTGCAAGTAAGAAAATGATAAATGATTTGGGAATCACATTGTGTAATTTGATAAAATGAATAAATCCAAATGTTTTTATTTCAAAATATAAATCATCATAAAATAGAGGATAGTCAATAAATTCCAATAATTGATACGGAATCCCTACAATATGAGGAGGATTTTTGGAGAACGTGGCCCTTGTGATTGGGTCATGGATACATAATATAGATATCATTATGAATCCTATGATTAAATGAATCAATCCAGATGATGTCTTTATTTGGTAACCAATACAAAAATTGATATCATGTGTATGGTAATAGTAACAATAGCTTCGTCCTTCCTCTACGACTTTTAGAAATATTGATTGAATATGCATAAACACTAATTAAAGAGATGGATGAAATTAATAGGAATCTTGGTTGGGCAATGGAAAAGAGATTATGAAATAACTTAGTATTCCTTATTGAGAGGAATAAATCGAACAATATGTCTGGATATAGTTTCTTTTTGTATTGATCTATCTCGTTTATATATAGAAGTATTGAGAAAATGTTATAAATTTACAATGCCCCAAGAACCAAAATAAATTCTTCCATGGAAATATAAATTTTTATGGGCCTCCAATAAGAGAGCTAGGTTAATCTACATATCTGGAGGAAGTAGGAATTAGGCCACACATAATTCTCATAATGGAAAAATATACATTATGTTTATATTGAGGAATTGGGAAAATATTTCCTAGATAATCCAAATAATATTCTCATTTCATGTAAAAATAATGCCTCGAAAACAAACCATGTTAAATTGTTTGAAATGTTATATATGGTGGGACACATGTCATTCAGTTTACCATATTGAAATTTGGACTCATATATTTTATTTTTTTATGTTTGTATTACTATGAACTGTAGAATATGAATTTTAGTGGTGTTCTTTTAGGAAATTAATTCTTGAATTTTAATGTCATGTTGGAAGACTTTCATAACCCAATGTGAAGATATGAAATAATTAATTGATAAAAATTTCATTGGTTCTGTGTGTGCTTCACTCTCTATCATTGGTTATCAATGAATATGATATATTAGAGTAAACCATATACATTTTTGAATGTCCTTCGCATTGATTCTCTAGTTTCCTGAGCTTCCTACAAGGTGTAATGGGGTTTCTCAATGATAAAAACAATTCTACTTGTAAACTCAAATGAATTTATTTATATGGGATTCTAGGTTGGGTATAGTGTATAAAATGTTCCCATACAATCACTATCATTCATCTATTTGAATATGTGATCACTCATTTTTAGACATCTTTTAGTAGATTGTGATATGAATCAAGGAAAATCAAACCTCAATTGGTAGGACTACATATGATCTATGCAAAATAGAATATGGTTCACCATTTGCATGTATCGGTTATTTTTTGGTAATCCCACAAAGAATATAGAATTCCATAAGGGTGGTACTTCTTTTATTCATCCACTATATTCTAAATGATATTAGTGATATTTTTTTCTAATTCTATATCTACATGTTCACAACTACATTAAACTAATATTAGCTAGTGGACTAAATATTGTAATATTTATTAATCCATTAAAATACAAATATAAAATATCAGTTCCATTTTCCTTCAATATTTCGAATGGAACACAAAATCATGTGATGATATCAATCTTTCTAAGATGATGATCACATTATTGTTACATACTTAAGCAATATTTTGTCATCCAACATAGGGAACAAGTTAGTATAGGTACGGATATACATGAACATCCTAGCTATAACTATTAAATATGGTCCCCAAATTTTTATTCTCCATAAGAAAAAAATTTAGGAGTACTTTTTACTATGTATCAATAATATTGGTTGATGGATGAATTTAGAATTTATATGAAAATCTTGGAACTTTTTTTTGAAATTAATGATGTCCTATATCATTGAAATCTATAAGTATCAATGTCTCGTGATGTTATAGAAGATATTGGATCCAGACTGGAGGGAATTTGTTCGTGCCAAAATTTGGAATGAAGAAAAATCTCCAAAATGGCCCCGTAGACTGCCTCGTGAAGCCCCTTCGTAGAGATCCCCTGCACCGTGGCCGCCGCGAAGCAAAGAAGGCAAGAGGCTCCGTGAACGCCTTTGACGTCCGTGAGCCAACCATGAAGCCAAGGAGGCGGGAGGCTCTACAAACACCTTTGACGTTCGCGTGCCTACCGAGAAGCCAAGGAGGCAGGAGGCCCTGTGAATGGATTTGACGTTCGCGAGCCCACCGCGAAGCCAAGGAGGCAAAACACTCCACGACCCCGGTTGAAGTTCGCGAGCCCACCGTGAAGCCACCCGACCCATCTTCGTGCTGCATTTGCCCTGATCCGCGGTGCCTCTTGCCTATAAATACCAGGCTCCCCCTAAGCTCTGGAGGATGGAAAACCCGACCTTTCGGCTTCTTATCTCCCGAATCACGAAGCACTCTTCTGCTCGTAGAACCATGACTTGCGCGAGGTACTTATTCATCACTAAGTACCTACCCATTGTCTCATTTTGATCCCCTCCTCCGGGAGGGATGCCTTTCATGAAGACTAAGGGATTTCACGAAGGAAGGGGATCCACAAGGGGACCTGGTTCATCGTGGAGAATTTATGCTTCGTGAAACACCCATCATGTACACTGGATCCATTTGCTAAGGTAGGATCCCAGTACTTCACGAAGCACATTGCATCCCAACACCCTGCTCCATGAGGGACCTTTGCTCTGTGAGGTTGTGCTTTGAGAATGCCCTTCCACTTCGCGAAGCACCTCCCATTTACACCTCTCCCCCATGATAAGGCTAAGGCACCCTAATTTATGATGAACACCCCTTCTCAAGTGCCCTCCATCACGCAGAGCAACAGAGCTCCACAAGGCCCGTGCCAATGGACCCCTCTACTGGGAAAATACTTTTCCCGTGCGACCCTCTATGGTTTCATGATGTGTCTTCAAAGTCCCCTGGATGATACCTCCCATAGCGTTGTTGCGCCTAATGCATATTCGCATAGGCATGCTAATGGATATTGCTACTTCGCATAGCCACGCTAACGTAGACCCATCGATGGTTCGCTCCACGACACTCCTCAGTATGGAGTTTCTGTTGCCTTTCCACCCACAAGGAGAAGAGGGTACCAATTATGTATGTTCTAGGGGTGTGGAGTTAAGCCACCTCATCTGAGCTGTAGGATGTTAAACATCCAAGAGCCGTCATCCTCAACACATGACTTTAAACTGTGACCTCGCCCCGTGCCCCGCACGTAGGGTCCTCTACCTTGGGCATTCGTCATGCCCCCTGGTCTCCACAGAGGATGATATCCTCCTTCTTAGAGTGGCATTTGTCCATGGGGAAGGGAAACCACCTTGGTGTAATCCCCTAGCTTTTCCTGCAAGAGGCAGCACCTGTGCTCCTCCTCACATTTCGATTCCAAGTCCAACGGAGTGTGTGATAGAGAATGAGGCTCCTCCGTTCATCGTTCCCAAATCCCTCTCCCGCTGCACTTTGTCGCCCTCGGGCCACCATCCTCAAGTACGTCCCGGCACCATGGGCCGATCCACGTGTAAACCGCACTCCACATCCCAGAGACGCACCTTTTGCGACGTGATCGTCAGGTCCCTGCTGCATATGGTTTCTCACAACGAGCATGACTCATGTGGGCTTAGAGTAAGCATCGACCATGACAACATTCCTGTCCCGCATGATGTTAAACTGTATTTTTTCCCCATCCCACATGACATTAAACTGTACTTACAAACTACGAGGACATTGATCATTGGCAAGGCATGGTATGTAGGAAGCCGCCACAATGTTCAATCCCAACAACCATTGGCCCCGACCATCGCCCTGTCAGTGCGCCAACCCCCATAAACACAATGGGAATCCTAGAGTGTAAGCCCCACACTATCCCGAACTACGGGGAATTTGATCCATGTCATGGCATGGTATGTAGGAAGCCTCTATGAGGTTCAATCCCACCACCCGATTGTTCTGACCTCGTTCACGTCGGTTCACCAATCATCACACTATCCCGAACTACGAAGACTTTGATCCAAGTCAAGGAATGGTACGTAGGAAGCCTCCTCGACGTTCAAGCCCACCACTAGGTTGTTCTGACCAACTTCACATTGGTTCACAAAACATCACACAATCCCGAACTACGAGGACTTTGAACCATGTCAAGACATGGTACGTAAGAAGCCTCCATGAGGTTCTAGCCTACCACCCGGCCATTCTGATCTCCTTCACATCGGTTCACCATACATCATCTCATCCTGAACTATGAGGACATTGATCCATGTCATGGCATGGTACGTAAGAAGCCTCAACAAGGTTCAAGCCCACCACTAGTGGACCCTCGGGTTTACCTTCACATCGGTTCACTGATGAAACATTATCCCGAACTATGGGGACATTGATCCATGTCAAGGCATGGTATGTATGAAGCCTCCCTGATGTTCAACCCATCACCCATCAGACCAAGGTCCTTATTCTCATCGGTTCACTGACACCCACCTCATCTTGAACTACGTGGACATTGATCCATGTCAAGGCATGGTACGTAGGAAGCCTCTACGAGGTTCAAGCCTACAACATGGTCGTTTTGACCCCCTTCACGTCGGTTCAACCCCGTCCCGCATGACGTTAAACTGTATTCCCCATTACCCGAACTAGGCAGACATTAATCCATTGTCAAGGAATGGTACGTAGGAAGTCTCTTTGAGGCTCAAGTCCAAAACCATCATCCATCCTGATTCTTACTCGGGCCACCACATCCCGCTGAGATCATGCCACTTCATTCCACTCCATAGCATTTAGGGAGCCACCCATGTGTTGGCTCCAAAATCAATGTTCCCTCCTGGGGGTTCCTCAATATGATCCACTCTACATAGTGTTCTGATCAGTCTGATCCATCCCTGCTAGATGTTAAACTTGTGGCATACCTTGTGTTAAACAAGGGAAATTGAGGAAAACCTCAGATACATGCCTATGGCATGTGATTATCTATGTTCGATGTGGGATTCCTCGAGCTTCTGCGCCCTCGAGAAGCCCTATAATTACGGACATAAGAAAGACTCACCAATCCCCAACATCCTGACATTCTAGTGATGCCCAGTGTGACTACTCCCCTAATCTAATGTTTCTGCCCTGACCGGACCCCTTGTAATATCCTAACAGAAGCAGCGTAATTAACTGATGTCCATGAAAATATGGTGTCGGGAGGAGTTTCTTGACAAATCTATTAAATCTATGAGGGAGACCTAGAATAGGTGATGAGTTCCGAGGAGGAATCCATGGAAGGAAGAACCGACATACCATCATCCCTGGTTCGATCGAGGAGCAGACGTCCCTGAACAGGGTGTGAATGTCGCCTGCCTTTGGAATGTGGAAATGTGGGGTAACGAATGTCGTGCCTATAACACTCAAGATAATAGACACACGCACCCCGGTGAAAGCATCTGAAATATAAATGGTTAACCTGACAAGAAGTTATTATCCTTGATATAAACATTAGTAATGCTCGGGGATACCATGGATTTCCATGTCACCAGATCCAGCCATACAAGGCTGGGTCCTGCCAAGAAAAATAGATGGCCTAGTGTGAAACTCACCAGAAGTTGGGGCAGTAGAAGATTGAGCAACCCGTTCTGTGACGTTGTCAGGGTGGATCCCTCTTACTGGCCATAGAAGACGGAATGACACTGGGGCAGTAGTTGTCGATTTATTTTTCAAGCAGTGTTGATGAGTTAATCTACCTGCTTCTAGGAATCTGGTTGCTGCCTTCAGAACGTGATCACCACCCGCCCGCCTATGCAGGGGTAGGGAAAACACCAGCACAGCCGCTCAGCATAGCTCCACTGCTGCTGCAACGATGTCTGCATCTATAACTGTGGTGAACCCAGGCCCCATCTCCCCATCGGAAGTCATCCAACGAATGGTGATTAACGTCCTTGTACGTCATTATGAGGAGGAGGGCATAATCCTGACCCAGGATATGGCCCGACTGGACCCTGAGGCATCTAGGCCTTGCCGTCAACACTGCCCCCGAGGGCCATGCAGGGAGCCGCTGCTCCCCACCCCGACATGCAATTGTTTGAAGAGAATGTCCTTGGAATGCTTCAACGACTCCCTGTCATACTCTAATGAGGTGGGCGACGCCCGTCTTATCCCGGTCAGAGTCGAAATCCAGGGGCTCCCAAGAAGTTCCCCCACCCAACCGCGTCAGCATCACTGCCCAGCCTTGCCAGAGGAGCAGGTAAGCCACCACCTGTTCCGCCATCACCGACTCACCTGACCCGACGCCAGCATCGGGCACGAGCTGAGGTCACCCTCCAAGGGGTGTCAACGTTGATGCCAACTGTGGACCAAGCCACCGCTGACGCATATCATCAAGTCCCTGCACACACTAAGTAGGGACGCTCCTACGCCCAACTAGGATCGAGGCCTCGACTGCCCCACTGGCAGGCTGGGTCGACTCTCCTGGTCACAGGCACGAGCGGGAGGCATCGTGAACCAACCCGCCATGATGCCACCCCGTACGGTGGTCCTCCCTGTACCACCACCACTGCGAGCATAGGTCTTTCCTGTTTCGAGGTTCGTCCTGGAGGTTTGCCCAATGACACCCCCAATCCAAATGAGGGTCCGCCCTCGGTCCAGTATCTCTCCAATGTGGGGATCCTCCCAACGTCCTCTCCGCAACTATCGAAGGTCCTCCTCACACCGGCAACCCGAAGAGTGAAGGCTAGCCTCGCACCACCCGCACCAAGCATGGAGGTCCTCCCTGTTCTCACTCCAGTTCTAGCGGAGGCCTTTCCCAGTCAGGAGTTGTTCATAGAGGCCCTCCACATGTCCCCTGAGACATTTGTCCCGGTGTTCCTCGCACCCTGGATGTATCAAGTGGAAGTCCTCTATGCCCTGGCACCGGCGCGACCGAAGGACCACATGTCATAAATCAGCCCTGTCCTGAGGAGCCACCCAGGGGCTGGAAGGCGGGTCGTCACCACCATAAGAAGAATCCTTGGAAGGCCTGGATAAAGATCAAACTGATATGCTTCCCAGAATCTAGAGAAGAGTGCGACTCAGCTCAAGAACCCGCCCCTTGCTCATCCGACTCAAGGGTCAGAGCGAGGACGAGGCGCATCAGCCTGGTACTTCCATAATGCGAGGTCCACAAGATTCCCACCTCCCATATCAGGTTTATTTGGGATGATTAATATTTGGAAACCCCACATGTTATAGTCGTGCAGTCACCAACATCATCGCCGGAGGAGCATTCTACCCCCACAAGAGATCACATAGTTCTATTTTGGGGACCAATGGTAGGCGATCAACATCACGACCCACCACTAGAAGCCCTGGCCCTAGAGCCAGGAATGATAGTAGTCATCCCATCCTATCACAACGTAGTGGCCATGTCACTAAACTCCCCGGAGGACAGACCAAAAATCGGCGGCCAGTCAGCCCGTTCGCCATATTCTCCACCGGCCAACCTGTCGTCCCCGAGTTCTGCCTCAGTAACACTGCCAGTTCTTCAACCACCCCCAGTTGGGGAGTGGTGAAATTAAGGGCCAGACACTGAAATCGAGCCGAGGAGCTTATAGAGCATCCTTGCAGTGGACCGCTTCCGTGAGGAGTTTTGGCCCGTAGCAGCGCAGGATTTCTGCACACACGAGTCCCTCACCCTAGAGGAAGTTGAGTGTATTCTCTACACCATCTGGGTGACACAATTCAGTCTCCATTATCAGCGCATGGAGTATCCAAGAAGC
The DNA here is from genome assembly GCA_963277665.1 of Viscum album. Classification (NCBI taxonomy): domain Eukaryota; kingdom Viridiplantae; phylum Streptophyta; class Magnoliopsida; order Santalales; family Viscaceae; genus Viscum; species Viscum album. The sequence continues at coordinate 577,862,410 of OY728144.1, forward strand.
CAAGAACATTTTGAGGACATCAATGAGTAGTGTCGTCTAGTTAATCTGGCGACACTCCCGATGGCCCAGCGCCCTGAGTCACCAGGCCATCATGAGGCCCTCCAGCAGCAATGCGTTCAGAGTATTAAGGTACTCCAAAAAATCATCAGGGAAGCAACCCCCCATGTTCAATTCCAGGGCTGGGGGCAGTATTCTTCCCTCCTCTTCAGCCGTATCTAATGGAAGCCTGACACACTATGCGATATTGAGGACATGCCCCGGGAAGGGTCATGGTCTACATGGCTGACATATTGGACAATGAGGACGAGCTTGAGCTTCTTGATAGATACATACTCCCTGGGGGTGTGAAACCACTGTTGGACCCATCAGGGAGGATTACCCATCAAAAAATGGACCTCCTATGTCTCCCTACACTCACCAAGTCGTTGGTGCTCAACCAGAATGTTAGTAAGGGAAAAGAGGTTGTCAGAGCTATCATGCACTCTGAACCATCTGCCTCAGTGCAGAAGACGGAAGAGGACCCCAAGAAGGCCGTGTTGCACTAGCAACTTGCTGAGAAAAAGAGTTTGGTCAAAGAACTCTTTGATAAATGTGTGATAGAGCGACGACCCGACTATGGCGATCCTAGGCCAGGGCAGTAGGGGAAAGAACAACTTCCCCCCTATGAGATGCCCCCGGGAAACCCTGATCAAGCCACTCCTACTGATAAGTCTGAAGTCAGAACTCACGGTAAGAGGGCATGGTATGTCTCCCCAAACCCTCCCGAACGGCGTGACAATCTGAGAAATCCATCCCGGGTTCCCCTAGCTGCCCCGCAAGCCATTCCACTAGTCGATCCATGAGCCGTTGAACCCTTCTACCATGTCGAAGATCACGACAATGGACTTGTGATTAGGGATCCTTTCAAGACGGGGACCCCCGCCTGGACGATCCTATGGTGGCACTCATTTCCCACCTTGAGGCATTGGAAACGCAGCAGGTGGAAATCCCACCAGATGGCAAGCCATACCCGGCCTAGGTGGATGATTTGTTGGCACCTCAGAGTTTCGGGAATCCCAACTTATCCCCCTATAACGGGATGGGGGACCCTCCGTAGCACCTGGCCCAATTCAATTCAATGTGCGGGCCCATGTTGTGGACTCGAGCATAGTAGGAGCCCGCCAAGCTCCGTTGTTTCATTCATGCATTGGAGGGGCCGGCATTCTTCTGGTACAACCAACTCCCCGACACATCTGTGACTAGCTGGGAGGACCTTCACAGAAATTTCCTCTACCAGTTCAGCTCTACCACCCGAAAGACCAGCATCGCAGACCTCTTCAAGTAGAAACAAAGGCCCGATGATCGAGTCGTAGAATTCATCTCCCGTTGGAAGGGGCTCACATACTTCCTTAATATGCCACTAACTCATAAGAAATTACTGACGATGAGTGTGGGGAATGTAAAGACGGAACTAGTTCCCTCCCTGTTCACTCAGAACTATCTCGGAGGGTTCTAAGACATCTCAGATAAGGCCTAGAGCCTTGAAGAAGCCCTGCAACAGGCCAGTTAGGCACGTCTGTTTCCCCCTCCTATCCCGGCAAGGAGAGCTTCCAGAGCCGAGACCGTCGTAGGGGCCCAAATAGAAGCCCCAAGGCAGCTAGAGTTGCTACCAGTAGCACCGGCCCCACAGCCTCGCAGAGTTCCTCCACCTCAGGCACAGCCTCCGGCCCTACAGCTTCCTCAAAATCGGTAGGTGCCTCCGCGTAATGCGCCACCACCGCCCAGGCGGGACAATCCTAGTCGACCTCTGCGACAAGACCCTATGGATCCTCATCAAGGCCAGGCTCCAAGGGCCCCCTATCCATAAAGGAGACACCATAATTTCTCATTCAGCAATAATCAGGTCCCCTATTACATCCGTAGTGCCCTAGAGTAGGGGATTTTACTCTTACCAGAGTGCAGAAGGCTGGCAGAGGCGAATCTCTATGATATTCCCAACTACTACCCCTATATTAAGATTCTAGGGCACACCCTGAAGCAATGATATGTGATTAGGGACTGGCACCAATACCTAGTTGATAACAACATATTCAGGTTGGGACCGACTTCGGCATAAGTGGCAAGTGTCTTTGTAAGGTAAAAAAGTGGTAGCAAAGGAAAAGGTGAGGGGCAGCAAGTTCCCAGCCGCGGATACCAGATGTACGATGACTGGATGGCTCGTAAAATGGTTTCTCATGCCCACGACATTATCCATGCATGATTGAACCATCTGAAGCCTTCATAAGTGGAAACCACTACTTCTGCATCGTCATCTCAGTCAGCCTTTTCCCAGAAGAGCAAGAATCGACAGGAGAAGAAGAAGCAACGTGACCCACTGATGCCATCGTTGTCCCGCACTCTCGGTGACTTCATTCCACCTGATATGGGGATGCCTCCCAAAATTCGCCCAGTGGTGGATGATTCTTCGAGTGACAGTCAAGTGTACACTTCAGTTAATACCGTTGAGTTGGTAAACCCCTATATGACTCTCGATGAGGGGGAACGCCATGAAAACCTCCTCAATGTCCCCAGTTGACGTTAGCGTCGGTAGATCCACAGATCCATAGATGGTCAAGTCGCATCAGTCGGCACCTCTAGCCAAGCCGTGCATGCGACTGAGACCAGAAAGCAGGCCCAGCACAGAGGTCAGCATGCGCAGCCTTTTCATCCGGTGTCGTCAGGTCTGCCTCCCCAACCATTTGTGCTATTGGATCAGGCAGAGCCACTTCGACCGTACTACGACAAGCTTCGTCCCACTATAGGTCGACCTCAGGCACCTATACCTCATCTGGAAGCTACACTTCAGGCCTTGGACCAGTGAGCAGTGGGATATGCCTAGCACCAGCCAGTCACCAGTCCAGCCAACAGGGTCCGTCGTGCCTCCAATCACAGAGCGGCCACCTGTAAGCAGAAGTTCGCACCTGGCATGAAAGCATGTTGTTCTTAAGCATCTCACCAACATCCGAGTGAGGATTTCCATCCTCAAAGCCCTCCGCTTGTCATCATATATGTGTGAGGCCATCACTGAGGATTTAAAGAGACCCCTCCAGTTTGATACTGAGGTAGTAGTTGTAGAAGCCTTTCATGCAGAAGCAGTTGGGACTACCGAATTTCAGGCCATCATTTTGTTCTCCGGAGAGGGTGAAGGCTCCCCCATAAGGGGAACATCCGCCCGCGGTACATCCCCGGACAATTCAACGGCGTTGAGGTATGCCACTGCCTTGTAGACATCGGCTCCGGGATCAACCTTATCCCGACACAGACACTGCGAAAACTAGGGTTATCCAAGGATGACCTGACTCCCTCCAATTTAAGGATCCAGAGATATGAAAGGACATAGTAGACCCCAATCAGAAAGATCCATTTGAGGACCCAGTTTGATGGCCCAGTTACTAGTACTGAATTTTTTGTCGTCTCCCAGGACACCTTGTATAATGCATTAATGGGAAGTCCATGGCTCCACCTACATGCGGTGGTCCCCTCATCGTATCACCAGTGCCTCAAGTACTCCCTTAATGGTCGAGTAGGCATACTCAAAGGTGATACATCTCCATTCACCTATTTTGAAGCCTGTTATCAGGATGATGACTATTAAAAGAGAAAGGATAAACAGATTCTGGCATGTGAGGTTGAACCCGCCACAGTCACTATTGACCCCTGGGCAGGTCTGGACGGTGCCTATGTCTTCCCAATCCATAGATTGGAAGCCACGACCCCCCAACATGGGGCAATTCATTGTTTTCTTGGGTATAAGAGGAAGGCATATTTCCAAGTCCAAGAGATGATGGGAAATCACCTAATACTCCTACACAAACCAGGATCAGGTGATCCTGGAACCTCCTACCCCTGTTTGATATCAGGACATCCACCCCATGGAGACTGCAGTATGTCATACGTGTTTGTTTCACCAGGTTGGGATTAACCTTCTCAAGACGACTCACCGTTATTGATTTGAAATCATCATGAATTGACCTCTCGGCCGAAGGCCAGATGAGATTGGATCGACTGCCTTCATCGCCATGGTCTCAGTGGCACGTGAATCTTCTGATGTGTTGTCCACTACTATCCAAGCTGGTACCAGCCTCCCTTCCTGTTCCTCCAACCAAGGAGAATCCTCACCCCCTAGGAATCCATACTCTGCAAGCAATGAAGAGGATTTGGAAGATGTTCTACTACCTTTGAAGAAGGCGTCTCTACCACAGTCGATGAACTATTATAGGTTAACCTTGGTAGCAGGGAAGATCTGAGACCCACATTGATCATTGCGGCCATGTCCCTCGAGGAGCAGCAGCGGTATGTGGACTTCCTTAAACAGCACCATGATGTGTTCTCCTAGATTTAAGACGAGATGCCAGGTCTAGATCCTCAGGTAGTCATCCACTGCCTCGGTCTCCCGACAAACCCTTGAGGGTTCAGGAAACCTCCCAGAAAAGTGCACCCTTCTCATGGTGCCATGGTCCGGGTCGAAGTTGACTAGATCATCAAAGACAAATTCATTAAGGAGGTCCAGAACCCCAAGTGGGTAGCCAAAATTGTTCCAGTCAGAAAAATGAACAGACATATCAGAGTCTGCATCAACTTCCGATATCTAAACTATCACTGTCCGAAGGATGATTTTCCCCTTCCGGTGACAGAGTTGTTGTTTGATGCTACAGATGGGTTCCAAGACTTCTCCTTCATGGATGATTATTCTGGATATAATAACATCTGGATGACCCCCGAGGATGAGGAGTCTACTTCTTTAACGGTGCCCCATGGTACTTTCTATTACCAGGTTATTCCCTTTTTCTAGAAGAATGAAGGTGCCACCTATCAGCGGGCCATGCATCGCATATTCAAGCCTATCTTGGTAATGTTGGTGGAATTCTATGTGGACGATATAGTGGTAAAATCTCGCCAGCGCCAGGACCATATCATGGACCTTGAGAAAGTGTTTGGTTTCTTCCATTCCCGCCACCTGATGATGAACCCGTTGAAGTGTGCAATTGGGGTCACTTCTAGGAAGTTTCATGGATTTGATGTCAGGTACCGAGGCATCAAGATCGACCCCGAGAAGATCAGGGCCATCAGCCAGATGCCTCCCTCGAGCAATATTTGAGATCTTCAAGGTTTTCAAGGCCAGTTAGCCTACATATTCCGATTCATTACAAATATTGATAGAAATTGTAAGCCCTTTTCTTGGCTCATGAAGAAGGGATCCGCCTATGAATGGGATGAGGAGTGCCAGGCCGCATTTGAGGAAATCAAGAAATATTTTCTCCGACCACGGGTCTTGATGCCACTCGTCTCTGGTAAGCTGCTAATCCTGTACGTCACTACCTTGGACCGATATTTCGACACTATTCTCGCCCAGAATAACAATAAGGGGGCAAAGAATAGGCTCTACTACCTCAGCTGTATGCTTCTCGATACAGATACTAGATACTTCCCTATCAAGAAGAGCTGTCTCGTGCTCGTATTTGTTGTTTAGAAGTTGTGGAATTACCTATAGTACCACTAGGTATAGCTGGTCTCCCGGGTAGACCCACTAAACTACATCTTGAATCGCCCCATGTTGACCGACTGTCTAGCGTGGTGGGCGGTGATCCTCTAGGAGTTTGACACCAGTTTTGTACCCTAGAAGGATATAAAGGGGTAAGCATTGGATGAATTTCTAGCTACCCATCCAACATCTGCGGACCAATCCCTGGACTTTTATTTTCCTGATGAGGCAATCCTCTCAGTCGATCAAGCTATCCCATGATAGCATATGCACTTTGATGGTGCCTCCCAGAATCCCACCAGTAGGAGGCTCAATGATACTGGGCTCAATAGAGTGGGCTTGGGTATCATCTTCATTATCCTGGCACAAGTTGTACTGTCATACTCATTCCTACTGTCAGTAGGTTGCACCAACAACGAGGCAGAGTATCAGGCCCTCATCACTAGGCTCCAGCAGGCCCTTGAGATCGATGTGCCCCATTTTTATGTGAAAGGGGATTCTGAGCTGGTCATTAAGCACATCAATAGTGGCTATGTTTTCAAAAATTCGTATCTCACACCATTTTTGGAGTGAACCCTCCATTTAATGGACTTGTTCCCTTCTCAACCAGAGGTTACCCATATCCCTCGGTCACAGAATGGTCAAGCAGACGGTTTGGCCAGCTTAGCTGAATCACATGTCGAGCCCTAGCAGAATGATCTGATTATACATGTAGCTCACCAGAGAGTCATTTCCCCCGTCACCCCAGAGGATGATGATGGAATGTGAGTAACCATCTTACCACCAGGTCTTCTACGTTAAGACCACTAGGAACGTTAGACCTAGTGATTGAAGTGACTTCCAACTGGAGAGCCCCTTTTGTCGAGTATATCCAAAATGGTTGCCTCCCAGTAGATCGGGCCATGCGTGAGCGAATCCGACGCCACGCGCTGCAGTTTACCCTCAAGAGTGGTCCCAGTCTTGAGAAGATCCTCTATAAACGCGGTTTTGATGGTGTTAAACTCTATTTCATTCAAGGAGTCGAGATTCCACAGTTCATGCAATAGGTTAATGTCGATTCCTATGGTGCCCACCAGGCTGGGCCGAAGCTGTCCCGTCAGATCCTGAGGATTGGGTACATCTGGCCCTCTATGATCAATGATTGTATTGAGTTTTCCAAGAGATGTCATGCATGCCAAGTGCATGCTAACTTCCTGCATCGTCCACCTGAACCTCTCCATTCCACAAATTACTTTTGGCCATTTTCGGTGCAGGGACTCAATGTCGTGGGACCATATCCACAGGCGAATGCTCGCTAGTGTAGGTTCATTCTGACCGCCACAAATTTATTTTCCAAGTGGGAAGAGGCAATTCTGTTCAAGGAAGTCAAGCCCCATTCCATCGTTGAATTCATGAGCTCCAATATCATCCACCAGTATGGAGTTCCTCATGTCGTCCTCACTAATAAAAGCACCAGCATCCGAGCAGCCGAGCTGAGAAATCTGTATGCCAAGTACAATATTCGTTCAAACCATACCTCCCACTATCACACGCAGGCAAATGGATAGATCAAGGCGTTCAAAAAAACCCTCTGTATAATTTTGCAGAAACTGGTTGGTCAGAATAATAAGAGTTGGCCGGACAAGCTCCCCAACGCCCTATGGGCCTATCAAATGACGACTCATAACTCCACCCAAGTGACCCCGTATTCCCTAGTGTATGGAGTTGAGGCCATCCTATCCACCTGGATCCAACTTCCTTCATTGCACAATACAGTATATGACCAGAAAGCAGAAGATAAGGTGGCTGAAATCTGTCTAGCTGAATTGGAAGCACTTGAAGAAAGTAGGTTATGTGCCCTGCATAATCGGTAAATGCACCATAATAAGATGGCTAGAGAATTAAATAATAAGGTTATCCTACTCTATTTTATTCAAGGAAAATTGGTACTGGCCCTCGGAGTGCCAATGATCCCTGACAGGAAATCACCCAAGTTAGAGCCCAAATGGAAAGGCCCCAATATAGTCCATAGGGTTTACCCTTATGGAGCATACTCCTTGGTGACCATGGATGGTGGGTGTATAACCCCTCCCACCAATGCCAAATTCCTCAAGAAATACTTTTATTGAGCCTCCTGGTCCTACACGGCCTTAAAATGGATGGTCTCGCATGACCCTAAACTGCGCGATGGTCCCCCATGACCCTAAACTGCACGATGGACCCGCATGACCATAAACTGCGCGATGCTCCCGCATGACCCTAAACTGCACGATGGTCCAACATGACCTTAAACTATCTATTCCTGCATGAATTTAAACTATGCATCGTCCTGCATGACGTTAAACTACATCTTTAGAATGACGTATGCCTTGATTCCCATCCTTATGGGATACGTAGGAATGCTCAGATGCTTCGTTTGGAGCCCAGCACCAAACTCTTCTCTTCGACTATCCCCCATAGATAATTGTTTTCATAGATTTTCCTCGCATGATATGGTGCATTCTTCCTTATCCATACTCATACAAGGATTATAAGGGTCTCACCATGTGCCCACCCCCATTCTTCTATCCTCTCACGTTTTCACCACATGACGTTAAACTGCATGGCATTCAAGAGCTACGTATGGCTTGATTCCCATCCTTATGGGATACGTAGGAACACCCAAACATTTTGTCTATTGGCCCAGCCCAAATTCCAGAGTCTTTCCCCATGGTCATGATGTATGGCAGGGGTGAAAACTTTTTCCCCAATTCACATCGAACTAACCTAGATCCGGTCGTGCATCCTTCTCTGGAGAAGTTTTCCTCATTGGGAGAAGGGCATAAATATGATTCACCCACTCCTTGACAGGGATTACATCACCTTACATGTACGGAAGGGCCCCTGAATGGTATGGATTCTAGGCCTAAGGTATCACTTACCACTTCATGCCAATTCCCTTAAGGATTTTGAGAAATAATCTGATACAAGTCCCGTGTTACGAATATGGTCAGCAGACGATGCTAATTTGTTCCTCCTGAATGGTCACTATAGGGAAGATGTTTTTAAAACTTGTTCAATAGCAGTATTGGATCATTATGACCACCCCAAGATGACTCAATCATCAAGTGTAGTGGTTAATTCTTCCCTTTTTTATCTCCATGCGACGAACTCTCTCCGGGAGATTCCAACCATCAGCCCCTTTGGCCTTCTTGGGCCCCGACCCTCGTCCTCACTGTAAGATGTTAATATGCAAGCCAGTCAGGCCTTCTTGACTGAGGCCCATCCTCAGGCCCCTTATCCTTGTTGGGACCTCAGCCCTCGTCGTCACATCAAGACGTTAAATTGAAAGCTGGTCAGGCATTCTTGACCGAGGCCCAAGCTCAGGCCCCTTGGTCTTCTCGGGCCCCCGACCCCCATCCTCACTACAAGACGTTAAACTACAAGCTGTTCAGGCCTCCTTGACCGAGGCACAGCCTCATGCCCCTTGAGCTTCTTAGGCCCTCGACCTAGGCTCTCTCATGGGAGTGTATAGTGTGGTGCGGGATTACGTCCTCATTCACGGCGGTTTATTCACCGTGCCGTACACCTCCCTTATTTGGGGGTATCCTACTCCCCTCTTCATATTGCATGTCATTAAACTGCATTTCGAGAACTATGTGTGGCTTGATTATCATCCTTATGGGATACATAGGACCACCCGAATTTCTAGACTTTGGGTCCAGCCCCATCTCACGGAAATCTCCATTTCACCTTATCCCCTTGGCCTCCCCTTCCTCTGGAGAGAATAGTATATGGGATGGCATGGGATTATGTCCTTATTCATGTTAGGTTTGTAACAACCACGCCTCATACCTCTCCCTCCTGATCACCCTCGTCAACCCACTTCGGTGGTTCACCAATGTGCCAATGGGTACTCTGGATTAGTACCTAAAATTTCGAACTCTGCTCGGACATGCTTCCACCCGCTTTTCAGGATTTGTGTTCCCCTTCAATAGGGATTCCATCACCTTTCTCACCCAAAGGGACCCCCAAGTGGCTTGGATGCTAGGCTTAAGGTCTCTCCTACAATTATAGGCCAACTTCCCCGCAGGTCGTGGACAAAAAATTGATACAAATCCCGCAATGTGAATATGGTCAGCGGTCAATGCTTATTTTTTCTCCCACTTCAGGATAACGTGATATGGATGCTGCATTTCCCCCACGGTCAACAGTTATCCTCCATCTCCACGCCAAATCCATTAAGAATAAAATGTTGGTTACATGATTCACATCCATCTCAACCACATCATGTCCATGTAGAACTTCGAAACTCATGATATTATTCCTCAGTGCGCATCCACGCGTTAGGAAGACCAAAGCCGCAATAGGGGAGTTATTCAGGGCTCTGCACCGATTTCCCTTTGGCCTCCATTCTAGTTATTGCAAAAGACATCATCCTACCTTGTTTCCCACATAGAGTTTAACTCACGTGGGATTAGGGATCGGGTTGAGGTCTGCACTTACTTGGAGGGTTTCTTTGCTACTCTAAGGTCCGAGCTCTAAGACCATAAACTAAGATCTAATTCATAACTACAAGAGGCTTGATTCCCATCCTCATAGGATATGTAGGACCACCCAGATGTATCGTTTTCAGGTTCATCTCAGTTGGGAGCTAGTTTCTTCTCCCCCCTTTCCCTCTTACCCCTATTTGGGCCCCCTGGCCAAAGGTTCCCCTCTCGGAATTGTGTACAGTGTTATATCAGAACATTTCCCCATTCATGTCAGGGATGTTCTATTGCACCGTAAACATTACCCTCCTAGAATCATCTCTTCTACGTCTGTGCTACGTGACGTTATAATTCATGCATGGTCCTATCACATGACCTTAAACTGTGATATTATCTTCATGGATGCAAGACGAAAAACAGCACTGCATTGTGATGTCCCCACCCAAGGGGACAGCATGTTTGGTATTGGTCACATGCCATACCATTTTTCAACGCCTATTACGGCTTGATTCTTGTGGCGATTCCAGGGACTGCTACCCTAGGCATGTCGCTTCACAAAAAACCACCCACCTTAATGTAAAAAAATAAGATTTATCAAATAACACTTCTTTTGGTGCTAGGGCCATGCCTGCACACTCGTTTTATCTCTATCACTGATACCACACCATTCCCCCCTTGAGAACTACGTGTAGCATGATCCCAAATCTCATGGGGTACATAGGAATGCCTGTGGACTTTGCATCGGGCCTAGATCAACTCTCGTTTTTGGTCCCTTGACCTAAAATCTCTCCAAGGAACACGTGATGGTCAGAACCCCAAGTTCCCATTCGCGTCGGGTTTTTGTAATTCCCCACCACGTGCCTCCCGTGTTTCCTACCACCTATGGTCAGAGTTCTATGACCCTAAACTAAGATCTCCATATTGGAAGGAACTCGAATCCCTCTATCTAATATGTCTTGTAGTCATACTCAGATGTTTTTTGATAGAGAGCCCGAAGTGTGGAATTTTCATGGGGACATTCCCCTCATTTCATGTCCATGATTTATGTGCTCACTATTTGGATCCTCATCCTCTTCCACATCCAAAAGGACCCTCAGATGACATTGATTCTAGGCCTAAGTTCTCTCCATGGATGCTAGGCCTAAGGGCTCTCCTACCGTTTCAGACCAATGTCCCTATGGATCTTGGACGACATTTCTGACATGTCCCGTGTTACGGACATGGTCAACGGTCGATCCTCATTTGTATGTCCCCATTCATGGCTAACATGGTGTGGATGCTACATTTTTGCCATGGTCAACAGTTATCCTCCATCTTCATGCCGCCATCATTATGGTCCAAATCTCGAGCGTCATGATTCACAAATTTCCACTTCCTCATGTTGAAGTGTAATTCTGACATACTCGGCTTTGTCTCTTCGCGCGTCTAGGTGTGCTTCATGGGAGAGTTGGAGTCATTGGGCCTGCATGAAATGAGTGTCCCTTTGTCCTAGAATGCCCCTTCCTATGTTGGGAAATTCCCACCACAACTTCTTGTTTCCACATCAAGCACGACTCACGTGGGATTAATAGTTTTGGTAGAATGTGTACTGATGCGGCCAGGCTTCTCATCGTCCCATAGGATGTTAAACTATGATATCAGAACTACGTATGGCTTGATTCCCATCCTAATGGGATATGTAGGGACACCCCGGTATTTTACCTAGGGTCCAACCACATGAATAACAAGTCATGTTCCTCTCCATTTCTGACCCATGGCCTGACCCCTCATGAGGAACTGTGGAACTGCAAATTTTCACTGAAAAAGTTTGGGATGCCCAAAGATGACATTGGGAAGCTGTGGACCACTCACCAGAGAGGCCCTGTCTGAAAGAAGGAATGATCAATGATCAAACCGATGCACCCATCTAGCGTAATCCCACCATGGTTGCGTAATTTCATGAGTGATGGATTCTTTTTGAACACACCATCACTCCAAATCCCACGATTTGTGTGCCCCTTATTCAGACCCTCGTCCTCTTTCATGTCTGGAGGAACCATGTTGAAGATCATTTCCATCACAGAGTCTAACAAATTAAAAAGGTAAATATATTAAGCACAAAGTGATTCATCCTTTGAATAAATATAAAAATTTGACAAAGGTATGAACAATTATTTGTTTAAATATAGGTCGCGTAAGTTTCATCATGGTTGCGCAAGTATACTTTCACACCACATATTGGTCTTGTAGGTGACATGTACGCCCTATTTGATTTTCGCCCAAGTACTTCAATGCCCTATAAATACCCCTTGTGGTCCCCCCATTTCGAGGACGAAAAATTCCAAAAGTCAGATTTAAGCTCTCGGTGCCCTAGTCTCTACTTGAAGTCTTACGAACACTTATAAGGTAATTTATTACCTATAATGGAAGGTTTAAAGAGAGGGAACAATGAATAATTGTATAGATTCACCAACACTTGTGCACCTAAGTGTCTAACCCTTAAGGTAAATGAAGACACTTGTGTGCCACGATATCCCTTCAACAAAACTTGCGTGCCACACTATTGGAAGCCTTTAGGGATAATACTAAGGGCTTGAGCCAAGTCTCGCCCAAGTATTACCCTATGGGTTAACCATCGCAAAATTACACATGTGTCGCGCAAGTATACTTGCGTGACCAGTACTTGCGCGCCCCAACAAGACATGCACGCCTACCCATTTTTGGATTACCTTCCTGCCTATTCAACTCCTTCTTTCAAATCCACCTCTCCTTTTCATGATTTAGCCTTTAAAACCCTCTTCAAATCCATTTTTGGCATAGCCCCTTTGTTGGATTCCTTATATGAGAATAATTCTATGGATCATCTCTCAAAAACTAGTGATTTATATATCTTTATGTCACTAAGGTTAGAGATTTAATTCATTAAACTTCATCCTCTGAGATGAGAAGATCTTTAATCTGGGAATCATCCTTAGGAGTATGCCCCATGTTTCCTAACTTGGGCCTCCTTTTTTGGAGTAATCCCCAGTCCAATTTCCCTTAATATGGGCATCCTCCTTAGGAGTAAGCCCCAACTCAAGTCTTCTTTACCTGGTCCTCCTTTTCAAGAGTAAACTCTAGTCATAATTTCTTTTAATCTGGGCATCCTCCTTAGGAGTAAGCCCCAAGTTCCCTAACCTAGGCCTCCTTTCCAAGAGTAATCCCCTGTCCATGTTCTCTTAACATGGGAATCCTCGATATGAGTAAGCACCACATTCCAAAATCTGGGAATCCTCCTTAGGAGTAAGCCCCAATCATAATTTTCTTTAACTTAGGCCTCCTTCTCAATAGTAAGTCCCAAACCTCATGTCCTCTTAACCTGGTCCACCTTTTCAAGAGTAAGCCCCAGTAATAATTCCCCTTAACCTGGGCCTCCTTTTAAGGAGTAAGCCTCAGTCTTAATTTCATTTCATCTGGGATTCCTTCTCAGGAATAAAACCCAATCATAATTCCCCTCTAATTTAGGCATCCTTCTCAAGATTAATCCCTATGTTAAGTATTCAGATATCCATAAAGCACATATACCATTATGGACATTGTTCCTGGGTTTCATCCCTGAACAAAAAATCCCAATCTTATTCTATCTGGGTAGTCATACATACATAATCCCCACATCATTCCTTATGATTGCATCTTTCATGGCACAATCGTCAGGTGTTATTGATACCTCTTGTTTCTCACACCGAGCATGACTCACGTGAGCTTATAGCGTAAAAGTAATTATGACAGCTTTATTTGGGCCATCAATTATGCATAAACCTCATACTTCTTTACTCGAACTACATGGGTTCTGATTTCTTTTCTAATAAGGATGCGTAGGTAGCCCAATTGTGGGTTCGATCCCAACTCTGAAATAATCCATGTCCTTCTGAATGACAATAAAATTCATGTAACCTGCTAAGTGTCTTTAAAACCAGTACTGTTATCATAATGACCAAGCGATATCTATATAATGTATTGAAGGATACCATTGACTAAGAATCTCTTACAAATACAGATGATTCTCTATCAATGAAGAACCTAAAATACATATAAAATATTCTCTAAATCTCATACATATCATTCATTGATTGTCAGATCTAAAGGAAAGCTCATTTTCATACTTAGTAATTTAATAAGGACTCACAAACATAACTCAAATCTATAAAAAGAGTACCATATTTGAAAATAATTCCCCCCCAAAAGGTGTGATGAGTCCGACCTCCCATCCTATTGACCAAAAAAAATTCTTAAGCCTCATTGGTCCATAACTAATGAGAAACTACCTTTGGAAAGTAGGTCCAAAAGGATATAGAATCATTATATTTTTCTGGTTCTACGAACAAACCTGTTAGAAACCGATTGGAATGTTTGAACCTTAAAAAAATGAGGTTGTCCCTGTAACACCCCGAGATTTTATGAAAAATATTTTTTTTAATTTCAGTAATATCTTGTGTTGTACGCTACACAAGAAGGAGCTTTCACAACACGCATCCATGACTTGGCATGCATTACACGCAATCGCGACCTTCCATGATAGCGTGTGTTGTACGCAATACCGAGTTTCGCTAAACAACAATATGTTATATAAACTAGATGTTATGAATAGTAATACCCACTTTTTGAATTTTTTTAAATTTTATCTTTCCAAATGGACTTCATTCTTAGATTCGGAATATCGAAATTAGCCTAGGTTGAAATTTTGGTATTTTTCTGAAAACATTCAATGTTTGATGAATAGTTGAAACACTGGGTCACTGTTTAAAAACCGACTTTTTATTTAAATAATTATTCATTTTATTTAAGTTTATTAGGGGTAAATATTGTTACATACTACCTATATAAGTTCAATTCAATTCATTGGAGTCATTTTATAATAATTTTAGATATATAAAAATTTTATTGAACTTTTCACCGTCTTTTACCCACCTTCTAGGAGAATTTGTAAATTCACATAAAACATAATTTTACCGCTTCTGTGAGTGGAATTTCAAATATCCGAGAGAAATGGTTAAATCAAGTACTAAAATGTGGTTCAAAGAGATGAAAATAATTTTTGGTGAATAGTAACCTTTTACTTCTTTTTACCACGGTTAAAAGTAAATAGGGAAATTAAGGGTAAAAATGATATTATTATTACCCTAACACATGTCCCAATTCTATTGGATAAGTGTAATTCGACCGAAATCAACCTTAGGAATAACATATGACCATTAAGGCCCACTTGGATTATATTAGGACATTTATTATTAATTTATTTAAATAAGGGTGGAAATAGTTAAAATCAAAGTTTAATAACTAATACATTTTTAATATAGGGTTGTAAAAAAGATAAATTCAACTATGAATATTTATTAGAAATCTAAAAATATTTCTTACATAATGGTATTTTAGTTGTAATGTTTAACCATTAAATAAGGTAATCTATTTATGACACAATGATTATGCAGTAATTATATTATTAATGAAATATTGACATAATTGATGTTATAAATACCCAATTAAATGTAATTTGAGACTTTTAAGGAATTTCAATAATATTCCCTGTTAATATGACATGTTTTTATTGATTTAATTAACTTTTTTAGAACTAAACTTTCTGTTATGATTTTCAAAATAACCAATTACCAAATAGTGTCAAAATTGACATAAAATAGTTTTCAAACAAATATTATATTATTAGTTGTTATTTTCTTCCTAAAAATCTAAGGTTCGGCTAAATGACATAGATAAGGTTATATATATTAATAATAAACAACTTGGGGTTCTTTTGCCTTGTTATAGTAAGTTTATTTACCTTATAGTGTAAGAAAACAAGAAGACACGGTAAAACATAAATTATCTAACTTAAAGTTAAATGTAAATGATAAGGTTAAAATAGATATCTAAACTTTTCTAAATTCTATTGGATGAGAGTATTGGAACCCATCCCCACCTTAGCTTTGAAATAAATCAATTTGGAGCTATAAAAAACTGAATATGACTTTATAATAAAATAATAGTTTTAGTTTTTCCAAAGGTGCCCCTCTCCTCCATTATAAAAGGGAACCTCCTCCCTCTCTTCCTCACACCGCTTTGAGACTTCAAGCTCGGCCACCACCTGCCAAATTTTCTTCTCCACTTCCCTAGAAACATCCTAGAGGTCCTGGGCTTCTTCAAAGACCAATTTTAGTGCCCTAAAAGGAGTTCTCAAATATGCGCTTCAAAGAAGAGGTATTGTCTGTTACCGATTCTTTCAACTTTATTTCTTCTTCCACTTCATCTTTACTTGATTCATTATGAAGTAATAACATCAATATCACTAATATATGGATATGTTATTATAATTATTAAACAACCCTATTTCACCATCTATCCATCCTATGGAAAATAAAATCACCGCCCGTGCGTGCGTACGAAATACCGTCTCCACGCCGTGGTGTAATCTATTTTCCACCACCACCTTACATGGATGGGTATAATGGTGTAAATAATAACTATATATGATTATTTTAAAGTGATATGGATTCTTAAATATAATACATAAACTCCAATACAATTCCACGATCATGGGAATGATATCATCGCTCGGGCGTACGTACGGAATACCATCTCCAAGACGCGATGAGATTAATTCTCCATGTTAACCATTCATGAATGATTATAAAGTATATATAATAAGTAATCATGAAATATATGAAATAATAATGATACTGGATTTATGTGTATATATATGTATGTCATCTACTTAATTTCATTCAATTCAATAAGGAAACGAAAACAGCGTTCATGCGTACGTACGACCTACCATCTCCATGAACGGTGTATTTCATTCCATTTAATCGATCTATCATATATATATGTATATACTGAATATATATTATATAAAAATCATGTTTTACATTATAGAATTAAGTAAATCAGGATATAAGTAATAAAATCAAGAACAACAAGTCCCAACACGTACGATAAATAAAACGATTTAACCCAAAACGATGTTTTAACATGGAACTTACAAAAGAACAGGTAATATAAAGTCATAAGTTACCTTATATGATATCATAAAAATGAATATGATTCTCTAATAAGTCAATGACATTATTTAAATCATTATACAGTAGGTTCGGATACGTACGAAGCATATCGGACCTAAGGTAAGGGATAATTATTCCAATCTCATTCTTAACCGAGATTGTTTATTCGTAAGTATTTACTAGGGTTATGTTTATCATCCATGTCCATATGTTCTCAAAATGTTTTCATAAATGTTTAAATTTATTTAATGTATGTTTAAATTCATTGTTACCCCTCTTCAAATTTTACTTTTTTTACGGAAGTAATCTTTCTTTTGTTTATCATACATGGAACGTTTTTTTTTACTTTTCTGGCCAAAGTACGAGAAGAATGTTTTTTTAACATATACGGCAAGAAAGGATTTATAAGGTTTTATAAATCCTTATTTCCATGAAGCATCCTCCAAAATATTTCATGACTATTTTAAACAAAATTATTTTCTTTTAAAATTGCATGACGTTTTGTGAAAAGAAATTGATTTTGAAGAAGAAAGGATATTTTCCTCAAAAATTCATTTCAAGTGTTTTATCAAAACAATTTTCATCTAAGATGACATTATTTCACATGTGTATGTTTCAAGTATCATGTCTCTCTGATTTACATGGTTTTACTTTTCTAATGATGAAATGATATCCAATTGTTTCGTATGGATTATGTTATGATGGAATGATGTTTATGAAACCCATTTTATTCTTTGGTTATGATGAATGATTTTTTGTTTATATTGTGGCACACGAAATAATGATTTAAATATAAGATGGGTGGGACCTATATCTCCCTCCAATTAATTGGGTAATGATTTATATCTCATGAGATAGACATGGTTGGAATGGAAAGTTATACCGGTTCAGTAATACAGGACTGGAACAAGGAGTGAACTCGATTCAAAAAGGGACTTTTTCCACTAAGATGGTCTTGGAAGCAATGCCTTGGTTACTATGGAAATCATATCATGTGCTTAATGGTTTCTACAATTACATGTTTTATTCCCATGCTAATTTATCATGATTAATGTTTCTTCATGATCTATGCCTTACGTACTGCCATGTTTTATATTATTGCTCATGATTTTGATGTTTAAATTTCATGTTCAAGTTTTTGCATTAAAATGTTTATGGATTGTTTTATGTTCTCTATTTTTTCCCTTACTGAGAATTTGAGCTCACCCTTTTTATGTTTTATTTTCCCCAGGAAATAAATAAAGGTTTTAGGTAAGGAAACAAAAAGGGGAAGATCGTTATGGGAGTTGTTGAAGATATTTCAAAATGAGTAAAAGTTTATATTCTGAGTTTCCAAAGACACTAAAATATTACGGTCCTTGTGTGTCTGTTTTTTTATGTATTAATTATTCTGAAAAAGTAATGTAATTTCCATGTACGTCAAGCTTTTGGTCTCTACAGTTGGTATCAGAGGAAAGGTTTATTTAACCTTTGGAAACTAGGATGCGAAAAAATTAGTGAGCTCCCTAGAGATATTTCTAAGGTATGTCTCGGGATGTCCCTAAGGTTAAGTTTACGTATAGGTTACAGTCCTAGAATTGCGCTAATGATCTTAGAATTAAACATAATATGTTAGATACTGAAGGTACTCCCCCTTTATTATGTTGTTTTCCCTAGCCTAATTTTTGCCTCTCACACTATTCTTTTTGGGTTTTAGAAGATGGCTGGAACCCGAAGGGACCATGTTGAACAATGTAATGGAAAATGCAATGATTGTCCTCCTGAACAAAGAAATGTTATGGGATATGGACTGCAAAATCTTATTTCTATACTTACACAAGCTATGAATCATTCTGGACTTCCAAATGAGTAGATAAGGGAAAAATATTCTATTGAGTCCTTCATGAGGCAATGTCCACCTTCTTTCAGTGAGTCTTTTGATCCACTTGTTTCGGATCAATGGATTAGCACCACTAAAAAGATATTTTAAATTCTTCAATGTTTTGAACATGATAAAGTCATCTTAGAAGTATATTGTTTGGAAGGTGAAGCTAATCAATGGTGGAATCTTATCAAGAATACGAGGCCAAGAGATGAAATTGAGTCCATGGAATGGGACGAGTTCAAGAACATATTTTTCAATAAAAACTTCCCTCGTATTCTTCGAACAAAGATAGAGATGGAGTTTCTTGAACTACAAAAATGATGATGAATCTTTTGGTATATAAAAAGAAAATTTTACAAGGCTTGCAAGGTATGCATCGGGCTTTATCTTCTAACCTAAAAGTAAAGTTGATCGATTCATCAGTGGATTAAAACCAAATCTTCAAAGGGCATTAGCTATAAGAGACTTCAGTAGCTATGAAGAAATTATGAGTTGTGCTATCAAGGTAGAAATGGAAGATGGTGTTACATATCCATCTCCTGGTTTTGACAAGAATCGAAAGATGGAGTTCAAGGAGAAATCTCAGAATAATGGTGAAAAGAAGATGAATGTTTCCTTATGCTCAACGTGTGGAATGAATCATTGTGGAGATTTTCTTAAAGTGACTAGAAAATATTTTATGAGTGGAAAATAAGGTCATCGATCAGTTGAGTGTTGAAGTAATGGAAAAAGGGTTGCTAATGACGTGAATAAATAAAATACTGTAGAGAATGCACCACCAACACTTCAATTCTTCATGTGAAATGAAATAGGGCATTATGCTAATCAATTCCCTAATCCAAGGGTTAATGATGTTCAACATGAGAAACCACTTAAGGAAAAGGACAAAGGGATGTCACATGCGATCACTATTGGAGATGTTGAATATGAAAACGATGTGGTGGAATGATTAAGTGTTTATGTAATGGGATTCCAAAATAATGTATCGTGGAATATTGGAATATTTATGTATTGTTCTATTGTGGTTTTCAATAATTTTATGGTACCCGTAACCATGTAAAGTGATTAAGATATTTTTGGAAAGAAGATGATATGCGCATAATGAAGGGATAAGGACAAAATGAAATGATTGACAGTATTCATGAGCTCATGAATGATATAAAGAAATACTTATATCATGGTTTGAGTATATTGAATTTTGGGGTTTTGGTATGTGGAAAGAGTTAACTTTTGACAGCACTCATGTTTTCACTAAGATTCAATGGGTATTTATTTATCAAGAGAATACATGATTAAGGCCTTCAAATGTTAGGAATGTTACCAACAAGACATATCTTATGGTATATGGGGATCAATGATGGAATTAACATTCTTTTTATATGAAATCTCTGGTAATCATTTTCACTATAATATGAGAATGGACTGCAATATTATGGATAAGCCTAATTATTGGAATTGATTATGTTGGAAATAAGTTAGTATTGTATTTTTAGAAAAAAAGGACAACTTGCAGAACAGGAGACAACCTGTCACGTCGGACAAGGCTATGGGAATCGAACCCACAACCGAAGTGCAAAAGACCTTTCTTTCCTACCACTATCCTACAAGAAGTTCCTGGTTAGTAGAAACTAGTTTTATTTTATTATACATGATGATAGATGAAGTATATGTCTATTTTGGACCATACATGATTAATCTCACCATAGGTGGAATTATGTATATAACTTTTTCTAACTTATGTTTGAGATAGATGGAATGAGCTCTCATTCTATCATATAATCTTCTAAAACTTCACGAAAGACATATTCAACTTCATTTATTAAAGAGATAAAGTGGAAATTGTTCAAGGCACGAACAACGGTGAGATTATACCAAAATAAATTAAGTACTTATTCTAATTCAAATTCTTCAACTTTAGGGAAATGATCTAGAAAACCAAAAATGTTGTCCTAGTGCCCTTATATCCGATGAATCAGATGGTACCCTAGATCATCACAAATTTATGGCTTTGTGATTGTTGGCTTTTTCATAGCCATGTTCTCTACCACTCTCTATCAGAACATGACGGTTAGATTTCTCTTCCATATCCAGACTTTCACCTATGTTCTCCTATGTGGAAACCCAGTGATTAGTTAATTTGGGCAACTGTTACGTTTCATACGTTATTTTTTAAAGCCATGTTTTGGTATTCCTTTTTATGATGAGGGTTTCTTTAAAAGAAACTTTCAAGTAGTAAACCATTTATAACCCCGATGAATTTCGAGGGTGAAATTCATTTTAAGGGGGGTAGAATGTAACACCCCAAGATTTTATGAAAAATATTCTTTTTAATTTCATTAATATCTTGTGTTGTACGCTACACCAAAAAGAGCTTGCACAACACGCATCTCTGACTTGGCGTGCATTACACGCAATCACGACCTTCCATGATAGCGTGTCTTGTACGCGATACCGAGTTTCGCTAAACAACGATATGTTATATAAACTAGCCATTATGAATAGTAATACCCAATTTTTGAAATTTTATAAATTTTATCTTTTAAAATGGACTTCATTTTTGGATTTGGAATATCGAAATTAGCCTAGGGTGAAATTTTGGTATTTTTCCGAAAACTTTCAATTTTTGATGAATAGTGAAAGCACTGGGTTACTATTTAAAAAAAGACTTTTTATTTAAATAATTATTTATTTTATTTATGTTTATTAGGGGTAAAAATTGATACATAATACCTATATAAGTTCAATTCAATTCATTGGAGTCATTTTATAATAATTTTAGTTATAAAAAACTTTTATTGAACTTTTCACCGTCTTTTACCCACCTCCTAGGAGAATTTGGGAATTCACATAAAACATAATTTAAACGCTTCTGTGAGTGTAATTTTGAAAATCTGAGAGACACGGTTAATATAAAGGACTAAAATGTGGTTCAAAGAGTTAAAAATAATTTTTGTGAATAGTAACTGTTTACTTTTTTTACCACAATTAAAAGTAAATAGGTAACTAAGGGTAAAAATGATATTATTATTACCCTAACACATGTCTCAATTCTATTGTATAAGTGTAATTCGAGCAAAAAAAACCTTAGAAATAACATATGACCATTTAGGCCAACTTAAATTAGATTAGGACATTTATTATTAATTTATTTAAAGAGGGGTTAAAATAGTTAAAATCAATGTTTAATAACTAAATAATTTTTAATATAGGGTTATACAGAAGATAAATTCGAATATAAATATTCATTAGAAATATGAAACGATTTCCTACATAATGGTATTTTGTTTTTAATTTTTAGACATTAAATAATTTAATTTCATTATGGCACAATGATGATGCAGTAATTATATTGTTAATGAAATATTGACATAATTGATGTTACAAATACCCAAATAAATGTAATTTTTGACTTTTTATGAATTTAAATAATTTTATATGTTAATATGACATGTTATTATTGATTTAATTAACTTTTTTCAAACTAATCTTCATGTTGGGATGTTCACAAAAATCAATTACCAAATTGTGTCAAAATTGACATAAAATAGTTTTAAAACAAATATTATATTATTAATTGTAATTTTATTTCTAAAAATATAAGGTTCATCTAAATGACTTATATATGGTTATATATATTAATTATAAACAACTTGGGGTTTTTTTGTCTTTTTATAGTAAGTTTATTAACCTTATAGTGTAAGAAAACAAGAAGACACGGTAAAAGTTAAATTATCTAACTTAAAGTTAAATGTAAATGATAAAGTTAAAATAGATACCTAAACTTGTCTAAATTCTATTGGATAAGATTATTTCAACCCATCCACACTTTAGCTTAGAAATAAATAAATTTGGAACTATTAAAAACAAAATATGAGTTTATAATAAAATAATATATTTAGTTTTTCCAAAGGTGCCCCTCTCCTCCCTTATAAAAGGGCACCTCCTCCCTCTCTTCCTCACACCACTTTGAGCCTTCAACCTCGGGAGAACCCTACCAAATTTTCTTCTCCACTTCCCTAGAAACATCCTAGAGGTCCTGGTCTTCTTCAAAGTCCAATTTTACTGCCCTAAAGGGAGTTCTCAAAGAGGCGCTTCAAAGAAGAGGTAATGTCCGTTACCGATTCTTTCAAATTTATTTCTTCTTCCACTTATTCTTCATAGGTTGTTTCATTATGAAGTAATAACATCAGTATCACTCATATACTGATATGTTATTATAAATATGAAACAACTGTATTTCACCATCTATCGATCCTATGGAAAACAAAATCACCGTGCATGCGTACGTACGGAATACCGTCTCCACGCCGTGGTGTAATTTATTTTCCACCACCACCTTACTTGGATGGGTCTAATGGTGTAAATAATAAAAATATATGATTATTTTAAATTGATATTGATTCTGAAATAGTATACATACACTCCAATACAAATCCATGATCATGGGAACGATATTATCGCTCGTGCGTATGTACGGAATACCGTCTCCACGACGCGATGAGATTCATTCTCCATGTTAACCATTAATGAATGATTATAATGTATATACAATAAGTAATCATGAAATATATGAAATAATAATGATACTAGATTTATGTGTATATATATTTATATCATTTACTTAATTTCATTTAATCCAATAAGGAAACGAAAACAACGTTCATGCATACGTACGGCCTACCGTCTCCATGAACGGTGTATTTCATTCCATTTAATCGATATATCATATATATATGTATATAATGAATATATAATATATAAAAATCATGTTTTACATTCTAGAATTATGTAAATCGGGATATAAGTAATAATATCAAGAACAACAGGTCCAAACATGTATGATAAATAAAACAATTTACCCCAAAACGATGCTTTAACATGGAACTTACAAAAAAACGGGTAATATAAAGTCATAAGTGAACCATATATGATATCATAACAATGAATATGATTCTTTAATAAGTCAATGACATTATTTAAATCATTATATAGGAGTTTGGGATATGTACGAAGCATATCAGACCTAAGGTAAGGGATAATTATTCCAATCTCATTCTAATATGAGATTGTTTATTCATAAGTATTTACTAGGGTAATGTTTATCATCCATGTCCATGTGTTCTAAAAATGTTTTCATAAATGTTTTCTTTTCTTCCATGTATGTTTAAAGTCATTTTACCCCTCTTTGATTTTTACTTTGTTTTACGGAATGAATCTTTCTTTTGTTTATCATATGTGGAACGTTTTTCTTACTATTCCTGCCAAAGTATGAGAAGAATGTTTTTTTAACTTATATGGAATGAAAGGATTTATAAGGTTTTATAAAGCCTTATATTGATGAAGCTTCCTCCAAAATATTTCATGACTATTTTAAACAAAATCATTTTCTTTTAAAATTGCATGACGTTTTGTGAAAAGAAAATGATTTTGAAGAAGAATGGATATTTTCCTCAAGAATTCATTTCAAATGTTTTATCAAAACCATTTTCATATTAGATGAAATTATTTCACATGTGTATGTTTCCAGTATCATGTCTCTTTGATTTACATGGTTTTACTTTTCTAATGATGAAATGATATCCAATTTCTTTGTATGGACTACGTTATGATGGAATGATGTTTATGAAACCCATTTTATTCGTGGGTAATGATGAATAATTTTTGTTTATATTGTGGCACATGAAAGAATGATTTCAATATGAGAGGGGTAGGACCTATATCTCCCTCCAATGCATTGGGTAAATATTTATATCTCATGATACAGACATGGCTGGAATGGAAAGTTAAACCGGTTCAGTAATACAGGACTGGAACGAGGAGTGAACTCGATTCAGAAAGGGACTTTGTCCACTAGGATTGTCTTGGCAGCAATGACTTGGATAGTATTGAAATCATATTAGGTGCTTAATGGTTTCTATAATTACATGTTTTATTCCCATGCTAATTTATCATGATTAATGTTTCTTCATGATCTATGCCTTACGTACTGCCATGTTTTATGTCTTTGCTCAAGATTTTGATGTTTAAATTTCATGTTCATGTTTTTTCATTCAAATGTTTATGGATTGTTTTAAATTCTCTATGTTTGACCTTACTGATCATTTTAGATCACCCTTTTTATGTTTTATTTTCCCCAGGAAATAAATAAAGGTTTTAGGTAAGGAAACAAAAAGGGGAAGATCGTTATGGTAGTTGTTGAAGATATGTCATCATGATTAGAAGTTTATAATCCGAGTTTCCAAAGACACTAAACTATTACGGTCCTTGTGTGTCTGTTTTTGTTTTGTATTAAGTATTACACAAAAGTAATGTAATGTCCATGTACGTCAAGCTTTGGGTCTCTACAGTCCCCATTTCTAGAGGAAACAAAAAATAGTGAACCCGACGTGAATCCTTAACCAAGTTAATATGATGTTTTAGTTATTTGTTAGGCCCCTAATTAACTCAATGAGATGGCCAACAAAACAATCAATAACATATGTTCTCATCCAAAACATGTACTGTCCAAACATATCTTGATTATTTCTGTTATATCAAAAATGAAATCGTTTCCAAGATCTCTATGCGTCACATAAATGGATTCCTTAAAGTTCACACATGTGAATGCATCTGCCGCTACTCCTACTGGATCCTCGTCTGCTCTGAGGATGACATCACCTACTCAGCGTCTACAATGCTGGGTCTCAAATGAAATAGTTAAGAAACACTTTCAACACAGTACCATTTAGACTCTGGAGGCCGCTCGACAAGCCCTCCATGTCAATAATTCACCTTGATTGTCCGGACAGTGCGACCAGTGATCTAGAAGCAGGAGGTGCTAACCACCATCTCCAACCATTCCGGGTCTTTATCCCTAGAACGCAACAACTGGTCCCTCCCATGTTACAGGGAGGTGGATGAAGAGGTCACTCAAGGCCTCAGTTCAAGAAAATAGGATTCCTTCCCGAGGGCTCCCATTAACAATCGCCGCCAGACACGTGCGGCAGTGCGCCCTCAACATGATGAGGATATCGCCTTTAGGGGTTTGACTCAGGTCCCTTAGACTCAAGTCTGTAAGAAGAACCGCCAGAGGTGAAATCCGGCCAATAGGGAGCAGGTTCTTACCTCTGCCCCCTCCAGAGAAGTCCATCAACCTAACTTTATGACAAGCAACGAGTGGGCACATACACCCGTCGTTCTATTCCTGTTGTCCAACAGACTCATCTGGAAGCAACACAACAATCCCACCAGGAAATTCTGGTGGAGTATTATAGGAAGGCATATACACCTGTTTATAACACAGCATCCAGTCAGCAGGCTCGTCTGACTGCACCCAAAGAAGCTCGCTAATATGATATGGCAGCAACAAATAAGCAGGGATATACACCTTCTTACAATCAACAATTCTATCAGCAGTCTCGTCCGCCAGTATTGAAGGAAATTCATCAACCATACTTAAAGAAGAATACACAGCAGTCACATACACCTGCCAATATTCATCATGCCTGCCAACAGTCTTGTTTGGTAGCATCTGAAGAAGTCAGTCGGAAAGCCCCAATGACAAATTTGGAGCAGACTCAACTCTCTTCCCCTATGCATGTGTAATTTTAAAATTCACTGACAGGAAAAGGAAGACAGGAGCAGACACATACACATACTCCAGACACGGAATGGACGTATATTCCCATTCCAGTAGCTGAAGTCACCAAGTACATTCTGAAAATGGTGAAAGAGAAGATGAAAATCCCTGCTCATATTCTGGATGCCTATCAGAATATCATAACTGCTTCAGCAGCGTCACAGGGAATGAAATACAAATCTATCCCTACCAGTGGAGTGACTCATCAACATATCACTCCAGGACAGATACAAACCTTCGTTCCATTCCAAGAGGATTGTGGGGAATACTCCCCCATGTAATACGGACAATAAAGTGAGGCACATACACCAAATTTGAATAGAGATAATCCGCCTAACCTGACTATTTCTCTTGAGAAGGAATAGAAACCTTCCCATAATTACAACTTTCATCAACAAGTGGTTCCTCAAGTAAGTAAGAATGCATCTAATAAAAAGACTCATTCAACATAGTTGAGAAATAAAGAGCCGAACTGTAATAAGACCTTGCTCGATGCTGGAGTTCTTGAAGCCCTCTGACAATTGTCTGTTGCAACTCAGGATTCTACTCTCTCATTTCCCAATAGTGGGAACATTAATTTTGAAGGTCTCCATCAGAAACTTCCTCATGAAGGCTTGCTTCGTGACAGTTTGATCGATCTCAAAGTATCATCTCACATGAGAGCCATGAGAACCCTCTATGTGGCCAGATTATCAAGGGGCAAAAGGTTTCATCTTTTGTTGTAAACCACCATGGTGGTCCTCCCGATGATGATGAATTTAGCTACTAAATTCCTCTCCATAATAGTAATTCATGTTTCCTGGAAAATTCTTTAAACGACAATGTAGTAACGAGAAAGCCCTATTATCTTTAGGCACATGTAAATGTGAAGCCAATAATGTATAATGCTTTACCACTAGCAGGTTAAATACTTTCTCAATCAGAAGATAGCCCGGGGTGTAGGTCATTCACTGAACCACCCCTTAGTCATTCATCTTCTAGTTTGATAAATGAATTCTCTAACAATATTGTTTAATCTGATGAAGTAACAAAGAAGCACCAACTTTGGTCGAATCAGGTAGAATAATCTTCATCGAATGATAAGGAGGAAGTTCCGAATATGAGAAAACAACTGGCAAAAAGTGAAGTACCTATCATTTTTTGGAATTTGGCTAACTCTCAGTATGATATTATAGAAATGTTGATGAAAGATTGTATTCATGATATTCATCTCAACACGTGGAAGACACTTTATCAATTGAAAAAGAAAATATTATCAAATGATGAATATGAAAATCATGTCAAGATAATAGAAGGGTTATAATGACAAATTGATCTGGCTTCTCTCTCAGTTTCCTGATATCAGAAGGCTAAAAAACCGCAGAGAGCCCTTTAGCAGTCATGCTTGTCACACTAAAAAAATCGATCCAGGTAATTGCTAATTCCCCATCTGGTATTCATATCAGGGGATGGGATATTCATGGAGCACTTCATTTCACTGTACTCTCCAATCAACAAATCCCACCCAAAATGGTCTCATGCAATGTTATTGCCCATGGCCAGCTACAACCAATTGGTTTTATGTGTAATCAAAGGATTTCTCAGGAACATGCCTCAACTAGTTCTTCCCAAAATCAGGAATACAGAGAACAAGTTGTCAAATTACTCTTAAATCAAACAAATGAGAATATCGAACAGTCTTCTCATTTAGAGCAGGAACATCATCAAGTGAAAGATATGTGAGAAATCATCCAATGGTCATTTGAGCCATGTGATTTGAGTGGATGTAGGTTGATGCATCCAGCCAATTTTCGGACTAAAGTCCCCAAGATTAGGAGATCTTTTAAGAAAGTCTTAGATGTAGTAGCTCAATAACCACCCCATCTTGCCAGACTAGGGACTCTTTTAACCCAACCCTCAGAGTCAACAAATAGGATTCGAGGAGTTGAGCAGGAACAGCAGGAACAGCCCCAGTCCACCGGGCCGGGGACTTTTTCAAACCCTCAATCTCTTCCTCAGAGAAATCCAATCTTATCATGGTTAGGGAAGAAGCCAAAAGAGTATAAAAGATCTGAATTATCATGAGATTCCCTCTAAATTATGGTTCAAAAAAATTTCTTGAGGGATCAACTCAACAAAAGGCAATGCCTCATCAAGGACATGGAAGAAGACAATATCACAGAAATACCAATAGAAAGGATTCAATGCATTATGAATCAATAAATATCATCAATTCCATTGTTGTCAATCCTACAGAACATGGGGGTCACTTAGAGGGATCATATGAAGATGTTCTGGATCAAGAGTCTGTATACACAGTGGTAAAGGAAGAAGGTGTGCATACCTAGAATCAAAGGCTTACCCATAATTTAAGCATTCCTTCCAATAACCAGCTCCCCCCTTTCTAAAAGGAATCCAAAAAAGGGAAAAGAATAATTCAGGTTACATTGCACCCTTCCTCTAGAGGAGGTCAATCACTCCCATTAGAGGAAAGGTTCACACAACAAGAGGTATAAATGAAGGAGTTAAGGAGGTTGAATGTAGAACTGCTTCAATGTAGTCATCCTCCTAGGCGTGCTGGAGTCTTTCAGTCAAGGGATTTTGTTTTAGCTACTAATATGGATCAGGAATATCCTCCTTTACCAATACACCCTCATAGGTCTAATCCTATGAGTCATGCAGAACAACAACCGGTGGTGCTACCATCAGTTGCAGTACCTACCACCATACCTTCCAATATCTAATTATCGCACTTACTCAGGTCCAAGCATAACCGGATGTTTCTAAAAAATTAATCACTACCATTGAGTCATTAACAGATCATTTGGAAGCTATTGAAGGAAATCATGCAATAGTTCAACCGGATTAGAAATCTTACCCTGAATGGGTTGATGCAATTCCTCCCCCATAAAATTTTGCAATTGCCACATTCTAGATTTTTAATTGTTCGGGAGACCCAAAATAGAACTTAACACATTCCGTTTCTCGATGTGATCCTATGATGGGACTCCTCAACAATAATAAGTAGTTAAGATGAGGTGTTTCGTACTGTCATTACAAGGGCCTTCTTTTTTTCTGGTATAAAACTGTGCAATCCCGGTCAATTACTGGGTGGGAGGATCTCCATCAAAAATTACTTCTTCAATTCATCTCAACATTTCCAAAGACAATTGTTCTTGATCTTACAAATTGTAAGCAAAGGGAGAATGCCATATTTTCGTATTTCATTGCTCACTGAAAGGATTAACATATTCTCTATGATTAGAACTCCCTCAAGAATAATTGTTTCCAATATCTGTGGAAAATTTGCATTATGAATTACGCACGCCGTTGATCCTTGTGAAATATACCGGAGGGTTTCGAGGCCTTAATTTGATCGCTCAGTAGATCGAAGATTATCTCACAAAGACTAAGGATAGAACTCGTGCAATTCCATCATCTCCAGGAAGGAGAGTGGGTAAAGATGAGACTGCTACATTTACGCTTAAACAAGCACCTGTACCTGCTTCTACTTCAAAACCTTCATCTTATCGAAGGTCGCCACCTCCTGAGCATAAAAAACATAGGATGTTTAGTCAAGATCATCAAATAGAACAAAGATGGAAACAATTTGAGGAGTTAAAGTTAAAAGTTTATACTTTCTGAAATGAAAAAGTTCTTGGTTACTTCATTTCGGCTCTGGAAAATAATTTGGTTAAATTGACATGGCCTAAAAGGCCGAACATGGAAGGAGATGAAGAACGTCCCAACTATTTCCCATTTCATCAGATATTGGGACATCCCATTCAAGATTGTTTTGTCTTCAAAGACCTCCTACAAAAGATGGTGGACTAAGGATAGGTAAATTTGAAAGGTTCTTCAGCCCAGTTAGTATGTGTTACTACTACAGATCCATAGGAAGAAGGCGAATGGAAAGAAGTCAAAAGAAAAAATGTGCAAAAATATAATGATTGGATGGTCAGGAAAATGATCAACCAAACTCATGCCATTTTACGAACACAATTGAAGAAACCAATTGTGTCTTATGAAATGAATGCCACAGCAAAACCCTCTTCATCAGTGGGAAAATCCTCAAACAAGCTGCATAATTAAAAGAAAGAATAACAGCCATAATAAGATGAGATCGTATCAAATCCCAAGTTTCCTTTGACTCTGGCAGATTTTATGCCATCTACTGCAAAGTTACAGGCACCGCCCCACCAAACGGCATAGCCTAAATTGGCTAATCAAGCAGAGACTTCATCAGATGAAGAGTTGATCTTTTCTTCTGTTAACATGATTGACTTAACAGATCCTTATACCAGTCACAGTTTCGATCTTGATGATCTTGAGTTCCTTGTATTAAATAGAGGCATTAGAGGGAATTCTAGAGGTCTAGGATACAGGGGAAGACGTGGATATCCTAGAAGCCACTATTTTCATTATACCCCTGCTTGAACTGTGTATGCAGTAGAAACTCATGGCAAAGCTCTA
This sequence comes from Viscum album, assembly GCA_963277665.1. Classification (NCBI taxonomy): domain Eukaryota; kingdom Viridiplantae; phylum Streptophyta; class Magnoliopsida; order Santalales; family Viscaceae; genus Viscum; species Viscum album. The sequence continues at coordinate 577,893,302 of OY728144.1, forward strand.
TAGCGTGCTCAACAAGAACAAGTAAGTTCTTTCACACATGGAAGATTCAGTCCTAGAATAGTTATTTTGGAACATCAGTTGGAGATTAAACCTTATTCCTCTCATCAGACAAATAGACCTAGTCGGTCTAATATTCCAATGCTAGGAGTGTTTCCATCTCCTACCCTGAAACAATATGCATCAACTTCCAAAGCATCAACTTCTAAGGCACCTGCAAAACCACATGTTCCTGTTGGGAAACATAGACCCTTGGATCCAAAGTACGATGTCTTGAAACATTTGGCCCAAGTACCATTCAAATTATCAATTCTGGATGACTTCAATCTATTAAAGGATCTTCGAGAGGCACTCATTGAGACATTGTCAAGCCCTCAGTAGATCGAAACTAAAATTATTGCGGCTGAAGTCTATCATGTAGAAAATAATCCTGCAGAATGCAATGCAGTGATATATTTTACAGATGAGGATGAAGATGATGTTCTTCATGGACATATTAGACCATTGTACTTATCTGGGAAGGTCAATGATGTAGACATCCGATGAGCTTTCATTGATAATAGTTCCCGAGTTAACCTCATCCCTATTCATACACTTCATCGATTGGGCCTCCATGAATTTGATTTATCTCTTTCTACGTTGATGTTGCAAGGAGATGATAAATATAAAAAATAACCTCTAGGCGATATTACACTCAGAACTCAGTTTGGAGACCTTGTATCCAATAAAGATTTCATGGTTGTTCGTCATGAAACAACCTTCAACATTTTTCTTGGAAGACCTTGGCTACATCAACATGTGGTCGTACCATCGTCGTACCATTAGTGTCTCAAATATTATTTCAATGGTCAAATTGGGACATTGTATGGTGATAAAGCCCCATTCAAAACATGTGAATCTCAATACATTGAGGCAAAATTCTATCACATGGAAGGGAAAGAGAAATCCACGACAAAAGAGGTCACCAAAATTAATGCTCCATTTGTTTTGGAAAAGATTACAGTAAACCCATTCTTACATGTGAGTACAGATTATGTGTTTCCTATCAGTCAAATTGACAGGATAGACCCAAATCCAAGTACTCTTATGGAAACTTCCATAATGTCAATTATGGAAATCAAGCTAGACATCATGGTAGAAGTTGTTGATTCAACAATCATTAATGAAATCTCAAATGGATATGTCTTCATTTCATACGCTGAAATCCATCAATTCTATACTTCATCAGCTAGGCTAGAAGAAGTTATATCAATTTTAGAGATGAATGATGATGTCGATTCTCAATCCATCATCTCCTCTTTGTTACCTAAGGATGACCCTTCATCATCAATAGGGTCAGAAATGGAAGACTCTTATTTAAGATGTTCAAATTTTAACATCTCTCTTGATTGTGGAAATTTTGCTTCATCATCTACTATGCAAGTAGAAAAAAAAGAAATAACACATGTTGAAGAAGAAGAGGAAGATATTAGAGATTCTCCTCCAGCATTTGAAGAGGGTATCTCTACCACTGTGGATGAACTCAGAGAAATAAATCTGGGTACAAAAGAGGATCCACACCCCATACTAATTAGTGCAGCCATGTCCCTTAAAGAGTAATAAATGTATATTTCATTTTTAAGGAAAAATCGAGATATATTAGCTTGGAACTATACAGAAATGACAGGGATTGATACTGATGTTTCTACTCATCATTTTAGTTTCCCATAAGAAAATCGACAATTCAAGAAAGCCGCAAGAAGAACACACCCAACATATGCTTCCAAAATTGAAGCTAAAGTGGTTAAGATTATCAAATCTAACTTCTTCAAAGAAGTTCAATATCCAATATGGATGGCTAATATTGTCCTTGTGAAAAAGTAGAATGGACAAATTAGAGTTTTCCTTGATTTCAGTGATCTTAATCGTTATTGTCCCAAGGATGATTTTCCAGTTCTGATCACAGAACTATTAATTGATGCAACAGATGGCTATGAAGCACTTTCCTTCATGGATGGAAATTCTGGGTATAATCAAATCTGAATGGCTCTAGAAGATGAAGAATCTATATCCTTCAGAGCCCCTCAAGGTGTGTTTCGCTATCGGGTAATGACCTTTGGCCTGAAAAATGTAAGTGCAACATATCAACGTGCCATGCACCCTATATTCAAACCCTTTTTAGGGATGTTTTTTGAATATTATGTGGATGATTTGGTTGGTAAATCCAAAGCACATTATAATCACTTGGCAGATTTGGAAATCACATTCCACAATCTTCGACAACACAATTTGAAGATGAACCCCTTAAAATGTGCTTTTGGGGTAACCTTAGGAAATTTTTTCATCTTTGTGGTACGCCATCGTGGTATCGAAGTAGAGCGTGAGAAGAAAAAGTCAATCCTTGGTATGTCACCTCCACAAAATTTTAAAGAATTAAGAGGAATTCAAGCACACATGGCCTATAGTCGGCGTTTCATCGCCAATTTGGTAGGCAAAAGATTACCCTTCACCAAATTGATGAAGAAAGGAGTCCCTTACCAGTGGACTGAGAATGTCAAGAAGCATTCAATATTCTCAAGAAATATATATTTATTCCACCGGTATTAATGCCACCTGTAGAAGGAAGACCACCTATTCTTTATGTGACAGCTTTAGAGTGATCATTGGGTGCCTTTCTTGACCAGAAAAATGATGCTGGGAATGAAAATAGCCTTTACTATCTCAGTCGGACTATGCATGAAGAAGAAACCCGATATTAATGTATTGAAAAGTGCTGCCTAGAATTAATCTTTTTTGTTCAGAAATTGAGACACTACCTGCAACATCATGAGGTCCAATTGGTATCTCGCAATAACCCGCTCAAATCCATCCTTAATCGTCCAATGCTTACAAGACGTCTTGCAAGGTGGGCAGTTATTTTGCAGCAATTTGATATCCAGTATGTGTCTCAAAAGGTAATAAAGGGTAATTATCTAGCTGATCTTCTTGCTAAACATCCTTCAGTATAAGATTCATCTTTATATGTTGGACTCCCTGATGAGAAAGTCTTCTCTATTCAAGATAATCTTCAAACATGGGAAATGTACTTTGATGGTGCTTCCAGAGGTCCAACAAGGAAGATAATGGAAGATCCAAAATTCAACAATGTTGGGATATGAATTGTACTTATTTCCCTAGAAAAGGCAGTACTACCCTATTCATTCTTATTGCGGGAAGGCGGTACAAATAATGAAGTAGAATATCAAGCTCTTATCGCAGTATTAGTGTTGTCGCTTCAGGCACAAGTGAATCACTTAAAGGTGAAAGGTGATTCAGACCTGGTAATCAAACAAGTCAATGGGGATTATGCCATCAGAAAAGAAGAGTTAATACCATTGTATTATTACATCAGAGAGTTAATGGTGGAATTTTCTTTTAGAACTAAACTTTTCTTATGTCCCACAATCACAAAATTTCCAAGTTGATGCACTGGCTAATATAGCCACAGCTCGGGTAGATCCAAATATGGACGAGACTATAAGGACCCGACCCCAGTTGCCCAGAGCCGGTGCCTTATTTGATTACGTTGGAATACATACAAGGAAAACAATTCCCAAAGAACAAATTAGTTTAGTATTGTTGGAAACAAGTTACATACATAAGTTCAAATTTACATATGGAATGGAAAAACAATAATAAATTATTCCACTAGCAACATCATGTCTCCTAGATTATGCTAGCATGTCATTCCTAATTTACTAGTTCATATCCTAAGAAAAATAAAACATAAGAAAGGGTGACTCAAACGCTTAGTAAGAGTATGCAATAAAGAAGAAGATAATATAAACATTACACATGGTGACTTATTGAAAACACGTTCATTTAATAATAAACTTGAACATATTATGGAAGGAATATGAGCTGAGTAAATATTAACATAATAAAACATAATCAACGGTATTCTACTAGTCGAATATCCACATGAACTTTCAATTAATAGCTTCATAATGAGGGAAGTGCATATGCCGAACATTCTGAATCATTTTTTCATGGCCTCGGCTAATACATCTATTGATTAAGGCCTCGACCAAAATCCATATCACATTGGGAAAGGCCTCGGCCAATTCCACATCTATTTGACTCATGAGACCTACCGATGCATTGAGGGGCTATAGCGGGCCCCACCTGTCACATAATATGTCCAATGAATTCATCATATGAGCAGGGATAAACATAAACAACATCTACAGTCATATTGAAACTTTCATATGAAATGTAACTATCTTTCCCCAATCATTAAACATAAAACACTAACCATTCCGAGTAATATGGTGAATGGTTTTAGGATAGATCATCCATAATAGAGTTAGTCATAAACCATTAAATCAAATATGGTAGATGACATAAAAATTTATTAAACCCAATAATACCATGGAATCAACTAGAGTGTTGAATTTGATGAAAACACTCTTATAAAATCATTAAGCAATTTTGGAGATAAATACTCTTTCATTTTGAAAAGAAGAGTTATTTCTGAAATGTATTTGATAAAACCTGAAGAGAAGTAAGATATTATTTTCATAATAAAACTAGTGTTTTTAGAAGAATCATGTTTTCTAAAAACAAATTATAGATTTACCTTGAAAATAGATATGAATTTGAGAAATTCCCTTGTATCAGGCTTGTATTTTTTTGAAACAGTTTTGAGAGATTCTTTTAAAAAATGTAACTATCCATAAAATAAGGAAGGATTATGGTTTGTAAACATATATATGATACTAAAATAGAGTTTATTATTATTAAATAACAATAAATAAGAATTTCATTGAGGTATTTAGACAATGCAAGTATCTCTAATGAAAATGTATGTTTAGGTGGAAAACCCCTTACCTTAACTCCAAACGTGTTCCGATCTCTTACTTAAGCTCCTAGAATATTAAAATATACTTTTTAATAACTTATTTCCGAACATATTTTACATTTATTTAGTTTACCTTAATTATGGTTAGTTAATTTATGTATTTATTGATAAGTTATTGTATTGAATTTCGTCGTTCTGGAGTGTTCGTTTCCTTTACTTTCATATTTGGTTCACTTGTTTTTAAGTAATGAAGTTCATGTGAAATGGTTATAAATCTCCAGGATTGGAATAATATATTATTTATGAGCATAAATAATTGGTAATGGTCATTTCTATCATTTGGTTATATGGAATGAGGATGAATCATTAGATGACAACCACTTCGATTATTCGACGGTATTCGGAATATGATGAACTAGTTTTGTCACATAACTTAATTATATGTACATATTCTGGTTCCTGAATATTAAATAGGTTATAACACATATATAATAGTCTGGTTCAACCATGAATATTATTTCATGACCAGTAATGAAGAAGAAGTTTAAGAACAAAACTTCGTCGTCCATGAAGGTTATAAATCAGAACCTCATGGACGTCGATTTCGTTTATAAAATAAAAGGGAGGGAGTAAGAGTATTTATGATGGTTCTTCAATTCACATAATATAAATCCTGTATAAATATTTTACTGGAGTTATCATGTTCATTTGGATATATGATGTGAGGATAGGATAAATAAAATAATATAAATTGAAATGAAACCAAATGAAAAAGAAGGGTACTTTACCTCTTGAAATAACCTCCTTGAGAAACTTCTTAAGGGAAGGGGTTTTGGTCTTTGGGAAAGACCAAAGGCTTATTGGATGTGGGCAGGGACTAGGGAAGGGTAAATGGGGAGAACATTGAGGAGCTTCAAGGCTTAGAGGAGTGAAGAGAAGAGGGAGTGGTGAGGGGTTTTTACAGTGGAGGAGAGGAGTAAATTTTGAATATTTAATTCATTATTTTATTATTTCCCTCAAGACAACCAATAGTATTGTTTCATGTGACCCATAATAGTGATAATGTAATGTTAGTTCGAAAAAATTGGGCTTACATCATCGTTGAATCACCTATGATGCAGTAAATCAAGTATTTAGCATTTATCGTATTTTATCGTATTTTACTATTCATTAAAAAATTCTAGAATTTCAGAAAAATCACAAAAAGTCTCCCTTAATATTTTTCAACATGTTGAATTAAAAAGTGAAGTCCATTTTTTAGAAATAATTTTCTAAATATTATTAATTTAACTTTTAAATAAAATCATACTTAATTAAAAAATTAACAGTTCTAATTCTATAACAACTTCTTTATCAAAATGAAGAATTAACCAAGATGTTATTATCTTCTATCCTTAATAAAATAAAATAATAATAAAAGTTAATATTCATTAAGGTCATATTACTATTCATATTACTATTCATAAGGGTATGTTACTATTCCCTAAAAAAGCATGTTTGTTCTATCGAACACCCAAATGACTTACTGAACACAACTCTAGATGACCATTTTTCGAAATTTAAAACATTGAAGAAGAAAAGTTGTGCTTTAATGGATATATTATAAAGTTTCATTATATATTAATTTTCAAAACCTTGGGGTGTTACATTTTCCCCTCACAAAAATTTCATCCTTGAAATTCACAAAATATTACCTAAAATGATTCAGGTATGTCTTTAACATAAGCTCCTCAGGCTCCCATGTTGCTTCCTCCATCCTATGGTTCCTCCATAGAACCTTCCCCAGACGAGTCGTCTGATTTCTCAATACTTGTTCTCTAGTATCAAGAATCTTGATAGGCTCCTCACAATAAGATTGATCGGTCTCATGTTTTACTTCTTCATAAGTGAGTACATGTGTTGGATCTGGCGTGTACTTCCTTAACATTGACACGTGGAATACATTGTGATCCTTGGAGAGACTTGGAGGCATTGCCAAATGGTAAGCTACGGGTCCAAGTCAGTCCAAAATTTAAAAAGGTCTGATATACCTGGTACTTAACATTCCCTTCTTACCGAATCATATAATACCCATCCTTGGAGATACCTTTATGAAAACATGATCACCTTATCGAAACTCCAGGTCCTTCCTTCGGTTATATGCATTGCTTTTTTCCTAATTTGAGCTATTTTGATATGGTTCTGGATAATCTTCACAGTTTCCATTGTTTCTTCAACATGTTAAAGGCCCATGAGATATCTTTCACCAACATCATCCTAGAAAGTTGTTGTACAACATCACCTCCCATATAAGGCTTTTTAGGGTGCCATCTGTATACTTGAATGGAAGATATTTTTGTAGGAAAATTGTACGAGAGGTAAATACTGATCCCACATGCCTTGAAAATCAAGTGAACAAGACCTCAACATGTCTTCCAATGTTTCAAAAGTTCATTCTAATTGGCCATCAGTTTGTGGTTGGTAGGTAGTACTCAAATGAAGATCAGTATCTAGGGCCTTCTGAAGACTTTTCTAGAATCTTGATGTAAAACATGGATCATGATCAGAAACAATCGGAAGGGTTACTCCATGAAGTCTCACAACTTCATTAATATATAGTCTTGCTATAAGTTCAAATGGTAGATCTTATCTTATATCAAGAAAATATGCTGACATGGTAAGACGACCAACAATGACCCATATTGCATTGTTCCTTCAAGGATTCTTTAATAGTCCCATAACAAAGTCCATCGTGATATTATCTTATTTCCACTCAGTTATGGGAAGATGTTGCAATACTCCTCTAGTATGTTGCCTTCCAGCTTTCACTTGTTGAAAAACCATACATCATGACACAAAATAATCAATCTCCCTCTTCATGTTGTCCCACTAAAAATGTTCCTTCAAATATCTATAAATCTTAGTGCTTCTATGGTGTATAGAGAAATTAGAACTATGAGAATCATCCAACAATTCCCTTTTTAGATCAGGTATATCAGCAACAGAAAGCCTCTTACCAAATTTTAAAATTCCATCTTCATATACGAAGTCACTCAATCTCTCATCATTCACAGCTTTAATCTTCATTTGAAACTCCCCATCATCAGCCTGATAAATGTTTTATCCTTTATAGTAAAGATGGTTTGTAAACCATTTGAAAAAGCATTGATGTTTCACCTTCCATGGTTATTCCCATATCCATCGTTACTAGAACCATGAAAATTGGATCCCTTTCAACTATCATCTTGCTCAAAACTCCATGATCCTTTCTGCTCAAGGCATCTCCCACCTTATTTTCCTTCCACAGGTGGTAGTGTGTCATGCAATCATAATCCTTGAGTAGTTAAAGCCATCTCCTTTGCCTCATATTGAGTTCTTTATATGAGAAAATATACATCAAACTCTTGTGATCAGTATAAATCTCACATTTTTCACCATAGAGATAATGTCTCCATATATTCAAAGAAAAGATTACAGCAGCTAACTCAAGATCATGAGTAGGATAGTTTTTCTCATGAATTTTTAGCTATCGTGATGCATAATCAATAACTCCGTCATTTTTCATAAGGACAGACCCATGTCCTTTATTTGAAGCATCACTATAAATGAAAGACTATTTATCCCCATAATTTCTTAATAACCAAATCTTATGATACCAACTGTAAGGACCCGATGGTAGAGTCAATACAAGAGCATTGACTAATCTTTTCTTCGGTTCTTCGAAACATTCTTCCCAATCTTCTGTCCAAACAAATTTAACCCCTTTACGTGTGAGCTTCATTAGCAGGTTAGCCAGTCTGGGAGAATTCTGTACGAAACGCCGATAATAACCTGCTAATCCAATAAAACTGCATACCTCATTTATGTTTGTTGGCATGGTCCAATCATGGATTGTGTTTGTCTCTGCAGGATCAACTACGATTCCATCCTTAGAAACAATAAGTCCAAGAAAAGAAATCTCCTGAATCCAAAATTCACATTTGCTAAACTTCCCATATAATTCATGTCTTCTAAGAGTCTTTAGGATAATGTGTAATTGATTTTCATGTTCTTAGTATCTCTTGGGGTATACCAAGATATCATAAATAAAATCACTTCAAAATAATTGAGATATTACTTGAAAACTCTGTTCATTAGATCCATGATGACAGAGGGTGCATTAGTCAATCCAAAAGGCATTTCTGTAAACTCGTAATGCCCGTACCTGGTTTGAAATGCTGTTTTTGGAATGTCTTCCTTCTTCACACTAAACTGATGATATCCAGATTGAAGGTCAATCATTGAAAAGTATTGAGCTCCATTCAGTTGGTCAAATAAATCATCAATGCAAGGTAGATGATACTTGTTCTTTATTATTATAGCATTGATCTCCTTGTAGTCGATAATAACCTCATAGATCCATATTTCTTCTTAACAAAAAAGACAAGGGCTCCCCATGGAGAAATACTAGGGAGAATAAATCCCTTATAACTCAATTCATCTAGTTGTTTATTTAGTTCCTCTAATTCCACAGTGGAAATTCTATAAGGGGTCTTCGATATGGGCCTTGAACTAGGATTTAGATTAATAGAAAATTTAATTTCCCATTTTGGAGGATGTCCAGGTAAATCTTCTGGAAACACATCAACATATTCTCTCACAATAGGTACATCCTATATTTGAACATTCCTTTCCTTACCCATAGTTATTTCATTATCTTCCTCCCCAATAATTGAATTTAGTAGAGCTACTGGGGGTGGATCTAGATAAGAATCAGGTGGTGATTATTCTGCTCAAAAGATAAGGTGTTCTTTATCATCGTCATCATAAATCGTAACCTCCTTCTTCTTATAATAAATTTTTGCATCATGGTCCAAAATCCAATCCATACCAAGGATTATCTCAAATTAAATCATGGGTATAATGATAACATCAGCAGATAAAGAACATTTACATGCCTTAAAGGGAACTAATTCACATTACTTTATAGCAGTGATACATTCCTTTGGAGTTTTGACTAACAACTCCCTTGTTAAATAAAATTAGAAATATCAAATTTTCTTAGCAAACTGGGGATATATGAAACATATGTGATGATCCAGAATCAAATAAATCATTTTCTAAGCTTGATAAAACAATTAAAGTACCTACCACCACGTCATTAGGAACTTCAACCTCTGCAGTTGTGATTGCTTAGGCTTGTCCCTAATCCCTTTCCCTTTTCTGTTGCATATTTCCTTGACGTTTTGGAAAATCATTAGCATAGTGTCCCATCTTCTGACAACTATAGCATTGAACATCACGGGCTTCCTTCTTTACTTTGAAATCACCAGCAAGATGGCCTTTCAAACCACATTTGTAACATACTCCTTTTCCTTTTAGGCATGCACCAGGGTGTTTTCTTCTACAATTATCACATGGTAAAAATTTGACACTTCCCATCATCCCCGTTTCCTTATTTCCATTCCTAGGGTTTTCAGCAGCCCTTTTCATTTCTTGCTTTCCCCTAATGTCATAATACATAGAGAATTATTTTTCTATCTTGATGGCACACGAAAATATATCCTCATATGATGAAAATTTTTGGAAGACCAGTTCCCTCCGGAGGAATGTCTTTAGGCAATCAAAGAATCGATCAATTTTTCTCCTTGGATTTCGTATATAATCCACTGCATGTCTTGCTAACCTTGTGAATTTGGCTTCATACTTGGCTACATTTTCATCTTCATTCTACCTTAGATTCAAGAATTGTATCTCTATATCATCTTGCTGCTCATGAGGAACATATTTTTCTAAGAATATTTCCTTAAAATCCCTCCATTCCGTATCTTTTATCTCTTCCTCCTCCTATGTGTTTTGGATTAACGACCACCACTGATCTGCATCTCCCGATAGAAGATATACTGCCATCACAACCTTCTCTATTTCATTACATCCCAATGCGAGAAATATCTGCTCAAGGGGACATATCCACTGCCCTGCTACAAATGGGTTTGTAGTCCTGTTGAATGATGTAGGTTGTTGTCGCATAAAGTGATATAGCATGGCTCCTCCACGTGGTGGATCCGGATGCTCCATATGGGTAAGGTTATTATTCATAACCTGATTAAGTTCTCCTAATATAGTTATGAGTTGCTCAGCACCTGTCATAGCACCAGATCCAACATCATTATCTTGCGTCGGAAGAAAATCCCTATTGGGGACATGTGTATTCGTGCAATTTACATTCCGTCCACTAGGGGCCGTATCTAGATAATGGAATACACTAGATTAGGTTATGAATCATAATGTATAATCTTAAAATAAAAGAATACTTAAGAAAACATGAGATCATATGAATGGGTAATCCCATATTCACAAATATGGTTTCTTTGAGGAATATTTTACATTTCAATCCTTCATAATGGCTTGTAAATAAAATGTGATTTATCTTAAGCATATCCCCCAAGATTGTTGTAACCAAGAGTGCACCAAGGCCCGTTGTCATGCACTAGTTCCCGTTCAAGTCTATCTCAAAGCGGTGTTTTCGTGTTTTAACCCTAGATACATTTGTGTCAGAGCTGCCTCTACCTTCTTGTATTGAGACAGGGATGTATTTCTTGAAAGATCCACATAATCTATTCCTTACCAAAATACCAGGACATTATTGTATGTATATCCTCAAATACTAACTTAGGGACTCTTCCCTTATTCTACGTTTTCTAAATCTAGTTTCCAAGTATTATACTAAACATCCTCTGAAACCAAATGTAAGGACCCGACCCCAGTTGCCCGGATCCGGTTCCTTATTTGATTACATAGACATACATACAAGGAAAATGAATCCCGAAGGACCGATTAGTTTATTATTATTGGAAACAAGTTACATACATAAGTTCAAATTTACATATGTAAAGGAAAAACAACACTAAATTATTCCACTAGCAACATCATGTCTCCAAGATTATGCCTAAATGTCATTCCAAATTCACTTCTTCATATCCTAAGAAAAACGAAACATAAGAAAGGGTGAGATCAAATTCTCAGTAAGAGTAAGAAATACAGTGGAAGTTAATATAAACATTAGACATGGTGAATTATTGAAAACACATCCCTTTAATAATAAACATGAACATATTATGGAAGGAATATGAGCTGAGTAAATATTAACATAATGAAAATTAATCATGGGTTTTCTACAAGTTGAATATCCACATGAACATTCAATTACTATATTCATAATGAGTTAAGTGCATATTAAGGACATTATGAATCATTTTTTCATGGCCTCGGCCAAGACATCTAGTGATTAAGGCCTCGGCCAAAATCTATATCACATTGGGAAAGGCCTCGGCTAATTCCACGTCTATTTGTCTCATGAGACCTACCGATGCATCACGGGGCTATAACGGTCCTTACCGGTCACATAATAAGTCCATTGCATTCCTCATATGAGCGGGGATAAACATAAACAACATATAAATTCATATTGAAACTATCATACGAAATGTTACTATCTTTCCCTAATCTTTAAACATTAAACACTAACCATTCTAAGTAATATGGTGAATGGATTTAGGAAAGATAATCCACAAAATAGTTAGTCATATACCATTAAATCAAATATGGTAGATTACTTCATAAATTAATAAACCCAATAATACCATGGAATCAACTAGAGTGTTGAATTTGATGAAAACACTCCTATAAAATCATTATGAAATTCTGGAGATAAATACTCCTTCATTTTGAAAAGAAGAGTTCTTTGAAAAAAATCTTTGTATAAAATCATAAGTGAAGTAAGATAGTATTTTCATAATAAAACTTGTGTTTTATAAGAATAATGGTTTCTAAAAACAAATTATAGATTTCCCTTGAAAATAGATATGAATTTGAGAAATTCCCTTGTATCGGGCTCATATTTTTGGAATCAGTTTTGAGAGATTCTTTTAAAACATGTAACTATCCATAAAATAAGGAAAGATTCTGGTTTGTGAACATATATATGATACTCAAACAGAATTTTTGATGAGTACATAACAATACATACAAATTTCATTGTGGTATTTATACAATGAAAGTATCCCGAATGAAAATGGACGTTCGGGTGAAAAAACCCTTACATTAACTCCAAACATGTTCCACTCTTGTACTTAAGCTCCTGGAATATGAAATTATACTTGTTAATAAATTATTTCAGAACCTATTACACATGTTTTTATTTTACCATTATTCTGGTTAGTTCATTTATGTTTTTATTGATAAGTTGCCGTATTGAATTTCATCGTTCTGGAGTGTTCGTTTCCTTTATTTTCATATTCAGTTCACTTGTATTTACGTAATGAAGTTCATGTGAAATGGTTATAAATCACCAGTATTTTAATTATATAATATTTAAGAACATAAATAATTGTTAATAGTAATTTATATCAATTGGTCACATGGAATGAGGATGAATCATTAGATGACAACCACTTCGATTATTTGGCGGTATTTGGAATATTATGAACTAGTTTTGTCACATAACTTAATTATATGTAGATACTCTGGTTCCTGAATATTAATTATGTTATAAAACATATACTATAGTCTTTTTCAAACATGAATATGGTTTCATTAACCGTAATGAAGAAGAAATTGAAGAATGAAACTCATCGTCCATGATGGTTATAAATCGGAACCTCATGGACGTCGATTTCGTTTATAAAATAAAAGGGAGGGAGTATGCATATTTATGATGGTTCTTCCATTAAAATGATATAAATAAAGTATATATATGATACTATAGTTATCATGATCATTTGGACAGAGGAGGTGAGGAAAGGATAACCAAAGAAGAAAAATTGAAATGAAACCAAATGAAAAAGAAGGGTATATTACCTCTTGAAATAACTTCCTTGAGAAAATCCTTAAGGGAAGGGGTTTTGGTCTTTTGGAAAGACCATAAACTTCACGGAAGTGGGGAAAGACTATATAGGGGTAATTAGGTAGAAAATTGAGGATATTCAAGACTTATGGGAGTGAATAGAAGTGGGAGTGGTGAGGGGTTTTTATAGTGGAGGAGTGGAGTAAATTTTTAAATTTTAATTAATTATTTTATTATCTCCCTCAAGACAGCCAATAGTATTGTTTCATGTGGCTCCTAATAGTAATAATGTCATGTGAGTTCCAACCAAGTAGGCTTACATCTTCTTTGCATCACCTATGATTTAGTAAATCAAGTATTTAGCATTTATCGTATTTTACTATTCATCAAAAATTCTAGAATTTCAGAAAAATCCCAAAAATTCACCCCTACCATTTTTCGATGTGTAGAATTCAAAAGTGAAGATCATTTTTGAAATATAATTTTCTAAATATTATTAATTTATCTTTTAAATAAAATCATACTTAATTAAAAATTTAACAATTCTAATTCTACAACTACTTCTTTTTCACAGTTAAAAATTAACCCAGATGTTATTATCTTCTAGCCATAAGAAAATAAAATAATAATAAAATTTACTATTCATTAGGGTCATATTACTATTCATAAGGGGTATGTTACTATTCACTAAAAAATCAAGTTTGTTCTATCAGACACCAGCTGACTCACTGAACAGAAATCTAGATGAGCATTTTTCGAAATTTAAAACATAGAAGAGGAAATGTTATGTTTGAATGGCTATATTATAATGTTTCATTCTATATTAATTTTAAAAACATTGGGGTTTTATAGAGACAATCATCAGTATTTCTCACCATCATACAATTTGACCTTATGTTCAAATCAGAAAAGAGGAAATCAATGAAATTAGTCCTATTTCTAAACCATATAGTCATACTACAGGATGGATGAAACCTATCAGGGAATACCGTAAAAATGGAACACTCCTACCTGATAGAGCCGTGAAAGAAGAAGTTCGGCGAAATGTGGTCAATTTTACTCTTTATGATAGCCTAGATCACCTAGAAAAAATTCCCTACAAAAGAGGTTTTGATAGAATTCTATTCAGATGCTTTGATGGTGAAGGGACAATGGCTGTCATGAAAGAAGTACATGCAGGATTTTGTGGTGCCCACATGTCTGGACGTAGACTGTCTAATCAAATTCTAAGGCTTGGATACTTTTGGCCATCAATGATACAAGATTCTGTTGATTTCACGAAAAAGTGTCATTCTTTCCATGTATGTGCCAATTTCATTCATCAACCCCAAAAGTTTCTTTATACAGCTAAATACTCATTGCAATTTGCCACATGGGCAATGGATGAAGTGGGACCTTACCCTTCAGCTACAACCAAGCAGTTTAAGTATATTCTTACTGCTACTAACTTCTTTTACAAATGGGCAGAGGCAATACCTCTCAACGAAGTTAGTTCTAAACGCATTGTTTGCTTCATCAAGTCTAACATCATTACCAGATTTGGTGTCCCTTATACCATATTGACGGAAAACGGAACTAACTTCTGTTCATCTGAGGTAAGAAAGATGTATCAAGAATACAAAATCAAATCCAACCATTCGTCTCAGTATCATGCAGCGGCCAATGGACAAATAGAATCTTTCAACAAGAATCTTTCAAAGATACTGCATAATATGGTAGATAAAGATAATAAATCATGGAATGATAAACTTTTTCATGCTTTATGGGATTATCGAACCACCACCCGCACTGCAACGTGGTAAAATCCATATTGATTGGTATATGGAAGAGAAGCAGTCTTGCCCATTAAAGATCAATTACCGTCATTCAGAATGTCCATTTGTGATATGTCATCTATAGATGAATAATATCAAAATCGATTGGATGAATTGGAATGATTAGATGAAAAAATATTGTGCACTCTTTACCATTTTGAAGTCTATCATAATCGAAGAGCACGAGATTTCATTAACAAATTTCTTCTTCATTCATTCATTCAGGGATAATTGGTATTGGTTTTCAGAACTCCAATGAAACCAGGAACGAAACCTCCCAATCTTGAGCCAATGTTGGAAGGACCCTACTCAATACATAAGTTCTACTCCAATGGAGATTATTCTTTAATCTCAATGGATGGAGAACTCATCACAGTTATAACAAATGCCAGATTCTTGAAGAAGTATTTTGTTTAACACATATACTTTCATTCGTCCCGCATGACGTTAAACTGTGCCATGTCCTGCAAGATGTTAAACTGCATAACATAAGTCCAACATGATGTTAAACTGTGTAGCCTTAGCTACATGATGCTAAACTGTGTAGCATCGATCCATGCATATGACCTTAAACTATTCTCACTTACGTTAAGCAAGACATTAAACTGCATAACCATCATCCTAGATATACGACGTTAAACTGTGCACCTCTTCGTCCCACATGACATAAAACTGTGAAAAAGTCTCTAATACGTCCAACATGATGTGAAACTATGTCCCCAAAGTCCTTAATGCATGACATTAAACTACAAAGTCCCTCTTTCGTCCCACATGATGTTAAATTGTGTCCTGTCACTTATGTCATACATGACATTAAACTATGCATCGTTAAGGTTGTTTCTACCTCTTATTTCTCACATCGATTATGAATCACATGAGTTTAGAGTAAAATTCAACCATAACACCCTCTTTGGGCCGCTAATAATGAGTAAGTACCAACACCATATTTGGGGTGTCCTCAAGTACAACTTGTTCACTAATTCATTCTTAATCGAACTACAATGACTTTGATCCTTGCCTTCTAGGCTCGGTACGTAGGCAACCACCCGAGGTTCAAGCCCAAAACCAATCTTTTCCTCTTCACGTCAGTTCACCTCCATCTCATACGATGCTGATTCATGAAGCCACTCCGAGAACCAATATTTTTACATTGATTCACCATTTTCCTGGCTACATGACGCTAAACTGCATAACACCGGTCCATGCATATGACTTTAAACTATGTTCACTTTTGTCCTATTTGACAATAAACTACAACATTCTTTGACACCCTCAACTGATAGGGAATCATTATTTACATTGATCTCAAATCATGTTATATTCCAAAGACTACGTTCATACATGATAATGTGTGAACCTTAATCTAGGTTCAAACCATCATTGCACTAATGTCCCCTTTCACCCTTCATATGTACGAACCAAATCTGTACAGAGGGTATTTCAAGAACTATGTGCGGCTTGATTCTCATACTTATGGGATACGTAGGAACGTTCGAGCATCCCTCGAATCCTGCCCCAAGTCTTTGGGCCTAACCCCAAATTCCACTTTCAGTCCCTTAGATGCAACGTCCCCCATGGTCCGAGCTCTATGACACTAAACTAAGATCTTCTACACTCTCTTCCCACAGGACGTTAAACTGTATTTCAAGAACTACGTTTGGCTTGATTCCCATCCTTATGGGATACATAGTGAATTCTACCATTTCAATTAAAGACCCATCCACAACTTGATTATGGTCTTCATTGGTGTATGTATCTCTTTCATGCATTGGACAATACCCATTTTTCATGTGTCATACTTCTAATGTTAAATACATCCATATCTCCATAACCTTTTTCTTAACTTCAAGTCACAAAATGGCTGATACCCAAGAGTTCTTTTCCTTGACCATGCAGTATGCGCCCTTAGGCGGCCTTGCATAAACAGTCTGCATAACGGACCTATCAGCAAGAAGATGCTATTATTTGACTATGCAGCCAATGCCCTTAGGTGGCCTTGCATAATTAAGCCCCCTAACGGGTTTGTTAAATAGTGGTAACTTCATTCTTGGGAGGAAAACCTCTTTTTTCATTATTTGTCTTAATGAAAATATGTAGGGATCCACAAAAAAATATGCATCGTTAACATATTGGTCCCATACTCTTTATCATGATATGAAAGTATTCAAGTCTATGGTTTATATTTCCCTTCCCTACGTTTGGGTCAGACCATCAAAGGATTGAAATTCATCCAATTCTTAGACGATCATGATGGGAAAAATTCTCCACATATTCAAGTACCTCTCTCCATTCAACAAACTCTATGCTTTTGGAAATTTGAATCTACATAATCTTCCATTGGTTTTTTAGCAATAGAAAGGTAATATTTCTGAGTGTTCTGTTTCTGAACTATGCAGCACGTTCCCTTAGGCGGACTTGCATAAGTAGTCTACATAACGGACCTGTCAGCCAAAAGATACTATTATTTGACTATGCAGCCAATTCCCTTAAGTGTCCCTGCATAATTCAACCCCCTAATGGGTTTGTTAAATAGTGGTAACTTCATTCTTGGGAAATACTTCTCATAATGCCTTTTAGCCCTTATTTCATATCAGTCTTCAGATTCAAAATTTCTTAAGTAATAGTATACATATTTTCCCAAATAATTTTATATGGTAATAAGTTTTTAGATAAATTATCAAGTAATTGAGTCAATTTTAATCCATTCGGTCAATGATATTTGACCTTAAACATTAGCCTTCTTTTTATGTCTGATGTGCATGACTTTAAACTACCCACAAAATACAAAGTAACTCTGAAAAAAAAGTCAACTTCCATCTCACAAAACATACATTTTGTATGATATAGGTAATATTGAGCAATAAAAAGATTCAAAGTTTGTAGGGTTATTTTTTACAATACTAGAAAAAATCAAACTATTCTTAAAAGGAACATTGGTTTAGGTAAAAATTCAAAGCAGGTAGTAAAGAAGGCATGCATAAATGATTGAAGATGAAAGTGTTTTTTTCATTGATTCGTAAGAGTTAGAAGGACTTCCATAGACTGGAGTGTCTTCTCTTTTTCAAGGATTACAAGATACTTTCAACATAAATCTTCATTTGATTTACGGCATCCCGAGCTTCATCAGCTGCCACTTGAAGTTCATGCACCGACCAGCTTTACTCTTTTCAGCTTTATGGACTTCTTTCTTGGCATCATCGATGGATTTCATACCATTTGTTTTAACTCCTTACAATGAATTGCTAAGATGGTCAATTTCCCCCGTAACAACATATAACTGTTGCTGAAGGTGCACCTACTGGACAACTTTCTCCTTGATTTTGTGCTTCAGCTCCTTCAACTTGGCAGCATGATCAGTCTCAGCATGGGACACTACAGCCTCAAATTTGCTGATATTGGCCAACAGACTTGATCTAGTTAAGTCTTGAAAATATATTTGCTCCTACTCCCTCCATAAAATGACTTGTTTCACCATGGCATGGATCTCTTGATATCCAAAACATCCAAGTCCCAACATGACGAACCAGGATGATAGTCAGGGGATCTTCGATGACATAACTTCAAGGGGAAATTCAGATATGATCTTCCATATGTTCTACCATGCCTTGCATCGTGAAAATTAGAGTGCCTTTTGTACCTCTGGGTCTGATTCTGTATCACTGTCACATGGGGAATATAATCCGGGATTAATGCACTTAGAGAAGTTCCATTTTCTTCTCCATCCCCCCAGACCCTAGTTACTTCACTTTCTATTCCCGTTGGGGTGGAGGCTGAGTGTTCACCTCTAGATATAGCCACTGAAATTGATGGCCCTACATAGTCAATTGAATGTTTTGGTTAGTTTCAAAGGATAAGAAAAGATGATTAAGTTGTCTTGAAAATTATGTACAGCCACAAATATTGTTATCTCTTACCCAATGGTAGATCAACCGCATGATAAGGATCCTCCCCATCTTTCCTAGCTTCAACAAGATTTTTAGGACAAGTTTTAGGAAGCTCTATAGGGTTTATCTTCCCTTGAGCTAGTGTATTTGCAATAGTAGGGTTGTCCATACCGCCTTCAGACACTGGAAGTTCAGCAGCTTACTCAGATGGAACTGC
The DNA here is from genome assembly GCA_963277665.1 of Viscum album. NCBI lineage: Eukaryota > Viridiplantae > Streptophyta > Magnoliopsida > Santalales > Viscaceae > Viscum > Viscum album. The sequence continues at coordinate 577,912,836 of OY728144.1, forward strand.
CCATTTTTACCAATCATGGTCAGAGATGTAATAAGAAGTTATTCTAATAGGACGAAGGATAACACCCACATCCCAAAGCTTCTAAATTACATGGTAATTTAACATGATCTAAAATGTCGTCAAAAGATTGGCCAAGTTTCATCAACTCATCTAATGAAATCTCGGATTCCTGGTTAGTATCACAAGTGAGAGAATCTGATGTATCTTCTTGGAGACCCTCATCCTACAGCCTATGACCCCAGACAGTTTCTTAAGATAAAATTACAGCATCAATTGCAGTGGCTACCAAATGTTCTGGTGTAGGTGTTGAACCTATAGTATCATAGAATGGAAGTCAGTTGATGTTTTATTTTAACATCTTATGAAGCATTCATAAATTCCCAAAAGTAGGATCTTCTATCCTTGTAGCAACAGTAGGAGAAGTACTGGGAACAGACGCTGGCTCTTTTTCAGGAGTATCCAAGTTAGCATGAACTTGCGACTGTTTACCAGCACCCACCGTTATTCTCAGGGGAGGGTTAGTCCTCTCCCTCAAAGGGGAAATTCAAGATGCCCCTACAATACCAAGAATCATGAGCAATATTTTCATGTGTTAAGACTCATGTCTATTCGAAAGACTTAACACTACTAATCAAATGTTTTACTGTGGTCTTCTTACTTCGATGTATTTGCTTCATTGGATTTTTGTGAGTGTTGACATCATCTCCAAACATAGGAATTGGATAATGAAAAACCATGTCTAACACCTCCTCCATGGCCTGATGTCCTGGAGATACCTTGCCCGGCTCACGAGGAGATTCATTAGACACGATGGCAGTACCACCCGGGCAATACTGTTGTGAAGGAACCTCAGCAGTTCCTTTCTTTTCAAGATGCAGGATGAAGAAAGTAATGTCCTTGAATAACACAGCTTTAATTGAAATCAAGTTGCAAAGAAAATAAGGAAAGAGACTTACATCTTCAGGATCCACGTAATCGTGCCAATCCTCATCTCCAGAAGCACCAGTCCCCTCAGTGGTGCCACAATCTATCATTTACTTTACGTTCTTTGTGATAGGAATGGAATCATCGATGGCATATATGAGCATCTCTAGCTCTCTGATGTAGGCCCGAACATCATTTGGGGTATCCTCTAAATAGATATTGGTAGAGGCTCGAATATTCCCTATTCCAGGGATGTGTAGCCTCACACATAGATCCAGCCAGAGAGTTTTAGCATCGCAATATAAACTCCTCCATGTCTGGAAAACCTCTGGTCGTAGATATTCAGCATGTGTACCAGAAGGCTGTGAGGATGGTCCTACAATTTTGGACTTCAGTTTCTTCAAATCTCCTTTAATCATAGATAGAGAATAAGAAAATGAAACGTGTTGCTCTATAACTAAATGAAAATTAAATTTCCTCAATGAAGTAACTCACTAAGATTTGATGGAGTGGGTCTCTTGATTCTTACAAGAGGATTATATCTGGCACGAGGCTTATTGGACACATGTTGTGCCTCATCATCCCCATCCTGAGAATCCGACGAGTCAGACCTGGGTGTGGAACCTAGTGAATCACCTCTAGGTGTAGAAGATTCACCCTCCAGATGATGGGTTTCTTTCTCGATAGTTCTCTTATTTTTCCCAACCCGATGAACCAGATGATTCAATACCACTTTAGGGTATGATGCTACCCAGTTCTCGGTATACCATGTAGTCATGTTACTCGCCGCTTTAGAAACTGGTAGACCAAACACTGACCTAGTCTTCTCCACATATTTCAGCAACCATAGTTTTCAGGCAACCATCAGATACTGCTCTGACCTGACATGCATAGGAGGGGATACAATAGTCTACTGCAGACACTTGAATTGGCGTGAAAATCAATTCTAGAGCATAGGCCTCACATATAATCTCTCCATAAATCCCAGTGGCCAGTACACCATATCTACAAGCCAGCATGTATGACCTCAATTACAGGCCGGTTGTTCCATCATGAACAACCCATCCGGTTGGCGGGTTTCCATAATGAATGAAATTGAATTCCTTTAACATGCTCAGCCTAGGCTTTATATCATAGGGGTTGAGAGATGATGGAGAAATTCTAGAAAATTCCTGCACTTATGGCCTGAAAGAACTTCCAGGAACCTGTACTATGTTCTGTACAGTATGTGTTCTGAAATGAGTGGCGATCCATCCCCACAAAACTTGGAATGGTCCCACTATTGTCAAAGGAGACTTACCCATAAAGACAATGAGTATGCTCCCGTGAATCTTCTCCAAAATGGGGGTGGGCAACCCAACCATTTTTCTCTCATCCATCTTGGCTGCCAGAACAAAGGTCCCTGGCCTGACACCTCCAATCGAATCCCTAACTGGTAGAAGATAAACACTGAGCCACAAGGCTAAGAAGCCTGCCAGATGGGTATTTTTCAGATTCTCTGATCCACTCTGTACCCCCACTTCTCAAATTCTCCTTCTTCCAAGGTCATCCAGAATGTGCCAAAGCACCACTCTTCTCTGTTCTCGGGAAGTTAGTAGGATGAGTACAGTTGGGCCCCTTCTCCGTCTTCTTGGTAAGAAACATATCCATCCACTCCTCTTATTGAATATCCTTTCTAGAATGAGTTTTGGAGGTATTTGAATTCTTGAACTTGTAGAAACTTTTCAATAATTCTTGAGAAAAAGCCAAATTTTTCCCCAAACCATTCCATGTCACCTTTGGAGGGATGAATTCATCATACATATCGCCTAAAATTGGAGCCCCCAAGATCTTGTAGACATCCCAAAAACTGATGCCTACTTCTCATGGGTCAAATGGAAATAATTGGTTTCTGGGATCTAGCAGCTGATTATATCTGGCACAATGTCATCATTCATGTAGAAATATGTCTGCCCAGCCCAGACAACTTCATATATTGCAGATCCTTTCAGATCCTCGACAAATTCTACGTAGGTTTGTCTCACCCAATATGACCACATCCAAGTCGGCTTCACACCTCCTCCAGGGAGGTAGTCCCAACTCATCTTCCAGCCTTTGGATTGATCCATATGAGAATTTTGGAAGATTGAACGATAAAAATGTGGTTGTAGATCAGGCTTCAGAGGTTTCAGATCTGGGGAACAAGGGCTATGATGCAATAGTAGTCCTTCTCCACTGTTCCAGTATTTACAAATGATCCTCCAATTGAGACATTTTCTGAGGAAAAATTTATGTAAGTCTGAAATCCAGAATGTGGGAGATAGTTTTTTGGTGCTGGAATGTTGACTTCTTGCAGATGACAATGCCTATACAAAGGCAAGTAAATAATTTTTGGGAAATTAAGATGATACATCTTCAAATACTTGGCCAGATCTGGGAGAGTACTGTCACAGATATTATAGTAATCATGGCCAAAACTTTTCATCATATCTTCAATCCGCTTGCTGGCCAGCTCATCAGCCGTTCCAATTCTTCTAAGAGCCATTTAATGTGTACAATGGTCGAATAATTAACTCTTAATTAAGTTGATTTTTAATAAATATTTTGAAGAAAAATGAAAAAATGGCTAAGTCATTAAGGCGCACAAGTCACATGATTGGCACGCAAGTGTAGTATGGTTGCACAAGTCTGGGCGCACATGTATCACTGTGCAAGTCAAACTACTTCTACAGAAGCGCGACACAAATAGAAATGCGAACAAGAAGAAAAAAAGTCACTTGCACGACGAGAGCAACCTGAACGGCTAGAGCAAGAAGGTTTGAAAGATAGTTTCTTTTTGAAAAAATGGCCACATATTTGTAGGCCAAGGATGTACCCAGCGCGCTATACCCTGCGCGTCTCTCACATAAGCACCTCCACTTGCATGCTCAAAACTTGCGCACTGCAATTCCTTGGTTTTCTTCTTTACCTCAGAGTCAAATCCTACTTCCTTTCAGATCCAACTCTTAGGGGGGACTTTTGTTGATGCTTCTTTCCGTAACAGAGTCTAACGACTAAAAAAGGTGAATAGATTAATCACAAAGAGATTCATCCTTTGAAGAAATATCAAAAATTGACAAATTCATGAACAAGATTTTTTAAATGATAGGCCGCGCAATTTTCATCATGGTCGTGCAATTATACTTGCATGCCACATATTGGGTGTGTAGGTGACTTCCACGCCCTATGTCATTTTCTCCCATGTTCTTCAATGCCCTATAAATACCCCCTGTGGGCCCCCAATTTTGAGGATGGAAAATTCCAAAAGTCTGATTTAATCTCTCGATGCCCTTGTCTCTACTTGAAGTCTTCCAAACACTTCTAAGGTAATTTCTTACCTAGAATGGAAGGTCTAAAGAGAAGGAAAAATTACTAACTGTTGAAATTCACCGACACTTTCACGCCTAAGTGTCTAACCCTTAATGGAAAGGAAGACACTTTCACGCCACCTTATCCCTTCAAGAAAACTTGTGTGCCACACTTTTGGAGTCCTTTAGGGATAATACTAAGGGCTTGAGCCAAGTCTCGCCCAAGTATTACCCTATGGGTTAACTGTCATGCAAGTACACATGTGTCACACATGTATACTTGCATGATCAGTACTTGGGTTCCCCAATAGGACTTTCACACCTAAGTCTTTTTTGGTGCCCCTCTTTCCTATTCAAATCCTTATTTCAAATCCACCTCTCCTTTTCAAGATTTAGCCTTCAAAACCCTATTCAAAGCCATTTTTGGCATGGTCCCTTTGTTGGATTCCTTATCTGAAAGGAATTCTGTGGAAAATATATCAAATCGTAGTGATTTATATATCTTTACATCACTAATGTTAGAGATTTAATTCATTCAACTTCATCCTCTAAGATGAGAAGATATTTATTCTGGGCATCCTCCTTAAGAGTAAGCCCAATGTTCCCTAAAATGGTCCTACTTTTCAAGAGTAATCCCCAGTAGGATTTCCCTTCATATGGGAATCCTCTTTAAGAGTAAGCACCAATATCAAGTCCTCTTAACAATGGACTCCTTTTCATGAATATGCCCCAATCTTAATTTCATTAAATCTCGACACACTCTTTAGAAGTAATCCCCATGTTCCCTAAGCTGGGCCTCTTTTCCAGCAGTAAGCCCCATTCCATGTTCTCTTAACATGGGAATCCTCCTTAGGATTAGGCCCCCAGTTCCCAAATCTAGGCATCCTCCTTAGGAGTAATCCCTAATCATAATTTTCTTTAACTTAGGCCTCCTTCTCAGGAGTAAGTCCCAAACCTCAAGTCCTCTTAACCTAGCCCTCCTTTTCCGGAGTAATCCCCAGTCATAATTCCCATTAACTTGGGCCTCCTCTTTAGGAGTATGCCTCAGTCTTAATTTCTTTTTATCTAGGCTTCCTTCTCCTGAATAAAACCCAATAATAAGTCCCCTCTAATTTTTACATCCTTCTCAGGATTAAGTCCTAAGTTAAGTATCCAAATATCCTTAAAGCACATATACCATTATGGAAATCGTTCCTGGGTTTCTTCGTAGAAGTAAAAATCCCAATCTTAATCTATTTGGGCATTCATACATATATATTACCCACACCATTCCTTACGATTTCATCTTTCGTGGCACAATTGTTAGGTTTTACTCATACCTCTTGTTTCTCACACCGATCATGACTCACGTGAGATTAGAGCGTAAAAGTAATTATGACAACTTTCTTTGGGCCATCAATTAGGTATAGACCTCATACTTCATTAATCAAACTACATGGGTTCTGATTTCTTTTATAATAAAGAGACAAGGGTATCCAATCTGCGGGTATGATCCCAACTCTAAAATAATCCATGTCCTTTTGAATGACAATAATCTTCAAGTACCTTGTTGAGTGGATTTAAAACTAGTATGGTTATCATAATGAACAAGATATCTCTATATAATGTATTGAAGGATACCATTGACTAAGAATCTATAACAAATACAGATGATTCTATATCGATGGAGAACCTCAAATACATATAAAATATTCTCTAAATCTCATACATAAAAATCAATGATTGTTAGATTTAAAGGAATGATCATTTTCATACTTGGTAATTTAATAAGGATTCATGAACATAACTCAAATCTATAAAGAGAGTCCCGGATTACACAATAATTCCCCCCAAAATGGAATGGTGAGTCCAACCTCCATTCCACTCAACCAATGCAAATTCTTAAGCCTCATCGGTCCGCAACTAATGAGCTCCTACCTTTGGAAAGTATGTCCAAATGGATATAGAATCATTGTATGTTTCCTGTTCTATGAAAAAACCCGTTAGAAACCGATTGTAATGTTTGAACCTTAAACAAACGAGGTCATAACCATTTCCAGAGGAATCAAACCCCCTAACAGTGTGGATGCTTGGCCTATGGACCACCTACTGTCCTGGGCCAGCGTTCTGTAAGACTAATGGATGACATTTGCGACAGGTCCCGTGTTTCGCACATGGTCAACTGTCGATCCTCATTTGTCTTTCCCCACTCTAGGAAAATACAATAAGAATATTGTATTTCGAATGTGGTCAACAGTTATCCATTATTGTCATGACACCCCCACAATGCTTCGAATCCTTGGTATCGTGATTCATGTTTCCCATTCCCATATGTTTGGATCGATTTTAGTTCCCCTGGAGTTACACAGTTTGTGCACCAGAGCACACTGGAAAAATGGTAATTCACCTGTTCTGAGAAATTCATTTTCCAGCCAAGTCTCTCCCATTTCTTAGAAATCTAGACCGGGTGTCCAAACCCCAAATGCCCGAAACCTGGTTTTCACTCCTACGTTTGGATGGGGCGATGAGGTGGCTATCCCTTGTTTCTCACATCAGGCCCGACCCACGTGAGCTTAGGTAATGGTCGCTGGACATTCCTATAACATCATAAAGATGCAATAAACTGATGTAAACAATAGAACTCGTGCATTCTACGACATTCAAACAATCAATGAACGAGTGTACGTTTAAGGGTTTGTAATCATTACAGTACTCGAGGGTTGACTCCCCCCATGGACGGATTGTCCTCGTTTAAGGAACGTTGCAGCTCCACCTCCCTCTGGCTTGTGGAATCCAAGAGACACTGCCGCTTGTTCACCTTCGGCTCCTCCTCGGGGGAGAGAGGGGGAATTTCATTGGCCATGATCTGGGCCCACTATACGTCGGCCCAGATGGCGATCATCTCCCCAGAAGCTCGCCTCATGCCCTCTTAATCTTCTGCTTGTTGGGCCTTCTGTCATGATATCAGCTCAGATTGCACCTTGAGGGAGGTTAGGTTCTCATCCGCTTGATCCTGTAGCCGCTGGACCTCATTTATAGCCTTCTGGAGACTGTTTATGTTTATCACCTTCCTTCTCTGCCAGCCCACGCCAAGGCCTCAGTCATACTCCCGAATCATTTCTGCCATAAGATATCGGATGAGCATGTGAGGGAATGGGGTGACCACTCCACCAGTACACAATTCGCGCAGTCGCAAACTAAATCTGTCCATCTCATTCAACCATAGTGCTTGGGGGGTTTCATTGATGAGGTTCATGATCAGCTTCCATGATTGGAGATGGACTATCTTGCTGTCCTCCTCGTCATAGGTCATCTCGTCCTAGTCGGTGCGACTTGCGGGCTCGTATACAGGAAATGCCCCCAGGAACACCTCGACCGGGTCCATGTCGGGCATCGGATCGGGTGTGGCGGGGCCTGGATCGTCTGGTTGATCCTCATCATCGGATCCCAGCTTGATGATCTCAGGCACAGTCCCACTGGCGCCCCTACCGGAAATCGGAAGTGATGTAGTTTGGTCAGGATGGAGGTTAACCTCCATGAGCATCGGCATGCCATGGGAAGGGCACTATCAGAATCCCCGACCAACTTCGCCACAACAACCAAGGAAAATTAAAGGATTGTACACTCCAAGAAAGGGACGTGAATTTTAGTTGATATGGTTAGGGGTGATAGTTGTGGATTCGGTAGAGTAGACTTACTGAGGTCAAATCCCTGGTCTCCCTCTTGGGATGATGTCGTTGAAACCCCATGATACGGCCCCTCATATTGTAGAGACCCGAAGCTTATCGTACATGGACATTACATTACTTTTGCGGAATACTTAGTACATAACAAAAACACACACACAAGGATCGTAATAGTTCAGTTTCTTTGGAAACTCGGAACGTAATCTTCTAATCGTGGTGAAAGATCTTCAATATCTCCCATAAAGATCTTCCCTTTTTTTTACCTAAAAACCTTTCTTTATATCCTGGGGAAAAGAAAACATAAAAGGGTGAGCTCAAATGCTCAGTAAGGGTAAACAAAAGAAATATCAATCACATCATATACATAAGAACATAGCTTTTGGAAATCTTAACCTGCAAAAGAGCTCATAATATCATAACATGGGATAAATCATAGAAGTGAAAATGAGATCACCATAATCATAACATGAAACTTGAAACTTTGTGGAATGCACACATAATCATGGAAAATAATTTCTTGTTAGTCATGACTCATTGCCAAGACTATCTTAGTGGAAAAAGTCCCTTTCTGAACCGAGTTCACTCCTCGTTTTAGTCCTGTATCACTGAACCGAAATAACCTTCTGTTCCAGCCATGTCTATCTCATGAGATATAAAATTATTACCCAATGCATTGGAGGGAGATATAGGTCCCACCCATCTTATAATGAATCCTTTCTTATGTGTGCCACATAATCATAAATCATACATCATCGTATAACACATGTAACAAAAATGGGATTCTTGAAACATCATGACATCATAAAACAATTCATATAAGATAAAGGAATTCATAAAAATATTTCCATCACAACATAATCAAATCCATGTAATAATAGGGATAAAAACAGAACCCTTTTATTATCTTAGATGGAAAATAATTTTGATAAAATACTTGAACTCCATTCTTGAGGAAAATATCCTTTCTACTTCAAAAACATTTTTCCTTTCATAACATGTCATACGACTTTAAAATAAAAGAAGTTGATTAAAAATAAAATTGATAACTTGTAAAGGAAGCTTCTTGGAAATAATTTTTTAAAAATCCATCCATGCCGTATAAGTTAAAAAAAACATTCTTCGTACTTTTGTCGGAAAAGTCAAAAAGTACCTCGTACGAAAAACGACAAAAGATTCCTTTCATACGTATTACTAAAAACTCACCGAAGGGTAAAAATGGATTTAAACAATTTTAGGTGGATGGAAATAATATTACATATTGAGTAAACATGGATGTGGATGATAAAATACACCCCAGTAAATACTTACGAATAAACAATCTCGGATAACAATGAGATTGTGATATTTCCCTTGCCTTAGGTCCGACTTGCTTTGTAAGTGTCCGAACCTCCTGTATAATGATTTAAATCATGTTATTGACTTATTACAGAATCATATTCATTGTTATGATATCATATATGGTTCACTTATGACATTATATTACCCGTTCTTTTGTAAATTCCATGTTAAAGAAGCGTTTTGGGTAAAATCGTTTCATTTATCGTAGGTGTTTTGACTTGTTGTTATTGACATAATTATTAATTATATCATGATTTACTCACTTCCAGAATATAAAATATGATTTATATATCATATATATTCAGTATATTTATATATATAATAGGTAGATAAATAAAATGAAAAACACCGTTCATGGAGACGGTAGTCCGTACGTACGCATGAACGCTGTTTTCCTTTCCTTATTGTCTTGAAATGGAAGTAAGTAGATGACATACATATGTATATATATACATAAATCCAGTAGCTTTATAATGTCATATATTTCATTATTATTTCTTATATATACATTATAATCATTCTTAAATGGTTAACATGGAGAATGAATCTCATCGCGTCGTGGAGACGGTAGTCCGTACGTACGCACGAGCGATGATATCATTTCTATAAATATTGAATTGAATTAGAGTGGATTATACAATATATAAGAATCAATATGATGTTGTAATAACTATGTATAGTTATTCTTTACACCATTATACCCATCCATGTAAGGTGGTGGTGGAAAATAGATTACACCACGGCGTGGAGACGGTATTCCGTACGTACGCACGCGCGGTGATTTCTTTTTCCGTAGGATGGATAGATGGTGAAATAGGGTTGTTTCATACTTATAATAACATATCAGTATATGAGTGATACTGATGTTATTACTTCATAATGAAACAACCTAAGAAGAAGAAGTGGAAGAAGAAATAAAGATGAAAGAATTGTTAACGGTAATTACCTCTTCTTTGAAGCGCCTCTTTGAGACCTCCTCTTAGGGCACTAAAATTGGTCTTTGAGGAAGACCAGAACCTCTATGATGTTTCTAGGGAAGTGGAGAAGAGATTTTGGCAGGGTTTGGACGAGCTTGAGTGCTCAAATTGGTGTGAGGAGGAGGGGGAGGAGGTGTCCTTTTATAAGGGAGGAGAGGGGCACCTTAGGAATATCTCAAAATATTATTTTATATTAAAGTCAAAATCGGTTTATAATGGTTCCAAAGGGTCTTATTTCGAAGCTAAAGTGGGTATGGGTCGAAATCCTATCAACCAATAGGATTTAGACAAGTTTAGGGTATTATTTTAACCTTATCAATTAGATTTAACTCTAAGTTAAATAATTTAACTTTTACCGTGTCTTTTTTGTTTTCTTTCACTATATGGTTAATACACTTACTATAACATGCCAAACGAACCCCAAATTGTTTATTATTAATATATATATCCTTATCTAAGTCATTTGGCCGAACCTTAGATTTTTAGGAATAAAATAACAATTAATAATATAATATTTTATTTAAAAACTATTTTGTGTCAATTTTGACACTATTTGATATATGATTTTTGTGAAAGTCATAACAGAATTATATGTTCGAACCAAGTTGATTAAATAAACACTAATATATCATAGTAACCTATAAAATTAGTGGAATTCATAAAAATTCTCAAATTACATTTATTTTGGTGTTTATAACATCAATTATGTCAATATTTCATTAACAAAATAATTACGGCATCATCTTTGTGTCATAAATAAATTAAATTATTTGATTTCTAAAAATTACAAATAAACTACCATCATGTAGTAAATCTTTTTAGATTTCTAATGAATATTTACAATCGAATTTATCTTATGCATAACCCCATATTATAAATGTTTTAGTAAATACACTTTGATTTTAACTCTTTTAACTCTTCTTTGAATTAAATAATAATAAATGTCCTAATCTAATCCAAGTGGGCCTAAATGGTCATATTTTATTCCTAAGTTTGTTTTTGGTCGAATTACACTTGTCCAATAGAATTAGGACATGTGTTAGGGTAATAGTAATATCATATTTACCCTTAGTTACCCTATTTACTATTAACCGCGGTAAAAAAAAGTAAAAAGTTACTATTCACCAAAAATTATTTTCATCTCATTGAACAACATTTTAGTCCTTGATATTAACCGTGTCTCTCGGATTTTCGAAATTCCATTCACAAAAGCGGTAAAATTAAGTTTTATGAAAAATTCAGTTTTTTAACTACCACTTAGTAGTTTCACTATTCATCAAAAATTGATGTTTTTCAGAACAATGCCAAAATTTCATCCTAAGCTATATTTCATATTCCGAATTCAAAAAATGATTTCTATTTTACAAAATTCCCAACATATAAGTTGCATTAATTAATTTTATAATTAATTTCCGCTGTCACAACAAATAGCGTGTTTTTAAGAGATAATAACTATCAAAAGATTGACACTTGTTTATAACTGGTTTAAATGTGAAATTACATCCAATGTCCAACATTGTATTAAATTGTAAAAATATATTCTAAATATACTTTAAAACCACTCAAATTAATGATTTATCACTATTAATTATTTCGATTAAAAAAGTTTTTAATTATAATTTAGTAATTTTCACTATTCATCAGAATATGAAAGTTATCCGAAAAGTACCAAAATTTCACCTTAGGCTAAATTCGATACTCCGAATCCAAAAATGAAGTCCATTTTGAGAGTTAAAATTTCTAAAATTTTAAAAAGTGGTTATTACTATTCATAACGGCTAGTTTTAATAATATTTTAATAGCATATCATTGTTTAGCGAAACTTGGTGTTGCGTACAACACACGCTATCGTGGAAGGTCGCGATTGCGTGTAATGAAAGGCAAGTCAAGGATGCGTGTTGTGCAAGCTCCTTTTGGTGTAGCGTACAACACAAGACATTAGTGAAATAAAAAAGAATATTTTTCATAAAATCTCGGGCTGTTACATTCTACCCCCCTTAAAATGAATTTCGCCCTCGAAATTCGTCGGGGTTATAAATGGTTTACTATTCGAAAGTTTCTTTAATAGAAACCCACATCGTAAAAGGGAATACCAAAACTTGGCTTTAAAAACTAAAGTATGAAATGTAATGATTACCCAAATAAACTAATCACTGGGTTTCCACATAGGTGAAAATATGGATATGGAAGAGAAATCTAACCATCATGTTCTGATGGAGAGTGGTAGAGAACATGGCTATGGAAAAGCCAGTAATCACAAATCCATAGATTTGTGATGATATAAGGTACCATCTGATTCATCAGGTATAAGATCACTAGGACAACATTTTTGGTTTTCAAGATCATTTCCCTAAAGTTAAAGAATTTGAATTAGAATAAATACTTACTTTATTTTGGTACAATCTCACTTTTTTTCGTGCCTTGAACAATTTCTACTTCATCTCTTAAATAAATGAAGTTGAATTTGTTATTCGTGAAGTGTTAGCAGATCATGTGATAGAATGACAGGTCATTCCATCTATCTCAAACAAAAGGTTAGCAAAAATTATATACATAAGTCGATCTATAGTGAGATTAATCACATATGGTTCCTAAAATGGACTTATACTTCATATATCATACTGCTTAATATAATAAAACTAGTTTCTACTAAACAGGGACTTCATGTAGGTCAGTGGTAGGCGATAAAGGCCTGTCGCACTTCGGTTGTGGGTTCGAATCCTACAGCCTTGTCCGAAGCGATGGGCTGTCGCCCGTCCTGCAGGTTGTCCTTTTTATAAAACTATATTACTATAACATCCCATCAATAATATCGAAAAAAACTTCTATCCTTAAACAATACTAACTTATGTCCAACATAATCCATTCCAATCTTTAGGCTTATCCATAATACTGCAGTCCACTCTCATAATATAGTGAAAACGATTACCAGAGATTTAATACTATCGTTGATCCCCATATATCATAAGATATGTCTTGTTGGTCACATTCCAAACATTCAAAGTTCTTAATCGTGTATTCTCTTGAATACCTTAGTGAAAACATGAGTGCAGTTAAAAGTTAACACTTTCCACATACCAAAATCCTCAAAATTCTATATACACAAACCATGATATCACTTAGTCCTTATATCAGTCATGAGCTCATGAATACTATCAAACATTTAATTTTCTCCTTATCCCTTCATTATGCGCATATCATCTACATTCCAAAAATATCTGAATAACCTTTCATGGATACTGGTAACATTAATCATACACTTTCAAAACACAAGGAAAGACAACAGTGTAACAATCCATAGATGTCTCTTTATTCTAAAATTACACATGATAAACATGTAATCATGCCACTACATTCTCAAACCATTGACCGAGCTTCAAAAATTCTTTCATCTCACATATCATTTTTAGTCTCCTCATCATCATTCACATAAATACTACCCATATGACCATACTGATTCTCTTCATGAGTCTTTCCCTTAGGGCATTTGTTTGCATAATGCCCATACATTCCACATTTAAAACATTTAACCATTGTTGATGTCGTAGCAATACCATTATCCTCATCCATGTTGTTAACTGAACCTTTTCCTTTGCATTTACTTGCTTTGTGTCCTTCTTTTCCACACCCAAAGCATCTTCCAGTTCCTTTGAAACATTCTCCTTGATGCCTCTTCCCACATGATTTACATAGGGGAAATTGAAATTTCTTTCCTCTATGATCATCATGAAACTCCATCTTTCTCTTATTAGCCGAGTCAGGAAACTTACCAAATTTTACTTTATTGATCATATTATGAGATTGCTGATTTGGCATAATAATGATGTTTGGACATCCAAATCCCATTTCATTTTGTTGCTCATGAAGAATATCATTCCATTGTCCATCATATCCTCCATTATTGTGAATCATCTTGTTTCCAGCCATTTTCTAAAACCCAAACAGAATAGTGTTAGATGCAAAAATCATAATAAAGGGGGAGTAACTTAAATATCTATCATCTTTGGTTTAATCTAATATCGTTACCATAGTTCTAGGACTATATCCTATACGTATACTTATCCTTAGAGGCATCCCTAGACATACCTTAGAAATATCTCTAGGGATCTCACTAACGTTTTCGCATCCTAGTTTCCAAAGGTTGACTAAACCTTTCCTCTGATACCAACTGTAGAGACCCGAAGCTTATCGTACATGGACATTACATTACTTTTGCGGAATACTTAGTACATAACAAAAACACACACACAAGGATCGTAATAGTTTAGTGTCTTTGGAAACTCGGAACGTAATCTTCTAATCGTGGTGAAAGATCTTCAATATCTCCCATAAAGATCTTCCCTTTTTTTACCTAAAAACCTTTCTTTATATCCTGGGGAAAAGAAAACATAAAAGGGTGAGCTCAAATGCTCAGTAAGGGTAAACAAAAGAAATATCAATCACATCATATACATAAGAACATAGCTTTTGGAAATCTTAACCTGCAAAAGAGCTCATAATATCATAACATGGGATAAATCATAGAAGTGAAAATGAGATCACCATAATCATAACATGAAACTTGAAACATTGTGGCATGCACACATAATCATGGAAAATCATTTCTTGTTAGTCATGACTCATTGCCAAGACTATCTTAGTGGACAAAGTCCCTTTCTGAACCGAGTTCACTCCTCGTTTCAGTCCTGTATCACTGAACCGAAATAACCTTCCGTTCCAGCCATGTCTATCTCATGAGATATAAAATCATTACCCAATTAATTGGAGGGAGATATAGGTCCCACCCATCTTATAATGAATCCTTTCTTATGTGTGCCACATAATCATAAATCATACATCATCGTATAACACATGTAACAAAAATGGGATTCTTGAAACATCATGACATCATAAAACAATTCATATAAGATAAAGGAATTCATAAAAATATTTCCATCACAACATAATCAAATCCATGTAATAATAGGGATAAAAACAGAACCCTTTTATTATCTTAGATGGAAAATAATTTTGATAAAATACTTGAACTCCATTCTTGAGGAAAATATCCTTTCTACTTCAAAAACATTTTTCCTTTCATAACATGTCATACGACTTTAAAATAAAAGAAGTTGATTAAAAATAAAATTGATAACTTGTAAAGGAAGCTTCTTGGAAATAATTTTTTAAAAATCCATCCATGCCGTATAAGTTAAAAAAACATTCTTCGTACTTTTGTCGGAAAAGTCAAAAAGTACCTCGTACGAAAAACGACAAAAGATTCCTTTCATACGTATTACTAAAAACTCACCGAAGGGTAAAAATGGATTTAAACAATTTTAGGTGGATGGAAATAATATTACATATTGAGTAAACATGGATGTGGATGATAAAATACACCCCAGTAAATACTTACGAATAAACAATCTCGGATAACAATGAGATTGTGATATTTCCCTTACCTTAGGTCCGACTTGCTTTGTAAGTGTCCGAACCTCCTGTATAATGATTTAAATCATGTTATTGACTTATTACAGAATCATATTCATTGTTATGATATCATATATGGTTCACTTATGACATTATATTACCCGTTCTTTTGTAAATTCCATGTTAAAGAAGCGTTTTGGGTAAAATCGTTTCATTTATCGTAGGTGTTTTGACTTGTTGTTATTGACATCATTATTACTTATATCATGATTTACTCACTTCCAGAATATAAAATATGATTTATATATCATATATATTCAGTATATATATATATATTTAATAGGTAGATAAATAAAATGAAAAACACCGTTCATGGAGACGGTAGTCCGTACGTACGCATGAACGCTGTTTTCCTTTCCTTATTGTCTTGAAATGGAAGTAAGTAGATGACATACATATGTATATATATACATAAATCCAGTAGCTTTATAATGTCATATATTTCATTATTATTTCTTATATATACATTATAATCATTCTTAAATGGTTAACATGGAGAATGAATCTCATCGCGTCGTGGAGACGGTAGTCCGTACGTACGCACGAGCGATGATATCATTTCTATAAATATTGAATTGAATTAGAGTGGATTATAAAATATATCAGAATCAATATGATTTTGTAATAACTATGTATAGTTATTCTTTACACCATTATACCCATCCATGTAAGGTGGTGGTGGAAAATAGATTACACCAAGGCGTGGAGACGGTATTCCGTACGTACGCACGCGCGATGATTTCTTTTTCTGTAGGATGGATAGATGGTGAAATAGGGTTGTTTCATACTTATAATAACATATCAGTATATGAGTGATACTGATGTTATTACTTCATAATGAAACAACCTAAGAAGAAGAAGTGGAAGAAGAAATAAAGATGAAAGAATTGGTAACGGTAATTACCTCTTCTTTGAAGCGCCTCTTTGAGACCTCCTCTTAGGGCACTAAAATTGGTCTTTGAGGAAGACCAGAACCTCTAGGATGTTTCTAGGGAAGTGGATAAGAGATTTTGGCAGGGGTTGGCCGAGCATGAGTGCTCAAATTGGTGTGAGGAGGAGGGGGAGGAGGTGTCCTTTTATAAGGGAAGAGAGGGGCACCTTAGGAATATCTCAAAATATTATTTTATATTAAAGTCAAAATCGGTTTATAATGGTTCCAAAGGGTCTTATTTCGAAGATAAAGTGGGTATGGGTCGAAATCCTATCAACCAATAGGATTTAGACAAGTTTAGGGTATTATTGTAAACTTATCAATTAGATTTAACTCTAAGTTAAATAATTTAACTTTTACCGTGTCTTTTTGTTTTCTTTCACTATATGGTTAATACACTTACTATAACATGCCAAACGAACCCAAAATTGTTTATTATTAATATATATATCCTTATCTAAGTCATTTGGTCGAACCTTAGATTTTTAGGAATAAAATAACAATTAATAATATAATATTTGATTTAAAAACTATTTTGTGTCAATTTTGACACTATTTGATATATGATTTTTGTGAAAGTCATAACAGAATTATATGTTCGAACCAAGTTGATTAAATCAACACTAATATATCATAGTAACCTATAAAATTAGTGGAATTCATAAAAAGTCTCAAATTACATTTATTTTGGTGTTTATAACATCAATTATGTCAATATTTCATTAACAAAATAATTACTGCATCATCTTTGTGTCATAAATAAATTAAATTATTTGATTTCTAAAAATTAAAAATAAAATACCATCATGTAGTAAATATGTTTAGCTTTCTAATGAATATTTACAATCGAATTTATCTTATGCATAACCCCATATTAAAAATGTTTTAGTAAATAAACTTTGATTTTAACTCTTTTAACTCTTCTTTGAATTAAATAATAATAAATGTCCTAATCTAATCCAAGTGGGCCTAAATGGTCATATTTTATTCCTAAGTTTGTTTTTGGTCGAATTACACTTGTCCAATAGAATTAGGACATGTGTTAGGGTAATAGTAATATCATATTTACCCTTAGTTACCCTATTTACTATTAACCGCGGTAAAAAAAAAGTAAAAAGTTACTATTCACCAAAAATTATTTTCATCTCATTGAACCACATTTTAGTCCTTGATATTAACCGTGTCTCTCGGATTTTCGAAATTCCATTCACAGAAGCGGTAAAATTAAGTTTTATGAAAAATTCAGTTTTTTAACTACCACTTAGTAGTTTCACTATTCATCAAAAATTGATGTTTTTCAGAACAATGCCAAAATTTCATCCTAAGCTATATTTCATATTCCGAATTCAAAAAATGATTTCTATTTTACAAAATTCCCAACATATAAGTTGCATTAATTAATTTTATAATTAATTTTCGCTGTCACAACAAATAGCGTGTTTTTAAGAGATAATAACTATCAAAAGATTGACACTTGTTTATAACTGGTTTAAATGTGAAATTACATCCAATGTCTAACATTGTATTAAATTGTAAAAATATATTCTAAATATACTTTAAAACCACTCAAATTAATGATTTATCACTATTAATTATTTCGATTAAAAAAGTTGTTTTTAATTATAATTTAGTAATTTTCACTATTCATCAGAATATGAAAGTTATCCGAAAAGTACCAAAATTTCACCTTAGGCTAAATTCGATACTCCGAATCCAAAAATGAAGTCCATTTTGAGAGTTAAAATTTCTAAAATTTTAAAAAGTGGTTATTACTATTCATAACGGCTAGTTTTAATAATATTTTAATAGCATATCATTGTTTAGCGAAACTTGGTGTTGCATACAACACACGCTATCGTGGAAGGTCGCGATTGCGTGTAATGCAAGGCAAGTCAAGGATGCGTGTTGTGCAAGCTCCTTTTGGTGTAGCGTACAACACAAGACATTAGTGAAATAAAAAAGAATATTTTTCATAATATCTCGGGCTGTTACACATATATAGTTGGTAGGTATGGAGACTCCGGGGGAGCCACCTAGACTTTCCCAGCCTTGCTAGACATGGATGTTGATGCATCCATAGGTGTGGATCCTGAGGGTCCCGCGTCGGCACCCATGGAGGGGCGAGAATGAGGTCTATGCACATTGTCCTCCTGCACTGTACAGACACTGATAAGGAATCCAGTGTATCCTAAGGACATATTCTGAAGATGGAACTTGGGATATTACCTCGAGAGCCTCTGCAAAATCTTTGAGATCTGAGGACCGGTCACCGACTTCAGCCTCCTCTGGCGGACTCTATCTGCCAGCCTCGACTCCCTCGGAGGACTCATCTGATTCGTCTGGCAGGGGGAAGAACTCTCTCAGATTAGCGGTTGACAACTATGGGGGAATCATCTAATCCAATAGTAACATCACCTAGTCTGTCATTGGGTGCAGGGTGCCCCTGGAATGGATGATGTCCTCCATCTTGTCTATGTACTACTCCACCTCCACCTGGGACATTGCGAATCTGGCTCCAATAGGGTTGATCCCCGATAAGTCCATCTTGAGGATATTTTGGTGATTCTATAACTCAAATGGGCCAAGGAATTGTCGGTTGACCTCTCAGATATCCTAGTCTTCCGGGAAGATAGAATTCTCCTGCATGTCAACGTGGCGCAACCGTTTCCCCGGGGCCTGAGTGGAAATCCTACAAAACCCTCTCGGTGGCCGCCCCTCTGGATAACTCTATTCCATTGGGACCCCCAGCTCCGCTGCCGCTTATGGACCCGCTGATGCTGCTCCCTCCTCAAATGGTGTGGGCACCGCCACTACCGTATCCCTTCCACTATGGTATTCCCTTATCGCCTTCCAGCCCTGACCCCAAGATTGGGGAATCTCACCCTAACCTACCATGAGGGTTGGCCGCTTCAGCATTTCCCTTGGGTAGGCAGCCTCCTAGCTCTAGGCGTATTTTTTTATCATCCCAAGGATGGCGGTCGGCATAGGCAATACATTCCTCATCTTCTTGTCTTCCCATGTGAACATGAGCCACATCTTCCTCATTACAGACGGGTGCTCCTCGTAGCACACCCCCATGTAGACATACGAGGGCAGCCGCTGCAGGCACCGTAATTGCCTAGTGAACTGGTGTGGGGTGTATGGCTCGCAGAGACGCTCGCTGTCCACCCTTGCCACTAGGACATCACCTCGAATGGAAATGAGGTAGGATCGATGCTCTCCCGTTACCTGGCCATCATCCGTGAAGGCCCTCGTCGACAATGGGTATGGGTGGAAATTAAAATCCTCCACCCTCCACACCTCTTTCGGAATCGATGGTGTGGTCAGCTTGGTCGGAAAGCTACCTGCGGTGTTCAAGATCGAGGGATGAATGTTCACCCCCGGAGGCGTGATGGATTTTGAATACTCATTGATCCCCCTGATGCGCGCCGACATCCACTCGTACACGAGGTGGAATGAACCTTATATCCTATGTGGACTCTTCCCCTCGCTGATGTGCCACAGTACTTTGTACAATTTGCCGATCATCAGGATCCCCTGGTTGAACCTCCCTCCTATCGCCAATGTGGATGCCATTATGAAAGTTCTTGGCTGCATTCCCATTTTTGTATCCCTCTCAGGAAGGATCCAACCACAGATGAGGGATGTGATTAATGCCGCCAGCCTGACTGTTGGTCGTTCTTCAGTGCTAACACTGAGCCCCCAGGTCTTCCACTGGCTATTCTCCAGCAGCAGCCAGTATGAGTTTTCCTTGCTCTGGGCACCCTTCGGGCATCTTTGAGGCCTCTCTATGAACTGCCTGTTTTTTGGGAAGTCCAAGGACTTCTTGAACCACTTCTTGAAGTCGAAATCCCTCACCGCCTCCTTATCCTCCTCGAGCATGAGCTCCATCAGTGCCATTTCCAGACGCGACATCTGCTCGGGATCCTCCCACACACTCATCGCCAGGAGGAATTCGTCGTACATCACCCCCCAGTATCGGGACCCCCGAAATCTGATTCACATCCCAGAGGCTGATGTTGACCTCCCCATGATGTAGGTGAAAGCTATTGGTCCCCAGTGACCATAGGATCAACTGCTCCGGCATCAACTACTTCATCTGGTAGATATGGAACTGGAAGCCCAAGCTGCCTCATACAGGCCCACTCTTCTAAGCTCCGCCCCAAACTTCTTGCATGAGGCGCCTACCCAGTAGGCCCAAGCCTTATCATCGGTGAAGTTTCTACCCTAGAGTAGGTCCCATTCCTTGGACCACCCAATCTTCGGGTTTCCCAACACTGCCTTAAGGATGGTTCGGTACTGTGGAGGGGACGTCTCTAGCTATAATTCCCCTCGTCGACATTGTTCAGATGATTGTATAGGATGTTGGTAATGACATGTGTGAAATCCTCTCGGGCATGACCATCGGGTGCCCTGAACCATTGGTGCTGGAACGACGTGCCCCAGAACCAGTAGGCTTGTAACTCCCCGACCCCAGTTACCCAGAGTCGGTGCATTATTACATAACATTGGCATGATCACAAGAAAGATCAAATCTCAAAAGACCGATTGGTTTAGTAGCCTTGGAAACACTAGATATATTCATAAGTTTTACATTACATCATAAAATGAAAAACTACTACAACAACATAATGTTTCCGCAATCCACACTATTAACCCCTCATAAAAATCCCTGCAGGTCATTCATAACTTACTTCTTCACATCCTTGGAAAAATAAAACATAGAAAAGGGGTGAGCTCAAATGCCCAGTAAGGATAACAATATAGCAGAAACTTTCATAAATAAGAATAAACATTTAAGGCAATGTATAACTAAAACAAAAGCCTTTTAAATATGAACTTTCAACATGGTATGACATAAATAAAATGAAATAATGCCATTTACTTATTCACATTGATATTCTACTAATCGAATAATCACATGCAAAAATCAATAACCACTTTCATAATGTTGGAATGCATAATGCCAGACTATCATAACCACATAGCCAAGGCCTCGTGCCAAGACTACAAATAATATTTTGTCAAGGCCTTGTGCCAAGACACTAGTTTGTCTCATGAGACCTACCGATGCATCGAGGAGCTATAGCGGGCTCCACCCGTCACATATTAAGTCCAATGCATTCCCATATGAAAAGGTTTAAACATAACATAAACATTCATATTAAAACTAGCATATGAAATGTCAATACTTTCACCATAAACTATGAATGGTATAAAAATAGCACATCCACAGTCAAACATATCACAAAACCTTCAAAACAATATAGAAGTTTTGTATCATAATAAATCAACTTCAAATAATCTTAAAATCCATCAAAGGATGTTGACATAGATGAAATCAAAATTCTTTTTAAAGAAATATCTCCTTTTATTTTGAAATAATTTAAGATCCATATAAAATAAAACATTTTCTTTGAAAATATTCTTATAATATTGTAAGGGAAGCTTTGAAGATTTTATAACGGCGGAAAATAGCCGCACCCGCCGTATAAGTTAAAAAAAACATTCTTACCTTAATTCTGTCGAAAAGGTTAAAAAGGACCTTGTTTTGAAAACGACCGAAATATTCCTTTATAAACCAGTTATAAAAGTCAAAAAGGGTATAAATGACTTTAACTCATATTCTAGTAAATAGTAAAAAAATTTTGAAATGCATTTTTAAGAAACATGGATGTGGATGATAAAGAGATCCCAGTAGATTATTACGTATAAACAACCTCGGATAATGAAGAGATTGTGAAATAACCCTTACCTTGTACTTTTCCTTGGTTGGGGTAGGTTAACCTCCTTTATAATGGTGAAATATTTGTTATTAAATTATACAAGAATCATATATAATAATATGATATCATATATGATCTTTTAACATTGATTTGTTAATAATATCTTAGAATTATCGTCGTTTCGGGAGTTAACTTACTCATTTTCTTTTATATGTTTTGTTACATAAGCCATGGTTGTTGTATATTATTCATATCCAGAATGATATCTAGTCCTTAAACATAATTTTTAAATCATAAAATGATAATTATACTTGAATGGATACGATGGAGAATGAATCTCATCGCGTTCGTGGAGACGGTAGTCCGTACGTACGCACGTATGGTGGCATGTTATTCAAAGGGTGGATAGAATACTGAATATGGTTGTACCATATTTATAATAACATCACAGTATATTTGAGGTACTGTAGTTATTATTTTATAATGGTAAGAACAAAGGAAGAAGAAGTGGAAGAAGAAATGAACTTGGAGAAGGGTGGTGAAATCATTACCTCTTCTTCGGGTTCTTCCTTTTGATTTGATCAAAAGGGCTCCTTAGGTTGGCTTTCTGATCAAACTAAGGCCTCTAGGTTGTAGTGAGGGATGTTGGGAGAGTATTTGGGTAGAGTTTGGCCGAACCAAAAGGCTTTGAAGGTGTAAAGAAATGAGAAGGAGGAGTGCCCTTTTATAAGAGGGGTGAGGGGCAGCTTTGGAAAAGCTAGAAATATTAATTTATAATAAATTCATATTCGGTTTCTAATGTCTCAAAAGCATATTATTCAAAGGTTAAGGTGGGTATAGGTCGAAAACCACTCAACCAATAGAAGTTAGACAGGTTTGGGTACTTATATTAACCTTATCTTTAAGTATTAACTCTAAGTTAATTAGTTTCACTTTTACAATGTCTCTTTGTATTTTTATATAATATGGTTAATAAACTTACTATATACATCCAAGAGACCCCCAAGTGGTACATTAATGATGAACCTATCATGATATAAGTCTCTTGGCCGAACCTTAGATTTTTAGGAATTTAATATCAATTAATAATATAATATTTGTTTTAAGAACTCTTTTATGTCAATTTTGACACTATTCAATAGTTGATTTTTGTGAAACTCATAACAGATTGATTACTTCGAAAAAAGTCAATTACATCAATCCTAATATATCATATTATCCTAGAAAATTAGTTTAATTCATTAAAAGTTTCATATTATATTTATTTGGGTATTTATAATATCAATTATTTTAATTTTTCACTATTATAGTAATTACTGCATCATTATTGTGTCATAAATAAAATAAATTATTTAATGCCTAAAAAATTATAAATAAACTATCATTATGTAGGAAATATTTTTAGCTTTCTAATGAATATTTATAATCTAAAATCCAACATATATAACCCTATGTAACAATTGTTTTTCTAAAAGATATATGCTTGTGTCATTTTTGTATTCATTTTAACTTAATTAAAATAAAGTGTCATTATCACTTACAAGTGGATCCATGGGATCCCAAAATAGACCCAAATATTCCCATGGTCGACCATGTATCAACCAATAGGGTTAAGACACGTTTTAGGGTAATTTAGTATTATTATAATATTATTTTTTAACCCTTATTTACCGGATTTACCCTTAACCATGGTAAATAAAATATTTACCGCAGTAATTATTCAAAATGTCTAAAAATAAAAGTTACCTATTTACACAATTTGAACATCCTGATTCCAAATATGGAATCCATTTTCCTAAATTCAAAACACATAAGTGGAAGAAATTAATTTAAAATTAATTCCCGCTGTCAAAACAAAAAGCGTGTTTTTAAGAGATAATAACTATCAAAAGATTGACACTCGTTTATGTTCGGTTTAATTGTAAAATTATGTCCAATGACCAACATTATATTAAATGGTAAAAATATATTCTAAATATACTTTAAAACCACTAAAATTCATAATTTATCACTATTAATTATTTTGATTAAAAAAGTTGTTTTTAATTAAAACTTAGTAATTTTCACTATTCATCAAAATATGAAAGTTATCCGAAATGTACCAAAATTTCACCTTAGGCTAAATTCGATATTCCGAATCCAAAAATGAAGTCCATTTTCAAATATAAAATATATATAATTTCAAAAAGTAGGTATTACTATTCATAACGGCTAGTTTGATTAGTTATGGTGTGTTAGAACTCGGTGTTGCGTACAACACACGCTATCACATTATTCAAAGAGAAGCATACCGTAGAAGCTTGGGGTGTTACATTCTCCCCTCCTTCAAATAATTGCGTCCTCGCAATTTCTAGGGTATTACTGCATAAAAAGACTCGGGTGGTTCTTCATCATAAGTTCCTCGGGTTCCCACGTTGCCTCTTCCATCTTATGGTTTCTCCACAAAACTTTTACCAGACGTGTCGTCCGGTTTCTCAGCACTTGTTCTCTCGTATCAAGAATCTTGACGGGCTCTTCGCAATAAGACAGATCGGGTTCCAGTTCTAATTCCTCATAGGTGAGTACATGCGTCGGATCAGGCATGTATTTCCTCAATAGAGATACGTGGAACACATCGTGAACTTTGGAGAGACTTGGCGGCATTGCCAATCGGTAAGCTACAACCCCAATTCGTTCTAGAATTTCGAAAGGTCCGATGTACCTAGGACTCAATTTACCTTTCTTACCGAAACGTATGACTCCCTTCCATGGAGATACCTTCAGAAAAACATGATCACCGACTTGAAATTCCAAATCCTTCCTTCGATTATCGGTATAGCTCTTCTGCCTACTTTGAGCTGCTTTGATGTGATTTTGGATTACTTTCACCTTTTCCACCATTTCCTCCACCAGTTCTGGGCCTACAAGTTTTCTTTCACCAACGTCATCCCAACAGGTTGGTGTACGACATCTCTTTCCGTATAACGCTTCATATGGTGCCATCTGAATACTCGAATGGAAGCTATTGTTATAGGAAAATTCTACCAAAGGTAAATATTGATCCCACATATCCTGAAAGTCAAGTGAGCAAGATCTCAACATGTCTTCTAAGGTTTGAATAGTCCGTTCTGATTGTCCGTCTGTCTGAGGGTGGTAAGCAGTGCTCAAATGAAGTTCAGTATCCAGGGATTTCTGAAGACTTTTCCAGAATCTTGAAGTAAAATGGGGATCACGATCAGAAACAATCGATAGGGGTACTCCATGAAGTCTCACAACTTCATTAATATATAGTCTTGCTAGACGTTCCAGGGGTAGATCTTCTCTTAAAGCAAGAAAATGTGCTGTCTTGGTAAGACGATCAACAATAACCCATATTGCATCGTTCCTTCTAGGAGTCTTTGGTAGCCCCATGACAAAGTCCATCGTAACATTGTCCCATTTCCACTCCGGTACGGGAAGAGGTTGCATGACTTTTCCAGGCTGTTGCCTTCCAGCTTTTACTTGTTGACAAACCATACATCTTGACACAAAATCAGCAATCTCCCTCTTCATGTTGTCCCACCAAAAATGTTCCTTCAAATCTCTATACATTTTGGTGCTCCCAGGGTGTATAGAGAAATTGGAACTATGAGCATCATCCAGCAATTCCCTTTTTAGATCAGGTATATTGGGAACACAAAGTCTCTTCCCGAATTTCAAAATTCCATCTTCATACACAAAGTCTCTCAATCTCCCATCATTCACAGCTTTAATCTTCTTTTGGAATTCTTCATCATCGGTCTGAGAACTCTTAATCCTTTCTAGTAAAGATGGTTTGGCAACCATTTGAAAAAGCATTGATGTTTCACCTTCCCTGGTTATTCCCATGTCCATCTTCACTAGATCCATGAAAATTGGATCCCTTTCAATTCTCATATTGTTCAAAACTCCATGGTCTTTTCTACTCAAAGAATCTGCCACCTTGTCTGCCTTCCCTGGGTGGTAGTGTATCGTACAATCATAATCCTTGAGTAATTCAAGCCATCTCCTTTGCCTCATGTTGAATTCTTTTTGTGAGAAAATATACTTCAAACTCTTGTGATCAGTATAAATCTCACATTTTTCACCATAGAGGTAGTGCCTCAATATCTTCAAAGCAAAGATCACTGCTGCTAACTCGAGATCATGAGTAGGATAGTTTTGTTCATGAATTTTCAACTATCGTGATGCATAGGCAATAACTCTATCATTCTGCATAAGGACACAGCCAAGTCCTTTCTTCGATGCATCACTATAAATAACGAACCCATCATTCCCCGATGGTAGAGTCAATATAGGAGCATTGACTAATCTTCTCTTCAGTTCTTCGAAACATTCTTCACACTCTTTTGTCCAAACAAATTTAACCCCTTTACGTGTGAGCTTCGTTAATGGGTTAGCCAATCGGGCAAAATTCTGGACGAAACGTCGATAATAACCTGCCAAACCAATAAAACTACGTACCTCAGTTATACTCGTAGGTGATGGCCATTCTTGTATTGACTTGGTCTTAGAAGGATCAACAGAGATTCCATCTTTAGAGACAATATGGCCAAGAAAAGAAATCTCCTGAAGCCAGAATTCACATTTTCTAAACTTCCCATATAATTCATGCCTCCTCAGAGTCTTCAAGATAATGCTCAAGTGATTTTCATGATATTCGTAGGTTTTGGAGTATACCAAGATATCATCAATAAATACCACCAAAAATTCATCGAGATACTCCTTGAAAACTCTATTCATTAGATACATGAATACAAAGGGTGCATTAGTCAATCCAAACGGCATTACAGTAAACTCGTAATGCCCGTACCTGGTTCGAAATGTTGTTTTCGGAATGTCTTCCTTCTTCACACACAACTGATGGTATCCAGATCGAAGGTCAATCTTTGAAAAGTATTGAGCTCCATGCAGTTGGTCAAATAAATCATCAATACGAGGTAGGGGATACTTGTTCTTTATCGTTATAGCATTGATCTCCCTGTAGTCGATACATAACCTCATAGATCCATCTTTCTTTTTAACAAAAAGAACAGGGGCTCCCCATGGAGAAACACTAGGGTGAATAAATACCTTATTACTCAATTCCTCTAATTGTTTCTTTAGTTCGACCAACTCTACAGTGGCCATTCTATAAGGGGTCTTCGATATAGGCCTTGATCCAAGAATCAAATCAATAGAAAACTCAACTTCTCGTTCTGGAGGATGTCCAGGTAAATCTTCCGGAAATACATCTACAAATTCTTTCACAACAGGTACATCCTCTATTTGAACATTCCTTTCCTCACCGACAGTTATTTCATTCTCTTCCTCCCCAATAATTGAATTAAGTTGAGCTACTGGGGGTGGATCTAAATAAGAATTAGCTGGTGACGATTCTGCTCTAAAAATAAGGTGCTCCTTATCATTATCATCAAGAATCGTAACCTCTTTCTTCTTACAATAAATCTTCGCATCATAGTCCGAAAGCCAGTCCATACCGAGGATTATATCAAACTCAATCATAGGTATGACGATGAAATCAGCAGATAAAGAAAATTTATGTGCTCTAATGGGGACTGATTCACAAAACTTTGTTGCAACGATACTTCCCTTAGGTGTTTTAACTGACAACTCCCTTATTAAATCAAATTGTAAATATCTAATTTTCTTAGCAAACTGGGAAGATATGAAACAATGCGATGATCCAGAATCAAATAATGCATTTGCTAAACTTGAGGAAACCATTAAATTACCTGCCACCACGTCTTTCGGAGCTTCTACCTCAGCAGTAGTGATAGCAAAAGCATGGCCTTGATCCCTTGGCCTTTTCTGAGGTATGTTCTCCTGACGCTTAGGACAAGCATTTGCATAATGCCCCATCTCCCTGCAATTGTAGCACTGAACGTTGGTAGCTTCCTTCTTCCCCTTGCAATCATGAGCTTGGTGGCCTTTTTCACCACACTTGTAACAGACTCCCATTCCCTTCAAGCAAGTACTAGGATGTTTCTTCCCGCATTTACCACAAGATGGATATTCAACCTTTCCCTTCTTCCCCTTATTTCCATTCCCAGATTGATCAGCAGGTCTCTTCTTCTCTTGCTTTGCTTTAAAGTCATAAGACTTAGAGAATTCCTTTTTGGTCTTGATAGCACATGAGACAATGTCTTCGTACAATGAAAAGGATTGTGAGACTAACGCTCGATGGAGAAATGGTTTTAACCCATCAAAGAAACGATCAATCTTACTTCTTGGGTTACGAATATAATCACCAGCGTACCTCGCTAACCTTGTAAAGTTAGCCTCATACTTTGTGACATTCTCATCCTCCTTTTGTCTCAGACTCAGAAATTGCCTTTCCATATCTGCTCGATGGTCGCGAGGGAAGTATTTTTCTAAAAACAGATCTTTGAACTCCCTCCATTCCATATTTGATACTTCATCATCTTCCTTCGTATTTTGAATCAATGACCACCATTGATCAGCATCTCCAGTGAGGCGGTAAACTGCCATGATAACTTTTTCCCTTTCACTGCTCCCCAAAGCCTGAAATATTTTCTCTAGGGAAAATATCCATTGCTCAGCTACTAAGGGATTTGTATTCCCATTGAACGTTGGTGGTTGTTGCCTCATGAATCGATCTAACATTGATCCTCCACGCTGCGGATCAGGGTGCTCCATACGGGTAAGGTTATTATTCATAACCTGAGTAAGTTGTCCCAGTATGGTGATTAGCTGATCAGCACCAGTTGCATCACCAGCCCCACTATAATTATCTTGAGCAGGAGGGCAATCCCTACATGGAGTGCGTGCATTGATACGGTTTCCATTTCTTCCACTAGGTGCCATTTCTAAACAATGGCATAAACTAGATCAGTTTATGAATCAAAATACATAATCCCATACTTATAAAACACTTAACATAAATTGAACTATTTATGGATATAATCCATAATCATAAGAATGTTTTCTTTGAGGAAGTATATACTCATAATCCCTTCAAAATGATTTTTAAAGAAAATGAGAGTTATCCTAAGCATATCCCCCGGGAGTGTCGTAACCAAGAGTGCAGCAAGGCCCGTTGTCGTGCACCAGTTCCCGTTCGAGTCTAGCTCAAAGCGGTGTTTTCGGGTTTTACCCCTAGGTACATCTGTGCCAGAGCCGCCTCTACCTGCTCGTATCCAGACAGGGATGTATTTCTTGGAAAACTCACAAAATCTCTACAATACCAAAATTCTAGGAAGTTCTTCTATACTAATCCTCAAAGTTCATCTTAGGTCTACGTGCTCTAATCAGAGTTTATCTAAATCTAGCTTCCAAGGTTTGTACTAAACTTCCTCTGATACCAACTGTAACGCCCCGACCCCAGTTACCCAGAGTCGGTGCATTATTACATAACATTGGCATGATCACAAGAAAGATCAAATCTCGAAAGACCGATTGGTTTAGTAGCCTTGGAAACACTAGATATATTCATAAGTTTTACATTACATCATAAAATGAAAAACTACTACAACAACATAATGTTTCCACAATCCACACTATTAACCCCTCATAAAAATCCCTGCAGGTCATTCATAACTTACTTCTTCACATCCTGGGAAAAATAAAACATAGAAAAGGGGTGAGCTCAAATGCCCAGTAAGGATAACAATATAGCGGAAACTTTCATAAATAAGAATAAACATTTAAGGCAATGTATAACTAAAACAAAAGCCTTTTAAATATGAACTTTCAACATGGTATGACATAAATAAAATGAAATAATTCCATTTACTTATTCACATGGATATTCTACTAATCGAATAATCACATGCAAAAATCAATAACCACTTTCATAATGTTGGAATGCATAATGCCAGACTATCATAACCACATAGCCAAGGCCTCGTGCCAAGACTACAAATAAGATTTTGTCAAAGCCTTGTGCCAAGACACTAGTTTGTCTCATGAGACCTACCGATGCATCGAGGAGCTATAGCGGGCTCCACCCATCACATATTAAGTCCAATGCATTCCCATATGAAAAGGTTTAAACATAACATAAACATTCATATTAAAACTAGCATATGAAATGTCAATACTTTCACCATAAACTATGAATGGTATAAAAATAGCACATCCACAGTCAAACATATCACAAAACCTTCAAAACAATATAGAAGTTTTGTATCATAATAAATCAACTTCAAATAATCTTAAAATCCATCAAAGGATGATGACATAGATGAAATCAAAATTCTTTTTAAAGAAATATCTCCTTTTATTTTGAAATCATTTAAGATCCATATAAAATAAAACATTTTCTTTGAAAATATTCTTATAAGCTTGTAAGGGAAGCTTTGAAGATTTTATAATGGCGGAAAATAGCCGCACCCGCCGTATAAGTTAAAAAAACATTCTTACCTTAATTCTGTCGAAAAGGTTAAAAAGGACCTTGTTTTGAAAACGACCGAAAGATTCCTTTATAAACCACTTATAAAAGTCAAAAAGGGTATAAATGACTTTAACTCATATTCTAGTAAATAGTAAAAATGTTTTGAAATGCATTTTTAAGAAACATGGATGTGGATGATAAAGAGATCCCAGTAGATTATTACGTATAAACAACCTCGGATAATGAAGAGATTGTGAAATAACCCTTACCTTGTACTTTTCCTTGGTTGGGGTAGGTTAACCTCCTGTATAATGGTGAAATGGTTGTTATTAAATTATACAAGAATCATATATAATAATATGATATCATATATGATCTTTTAACATTGATTTTTTAATAATATCTTAGAATTATCGTCGTTTCGGGAGTTAACTTACTCATTTTCTTTTATATGTTTTGTTACATATGCCATGGTTGTTGTATCTTATTCATATCCAGAATGATATCTAGTCCTTAAACATAATTTTTAAATCATCAAATGATAATTATACTTGAATGGATACGATGGAGAATGAATCTCATCGCGTTCGTGGAGACGGTAGTCCGTACGTACGCACGTATGGTGACATGTTATTCAAAGGGTGGATAGAATACTGAATATGGTTGTACCATATTTATAATAACATCAATGTATATGTGAGATACTGGATTTATTATTTTAGAATGGTAAGAACAAAGGAAGAAGAAGTGGAAGAAGAAATGAACTTGGAGAAGGGTGGTGAAATCATTACCTCTTATTCGGGTTCTTCCTTTTGATTTGATCAAAAGGGCTCCTTAGGTTGGATTTCTGATCAAACTAAGGCCTCTAGGTTGTAGTGAGGGATGTTTGGAGAGTATTTGGGCAGAGTTTGGCCGAACCAAAAGGCTTTGAAGGTGTGAAGAAATGAGAAGGAGGAGTTCCCTTTTATAAGAGGGGTGAGGGGCACCTTTGGAAAAGCTAGAAATATTAATTTATAATAAATTCATATTCGGTTTCTAATGACTCCAAATCATATTATTAAAAGGTTAAGGTGGGGATAGGTCGAAAACCACTCAACCAATAGAATTTAGACAGTTTTGGGTACTTATATTGACCTTATCTTTAAGTATTAACTCTAAGTTAATTAGTTTCACTTTTACAATGTCTCTTTGTATTTTTATATAATATGGTTAATAAACTTACTATATACATCCACGCGACCCCCAAGTGGTACATTAATGATGAACCTATCATGATATAAGTCTCTTGGCCGAACCTTAGATTTTTATGAATTTAATATCAATTAATAATATAATATTTGTTTTAAGAACTCTTTTATGTCAATTTTGACACTATTCAATAGTTGATTTTTGTGAAACTCATAACAGATTGATTACTTCGAAAAAAGTCACTTAAATCAATCCTAATATATCATATTATCCTACAAAATTAATTTAATTCATTAAAAGTTTCATATTATATTTATTTGGGTATTTATAATATCAATTATTTTAATTTTTCACTATTATAGTAATTACTGCATCATTATTGTGTCATAAATAAAATAAATTATTTAATGTCTAAAAAATTATAAATAAAATATCATTATGTAGGAAATCTTGTTATATTTCTAATGAATATTTATAATCTAAAATCCAACATATATAACCCTATGTAACAATTGTTTTTCTAAAAGATATATGCTTGTGTCATTTTTGTATTCATTTTAACTTAATTAAAATAAAGTGTCATTATCACTTACAAGTGGATCCATGGGGTCCCAAAATAGACCCAAAGATTCCCATGGTCGACCATGTATCAACCAATAGGGTTAAGACACGTTTTAGGGTAATTTAGTATTATTATAATATTATTTTTTAACCCTTATTTACCGGATTTACCCTTAACCATGGTAAATAAAATATTTACCGCAGTAATTATTCAAAATGTCTAAAAATAAAAGTTACCTATTTACACAATTTTAACATCCTGATTCCAAATATGGAATCCATTTTCCTAAATTCAAAACACAGAAGTGGCAGAAATTAATTTAAAATTAATTCCCGCTGTCAAAACAAAAAGCGTGTTTTTAAGAGATAATAACTATCAAAAGATTGACACTCGTTTATGTTCGGTTTAATTGTAAAATTATGTCCAATAACCAACATTATATTAAATGGTAAAAATATATTCTAAATATACTTTAAAACCACTAAAATTCATAATTTATCACTATTAATTATTTTGATTAAAAAAGTTGTTTTTAATTAAAACTTAGTAATTATCACTATTCATCAAAATATGAAAGTTATCCGAAATGTACCAAAATTTCACCTTAGGCTAAATTCGATATCCCGAATCCAAAAATGAAGTCCATTTTCAAATATAAAATATATATAATTTCAAAAAGTAGGTATTACTATTCATAACGGCTAGTTTGATTAGTTATGGTGTGTTAGAACTCGGTGTTGCGTACAACACACGCTATCACATTATTCAAAGAGAAGCGTACCGTAGAAGCTTGGGGTGTTACAAGGCTGGCTCATCCTGACATGCTGCAGGGATGAAGTAATCATCCCTCAGCCCGAAGCCATATAGAGGAAACCTCCTGCACAGCGGATAGTTCTTTTGGCTCTCTGACAGAAGCTCCACCAAAGAACTATGGTGTGAGTGGCTCCAGACTAGATATCCTATCCCTAGGCTATTCGCCATTTCATCCCTCCGGTCAATACCCTCAAGGACCCCCTAGGCAGCTTCATGGTGGGTCATTCAGTTCTGGAACTTGGATGTTTTGTTGGATGGTACGTGAAGATCGTTCGCGAAGTGAATTCATGATGGACGATCACAAAGACTGTTCGTGGAAGTGATGCCTCGGCATTCAAAGCCGGATCGAAGAGCAACAATTCAGAGTCGAAGAATCACTAGGGGCCACGAAGCATCGATTCGCAGAGATCACTCACATAGTACGCAGAGCTTCACAAATTGAGTGTGCAAGAAGACAAGATCATGGAAAAAGGAAAGGAAAAAAGAGAGGGCTAACCACCCTATTTATAGGTGACAGACTTCAGAGCTTCACGACACATCATGGCCATAGGGAGCTTCGCGGAACGTGTGACACACGTGTCCCCTATCTGCCTCGCGATCATGCATCGTGAATCCACACCGAGAATGACCAAGTATTTTGGCGATTTCCCTCAAACTTCGACCCTTGATCTCTCCATGGCTCCATGTATGAGGGGGGAATTTGTTGGAGCCAAAATTTGGAATGATGAAAAGGCCCCAAGACAGACCCACAGAATACCTCACAATGCCCCTTCTCAGAGTTCCCCTGCACCATAGCCGTCGTGAAGCAAAACGTGGGTGGCTCCATGAACACCATTGACGTTCATGAGCCCACCGCAAATCCAAGGAGGTGGGACACTCCGCAACCGCGGTTGATGTTCGCAAGCCCGCTGTGAAGCCACCTGACCCCTCTTCATGCCGCGTGATTCCTGCTCTGTGGCGCCTGTTTCCTATAAATACCAGGCTCCCCCTGAGCTCTGGAGGATAGACAATCCGACCTTTCAGCTTCTCATATCCTGAATCGCAAAGCACTCTTCTGCTGGGAGAACCATGAGTTGCGCAAGGTACTTCTTCTTCACGAAGTAACTCCCCATTGAGAGAGAGGGTTAAGGAACCCAATTAAACTATTCCCTAGTATGGGGTAGTTATGATCTTGATGTGTGAAAGTAGTTGACAACATTAATTGTCAAGGACTAGTTTCTGATTGAAGGGTATGCTCCCTCTAGAGGACATGTCTGGGGTTCACACACATAAATGCTAAAAATATCCAAGGAATCTAGTACTCTTTTAGTGTTATGTGACAACCTATAACACCTATGATTTACTTATACCATTCAATTATAATACTTTCAACATATGTGTCGGGGCTAGTCGAGAGGTTTCCATCCCCCCACTCAATCAGATAGTACACATAGAGGATGTGGTTGTTCTAGATAAAATGATATTTGATGTTAATGAAATGGATATTAATATTCTTGAACAAGTATTAAAATATATTACAGTCTTACAGAGTGACAGTTATTTTGAATTTCATTTGGTAAAATTCTGGTGCAACTCATAGAGGTTTGTGTTCAATGGCATCTAGATGATGAATGAAAACCCCCCTATGAAGGATCTATATAAATAATTTCATATGAATTTTCCCATATTCTGGATCCTAGGATATATGGGGTTTGACTGCTACTCCATCAAACCTATTATGAGATAATTCATTCAGGGATAGATGGGGATCACATGTATCAATTGTGTTAATCGTTTTTCATGTTATCCACATGTTATTATCAATTTTTGGTTTTAGTTATTTAAGAGAAACCATAAAATGTATTATTGGTGTTTCTATAATAGTTCTTATACAAATAGGTGGAATCCCCAATGGACCATATTCATTGGAAATTGAGTTAAGATGTGTATCAATTACTAAAAATGAAAGGATTCATAAATACACCAATATAGTGAAGCCAACTTTTTATTTAAGAACATAAATTTAATTCCCTGATGAGGAATTTTATTTTGTGGTGTATTTCAGAATATGAAATAATATTGACCAAGCTAGGATATCCATTTATCAACTCTAAGACTATGTAATTAAATCTTGTAATAAATTTCCTTTTATCACTTCCTCCATCCTCTTTTTTGAATATTGAAGGGAGAGTGACATTTTTGGATTATCACTTTATTTTTTCTAAATGTATGAAAGGAATAATTTTTTCCTTTTAATGCCATCAATATTTAATTTCATCTTGACCTCCAATTATTGAAAACCTAAGAAACATTGAAATAATAATATCAAGATAAATGAGTCTATATTAACATTTATGAAGATGTATTTTTTATATCACAATATATAATGGGTTAATTCAAGGATTACATATAGATAAAATGATTATTTCATGGAAATTATCCCATAAAAAGATATAGGTAGGATGGAAATAGAGGAAAATGTTCCATAACCATAATTCTGGGTGAGTCAGTGAGATAAAGGGCCATCAAATTTTGTTTAATGTTGAGTGCATAATCTTATATGGATATAGGAAGATCAAATATAGTGACATGTAAACCATCACCATAAGATATGTTTGGATCACACTTATTTGGGTTATGGTTTCCCCTTGTATGAGTGATCATATATGGGTATATGAGATATGAATATAGAGGAATATGTACAAACACTATAACATAAGGTTTGTCCATTTTACATGAGAAATTTGGAAGACTCTGTAAGATAAATACCATGAATGGTGATTTTAAAATAAGTATTGCAATGGTTAAAAGGATCAAGTACCATGATATTAAATGTTTTAAAATTTCACACAGATTATTTGAACTCACATACAGAATTAACATAATAATGATCTAATTTCATAATAGGTTAAGGGACCCAGATATCCCAAAATGAATTTTTTTGAATCCATATAGTTGAATGTAATATATTTATTCTTGTTCATTTCTCACCCCATATTAATCCTAATAATCATATTTGGTGGCTTAATGAGTATAAATTCAACTTTTTCTTAGGTTGTTGTTTAGTGGTTTTGTACCTCCCATGAATCCTACAATTTCATTTTTTAAACCCAAAAACAGTCAATGTAGTGCACGGTCTAGTTCGAGTGATTAAAGACTCGTGTCCTTCCTTATATAAAATTTAAGAGTTTTCTACATTGAATCGGTATACCTCTTAACTTGGTTAGTTTACGGGTTTTTAAGAAGGATATGTAAAGAATTTGTTTTCATTTTAACAATATTGACTAAAAATTCAGGTAGTCTATCATGTATCAAGGATGAGATAAACCTGACCTAAATTACGAAAACAAAGTTGGTCTGGATGATCTAATGGATTGCTGTATACAATATAATGGTATTGTTTTAATACATTTGGTTTATACATTTTTTGGGTCATTTAATGAGAAACTGAAAAGATTCACGAACATGATGAAATATTCTAACATTGAATATATGAATGAATAATGAATGTACAAAATTGATGTTGTTAAAATCTACTTGAATATCTAGGTTATACAATATTAAATTCATACATTATACAATTTAATCAAACAAATGAAGGGACATAATTGGTACATGGAGGATGACTATAGATAAAGAGATAATTACATGTTCCACTAAAATGTTTTTCAGGGAATATAAGATTATTTTAACTTATCCTTCGGATTATATATTTTTCTGTTTATTAGTAAAAAATATTTTGGCATGAACATCATTACCAAGACTATATTTTACTTGGAGATTAATTCTCTCTCATTCATTTTCCATGAACGGATCATGAATATTCAATGAATTATGTTATTGGTTGAAATAAAATGTAATAAGATTTATATAACCACTAATGTGCCACCATAATTTGATGAAAACATTCTCAAAGTAGAATATTATAACATGAAATTTCACAAACAATTATAAATTAGTGAAAATTGGGGTCTTTTGGATCATTTTCTAGGACAAATGGGTTTGAATATCAAAACATCAATTCATTGGGCCAAATTGTTGATTCCATAGGCTTGGTTTCTTTCCTATATAATGCTCTAAATTTTTCTAAATTAACAAAAAGGGAGGATATAGAAGTTGACATATTTCATTTTTCAAAGTAAACCATTTACTAGTTTCTAACTTGAAAATCCATTATACCTCTGTTTGTAATTTGAGGCCTTGCAATTTGGACCACTGGGAGATTCTGTTTTAGGACATATATAACTAACTAAATTGTGAGAATATGTATATTATAATTATATAATTAATAATGTATAGAGATACAAATTCTAGTATATATTTTCATATGGAATGTCTCTCATTGATTTACATCATAGTTCTTAGGACATGTTTTTTGAGGTTTGAGGTCTGAACATTTTGACCAAGAGTTGAGACAATATATTTTGATAGGGAAAAATTATTACTCAATGTGAATGAAATTACCACCATTGATAGAGTTACACCATCTTTATGGTTATGGTTCTCATACTAAGGATTTATGGAGTTTAAGTTCAAACATATTTGAAAAATGGTGAGATAATCTACCCTTTTTAGGAAAAGTAGACATCAACATGAATAAAAAAATAATTATGGTGAAGACCATGTCATTGGTTATTTAAGATAGTTTTTGTTCAAAGATATTGGACTATGAATGTGGATGTGATAAGATAACGTTGATGGGAATAAATATCTAAGAGGACCCTACACCTAATGAAAAAGGAATAAAAATATATTAAATCCTATCATAATTTGTTTGAGTCATGAAAAGATGTAATTAGGAAAGCATGTTTAGGATGACATGCAACTGATATTCAAATGAATGTTTTCATGAAAACAATGAAGAGGTAACACGGAGATTACATTACCATTTCCTTAGGATGAAATCATTCCTCAGTTTTTAATTATTAAATATTATAGAGAAAAGATAATTAATATGATGAGGTGTCCATTAGGGTTGATTTTAGTCCTTACCACTATCCATTGAAGGATTTATATGATTCAAAAAACCATGGAATTAATTACGTTAATGGGGATGGTTATATTCAAAAATAGAATAGGGACATTTTATCCCCAAGCTAAGCATGGTTGGGATTTTATGTGATGTTAAATGGGAATTGACGTAGATTACTCTATGAGGGTGGTTATGATATTTGATTCATGCTCAAATTTACCCACGAGAAAAATATAGAACGGTTCTTGTAGTCTAGCTTGGGTTGTCGAATCCTCAGAGACCTAAGAAGTAACCTATAGACACGTACATTCTATGGACTGGTTTTGGCTATGAATTGGAAAACATGGTTTGATTTTAGATGGGTTTAAAGGATATCTAACAGATTTAAGTGAATTCAATTTAAAAGAATGAGTTGATCCTAAGATATCACTTGGGGTGGATTGGATGAAATTCTTTTTTCAACTATTTCAATTTCTCATATTTGAGATGAGTTAATTTAATAAGATCAAACAAAATCCTCACTAACCGGTTTAATACCTAAACACATTAATACTAATCACCTATACACATGAAGAATCAATGTTTTAGGCACTTCAAGGTAAAGTTTCGTATTAGGACTTGAAGTGTGTGGCCTTAAATTCAACAAGGACGATGGAGTTTAAAAATCATAAAATAAGAATCTCAATTAAAATAAGTGATTAGAGATTAATATATTGATAAATAACACCCAATACATCCCCTTTATACTCCCTTGGATCAAACCATAAGTGTATTATCCCTCCATTGATGCTATGGTTTCAATGGAATTGGGATGTAGACTCATGAGGGAGGAATTGAAGAAGTAAAGAAAACAATAAAAAGAAAATGATCACTCCACCATTTTGTGAATAATTTCACAAGGTTTGGTGTGAATAAATTCACACCTTGAGGCAAAAGTATCAAATTTATATGGATAACAACATAATAAGAGGAGAATAAGAACTTTTATTAAGAAATTATGATGAATTAAAATAACTTACATGAGAAGGATGAACGTTACAAAGACAAATTGGTAGCATAACATTACGATGAAAAGAAAGCTCAACGACGATCAAATCCTCCACCACCACATCCTTAAATAAGAATTTTTGAAGCCTTGGGTCGAGCCTCCACTCGTCCAAGTCTCCTCAATTAATTTCGGTATCCCATAGGTGGGTGGAATGTTGATGGAGAGTTGATATTTCCATCCAGGACCGGAGGTGGCATCCATCATTCATCCACCGAACAGATGCCTTTGAAAGGAAATATAGATGGTCAAATTAGAGTGGTCAATAGAAGTAGAAAATTAAGCCTCTGATGGATCCTAACTTCCTACAAAATATGGGACCATTTGGAGTTTTGGATTAAGAGATATGATTATATTGGCAGGATTTTTTCTGGGACGTAGAATCTGGCCAGGAAATTTATCTCCATATTGGGCCACCTTGATGACAACCATGGAGGCCTAATTAACACTGGATCCGGATTAAATATTTGTTCCTATAAATTTATTCTAGCATACTATGATATTTGGGCTTCATTGGGCCTTAATGATGGGCCGAACATTCTCATCAGTGGGCTGGTGTCCAATCTGACCTCTCCAGAATTGTTTCCTTTCATCAAAAAATATCCCCATCTTCCTCCACGAATTCTCCATTGATCCCTGAATGAAAAATGTTCATATGGAAGTTGAGATCAATATACCAAAATATAAAAGTAAAATATGGATGATCAGATTCCTTAAAATCAGATGAATCATTGGGTACTTTAAATTATGTTTATAAATACACAACATAATAGTGAATTTTAAGAAGGAATTATAATCATAATGTGAAATGATGTTCAAAGTATAAAATTAAATAAACTGGTTTTTATTAATAACAAAGAAAACTAATATTATATTTATTAACAATGAATATTAGCCTCATTTAGTGGATAATCTCACCCACAACTTGAGTTTTCCTAGTCCCGAGATAAATATATCTCAACAATATGAAATTTGAATTCCCTTTTCACAAAACATTTTAATACCCAATGATCACCAAAACCCCTTACAAAAAACAATCATGAAACCCATAAAAATATTTTAATACATGATAGTTTCATAAGAATATCCCAATCCCAAGCCCATTCCATTGATCAAATGCATTTCCATATTTCATCCAATATCAATTAAGTATGAGGATGTGTTGTGTATCAAAATAGACATGGGGGGTTCATCTTTATTCAAGGGGGAAATGAAGAAAGCTCTAGGTGGAATCACATTTCAATATTAAGATGAGAATTCAATTTTTTTTATTGTAATATATATATATATATATATATATATATATATTTACAATTTTTCCATGGTAATTGAAATTGCACTCAAAAGAGTCAACCCTTGTAGCAAGACATTGTCGATGACTCCTAGGCTCAAAGACCTTAGGGCACTAAGTGAAGCCCACATACTCGAGCATCATATCGAGTTAACTCAGTCGAAAAGAAATTCAAATTACTAATAATAGAGTTAAAATTACTAACTCCGGTCTAGAACACTATAGAGTCACATCCCCAAGTGCTGAAATCCACGCATTAGGTCTTTTTATTGCATTACGTGAAAATTTATTATTATTTTTATTTTGTTATTGAATACTCATATTAAAACTAAAATGATCACCTAAACAATGATATTTATTTTGGGGAACCCATGTACTCAAACTAATACCCCACAATCCAATGGACGTCCATTGTGATCTTTTTTTCTTTTTTTTATTTGGATGAAAATATAAATGATGAAATATCACATTGGACAACCACAGTTTTGAAAATATATGCTCATGAAATTATAAATGGATTAATAACAAAATAAGGGCATTCTAAATTATTTTATATTCAGTTTCAAAGTTTTCAATGTGTATTATCATGGTCAAAGTTATAGTAATTTTTTGTTCCATTTACACACAATTTTATAATTTCATCCCTCCCCCCCAACATAAAATAACACTGTCCCCAGTGTTGGAAGAAATAAAAATTTATAAGAAGTAGAGGAAAATAAAAGGATGTTCAAAAATGAAATTGAAATATGAGGATCATGGAATGAAGTCACCTGGTGGTTAAAGATGATGTTCTTTCAGCTCCAATTTAGTCCCTTGATCTCGATGTCACTCTGAGAATTCTCGAGTGAATAAAAAAGAAAAACAAAAAATATTATATATATATATATTTATTTATATAATAACGAGAGTAAAATATAAGTATATATTTATATAAATTATTGAATAATTAACCACAAAAAGTCGTAGGTTAGTGGTAAGCGCGCACCCCTATCTCCCTTTTGTCCTGGGTTCGAATCCCTGTGGCTTTACCGATTATGACGGGGTTTTCTCCGCGACCTACGATGTGGAATTTTATATTATTATATTTTTATTTATTTTTTTGTATTTTTATTTTAACCTACAAACACATAAAAATAAAATAAAATATATAGATGATAAATTTCCTTCTTTTTAAATTTCTGGGTAAGGTATTACTCAAG
This sequence comes from Viscum album, assembly GCA_963277665.1. Taxonomy (NCBI): domain Eukaryota; kingdom Viridiplantae; phylum Streptophyta; class Magnoliopsida; order Santalales; family Viscaceae; genus Viscum; species Viscum album. The sequence goes on from OY728144.1 coordinate 577,954,594, forward strand.
GATCACACCACATAACACAGATGAATATGGCGCTCCTCTTTAGTACCAATCCATTCTCATAACATAAGAACATGTAGAAAGTCTATTTTTTTAATTTTTAAATATCAAAATGATTCATTAATCCTATTTAAAATACAAATTTGATTAAAACAACAAAATGATTGGATACTTGAAAACCATGGGTTGCCTCCCATGAAACTCTTTGTTTAACATCGTTAGCTTGACATGGACCCATAATCGATTAATTATTTTCATAATGTAAGGTAGGTTCACACAATTCTTCCTCAACTTCGTTATTTTGGAATGGTTCTATGAATGGTTTGACTCTATGACCATTAACTTTAATGGTTAGACCATTGGTGTGATCATGAATTTCAACAGCCCTGTGGGGGTACACCTTATTCACTATGTATGGACCTGACCATCTAGACCTCAACTTTCCCGGGTCTAAATGAAGTTTAGAACAATAAAAAAGAATAGGTTTATCCAGGTCAATGTGTTTGGTTTTAATATTTAAAGATTTCTAGTCTTGTACTATAGCTTTATTTATCCTCTAATTTTCATAAGCCTCCATCCTAAGTTCCTCAAGTTCATTGAGATCTAATTTGCTTTTTTGTTTTCGCCAGTGAGAGGTCATAATTCATTTTCTTAATTTCCTAAAAGGCCATATGTTCAATATTCACTGGAAAATATCATTCTTTAACATAAACCAACCAATATGGGGAAATTCCTAAAATGGTTTTATATGTGGTTCAATATTCCCAAAGTGCATCTTAGAGTTTTCTTGACCAATCTTTCCTAGATGGTTTAAAAGTTTTCTAAAAAATTGGTATAATTTCTCTATTGGCTAACTCAGCTTGACCATTGGTCTATGGATGGCATGAAGTGGGCAATTTGTGAGAAATTCCATACTTTTCCCTGAGTGACGAGAATGGTCAATTGCAAAAATGAGTTCCAAAATCACTAATGATAGCCCTAGGAATTCCAAATATGGAGAAGATGTTTTCTTTTAAGAATCTAATCACAGTTTGATGATCATTGGATTTTTTGGGAATGTAATCAACCCATTTTGAGACATAATAAATAGATAAGTGGATGTAGAGGTATAACTTAGAGTTTTTGAAAGGACCCATGAAATCAATTCCCCATCAGTCAAAGATTTCAATCACTAAGATGGGAGTGAGTGTCAATTTATTCTTTTTTGTGATGGAACATACTTGTTGACACTTAGCATAGCCTTGAAAAAATGTGTAGGAGTGCCTTTAGAGGGTGGGCCAGAAGATACCACACTGAAGAATCATAGAAGATGTTTTCTTATAGGAAAAGGGACCTCCAGATGCCTCACTATGACAGAATTTAAGGATGGACTATTGTTCAGATTTTGGGACACACCCCATAATGACTTGGTTAGGGAAGAACTTATAGAGGTATGAATCATCAAACACATAGTGTCTAACTTCAGAAAGGAATTTCCTTTGAGCTTGAGTCCCTAACAATTTTGGAATGTCTCGTGTAACTAAGAAATTGGCTATGTCGACATGCAAATGGAAGTCACTCACAGAGTATAGGTGTTCATCATGAAATGAATCAGAAATAGAAAAGTGATTTGAGTTGTCTTTGAATTCCATCCTAGAAAGGTTATCAACTACGACATTTTCAATTCCCTTTTTATCCTTGATTTTGAGGTCAAATTCTTGTAAGAGAAGGACACACCTAATCAGTCTAGCCTTAGCATCTTGTTTTTGGAAGAGGTATTTTAGTGCAGAATGGTCGGTGAACATAGTGATTGGGGATCCTAAGAGGTAGGACCTAAACTTATCTAAGGAAAACACAATAACAAGTAACTCCTTTTCAGTAGTGGTGTAGTTGATTTGGGCATCATTTAAATATTTTCTTTCATAAACAATGAAATAAGGAGTTTTATCACAATGTTGTCCTAACATAGCTCCTATAGCAAAGTCACTGGCATCACACATAAGTTCGAAAAAAGGTTCCAATTTAGAGATTTCATAATGAGAGGATAGGTGAGAGAGGATTTGAGGGTTGAGAATGAACCCTTGCATCTTTATATCTAATCAAATGGAGCATCCTTTACTAGGAGAGCACCAAGGGGATGAGAGATTGAACTAAATTCCTTGATGAATCTTCTATAGAAACCAGCATGCCTAAAAAAATACTTCAATTCCTTGATAGTTTTGGGTGATGGAAGGGGATGAATGATGTCAACTGTGACTTTATCAACTTCAATCCCCCTACCTGAGACTAGATATCCGAGAACTAGTCCCTCTTTAACAATGAAATGGCAATTTTCCCAGCTTAGGACCAGATTCTTTTCTTCACATCATGACAAGACTCTCTCCACATTCCTCAGACATCCCTCAAATGAATCCCTAAAGGAGGAGAAGTCATCCATGACGACCTCATGAAAAACCCCTACCATGTATATGAATATTCCCATCATGCACCAATAGAAGGTTCTAGGGGCATTGCATAACCTGAAAGGCATGCATTTGAAAGAAAAGGTTATGAATGGACATGTGAATTTAGTATTTTATTGATCCTCTAGGGCGACCTCAATTTGATTATACCCCGAGTACCCATCTAAGAAATAGTAGAATGCAAGACCTTCCACTTTCTCAAGGACATGGTCATTAAATGGTAAGGGGAAATGGTCCTTCTTGGTAAATGAGTTTATCTTCCTATAGTCGATGCAGAATCTCCATCCACTACTCACCCTTGTTGGAAGAATCTCTCCATCCTTATTGGTTATCACTATGATTTCGGCCTTTTTTAGAACCACTTGGATTGGGATCACCCATTCACTCTCTACTATGGGATATATGATACGAGCTTTTAACAATTTCATAAGATCTTTTCTTACTACCTTCATGAGATTAGGATTGAGTCGTCGTTGAGGTTGACAACATGGCTTTGAATCAGATTCCTGAACAATCCTATGAGTCCCAATAAGTGGGCTAATCCCGGGAATATCAGACAGGGTCCAAGAAATGGATTTTTATGCTTCTTAAGGATATCTAGAAGCATCCTTTCATGACTGGCATCAAGAGAAGAAGAAATGACGATAGGATGTGTTTGATTGTCCCCTAGGAAGGCATACTTGTGTGCAACTGGAAGTTCCTTTAATTCAAGATCATGTTTGTTCAGAATTTCAGTAGAAGATAGGGACATTGGATCAAGATCAATTTTATTTCCAAATGTTTTAGATAGGATTGATTCCCCCCATGTTGAAGTTTCAGCTACTATATTGGCTTGATCAGATTTAGGGAAAGAAGTTGGAGTGGTCTCCATGAAAGTTTCTTCCTAAAAGGTTTCACTGATTATTGGACCTAAGACATCAATATAAGAGAAATTTGAGACTGATTCAAGCCAAGGAGATAAACTTCCTTCATATGAACAAATGAAATCAATCTCATCCTCACTTAAAAATCCATCAAATATTCCTTGATGTTCTATGGATTCATTATCAATGCTTCCTATCATGTTTACTTGATGAATGTCCTCATCATCCCCTATTTTTGAGCTTGCATTATAGATGTTCAAGTCTAGAATCATGTTCCCTAAGTTGATGTTCATGTTCCTATTTCGAACTCGGATAATGGAGTTGATTGATTCAAGGAAAGGACAAACAAGGATGATTGGAGTTTGTTCATTATTTCCTAAGATTGGTTGGTTGTCAAGAATAATGAAGTCAGCAGTGTAGATGGAGTTCTCATCCTTTACCAGAACGGCCATTAAAATCCACTTTGGAACCCTAATGCTACGATCAGCAAGTTGAAGTGTGACAGATGTGGGTTGGAGCTCTTTTTGGCCTAAATAGAAGTACACAACACAGGGGATGAGATTGACAATAACACCTAGGTCCCACATGGCCATGAAAACGTTGCTCTCTCCAAGTTCAACATTAATGTAATGGAATCCCGAGTCTTTCAACATAGGAGGAATGGTTCCATGAATGGTGGTACTCACATTAGCATCCAAAAGGACTTTGTTTTTATATGAAAATTTTCTTTTAAAAGTGCACATGTCCTTAAGGTACTTTTAGTAGGCAGTTATGGTTTGGATTTCATTGAGAAGGGGAATGTTCAACTTGACTCGTGAGAAGATTTCTCTTAATGTTTCACTTAATTGAGGCTTGGTTTCCCCCCTCATGCATTGAGGAAATGGTCTAGGTTGTGGGGTTTTTTGATGAAGAGTTGTTTATTTCAAATTGTTATCAGTTTCCTCAGTTAGAACTTGTGGTTCAATTAAATTTTCATCCAAGTTTGAATCATCGGATGGGTTCTGAATTAGTTTTTTAGGTTTCTCAATTTATTTCCTACTTCCTAAAACAGTCACAACCTTTAGTTGTTCATGAGTTGATTTAGTACAGCTTGACTCCACACTTGAGGATGGTACCGCCTGAGTGGGTATGGGTACCTTTCCAGTTTTGATGGTTTGAAGTTCTTGTTTAAGGGAAGAGTCTTATGAGTTCATTTTTTCCATTTGTTTGCACATTTTTTCTAGTTGGATTTGTGGAACAGTTTGGGTTGGTTCTTGAGAAGATTGGTTTATCCCAGGGGGTATATTTTGGAGGTGGGATATTATGTTGAAAATGAAACAGTGGCTATTGGTATTGGATATGTTGGGCTTGGAATTGGTTATGGGTTTGGTAGTTCTGATTGGGGTAATGATTTTGTCCCTGTGGTTGTCTAGGTTTTTGGTTATATTTCCAGTGGAAGCCCGGGTGGTCATTATACCTTGGGTTGAAGTTGTTTTTGTATTGAGGGTTTTAAAATTTCAAATCATTTACTTCCACTGGGGGTCCTCCTAAATGAACATCCTTGATTGATAGAATGTTGGGAAGTTTTATGTCTTATGGTCATGTTTGTTACAAATTGTGCAAACAGGATCTACAGTTTGGATTTCATGGACTTTCCTAAGGTATATCTGTTAAACCTTCCTAGAGAGTGCTGTGTGTTTAGCACTAAGGATTTCCTCCTCTCTAAGTGTATGAATTCTTGTAGTTCTATGTGGCTTTTCAGAATAAGGTTATGTTACCCATGTTTGGTTTTGTTCAGTAAGGCTTTATAGATACTCATAATCATCATTTAGGGCTTTGTTTTTAAAAGTTCCATTACACATCATGTAAATGAATTATTTGTTCCCCGGACCCAACCCATTTGATAAAATTAAAATTTGTC